>OZ010792.1:461304014-461932677 GCA_963932465.1 Maratus speciosus
AAACAATTATTTAAAGCTCCTTTTTTGTTTATTCATAAGTCAAAATACCTGTAGAAACTTTCAAATTATGTTTATGTTAGATTTTAATATATTTTTTGCCATTTTAAACATTTAGAAAATTTTTGATTTAAATCAGTGATTTAAAAAAAAAAAAAACGGTTGATTAAAATCATGATTTTAATTGCTGATTTAAATCAACTGATTAAAATCGTTGGCACCCTAATTTATTCCCTCCCATTTTCAAATGTAAAAATTTAAATTATGTGATTTTAGAATTGATGTATGAGTAATGAAAGAGGAAACAATAGCATTGGTCATTTCCACTATCATTATTCATTTCTAAAAATAGCAATTTTTTTTTTTTTTTTTTTTTTTTTTTTAAGGCAATTAAAAGTGGACTATGAATTTCTGGACAGGAAAATCTATAATGAAAGAAATGGGACTTTGCTCCTAATAAAATTTTGCCAAATACAAGTAGTTTTAAAATCTCTCTATTCTAAAAAAAATTAACTAACGCTGTCACTGCCGCTGTAAATGAATTTTTTTGTGACCGGGGGTCTTTCTTTGTTAATACTAAGATAACCACTGCATATGAAAATATGAAAATCGGGAGTATTATAGAGAAATGTTTGATAAACACACACTGATACAGACAGTTTTTAAATCGAATAATTACTGAAAGAGATATTTAATGTTAACGTTGGTCAAAATCGTTCCATTAAACAAGTTTTATAGGAGCAAAAACTATACATAGGAATTTAATCATTTTTTCTAAGGATAATACATTAGAAGCTCCTGGTAATGCAGACTGCATTTATTTTTTTTGACTAATTTTTTGAGGGTTTATTTCAGTTTTAAATTCGAGAAATATTCTTTACATATTTTAAAAAAGGTTATTACTTTAAATTGTTGCCAATTGCAAAAACAGTGCAAAGAATAATATTTCCTTCAAATTAAAAATTTATTTACATGTGACTATTATAAACAGAAAAAAAACCCTTTCAAATTATAATTAAATGATTACGTATTAAAAGCAGGAAAATATTGAAAATTACATCATAAAAACTATATTTACATGTAAATTTTAAAAGAGAAAGAAAATTTTAAAATAATAAATGCATCAATATGTGTTAAAACCCGTAAATGGAGGAAATTACGTCATATTTAAAATGGCCAAACAGTTTAAATTAAAAAATATATTTACATGAAACATTTATTTCACATTTCAAACTATTGTTGCCAATTCTAAGGCAGAGAAATAAAAATATTTCCTTTCCAGTAGGGATGCAACGGATATCCGGCAAATATCAGATATCCGGTATATCCAGCTGATTTTTCAATATCTGAAATATCGTCGGATATCCGAATCATAATCACCGGATATCCGACTTCTCTGCCGGATATCCGGCAGAGTGCAGCAAAGCGAATATATAAGGATAACAGAAATCGTTTGACTCCAAACAATGCCGAACAACTTTGTTTATAATGTAAAATGTGAAAGTAAGTTCACTATTCATGAGTAAAAGGTAATTCTCAAAAGTTTAAAGAATTGCCAGCTTTCCTAACATTGATATTTGAACTCTTTATAATAAATTTAAGAATTTACGTTTACTTCTTTTAGAAAATTGTACCTTTACTTTCAGAGTGTAAAACAAAATTTGAAGTTGTTTATTAAAGTATGACTTTATTAATTTTCTTTCTTTCTTTTAAGTTTAACAATTAAACAGGCCTATTTTTAGAAGAAAGTATTGTAATAGAATTTTTTTCGATTTCTGGTTTTCGACGGATTTAGATGTTTTAGAGGTCAGATATCCCAAAACATGTTTATACAAAATGTCTGTCTGTCCGTGTGTCGCCATCGTACCATCGAAAAATGAATGAAGTTATGCATAGAATTGAACCATTTTTTTTGCGAATGGTTTTGGCTATAGCCAGGCGGCCCTCCGTCAATATGGAAACATTCCACTGGAAGGGGGGGGGGGGGGGGCACGGTAATCACGATTTTTGTGCCATTTTTGTTATTGTACCATCGAAAAATGTATGAAGTTATCCATATAATTGAACAAAATTTTTTGTATTTGTTTTTGGCTATGTCCAACAGGTTCTCCTTAAATTGGAAATATTCCGCCAGGATGTGGATATTTCCAATAATAGCGATTTTTGCCATTGTAATGAAGTTATGCATAGAATTTAACCAATTTTTTTGTGAATGTTTTTGGCTATAGCCAAGCGGCCCTTCTTCAATATGGAAACATTCTACTGGAAGGGTAGGGAGGGGGCACTGTAATAGCGATTTTTGTGCCACTTTCATTCTTGTACCATCGAAAAGTGTATGAAGTTATGTATAGAATTGAACCAATTTTTCGGGGGTACGTTTTGGCTATGGCCAGCAGATCCTCCTTCAATTTGAAAATATTTTGCTGGAAGGGGGCGCTATAATACAGATTTTTGTGTTATTTTCATTATTTTACCAGTGAAAAGTGTATGAAGTTAAGCATAGAATTGAACCAATTTTGTGGTGTATATTTTTGACTATGGCCAGCAGTTTCTCCTTGAATTTGGAAATATTCTGCCAGAAGGTGGCACTGTAACAGAGGTTTTTGTAAAATTTTCTCGATTTTTCGCAGTTTTTTTTTTTTTTTTTTGTACTGTATATTGGCGGCTCATGAAGCAAAGGGAACTTTGCATCCTGCTAAGCTGGCTATTCACAAACAGCTGATGTACAACAGAATAACGAATTTTTTTATTTTATTTTAATAAATATCATGATCGAGATTAACTTATTCTTATTCTGATTAATTGACTGAAGCAGAAATTTTAGACCAAAATCAAAGTTGGTATAATATTGAAATAATAATATTGAAGTATTAACATTTGGAACTACTTTTTGAAATATTAAGATGTATGAGAGTTTTGGGATTGGCAAATCCAACTAGTTGTTTTTGTAACTTCATTATAAATATTTAAAATTAAAAGTAATTTTCTTTTTACTTTTAACTATAAAAATAATTTAACTTAAAATAAAACTAAACGTGACTTAGAGCAAAAACAATATTAAATAATTAAAACAGAAAAAGGGCATCAACTAAACCTATGTTTGGAGAAAATAACTCTTTAATCATGGTTGTATTAGTAGATATTTTATGTTTAAATTATAAAAAGAAAGTATGTAGTATTTCTTTGTGAAAATACTCTACAATTATATACATATTAATTGGTTAAAATTTGTTGTACAAATTATCAACATTTCATCGTACAAATTAATTATTAGCAATTATCAATATAGTGACCCCATCAAATCCAGTAGCAATTATCAGCATTTCATTGTACAAATAAACAGAATATTTTAATGTTTAAATTACATTTTTTATGCAATATTATTAATATACATTACAGGGCTTGAATGGCAGATACAGGGCTTGAATTTCAAAGCGGGATGGCAGGATTCATGCCCTATTGTGAGCGGGCGGCTCCTGTTTCCAAAAAACCATTTTCCGAAAACGTTTCTTTGTAAAACGACGAGCAAGTCTCAAGACCGACTGACAAATTTCGTGATATTTTCTACTATCGATGGGCAGATTTCACAGTTTCTTCTTACGACAGATTGACAAAATTCATGGTTATTTTTCTGCATCTGACTGAAAAATTTTGCACTTTTTCTCCACGACCGACTGATGAATTTCACAATTTTTTTCTAGAGACTGATCGGTGAATTTCATAATTTTTTTTTTTTCTCGAGACCAATTGATAAATAAAGCAATTTTATTCTGTGACCGATTGGCAAATTTCCGTGTTTGTTCTTGCGACATACTGATGAAAGTAACGATTGTTTTTCTGCATCTGATTGAAAATTTTCGCGTTTTTTCTCTGCAACCGGCTGAGGAATTTCACGATATTTGCTCGTGACAGATCGATTGACGAATTTTCTGATATTTTCCCGCTGCCGATTTCCCCTGCACTTCAGTTTTCTTCTTGCAACCGGTCGACATTTTTTAAAATTTATTGTCACCATGATTGATGAAATTGGCATTATTTTTTTTAATGACCGATTTATGTATTTTGCAATGTTTTCTCCCTATGCCCAAAATAGGAAATAACAAAAAGGGCAGTAATGTCTACCGGAAACTTAGCCCTAAAAAATTGGCCAATAGTAAGCGTTCAACAAAATTAGATTACACTTGTGGTGCACATGAAGAAAAAAAAATTTGGTTGAACTTAAAAAAACATGTTTAGAAATAACAAACTAGTTGATTCTTTCAATTCACAGATTAGGACATAGCTTTTTGAAATCAATCTTTTATCGTGTAATGGAAAAAATCAATGACTATTTCCTTTTCAAACTTTGGATATGGATTTAAAATTCCAATGCATAGAACATAGTTCAATTAACGAAAATACCAGGGACTACAGTTTTGACTATAATTCCATTAAGGATATAATAAAACAAGTTTGTTCAGAAGTGACATACAATCACCGTGGGATATTGACAATAGAACCACCGATATGCATTATTCATGCATTTTTAACTTTACTGTTAAAAATTAATGCACATCAGATTTTGCAAAGTTTTCTAAAATTTTTTAACAGCGCATAACTATGCGTTTCCGATAATTTCTAAAGTTATAAAAAGTGGTCTGTGCTGTTTGTCAAAAGTGTAAATTGTGAAAGAGGCTAAATCACGCAAAATGGAATAAAATCTAAATTAAGAAATTCATTTAGGAACCCAATTGTTAATTGCCCATAGCATTAGGTGAAAGTTGAAAGATAGACTATACAGTACAGGACCTATTATCCGGAATCCTCGGGACCGAAGGCTTTCCGGATTTTAGAATTTTCTGGATTTCGGGTCCTCCCAATTTCCGTCAAAAAAATCTCGGGAAAAACGCAAATTTCATCAAAGAATCACAAAAAAACACAAATTTCTTCAAAGGATCGAAAAAGCCCCCCGCAATTTTGTTAAAAGATCGCAAAAAAATCCGCAAATTTCGTCATAAGATCGCGAAAAAAACTGCAAATTTGTCAAAAGATTGCGAATAAAACCGGAAATTTCGTCAAAAGGCAGCGAAAAAAAATTTCTTCAAAAAATCGCGAAAAACACGCAAATTTAGTTAATGGATCACGGGAAAAAAACGCAAATTTTGTCAAAATCTCGGTAAAAAACCCCGCAAATTTCATCAAAAGATAGAAAAAGATATTTGTTCAAAGGATCACAAAAAAAGTTAAAATAATAAAACTTTGTAAAAAATCACCATAAAATTAAAACAAAACACAGGACGCGTTTCGAGCTAAAAACATAACAGCTCGTCATCAGCTAAGCATACACGTGTCCGACACGTGTATGCTTAGCTGATGACGAGCTGTTATGTTTTTAGCTCGAAACGCGTCCTGTGTTTTGTTTTAATTTTATGGTGATTTTTTACAAAGTTTTATTATTTTAACTACTTCATATCGCCAGTTTTCGGTGCTGTTTCGCTGATCACAAAAAAACCCTTAATTTCGTCAAAAGATCGTGTACAAACGAGAATTTCGTTAAAAGATCACGGAAAAAACTCATAATTAGTACAGAGGAGCCCTCCCCCCTCTTCGGTAAACTTAAAAAAAAATTTGCTGTGAATTTCAGAATTTTTTTTTTTTTTTTTTTACTCAGAATCACCCCTGATTCAAGTAACACAATTGTGTAGCCATAATATTTTGTCAAAGTGAGAGAGAGAGGATGTCAAATATCTGATGATTTTTTAAAAAACAAATCGTAATATAAATTTTAAACTAAAATTTGACAAAAAAAAAAAGATTTTTTTCTAATTTCAGGGGGGGGGGGGGGGGAAACCGTGTTCCCACATCACTGATGTAGCATATTTTAGTGGTTACACATTGCAACACAATAGACCCAAAAAAAATTACAAATCTGTAAAATTTTCGAAAAATTGCAAAATTTTAGTAAAAATTTACAAATTTAGGAAATTTTCAAAAAAAAATTTTCCGGATTTTGGAATTCCGGATAATGGGTCCTGTACTGTATATATAAAACTTGATTCTGTTCCTTTGTTTTAATAAAAATAAACATTTTGGATAATTATCTTGAGTTGTTAATTTAAATTATTTTAATGGTATTTTGTCATGTCTGTATAAATGTAATTCTTTAAGTGGCACATAAAAAAAAAAAAAAAAAAGGGGTTAAAAGATTTTTTTCCCCTTTCTAACAGTTCAACTCCCCTACATTTTTAAATGTTGGATGGGAAACTACCCTCCTGGGGAAAACTTGAATTTCAAGCCCTGATATTCAAAGAGATATAGTTTTTGTAAATTATATTTCAATACATTTAAAATGTTTTAATGATGTGTGAAACATGCTTGTAATTTATTGTTCTGAGATGGCGTTATATAAAGAAATAATTCACCATATAACTAAAAACATATCTAGTGCCGGATATCCGATCAGATATCCGGCCGGATATCCGAATCCGCCAGGCAAAGGAACTTCGGATTTCCGGTATCCGATATCCGGCAAAATCAATATCCGGTGCATCCCTACTTTCCAGCAATAAAAGTATTTTCATATGAATATTAAAAGAAAAAGAAAACTCTAAAATAATAAATTTAATATGCTGTAAAAGCAGTAAATAGGAGAAATTACATCATATTTAAGAAAGATCAAATAATAATATTGCAAAACAGATTAAATTTATAAATATATTTACACAAGACATTTATTTCATATTTTGAGATGACTTTTTTAACTATTGTTGTGAGTTTGAAGACCGCACAAATATTTCCTTTCAAACAACAAAAATATTTTTACGTGAATATTAATAAGAGAAAGAAAACTTTGGTGAAAATTGTCAGATCTTAAAATGATATATTTAAAATACCTTATTAATTTAAAACAACTTTCTTAAAGCATTGTTAAAAAATACCGGGAGTCAAAGACTCTGTTTGTTTAATTCATTTTATATTAGCTTATTTTCAAATGTTTAACTGGTCTTATTTAATCAAAGACGGAAACAATCATTGAATCTCTTAACAGCAGCTGATTCAGCCTTAAAATTCCCCCAATCAAAGGGAAATGAATGGAAATGTGGTTACAGGGAGATTTGCACTGGTTTCTTAATTATAATTTAATCTTCCGTAATCTTTTTAAAGCCGAACAAATTAGCGTGTGTTTTAGAGTCTGCAGTGTTTTAAAGGGGGGTTGGCAAGCATAGCTCGTAGGTGACACAGCCCCCAAGTACTCAAATAAACCTATCTTAGAAGTAATTAGAGAATGGAGTTTGTGCTTTATAAATAACTAGCAAAACTCACGGCTTTGCTCGCATAATAGTTGAAATAAGCCAAGTGATATTTGTATGTCTAATTTTTATTAGAAAAAATTATACTTTTAGGAAAAATTCAAAAAATATTAATAAGGCCACAGATTGACTAAACTTCAATATTGCACTCAATGCATTAGGTAGAAATGAGACTTAGATTAATAAGAAAAAATTAATTCTAAATAAATGATAACTTAGTATTTTGAAGCTTTTATACTCATTTTAGTATATATTTCAAGTTTTGAATTTTCAGAAACCATCTTCTTAGTGCACATTTACATCTTAAAATTAACCATTATGTCAAATTCCAAGCTTCTAGTCTAACGGTCTACCATCTCTCTGGTGGTAGTGGAACTAACATAAAATGCCTATGTTGAAACAGAGACTGTCACCATTAATTTGGCAACATTGATGTTGAAATTGGTTTGGTATTTTCTAATATTCCATACAAAACATAATTTAGAAAGTTTTTAAAGAACGTTTGTTGTTTCTGCCAACTCAAGGTGGTAATGGCACCGGCATAAAATATAGCCTGTGTCGGATCAGAAACTGTCAGATTCGCAACAATTACTTTTAGATTCGTAGCATCAAATACAATTTACTGTCCTTCAAAATAATCTCCATGGATGGTAATGCACTGTTGGGAACAAGTATATAAGTCCTGGTAACTCCTGTAAAACAGTTCTTTCGGAATGGCTTTCATCTCGGCCGTCATGTTGCATTGAATGTCGGTGATGTCCGTAAATCTCTTTCCCTTCAGGGCTGACTTAAATCTAGGGAAGAGGAAGAAGTCTGCAGGTGCCAAATCAGGGGAATAAGGGGGTGGGGAGGGGAGGGTGATCAAGTGTCACAACTCCCTTCATGGCCAGAAACTGCCATACAACCAAGGCGGTGTGTGGCCGGACATTATCGTGGAGAAGAGCCCAGGAGCCTTGCGTGGCGTACTCAGGGCGAACGCGATGGATCCATTGCAGTAAACGCTTCAGAACATCGGCGTAGGCAACAGCATTCAATGTGGTACTCTCAGGTAGGAATCCTTTGTGAATGAGACCATTAAAGTCAGAGAATGCGAAAAGAATGGTCTTTATGCACGATTTTTCTGACCGTATCTTGGTTTTTTTAGGCGACGACAGACTCCGCCGTGACGGCAGCGCTGAAAGCCATTCCGAAAGAACTGTTTTACAGGAGTTTCCAGGACTTATATACTCGTTCCCAACAGTGCATTACCATCCATGGAGATTATTTTGAAGAACAGTAAATTGTATTTGATGCTGTACAATACTGTATTTGAAATAAAAATTCATTCACCGAACTTTCTGGCCACAGGTTGTATATAATCAAAAGTTACTTTATTTATTGGGGGAAAAAAATGTTGGTATTCGGCCACCGAATATTCAGTATCTGGCCTAAAATTTGGCCGAATATTCGTTATTTGGTCAAATCGCTATTCATCCCATCCCTAATTTATTTTAATGTGGAAAAATACTTTAAAAATCAAATGCATATTTTTTGTCCTAAATTTCATTAAAAACTTTAAAAAAAAGAAACTATAAAATATACAAAGAGTATTCAACACCTACTACCTAAATATTAAAGGAATCTAGGTTAGTACTCCTAAATTTTATAAATAAGAAAACTGCTAAAATTCTTAATGAATCAAATTAAGTGACAAAGTGAATAAAGTAGCTGAGTTAAATTACATCTGTTGTTACTCTAGTGACCATAAAATTTTGATTTATTATACATGTAAAATGCATTTGTTACAAATTAGATATATTTTATGTGAGTGGAACACAGCTGTATTTAACTAGTTATATATCCTAATAAAATAACTGGAAGTATTTCTAAAAATTTGCTCCAATGGTCACAGAAGTAACAAATGGATGTACCCAAATAGCAAATTAGAACTTCCAACAAAAGATAAGCACTTACTGAACTTTCATACAAAGCTTGAAGTTGGTCATACATCCACATTTCGACACGTAATCTTTTTTTAATTAAGCTCATTTGATGTTGACCATACTTTGCTGTCAGATACTTTTTCTTCCTTTCGGTAACTTCTTCACTTTCCAAATCAAAGTTGACATGCAGTGCTGACTTAGGGGGACTCTGTCCAGGCTGTAAACTTTTCATGTCAGAAGTCGCGGCCTTGTTAGGAAAAGTCTGTGGTATACTACACTCCATCTACAAAACAAATAAGTCTAATGACTATTCAGAAAAAGTGTTGATATTAAAACAATAACAAATTATTTAATATTAAGATTAACCATACACAGAAACAGAATTAAACATTCAAAGTTTGATATTCACCAATAATAAAAACAAAAATTATCTACTAATTGCATATAAATCACACATTAAAGTGATGGAATTAAAAATTTTTTTAAGGAAAATGCAAAAACTTTTTGATCCATGCAAACCCCAGTGGCAGAAACACTGCGACATAGTCGCGGACAATTTTTGTCTGCACTAATGAAATCAATTTAAAAAATTGTCTGTAACTTTCATACTTTTTTTCCCATGAAAAACGAGAATTTTGGCAAAGGATTGTGTAAAAAAGCACGATTTCCGTCAAAGGATCGCGAAATAAACAGGAATTTCGTCAAAGGATTGCTGAAAAAAAAAAAAAAAAAAAAAAAAAAAACTAATTTCATCTAACGGTTGTGGAAAAAACTCGGCACTTTTTGCACGTAAGACCGTGAAAGTTCACCTTTTTTTTTTTTTCCCACTGAGCCTGTAGCATGTCTGAAGGTTGTATGTGGTGTGTGTGTGATTGTGAAATGGTAAAAAAAAAAACTTGAGCACGCATTTAATATTATAAAGATTAATTGGAAATTACCCTGGGCTAAAAATTTTGAAAAAATGTTTAAAAAAGTTGAACATCCCCAACTCCAAGGAAAAACAAATCAGCCCTGAAGCTTTCGAAGGTTTTTAAAAGCATCTTTATTGTCTATGTATGGTTCTGCTTATCCTTCCCATTTTAGAAATCCTACAAGAGGTTAGATGATGAAAAGTTATAAGCAAAATTAGTGAGAATGCATCATGCTTACCATGTTTTAAATAAAATGATAAAAAATTCCTAGTTTAATGTATTATTTATTCATTAAAATTACATGCAAAATTTGCAGACAGATTATGAAATTTTAAAAGCTTGTTGCAGACAACTACAAAACTTTCTGCCACTGGGATGCAAACTTTATTTAGCATTAGATAGTGTTCACTCCAGAAAGAAAAGGTGTATGCTGCTAGTTGCTAGCACTAGCACCACTAACTGAAGCTTAGTAGGAGACTGGTTCAATAGAAAATGGAATTACTTCAAGAGAAAATGTATTATTGAGATTAGTAACAAAAAGAAAAATGTAATATTTAAATATGATAAATATAAATAAAGCAGCATTAATTTCAAATGATGTTATGAAACTATCTATATTATAAAGGACAAATGTGTCTGTGCATAACACTGACATCCTCCACCTGATGATTAAATTTAAGTTTTGTAATTTTCACTACTGCAATTTTTTTAACTTAACACTGCACATTTTCAATTTTTATACCATTGTATAAGAAAGAAATGTACTTTCAAATGCAATTCGCTTGAAAACTGTAGGGTCAGGTGGGGGTAAAATCAAGCTTTTTTTAGAGAAGGCTGAATATATGAGAAATTATATATGAGAATATATGATATTTGAGAGAAGACTGAAATAAATGTATCTTAATAAAGATGAAAATAAGCACTCGCCAGTCGCCACTCGGCGACTAAACGTGAAAAACTGGCGAGTAAAAATATGGAAAGTACCGGCCAAATGCAGGATTTTCCAAAAGGGATTTCATCATAGAATCGCGGAAAAAACTCCTCGAATTTCGTCGAAAGATCACGAAAAACCGCACATTTCGTCAAAAGATTGCAAAAAAAAAAAACGGAAATTTTGTCGAAGGATCGCGAAAAAACCCAAACATCGTCAACGGATCGCGAAAAAAAACGCGCATTTCGTCAAAATATTTCGGGAAAAAAACGACTTTTGTCAAAAGATCGTGAAAAAAACCGCACATTTCGTCAAAAGAATGCTAAAAAACCCGAAATTTCGTTAAAGAATCGCGAAAAAAGCGCGAATTTCGTTAAAGAATCACGAAAAAGCGCGAATTTCGTCAAAGGATTGCAGAAAAACCCGAATTTCGTCAAAGGATCGCTAAGAAGTCCAAATTTCGTCAAACAATCGCGGAAAAAATGCAAATATCGTCAATGGATCGCGAAAAAACGAGAAATTTCGACATAAGATCGCGAAAAAACGGCAAATTTCGCCAAAAGTTCGCGGAAAAACGACAAATTTCAGCAAAAGATCGCAAAAAACGGCAAATTTCGTCAAAAGATCGCGAAGAAACGGCAAATTTTGTCAAAAGATCGTAAAAAATGGCAAATTTCGTCAAAATATCGTAAAAAAATGGCAAATTCCGTCAAAAGATCGCGAAAAAATCCACAAATTTCGTCAAAGTGGTGTGAAACAAAACATAGTTCGTGCCGGGAGTAGATCATCCCCCCACCTCTGTTGTAAACTTTTCAGAAAATTTGCTGTGAATTTCAGATTTTTTTTTTTACTCAGAATCACCCCTGTTTATTAAAACCATATGAATTAAAATATTTTTATTTAGTACATAAGTTACTTATTTACTCTAAACTCATATTTTTAAATTAAATATTCAGTGACATAAATGTACTTACTGGTTACTAAAGAAGATATTCCTAGTAGCCAGTAACTGGCTACTAAAAAAAATCAACCTACCGGCCAGTGGCCACTAAGCAAAATTCCTTATTTTCATCTTTATATCTTAAGTATATTTAAAGGCACAAATGCACAAAAAATATATATATATATTTTTGACGTATTTAAGAAATATAATGTCCACTGCTATTAAAATTAGGTTCACTTTACAGGGATCTGTTTAGGAAAAAATTGGGTTCTTTAAAGGACCCTTCACAAAATTTTTCACTTCAAAACAGGACCCTTCACAAAATTTTTCATCCCAAAACAGGACCTTTCACAAAACTTTTCACCTTAAAAAAGAACCCTTCACAAAATTCTTTGTCTTAAAAATAGGCCTTTTACAAAAATTTTCCATCTCTAAACTAAACTTTTCACAAATTTAATCATTTAAATCCATCTGGTTTCATTTCGAAAAATTTTCTCTTCATTTTGGAGAATGCAGAATGAGCAAAATCCAGTCTGAGTCATAATCAGAGCGAAGGATCAAAGATGAGTCAAATATCGGGTTGGTCAAGGCGCTCAAAGCTATCGGTAAATTTTTCCACTCTCCGTAGGCGAAGAGTCTGGGAACGAATCCGTGCTTTGAAAAAAATTGTAGTCCATAGCAATATATCCATATCATCGTCAGTAGTTTGAAAATATGTATAAGCAAATTATACGCGTCTGTGCAGCACAATATATTCAGTTCTCACTTTTGAAGGGTATGAAATGCAAAAATAACGTTCGTAAGTTTCAGGAGAGGGGCGATTAGGCTTCATTCACTTTAAAGTTCTTGATTTTTTTTTTTTTTTCTATTTAAAGCAGGCCGTCGTTTAACACAGGGATCCTTCTCTGACAAGATAAAAATTAAGAATTCAAGGACTGGGTGAGGCACCATATATACTGTAGACCACCGAAAACATTTCATAAAAGTATTTCATTTTTAAGATAATTGTTTTTTTTTTTTGGAAATCCAGGTTCGTAATTCCTTGAATACAACAATAGACAAGTACAAAAAGAAGAACTCTGCAAATTTGACGGCAGGATGGCTTTATTGCATAGACATGAAAAATGTAAATGCCAGAGAGGGACCCTTTTAGTTAGCTGTTAACAGTAAGATGTATAGAGAAGGAATGAATAATTTGTCAGATATCGTTGCCAATGTGTCGAGCCAAAATCTTGGTACCCTGGCGCCGATTTTAATATAAACAGAGTAGGGTAACCCGGGGTAATTCCTGGTCAAAAAGCATTAACATCTAATTATTATAAAAACTATTAAAG
This sequence comes from Maratus speciosus, assembly GCA_963932465.1. Classification (NCBI taxonomy): domain Eukaryota; kingdom Metazoa; phylum Arthropoda; class Arachnida; order Araneae; family Salticidae; genus Maratus; species Maratus speciosus. Next base: position 461,317,342 of record OZ010792.1, read on the forward strand.
GTATTGTTCCCAATTTTTTTGTGGAATTAGCCCCCTCTGATGGCTATATTATAAAATGCTTACTTAAATATATATGCACTTATAATTAAAACAGTTATAATTTTCAAATGACCATGAATTACCCCGGAAGTGGGGTAATTCTTGGTCACTTCTGGGGTAATTATCGGTCAGCATCCTTTTTCATGTAAATAAAGTAGTACGGTTAATTTGTTTATGACTGAGTAATAAAATGAGTAGAATCAATCTTCTAAAAGTTTTGTTCATCTCATAATTGTGGAATAATAAAGCATAGATTTTGTTTTGGGCATAAATACAAAGTTATTTGATGTGCAAAAGACTTGTACATTTTACAAAACATTAATCAGTCAAAGAATTTTTATGCATTTTTAGAACATTTGTAAGCAGTATTTATTACTCCATTTAAATCCATTGTGAATGGATTTATTAATAACTTGCAAATATATTGGTCCATAAAAAATACAACTGAATGTTTGTTATCAATTTTATTTTGCTTAGGCCAACTGAAGTTTTCAGCTCCCTTTTCAAGAAATTTTCACCACAGACCTTTAATATAATACACAGCATAATAATTAGGTTCCTCTATTGCATTATATATATTTTTATGCACCAATTTGACATTTTGCAGTGAGATAGTATTTCTACTTAAATTGTTCAGTCATAGAGTTTGTCTTATTCTCTGAGCACTTAGTTTTCTTCTTTTAAAAGTGTTTAATATAGTAGGGAAAATTTTATAATCTTTTTTAAAGACTGTGATATGCCATTAGTTGAAATAAAATAATTAAACTTAAAAAATGACAATGATCTGTTGTAAAATGTGTAAGAATCAAGATCGATGTTTTGCAGAAATTTGAGTAGCAGTTTTGAATATAATTTCTTTTTAAATATTTAATTTCAACTAAATGAACAATTAAGGCATATATTTCAAAGCAAAGGATTCAAAGTATCTTTGAGATTTTTTACAATTTCATAAATTGTTATTTATTTAATAAAAGCGAAAATGATCAAGAATTACCTCAGAAACTCAGTGACCAGGAATTACCACGGGTGACAATACTTTATTAAGAACTACAATAAACTAAAATGTGGTGAACCGTGTGGTTGTAGTTAATTCTCAAAGGGTTTGTGACAATTAAAATCACTAAATATGACAATAAAAAGGAATTAAAATGATGATAAAAACACTGACCAGGAATTACCCCAGTGACCAAGATTTACCCCAGATACATAGGGCAATATTTGACCAACTTTTGTAAATTATTTAAAATAGTATAAAGTAGTTGGTAATTGAACCAAAAAGAAAGAAAAGAAAAATATTTAAAATTTGAGTTGTGACAAAGATCTTTGTAAAAATGTATGATAACTAAGGCCAATTTTATTTTACAGAAATTTAACAAGCCATTTCAAAAAGATTTTTTTTTTCAAAATAAATAAACAATAAACTCATAATTAAGTAATAAATTCCAAAGGGGATAGTTCAGAGTACTTCTATGATTTTTTCCATTTTGGTGAAGCGTTCTTAAGACATAAAAAGGACTGTGACCAGGAATTACCCCAGAAACTTGCTGACCAGGAATTACCCCGGGTGACCCTATATCTTTGCGGCCGAAAAGTCATTTGTATTGACGATAAAACTGAAAATTAACACTGAGTGTATAAATAATTGCTACGACTGGAGCATATGGTCAAAGAATATCTTTTTTTATATATTCGTTAACCGAAGAAAAATATGCTCAAACAGTTAATGATTTCAGGATGAGAAACAGATTTGTTTTTTATTTATTTTATTAACGGCTTTGGGTGAACTTGGGATAACTGAAAACTAAAGTGCAAAAGAGAAAAAGAAATAGATATATCCTTTTTAGAAAGGAGTGGAAGTTTTGATTCAGTTTATAATTATGAAAGGAGAAATTAAATTTTAAAATGGGGAATTTAATTTTACAAAGGAGATAAATAATGATATGTGATGATATGTTATTTTCAACATCACAGGCATTAAACAAGATAGTTTGTTAACATTAAATTTGTTTCCAGTTTCTAAAACTAAAGTAAAAATATTTGCCGTAATCTCAATATATGTCTCTAAAAAAGAATTATCCAAATTTCTTAATTTAAAAAGAGAAAAGAGGTTTTTTCAATACACCCCCACTTTCCCCTACCTGATCCTATCGTACTTTACTCATTTATTGTAGTTTTAAAATAATTTTCAAGCACATTTTTTTTTAATCCATCTCCATTGCAGAAGAATAATAACCCCTTTGCACTTAAAATAATATAAAAAGTTCAGAATTTGTCTCCAGCTATTTTTCCATAACAAAGTAAAAACTTCATCAATAAATAATATACCGTAATAAAAATTGAAAAATGGTAAGTTACCGTCATTCCACCAATTGTGTCTGTGCCTTTACAAGTTTCCTCAGATCATCATGCAGACAAAAGCAAAGTGTTGACAGCACTGACACTGACAAAATAAAGGTGGCACTGACAAGTGTTGACATCAAAGACAAAAGCACTGGACCCCCCCCCCCCCTCCCAAGTAACATCAAGTAAAATAGGAATTTTAAAAAAATAGGAAAAATGAAGCTGGTGAACTTGAAAGTAAAATTGATTCCAATAAAAGTAGAAGCACACCTCTCAGAAATAAAGCAAGGTTCTTGGGCAGAAGTTAAATACTACAATGAATTAAGAAATAAAGTCAAAAATCAAACGTTCACAGGCCAAGTGATAGAAATCAATGAATTTTATTGCATAAAATACCTGTCTAAATCTAAATTAGGGAAATGTTACATTTTTCCTGATATTGATGACGAAGATGATGTGGAGTTCAGTCACATTTGCCGCATAGTAAAAGGACTAAGATTTGACAACCGTCAACACTATTTCTTTAATTGAATATTTAAAACTACTCGTTGGGGGCCACCGTAATACCTACCCATCATGGATATACATAATATAAAATATGAAAATAAAACATGTGATACATGCTAAGCATTGCATCATGTTACTTTCATAATTTAATTTACTTAGACTCTCTTAAATATAATTAATATAATCCCTTAAGATAATAGTATTACTTTTTGTTGCATTAAAATATCTCAATTTGTTGATTTTCTGTAAGCAAGTAAACACTATAGGTTTGCAATGGAAGTCTATGGGAATTTGGCGAAATATTAGAGATACCGCCAATTTGGCTTCACTTTTGACGACTAATTTTGATCACCAAATTTGGCAGCATTTGGCGACAGCATAGGATCCCGATTATGGTAACCCCCCTTATAGGTATGGAGATGTATTAAATGCTTGACATTTACGATAAGCCATTATTGGCATCTAACCTTAGAGTTTGGCGAGATAATCGTGTAGAACCGAATTGCATAAAAGAAACAACCTTATAACTCGAAAAATTATAATAATATTGACTAACAGTTTACTGTGTCAGATTAAGCGTCTCATTTCCAATTAAAATATATCTTTGAATTGAAATTTGAATGAAATACAGGGTCATGAAAAATCGAAGAGTGTGAAAAATAGAATTACAAATATCTCGACAACTAATTATCCGATCGAGTTCATTCATGATGCAAAATTTATATTTTTATTGTCTTTTATATTAACTCCTTCAAATAAACAATTTCGAAAATTTTTGTAACCTTTTATCAGAATGAATATTTTGAGAGTCCGAAAAAAATAGTTCCGGATAATCGATGTTACTGATATTCAATAGGCTTCTTCCCATTGTTACTTCCTAAGTACACACCGAATTTCAAGTCTCTATCTCAATTTGTTCGGGAGATAGAGTGTTTACAGACACACACACATACAGATGGACGGCAAATTTATTTTTTCTAAAAATATGTTTTTCGTATCTCCAGTGTCTGAAACGTGTAAATCTGTTGTCCTAGTCGTTGGGGGCCACCATAATACTTACCCATCATGGATATAGATAATAAAAAATATGAAAATAAAACATGTGATATTTGCTACGAATTGTACCATGTTACTTTTATTCATAATTTAAGTTATTTGGACTTCCTTAAATATAATTAAGGTTAGTTGGGGCAACTGGGCCATGATTTTACAATGTGACTCTGGAGCTTCTGACAATTCAGCTTTAAAAAGCTAATGTTCATTTGAATTAAAGTCAGAACTTCTGTAAATGTGTTCAGTTAGGTTCCCTCTATCAGACAGAAATGCTCAAAATTACATTTTAATATTTAAAAATATAAAAATATGCATATTTCATCTTCCTTTCTTCATGGGTCCAGTAGCCCCCAAAAATGGGGTAACTGGACCAGGGGGGTCTATGTTCCACACGCGTTTATATTTTTTCGTATCGGATATCAAGTCCTGTTTGTAAAAGTGTAAACAACTTAAAAAAATTTAAACCAGGCAGATCATGTAAATTATATGTCAATAAACAGCGTTGTAAGGGAAACCTTTGCTGTCAATGTGTCTAAAAAAAGCACTAAAAGTGAAAATATTAGATTTATTTATACCAAAAACATAAAACTTAAGTAAGTACTTATGTACTTTAGTATAGATAATAAGTATAAAAGTCACATGGGTATTGGCACAATTATTAGTGGGCACAATTATTAATGGGTATTGGCACATTAAGGAAAAAAATAGCAAGGTGAACAAACGGAACAAAACGGCTACGTAAGTACCATTATGAACAAACGGCTACGTAAGTACTTTATCTTTATCTAGGGGTCGCATTATATAGGGAAAATTTTATTGTTCCTACCAGAACCCTTAAAGATAAATGCAATGAAGATATTATTTTCAAAATAGTGGTAGGAACATCAAAAGTTTTCGTATAGAATGTGACCCCTGTGTATAGTACAATTTCAAGGTCTGGTTATCTCGCTTTCAGGGACAATTTACTTGCATTCATAAAATGTTGAAATAATTTAATGACACCTGACACAAATATTTAAAAGAGAATCTATCTGAAAGCAAGTAAAAGTATATTTTCGCATACTTAATAAAGATGAAATTTTCATTATAAAATTCAGGTGCCAATGTGGCAATTAGGAATTAAAATTAAGTGATGCCATAACGGCATCACCGCCTCTCAATCAAGGGGTCAGTAAATTTGGTTTTATACCACTCAATATGCTTTTTTTAAATTTCATTGTGTAATTTTAATAAGGTATTCTATCATTTTCTTTATTGTGAGCAAAAAACAATAGAGAAGATTTACTTCCCGTAGTAAGAGAAACACAAAAAAATTATTTATAACTATTGGGGTAACTGGATCCAGCATGGTCCAGTTACCCCTTTTTTGAAAAATTTATGCGGTACCTGGGACACCAGGTTTACATTTGAAACATGAAGTAAATATGTATAGATACCTAATAATATTAATGTAGTTATATGTCTAATCTTTAAAAAAAGTGCTATAATTCAACCATTTTTTAAGATATAAACAAAAGAACAAATTTTCAGAAACAAAAACTGCTCCGGAATCTTTGTATCAAGGCCAAACACATAAAAATCTTTTTCATTTTCCAATTTTTTAATACCTCATTTAAAATTTAAAATTTGATTTTTTTTTAAAATGGCAACCCCTTTGAAACAAGCTGACCAACGAACTCGGTCGAGACATTGGTATGTACCATGTACAGACCAAGTTACATCCAAATCGGTTCATAAATACGCCTGTTATCACGTGACAAAAATTAGGTCGTTTTAAAATGTCAGCTACAATAGAAATTCAAAATGCTATAACTCAGCCATTTTTTTAGATATAGACGAAACAAAAACTGTTCCGGAATCTTTGTATTAAGGTCAAACACATACGAAAAAAATCTTTTTCATTTTCCAATTTTTTGGTATCTCATTTTAAATTTAAAATTTTTTTTAAATGGCCGCCATTTTGAAACAAGATGGCGGATGAAGCTGGCCAACGAACTCGGTCGAGATATTTGTAAGTACTATGTACATACCAAGGTACATCCAAATCGGTTCATAAATCAGGGTTGCTGGCTTTTAGCCAGGCCAAAAAAAGCCGGCTTTTTTTTGGTTTTAACCACTTGAAAAAAGCCAGTTTTTATTTTTTAAAGTTGGTTTACAGTAAATTTGTTTTAAATTTGGATCAATTAATTTTTAATACACTTATAAATATTTTCTACTAAAAAAAATAATAGATTTCTATTAAATTTTATCAAATAAATAAGTCTTTATAACTTCTAGAAGACAACTGTGAACGCATTATGTCTGAAAAAATATATATATAAACACTGAAAAGGATATAAGTTAGGCTCCGAACTGGTGTTTTGAAATTCTATATTATATAGCTCCACATATACTACACATTTTAAAGATTATATTTAATTAAAACTGTTCTTAACTGCTCTGCTCAACAAGCGCAAAATGTTTTGACACATTTACAAATTCATTTTTAATGGAAAGATGTAGAATTCGAAAGCCTGACCATGGAAGCGATTTGGATTCGAACTGTGTTTTCCATTTTTTGATCCATCAATTGAATTATAAAGAGATTTTGATCACGTGACAAACATGTTTTTTCACCCTTTTCTGAGTGGTTTCTTCTTTTGTGCGGAAATTCGGTTCAAAGCGCTCACTTTGACACTATTTTCTGAAAAATCTATAGCATTTGCAAAAAACCCCAGAAAAAACAGTGCAATTACATAGTTTCTGAACAACAACATCTGCTAGTTTCATGCATTTCTGGACAAAAATAAATTAAAACTTATGTCAGAAAGTTGCCCTTTTGGATTTAACAGCCTTAATGACAAAATGTAACACATCAAAATGGAAACGAGGAATTAGAAAAGATGTTTTATTTGAGGAGAGTGGTACAGTCGTGGAAAAAAAAAGTAAACACCCCCTACTAACTCCTCAACAAATCATCATAGAAGAAAGTTACTTGTACCGAACGATTGGAAATAAAGTCTACTTTTAAATGATGTATATAAAATTTTCTTAGGGGGTCATCTACATATTAAAACGAATCGTAACTTCATTTTTTTCAATGGCAATACCCAATTTTAACGAGATATTTCAAATCTTCGGTTCAAACTATGCCTAGACACCAAATTTCAAGTCATTTGAATGATAAGTTTTTGAATTATAAACATTCAAAATTTAGTGCTTCTAATGTTAAATTATATTTTCATATTTTTATTTATATCTCCCGAAATGATGCTCCTAATGTGCTAATTTTTTTCTGGTAATAATACTAATATACCCAAACATAAATACGCTGAATTTGCAATTTTTATAATTTTATGATATGAATTATGAAATTAATATTCGAAAAAATTATGAATTGCAACCCACAATTTTTTTGATGGATTTAGATTTATTAAGTCCTGCTTTATGGAAATTCAAAAATTTCACATTTTTCTTCCAAGTAGTTTTCAAATTATGCTTAAAAAACGGCAAAATGATGGTTTAAGGGGCCGTCTATGATGGAAGTGAGTAGACATTTTGAAATTTATTCTGCCGTACTGTAATCTAACACGCTTCATTGACTCCTTGAGTGGCGCTTAAGGTGCCTTGATTAAGGAAGCGGCTCTCTCGGTTAACAATCCAGTACGGAACTTCAATTTGGATACGGCCCTTAAAATACGCTCGTTTTAAAATAATTAATTTCTCAGAAACGTATGGTACGAATTGCATAAAAATTCATTTTTAGGCTAATTGAAGGGTGTAGAGTTCCTTTATGCTGTTAGAATTGGGTACTGCTATTGAAAAAAACAAAGTTATGGTTCGTTTTAATATGTAGGTGGCCCCCTAAGCAAATTTTATATACATTATTTAAAAGCAGACTTTATTTCCAATCGTTCGGTACCAGTAACTTTCTTCTACGATAATTTGTTGAGGAGTTAGTAGGGGGTGTTTACTTTTTTTTTCCACGACTGTACATAAGTGTATAAAAAATAAAAAATAGAGCATTTAAACAAGAAAAAAAAAAAATCTCAAAATAAAATTTTGAAAAGCTTGTTGCTATGCATATTCATGCATATGCTATTCATAATGTTTTTAATAGTGAGAAATGGTGGTGTTTTTATTAATATGACTGTGTATAATTTTAAATGTTTGCTAGAAATAAAATAAGACTTGTATATTAATAGCTCTTAAAATTAAGTAATAAAACATATAACTAAGTAACCATTGTCCTCTTTAATTTTATAAAGCAGTAAAAATGAAAAAATTGGCAGTTGGTATGGCCCTTTTAAAATTTAGCTGGCATATTTGCAATTCTGAATACAAATTCACTGGCAAAAACATCTAAGTTTTATTCCAGTATTAATGTCTTCATTATTGAGAAATTGGGTTACTTATTAAACAGTAAATCAATTAAATGTCATTAAAACTAATTACAATCACTTTAAAATGTGTAGTTTATAGTTACAATGCTTTATTGTATAAAGGCCAATTATGGCCAAAAAAAGCCGGTTAAAACCAATAAAAGCCACCGGCCTGGCTTTTTTTAATTTTAGCCGGCTTTTTTGCAACCCTGTCATAAATACGCCTGTTATCACGTGACAAAAATCAGGGCGTTTCAAAATGTCAGCCAGGTTAGAAATTCAAAATGCTATAACTCAGCCATTTTTTGACAAAACAAAAACTGCTCCGGAATCTTTGTATAAAGGTCAAATACATAAGGAAAAAATATTTTTCCATTTCCAATTTTTTGGTACCGCATTTCAAATTTTAATTTTTTTTAAAAATTTTAAATGGCCGCCATTTTGAAACAAAATGGTGGATGAAGCTGGCCAACGAACTCGGTCGAGACATTGGTATGTACTATGTACACGCCGAATTACATCCAAATCGGTTCATAAATACGAGAGTTACAGTGTGACAAAGGTCAGATATATATATATTATATATATATCAATTTTGAACGGAGGGTGGTTTCGGGGTCTGGGGGTCATGATCGATGAAAATATACCAAAATTTTTTGAAATTGCTTTCCTCCGAACGGCTGCAATGGGTACCTTTTTGTAATGAAAGCTTCCTAAAAGCCAGGCCGGTGGTTTTTTTGGCTATAATTGGCTTTTATACAATGAAGCATTGTAATTATAAACTACACATTTTAAAGCATTTTTAATTAGTTTTAATGACATTTAATTGATTTAGAGTTTAATAAGTAACCCAATTTCTCAATAATGAGGACATTAATACTGGAATAAAACTTAGATGGTTTTGCTAGTGATTTGTAGTCAGAATTGCAAATATGTCAGCTAAATTTTAAAAAGGCCGTACCAACTGCCAATTTTTTCATTTTTACTGTTTTATAAAATTAAAGATAACAATGGTTACTTAGTTACATGCTTTATTGCTTAACTAATTTTAAGAGCTATTAATATAAAAGTCTTATTTTATTTCTAATAAACATTTAAAATTGTACACAGTGGTAGAATTCATATAAAAAGTCACTGGTCCCAAGGACCAGTAAGCATAAGAATTTACTGGTCCGCAGTAATCATCACTGGCCTGCTACATAAAATTCTATTAAGTCCCTTTAACACTTTGAGTGACCCTCCCCCTTCCTAGAATATAAATCATACTTCCTTTGCAGTTATCCAAAATTTTCATCATAATAAAATGTAAAATAATAATTTGTTAAAAATTAAACAGTACATAAAGAAATACTATAAAATTATTAATTAAATATTTCATTTCAGATTATCTATTTCAACTGACTAAGGTTTGATGCAATTTTTAAAAATTAATTTTTTTAAATAAAATTACGCGATTTGTGTTTGATTGCAGTTATCTCAGGGACGGGAACATTTACGTTTACCTTTCAGAGAGAGGGGAAAGTTACTGGTTCTGCAGACCATTAAATTTTTCAAATTAGTGGTCCGATTGAATTTTTGGTGATCTCGGACCAGTGGACCACCAAGGATTTCGAACGCTGATAGTCAAATTAATAAAAACACCATTTCTCACTATTAAAAACATTGTGAATAGCATATGCATGAATACGCTTAGCAACAAGCTTTTCAAAATTTTATTTAGAGAATTTTTTTTTTTTTCTTGTTTAAATGCTCTATTTTTTATACACTTATGTACTACTCTCTTCAAATATTATATCCTTTCTAATTTCTCTTTTAACATTTATAATTTAAATATAATCTTTAAAATGTATAGTATATGTGGAGCTATGTAATATAGAATTTCAAAACACCAGTTTGGAGCCTAACTTATATTATTTTGAGTGTTTATAATTTTTTTTTTTTTTTTTTTTTTTTCAGACATAATGCCTTCACAGTTGCCTTCTAGAAGTTAGACTTATTTATTTGACAAAATTTAATAGAAATCTATAATTTTTTTAGTAGAAAATATTTATAAGTGTATTAAAATTAATTGATCCAAATTTAAAAGGAATTAACTGTAAATCAACTTTAAAAAATAAAAACCGGCTTTTTTCAATAAAAGCAGGCTTTTTTTAAGTGGTTAAAACCAAAAAAAGCCGGCCGGCAACCCTGGCTTCGGCCGAATATCAAGTCCATTATTCGGCCTTGGCCGAATAATACTGTAATAAATGTTTTTATATTTACACAGTATAACTTTTTAATTTGACAATTTATATTCATCATGTATAATGAAAATTTTATTTGAAATTAACTAACCCATTTTTTTCCATTAACTTTCATACCCCGAATGGGTTTTATCTACCCATTTTTATATAAGAGGCTAATTTAGGAATCATGTTAAAAAAATTTTATGCTGTATCAGTAAGTACAAAAAGTATCTGCTTGTAATAAGCTAACATAATCTGTTAAATTTAATCTATTCAAAATTGTTTTAATACAGCTGTACAAGCAAATTCATTTTTTTTTATCATAATGGGAAGTTTAACATTTATCCCTTGTTACATAAAAAAATATTTCTTTCAATAATATTTTGAATTATACCTATAAAGAACTCTAGTGCTATCTGCTGACAGCAAAGAAAAAAAATAATGATAATAATAAATGATAAAAATGTTTTTGTTAATTGTGAGCTTTATAAAGTCTACAATGATTTCTTTCCCCCCATTTTAGAGGATATTCCTTTCATCCTTTCTATCAGTGGTTTTTCTTAAGTTATTAAGATTTCTTATTTTTTATTTTATTTCATCTGAAAGTTGAAACTTATATTTCCTAGTACTTTTCAAATTTTGTCATTATTTTAAAATGTAACAACACACAAAATATTTATTAAAATGTAACTAGACAATACCTGATGAGGAACTTTTGCTAAGAATTTTTTTTTTTTTTGGGGGGGGGGGGGGGGGGCTGAATTATGAGGCAATTCTTAGGCCAAACATAGCCGAATATTTTTTCAGAGTAAAATAATGCTTTTAAAAAATTAAAAATTTGTTTATAAATAATTTTTTAAAAGAAAATAATACATTTTAATTGTGAAATATACAAGAATTGTGCATATAGTGCATACTATATTTTGTTTTTAGGCAAAAATAAGTTCATTATTCGGTGGCCGAATATTCGTTGCATCACTAATAGGTACATATATTGTATATACACACATATTGTGCTGTCCTCTAAAAAAAACCCACAGGAAAATGTATCCTAAAAAAACCCACCCTAGAACTTCTCAAAAAAAAAAATCACTGAAGTAAAATTTTCTTTTTGTCCTGTTTCTATATGCCATTTACAATAATAAAATTATTTAAAATTACTTTAGAAGTAAAGATGAAAATAAGGAATTTTGCTTAGTGGCCACTGGCTGGTATGTTGATTTTTTTAGTAGCCAGTTACTGGCTACTAGGAATAATTTCTTTAGTAGCCAGCAAGTATATTTATGTCATTGAATATTTAATTTAAAAATATATGAGTTTAGAATAAATAAGTAATTTATGTACTAAATAAAAATATCTTAATTCATATTGTTTTAATAAACAGGGGTGATTCTGGATTTTAAAAAAAAAAATCTGAAATTCACAGCAAATTTTCTGAAAGGTTGACAACAGAGGTGGGGGGTGGGGTGGGAGAGAAAAATACACTCCCGGCACGAACTATTTTTTTTCACGTCACTTTGACGAAATTTGTGGTTTCTCGCGATATTTTGACGAAATTTGGCATTTTTTCGCTATCTTTTGACGAAATTTGACATTTTTTCGCGATCTTTTGATGAAATTTGGTATTTTTTCGCTATCTTTTGACGAAATTTGCCATTTTTCGCAATCTTTTGGTGAAATTTACCGTTTTTTTCGTGATCTTTTGACAAAATTTGCCTTTTTTTCGCGATTTTATGACGAAATTTCCCGTTTTTTGCAATCCATTGACGATATTTGCGTTTTTTCTGCGATCGTTTGACGAAACTTGGGTTTCTTAGCGATCCTTTGACGAAATTCGGGTTTTTCCGCGATCCTTTGACGAAAAGTGTGGGTTTCTTCGCGATTTTTAGACAAAGTCTCGTTTTTTTGGTGATTCTTTGACAAAATTCGGGTTTTTTAGCGATCTTTTGATGAAATTCGGGTTTTATAGTGATCCTTTGACGAAATGTGCAGTTTTTTCACGATCTTTTGACAAAAGTCTCGTTTTTATTTTTAATTTTTTGACGAAATACGCGGGTTTTTTTCCGCGATCTGTTGACGATGTTTGGGTTTTTTTGCGATCCTTCAACAAAATTTACGTTTTTTTGCAATCTTTTGACGAAATGTGCGTTTTTTCATGATTTTTCGATGAAATTCGTGAAGTTTTTTCCCGTGATTCTGTGACAAAATCCCTTTTGGAAAATCTTGCATTTGTCCGGTACTTTCCATATTTTTAGGTGCCAGTTTTTCACGTTTAGTCGGTGACTGGCAAGTGCTTATTTTCATCTTTATTTAGAAGAGTTTATTTAGTTTTTTAAAAAATAAGCTAATAATACAGAATTCTAGAAAAAAAAAAGAGCTTCATTTTCACAGTTTTTCCTGTTATAATACGACATGTTACAATGATGTACATCAGTTTTAAGATGTTTTTATGTTAAACCATTAATATGTGAATAAAATGCACTATTTTCACTTGATTATATTATGTTTAGCTCAGTTTGTGACCTTTTGAAAACAGAGGTAAAAAAAACATGCGGGAACTAAACAAACCCCACTTTTTTATACATAAATATATGGCGAAGCATACATTTTTCCTTTAAAATATTAATTTTAAAGGGGAAAAAAACAATAAATTATGCAAATCTAATGCATATTTTGCATTTCTAAGAATCTTTACATGTCATACCTCCACCCCCCCCCCTTTGTTTTTGCAAAAATAAAACCCATCCACTTTTTTTTTTTATGTGCACAAAGATATCCTTTTACTTTTATATCATACATTGTTTTAATCTTTACTTAAGCTTATTTTCTTTTAATCATTATTTTGCTTTTTTATGCAAATTTTATTAGACAATATACTCAAGTTCACTGTTCAACAAGCACGAAACTTAGACAAATTTTCTCATTTTTAAACATAAAGGTACAAAATTGACAGGGTTGACTAAGCGATTTGGAATCGAAATGAGTTTTACACTTTTGATAAATTATCGTGTTCCAAGCGATTTTATGTCCCATGACGACAGGTTTTTCGCCTCTCTTTGGGCGGTTTTTCTCCTTTAGTCTGAAAATTTGGTTCAAAATGACAATTTTGACATTATTTTCTGAAAGATCTTTTATGTTTACCAAAAGATGGAACATTTCTGTAGTTTCTGAATAACACAATGCCAATTTCAGGCGTTTCTACTTTCTGAACAAAGATTAATTAAAACTTGTGAGATTAAGTTGTCCCTTTGGATTTGATTACAAAAAAACTGAAAAAAAAATCTTTTGCAGAATTGTGTTTTAAAAATAATTAATAATGGAAAAAACACTTTGCTGTCTAATATTTTGGATTCTAGAAGTGTTTTTTTTTTAGGTAACATGGGTTATTTTTAGGAAAAAGCGGGTTTTTTTCAAATTCTTCTTTGACTGCCATTTTGTAATATATTGACAGAATCAAAAATACTATACATTAAAATCTTAGTCAGAACAAGTTGTGAAAATATAGCTACTTCAAATTGTTTTGTATTTTTTATTAAATTTTATAGAGAAAAATTTTAGAAAGTGGGGTTTTTTTAGAGAACAGCACAATATACATATATACCAACATATATGTATACAATACATGTGTATATATACTACATGTATACCCAGAAGCAGAATTTTCTGCATCACTCTGCAGCAAACCAAAATATATCTGTGACCCAAAAGCCTACTATCATAAGAAATAACAGAAACACTTAAAGTAAGACAAATTTTTCATTTATAAAGAAAATATAATTATAAGGATACAACAAATACCACAAATCTAGAGACTTAAAGCAAATTTCAACTATTTTTTAAGCCCAGCATTTCTTTTTAAGTTGGTGGATTAATCTGCAGCGCCTGCTGCCGTGCTGCACTGTTTCTGCTACTGGGCATGTATATAGACATATATATGTATTATGTACACATAACACTGGCGCTCGGCTAACCGAAAAGTACCTAGATAACTTAAATATAACTCAGTAACATTTGAAAAGTTCACATGATCAGGGGTGGAGAATTTCTAGAAAATCTTACCAGCCAAGGATTTATTTCACCAGCCAGTAAAATGCAATGTAGGGGAGAAGGGGGCTAGTGTGGACAATTTTTATAAATTTCACAAAAAAGTGTACTAAATACCATTTTTCACACTTCAAATATTTTTTTTACAAGAATTTACTATTTTATCTTTGATTTGGCTGATATATTAAATTATTTGGCAATACAGTTATTTATTAATATATATTTTTTAAAAAGTTTTTTTCGTCCACACTAGCCCCATGTGGTGGGGCTAGTGTGGACAAGCTAGAATACTGATTTAGACAATGTAATACAGCTCTTATAAGTGTTTGCAAAACCATTATAAAATAAATTTGAACCCAAACAAGGTAGTAAATATATTAATCATAATAAAATATAACTTAATTAATGTTATACATAATATTTTTTTGTTATTACTGAGGACTGCAGTTGGGTATGTTATGAATCCATTTCAAAGACAAAATTAAATACATTACAAAAGTATACAGTTGAAAATTTTTACGCCAAAATTACGCAACTCAAAAATAGTTGGTTACTTACTATAATGCATTTTCATATTTTTCTTTCCTATAAATTTAAAAAATATAAACAATAGATGAAAGTTTAATATAAAATAGAACTTAGTACCATGTTTACATCACAATAATTAGGAAAGTTGAAAAATATAGCTAACTACTAAAAAAAAAAGGTTTCGGCATATCTCTATAGTTTGCAGTTTTCAAAAACTACCTAAAAATTCACTCGCCAGTAGCGAGTAAAATGATGCATTTCCCTACGCCTGCACATGATAATAATGAACCAATCAGCTTAAAGATCTCATGTCTTCAAACGGACTTTCCGAAAAAAAAGCAACGCTAAAGCCGAAAAGCTATTCAAAATACAACCAACCTAGTGCAAATCAGATTGAAACACTTATCGTCCAAAAAGTGTACCAAAGAAATAGCCAAATTTTCCGGCACAGGATACGGGACTTGTCCCCAAAGAATTTTGAGAAGAGTCCTCTTTAGAAATAAAATTTTTTGTGAAGGGTCTTGTTTTGAGATAAAAAAAAATTGTTAAAGAGTCCTTTAAGGACCTAAAATTTTCCTAAACAGATCCCTGCGATGTACAATTTTTCATATCCCCTAAAGTCCCAACTGTCAGGATACAGGAAGTAGGAACAGTGCAGCATGATAGCGAGTGATGCACTTGATTTTAGACCTTGTAGATTAATTTAATGGCTTTTTTAAAATGCAGAGATTAAATAAATGCTAAAATGTACTTTAAGTTTCAAGATTTTCTGAACAGTTTCAAAATCAAAAGTGTCCTCATAAATAAAAGAACTGCAACCGAAATCGAAAAAAGTTTGAACGCATTTTATTATACTTTTACTTCATTGACAACAGCATTTATCAACACTGATAAATCTACAGCAATTCAAAACACTTATTTATGCTAGGGATTTATTTCTTTTTTATAATAACTACATTAAGCACTTCAAATTATACAATAGAAGGCACAGATGTCATATTCGCCAAATATTGGCGCGATTTTTTTCTGACGCAAATGTCATATACGCAATGAGTACTTAACTGGCGCCAAAGTGTTGTTATTTTGCTTGATGTGGTAACCCGGATTATGTTGTTTATGCTGTTGATGTTTTCGCCAAATTGGCAACCGATAAAATCGCGCCAATATGGGGCGAATATGACATGACATCTGTGCCCAATAGAATATTATTACTAAATAGAGTTACTAATATAATTATTTATTTCGAAGTACTGATTCAGTTTTTTACAGAATCAACTGAAAATATAAGGAAAAAAAAAATACAAGCTAATGTATTTAAGGGCGATTCCATGCGGAGAGTCACACACGTAACGCTGGCTTTAATTTGCATTTATTCAATTATTTATTATATTTTAATGTTAATTCTGATTTTAGATGGTATGGTAAATAAGTTATTAAGATATTTTTTAGTTTAAATGTGTGTAAGTAAAACTCACAGAAATATATCATTTAATTTCATACTCAAAATGTGCTTTTTTTCTGAAGTAGAAAAAAAGCACATTTTCAGTAATGAAATTAAATGATATACTTCTGTGAGTTTTATTGCCATTGCCACACATTTAAATTTAAAAATATGCTAATAACTTATTTACCATACCACTTAAAATCAGAATTAACATTAAAATTTAATAAATAATTGAATAAATGCAAATTAAAGCCTGCGTTACGTGTGTGACACTCTCCATGGAATCGCCCTTAAGGAAAACAAACAAAATACTTTTAAATAATAATAAAAGTAATCTGCGAAAAGCGAAATAAATGCCCTTAAACTGGCGATAAAATGATAGTATACATCGAATTTTAAGGAAATAATTATGTTAAGGATCACTCAGTTCAACTAAAATGTAATAATAGTAAATAGAAAAATCTCTTAATTGTCTCTTGCTGGCCCCCCTCCCTAATAAGTATATTTTAAAACCAATTTATACTTATTTTTTTAAGATATCTATTTCCAGATCACTAAAACAAATATTGATAGATATTTAAAAACTTGGAAAATTAGAGCTTTTTTCCAATCAATCTCAACAACATTTAACAAATGCTTTAACTTTAGCTGTTACCGAGCCCACCTTATGGCTAAAACATGTATAACAAAGTAAATTACATTAAATGTTTAATTGTAAACATCACAATTTTCCGGACATCCGTAAGGATAACATCTTATCAAACAATGGCACACACCCCGCACAAAGATTTTGCTAGTACTAATGATTTTATATACGTAAAATAAAAAAACTAGGTTGCATAAATGAAATACAATATGAAACTTTCAAAAAGTACAACTAACATCACTTTATGGAATAAACTTATATAACATATTCTTACTCTTAGATAATAACAGTGGCCGCAGCAACAAAAACAAATTGTTTCTCGCAGAAGATAGTAGAAGTTGAAGTTATTTTTATTTAAACCAAGGGTGAAGGGTGCACAAAAAGTAAGCCACGGCATTTTCCCTTTGAAATTTGTTATTAGTTTTAATGTAATTTTCTGATTTAATTAAACCCATATAATTTGATAGTTAAAGGAACATTCCATTTTATGGTTTGTCTTGAACTATTCCCACCAGAGTGCCTTTATAAGTGGATAGAGACCGAAATGGTTTCGGTCGAGAACTTGGGGGGGGGGGGGGGTACGCCAAACTAATCAGCACGTTCTGAGATGTAGGTCGTCACAGTTTGAAGAAAACTTCTAGACAACCATCTAGTATGAAGACTAGATATGAGAGAGACGACTGTGCTTAGATTCAGTGTTGAATTCAGGGGGGGGGAGGTGACATCCCCCCCCCAGAGCAATGAGATGTCACCCCACGGAAGATTTGAGATTTTGTATTTTCAATGGTCAAAAAGTGCAATTCCCCTCTGAACTCTATAATGCCCCCCCCCCCCCCCGGAGCCACAGAAATCCCTCCCGGAGAAAAGTGTCTGAATTCAACACTGGCTTAGAAAAACGCGTTTGGCCAAACTATGGCAAATTGGAGCATTTTCTATTTCAGTGATAGTCCAGCCTGGACGAGTTCAATTAAACGAGTGAGACAAGTTAACAAACATTAACTTGGTGACAATAGCAGGCTTACCAAGACGCCTTTGGCGATTCAGTATTGTTCAAAATTATCTCAAACAATCAAGTAACCCCCCCCCCCCTACAAATTAAATTTATATACCCTGTATGTGCTTATACTCAATAGGGCAGTTGCAATTGACGTCATGCTGGAGGTCACACACTACAAATAGGCAGTTCTGATTGGTGGAACTACCCTGACCTCCACTTGAAATACAATGACTATCAGCTGATTGCAACTTCCCTATACGAAATCGGCTCATCAAGAGGTTCTTTTGGGCCCACCGTGGCTGAGTGGATAAGACATCACCACGCTAATCGCTTGAGAGCATAGGTAGGGGCGGGTTCGAATCCCGCCAGTTCCGTTGCACACTCTTTATGGAGCCCCCACGATGTAATTCTCTGGTGTTGTAAGTTTCCTTGTGTTATCTCGTCCCTGTATATCGACGATGACTTATAAGCGGGCCCTGGTGTCAGGCACACAAGTATGTCTTGAATAAAACAAACAAACAAGCAGTTCTTTTCTGCGAAAAGCGCTTAATGATGAAAATTACGTCCTATTTAAAACGATATATTTAAAATATCACATTTAAAATGATTTTCTTTCAGCATTAAACAAAAAAAAATCTTCTAACATTACAAAAATGCGAAAGGCAGCGTTTTTTTTTAATTATTATTATTATTATTATTATTTAACTTTTTTGTGCAAGGTGATTTTGAAATGTGAAATGATCTTTCTTAATCAAGCACGAAAAGAGCCGTCTGCTTTCGCGCTTGGAAGTGGATGCGCCTTCAGCACCGACAAAATACCCAATTAAAGGGAAATGGATGTCAACCTGATTACAGAAGATCGCCATCGGTCGTGATAATATCATTTAATTTTCCGAAATCGTGTAATCTTTTTAAAACAGAGCAAATTAGCATATCTTTAGAGCCTGCGGGGTATGGACGAAGGTTGGGGAGCCTAAAATAAATAAAATTAAAATTACTTCAATAGTTCTTGAGAAAAAGGTACATCAATAACAGATACAATGTGAGTCAGATCACGAATTCCCCTCATTAATGTTAAACTTATGGGCGTGTAGTGCATATCGCCTTAGGAAATTAATATTTTTAACTTCTGTTTCCTGTGCATGATTCCTAAAGGATCACTCTTTCTTTTTGTTACTGTCGTCAAAATATTTCTAAAATATATACTTAATTTTATTTGAAGTGTTAAAATCTTCTCTGTCGTGCTAAGATTTTAACACAAAATTATAACTAATCGGATGTGCCAATTACAAAACTTTTTTCTATCTCATACATCTTAATACTTCAAAATTCACTATCACAATGCCAAAATGAAATGACAATCTATGCCCATCATGAGGATTCAATCACGAGCATTAACCGTTTGACTACCTTTTTTTTTTTTTTTTTTTTTTTTTTTTTTTTTTTTTTTTGTGGGATATTTTAAATCAAATTTAGCACAGTGTTTTAATAAGTTCTAAAAGCCACAGAACAGGTCCAGTTATATTTTCCTGATGAATAGAGGGAGGGTGGGCTGGTGGGACACGGATGTCCCACTAGCACACGAAGACTGGGACAAAATTTCCCACTAGTATTTTATGAGTGGGACTAATTTGTCCCAGTGGTACTTTATTATTGGGACGTTTGTCCCAACTGTAGGTTATGAGTGGGAAAATTGTCCCAACAGTACACGTGATTGAGAATGTTTGTCCCAACAGTACACGTGATTGAGAATGTTTGTCCCAACTGTACACCAAGATTGTAAAAGTTTGTCCCATTGAAATGATAGAACTGAGAAAAAACATAAAAGCTAAGAGAAACATTTTTTCAGGTATTTATTTAGTAAACTGAACAGAAACATTTTTTGGTATAATTATTTAGTGAACAGAAATAAATGAAAAAAGTCCTTCAAACTCAACCCAAATGAACGTGAGAGACCCGTGGGACAAGCAGACATGGTTTTCCAAGCGTTTCAGGGACTGCTGTGTCCAGTGGTAATTTTTGAAGTTGCACTGGGATATAGTGTCCGACTGGGAGTCTAAGGGTTAAGCAATTTTCTACTCTTGCAATATATGGTATGGATTGTACGTGATAAAATCAATGCTGACACACCAAATACAAATATTGTGTGATGAAACACTTTTAACTGATGTAATGTGTTACTTTTGATGTTACTTTTAGTGCATGTAACCTATGATATCCATTCTGTAATTTTGTAATAAATGTAAGATTTTTTTAATTCAAAATTATTATTTACTTTTAATAATCCATTTAAATCTACTTTATGAGCAAAATAATTTTTCGTCCATTTAAAAATAATTCATAGATGAGAGGTTCTGACATGATGACATTTGTTTTCTAAGGAATTGTAAATGGAGCAAAATTCAAAATTTACATTTTTATAACGCTCCATTTTCCAAGAACTTTTTATTTAGGTAAACACTGCTGTGCTCCCAAGAATGAAAAAGAATGAAAAATCAAGCATCACGTATAGATAATGAAACGCTTTCCACAACTAACACAGTATTATTAAGAAATTTAATTTTTTGATACAATGAAATCTATCATAGTCCGACCTGTAATCGAATACTTTTGCGTGTCCTTGTAAATAAAGAAAAATGCTACATACTCCTTAATCTATAGAAAACATTTGTTGTAATGCACTTCAGTGATCCTTTTTAACTTCATTATATTTGAAGTATCATAACATCATTAAAATGCATCGCTTTTCCCCCATAGATTATAATGTATTGGAATTCTTTTTTGCACCCTGTAAACAAACTATAAATTCTACTTATGCTATATCCCTTAAAAAACATGTTTTAGTCCCCCTCAGTGATGCATATCAATTTCATTATGTTTGAAATATTGTAACATCATTAAAATACATCGGAAACGATTTTTCCCCCATAGATCATTGTATAATAGAATTCTTTTGTGTGTCCCTGTAAACGAGTTATAAATGTTAGACACTTTATTTTCAGTACCGAACATTATGTAATAAACATCAATCTATAAAATTTTCAGGGCAATCGGAGTATATTTACGAGAGTTAGAGCACGGACAGACAGACAGACAAATCGAATTCAGAAACACTTTTCAGCTATTGGAAAGTGTAAAAAAAAGTAGAAAAGGGGAGGAGTCAGCTTGCATGAAACATTCGTTGAGACATTGCTCACTGAAAACCTCAGTATTGCCAAGTAATTAGAGGGCATCTCAAAAGGTGAGAAAGTTTTAAATAAATTAAAGATAAAAATATTCCCTTCATGTTTGTTGGCACTTAACAGTTGCATTTAACTGTTTTATAATTGGTACTTGAAAGCAGAGATAGATGGAGATGCAGTATGCCGTAAAAACAGTTTGTAATATGAGGAGCGTTATCGCTAAAATTTAAATGCCCTCATTCGGACCAAACAAAACAAGCCCGTAGAACAGGGACCGAATTCTTTGACATCTCCGGTACTTTTTTTTTTTTCTAATGAAAATGATCTGCTTATATTTAAGCATTCTAAAGTAGCATTTCATTGTATTATGAATTAAAAACTGTATTACGAGAAGTTTTCTTCTTTTCTAACCATTTGGAAAAATGGCTATTGTCCTCGGTCAGGGTAGGAAATCAAAAACATATCTGAAGCGTTTTATTAGTTGAGTCCCGCATTTTATTCGTTTTCTGATTGATCTATACAGTAATCTGTATTTTCCCTTTACTTTCAACAGAGATGGATACTTCTGTTGCCACTATGGCAAAAAAGTAATAAAAACTACAAAAAAAAAAAAAAAAATAATAACTCAGAAACAAATTGAGATACAGCTTTCAAACAAATTGCAACTAAAAATGCATTTTTTTCTCTATACGACGATGTAAAAAGTAATATTGTGGGATGTTTAGAAGTTTAAAAATGAAATTTCATTTAAAATGGGTCCAGGAATATTAATGTTTAATCCATGGCGTACGTAATGTATGACCAGCTCCGTACCCCCCTTTTCCCCCCTTTATCCTTAACCAATGAACCTCTAAACTAATCTGGGAAGTTCCTTAACATAATAAACCGGTATACCAAATTCGGAGCATATCGAATCATTCTGCATGAAAAACCCATTTATCTGAATTAAAAGGGGTGGACTAACCCCCCTTTTCCCCCTTTATCCTTAACCAATGAACCCCTAAAACTAATCAGGGAAGTTCCTTAACATAATAAACCGGTATACCAAATTCGGAGCAAATCGAATGATTCTGCATGAAAAACCCATTTATCTGAATTAAGGGGGTGGACGAACCCCCTTTTCCCCCTTTATCCTTAACCAATGAACCCTCAAAACTAATCAGGGAAACTCACAGGCTATCAAAGCCTGAGAGCTAATGTGTCCGCCCGTTCTGTATGTATGTACGTATGTATGTATGTACGTAACGCGATAACTCTTGATAGAAACATCCGATTTGCTTCAAAATTTTTTTCTAGGTTCATTGTGATAAGGCGCTTCCCTGATTAGTTTTGGGGGTTCATTGGTTAAGGATAAAGGGGGTAAAGGGGGGTTAGTCCACCCCCCCCCCTTAATTCAGATAAATGGGTTTTTCATGCAGAATCATTCGATTTGCTCCGAATTTGGTATACCGGTTTATTATGTTAAGGAACTTCCCTCATTAGTTTTGGGGGTTCATTGGTTAAGGATAAAGGGGGAAAAGGAGGGTTAGTCCACCCCTTTTAATTCAGAAAAATGGGTTTTTCATGCAGAATGATTCGATTTGCTCCGAATTTGGTATACCGGTTTATTATGTTAAGGAACTTCCCTGATTAGTTTTGGGGGCTCATTGGTTAAGGATAAAGGGGGAAAAGGATGGTTAGTCCACCCCTTTTAATTCAGATAAATGGATTTTTCATGCAGAATGATTCGATTTGCTCCGAATATGGTATACCGGTTTATTATGTTAAGGAACTTCCCTGATTAGTTTTGGGGGTTCACTGGTTAAGGATAAAGGGGGAAAAGGAAGGTTAGCCCGCCCCTCTTAATTTAGTTAAATGCGTTTTTCATGCAGAATGATTAGATTTGCTCCGAAGTTGGTATACCGGTTTATTATGTTAAGGAACTTCCCTGATTAGTTTTGGGGGTTCATTGGTTAAGGATAAAGGGGGAAGGGGGCTAGTCCACCCCCTTAATTTATATAAACGGGTTTTTCATGCAGAATTATTCGCTTTGCTCCAAATTTGGTATACCGGTTTATTATGTTAAGGAGCTTCCCTGATTCGTTTTGGGGATTCATTGGTTAAGGATAAAGGGGGGCTAGTTCACCCCCTTAATTTAGATAAATGGGTTTTTTTGCAGGATTATTCGATTTGCTCCAAATTTGGTATACCAGTTTGTTATGATAAGGAGCTTCCCTTATTAGATTTGGAGTTTCACTGGTTAAGTATAAAGGGAGAAACGGGGGCTAATTCCCCTTCACTTATTTTTTTTAGGGGCATTATTCTTTAAAATAAGAGTATAATATACAATTAGTGTGCATAGCCTGTGAGCTCAATGCCATCAGTTTAGCTGGGCACTTTTCTTTTTAGCCTCCGGTCCGGTATGCTATTTCTTTCTCCCAGCTTATTTTGTGTCCAAAAAATAACGTTAGCTTACTAAGGCTAGCTGTAAAACAAATCATTACGATTAAATACTCTTTAGCAATTTTTTTAACTTCTAAGGATCGCACACTTTCAGTTCTTATACCGTCGTATTGGAAAAAAATAGTTCTTTTAAATGCACTTTTGAAAACTGTATCTCCATTTGTTTTTGAAATATTAATTTTTCTGTAGTTTTTGGAGCCATTTGCTTAATATTGGCAACGGCATTTTATCCATTTCTGTAGAAAACAAAGGAAAAATAGTTTTAAAATAGTAATTATATATTTTTGTTGCCATTTTTTCATAACAACCGAAAGAAAATGTAATTAAAATACGTGCTATTTTGAAAAAAATATAAACGAATGATTTCGTTAAAACAATGGAGCTATTATATACTATATTTAATTGTAAGTATCTATGAATCATTAGATAGCCTTTTTTTTTTTTTTTTTTTTTTTTTTTCGATTTTCTTGAATGGAGATATCTTTTTGCTGCATTTGTGCATTATTTCGCGATAGTGATGTACTATGCATGCTTTACTGTCGGTCTGTGAAACTCTTAAGCGGATGCGAATGACGTCATTTTACATAAAATAAAACGTGTGCTTTAAGTCTTAAAATTTAAATATGTTTTGTACTGCAGTAGAGTCCCGCTTAACCGAGTTATTTTCTTCTGATGGACTGGTGGCTTCTATTATTATGAAACAGCCATTATAAATGAAGTGTTAGGTGAAGATGAAAGAGCAGCCGTAAAAAACAATTATGGCCATTTCTTCCCCCCATTCTGACCAGAAAATCAGAGTTCTAACTTTTTAAGGCTAATAACTAATAAGTCATTTTTAAATTAGAGTAATTTGTTTTACAAAGTAGGTTTAAAGCCAAATATATTAAATTCATAAATACGATTGTTTTCAGCTGATCTTTCGTATTAATATTTTATTACTATTGTATATTAATTATGTTTTTGTTATAAACCTTAATCTTATATCATACAAAATAAGTACATGAGTCATTTTTATTGTTATGCTCACAAATGTCGTTAAAACACGTAGTTAAAGTTTGAAATATGATCTATAACGTAGTGCTTTGTTCCTGAATAGCAAGTATATGTTTATGTAATATAGCGTGACATGTGACAAGGGGGGGGGGGGTGAAGTGTGACACTTTGTGACAAAAGGGGGGAGGGGGTCAAAAATATTGAAAAAAAGTGTGACATCATTTATGGACCGCCCCTATTATTGATTCAAAATGCAGAGAAGTCAATTAAATATTAATTTATATATCGAATTACTGTATATCAAATAACACTTAAAAGAAATAGTTACTATTTAAAAGAATTTAATAATAGCTTTTTGTTACATAATGCATTCAAGAGCAATAATGTCTTCTTGCACTTGCCCCCGCAAGAGTCGGGGGGGGGGGGGCAAACAGAACTTCTTATCAACAAAACAGGTAGACAACATTTTTTCTCTTTTATTTACTAGTAAACAAAAGTATCATTTCAAACATACTTCGTATATGGTTTCTCGAACAGTGGATTATATATGCATACATGTATGACAGAAGAATAGGAATGCCAAACGTTGGGATATTCCATATTTCGTAATTAAATAATTTTATAATCATTTAAAGATTTTAATAATAACTTTGTATTCTCACAAAAATAGATAACAGCCTAAAAAAAGATAACATACCATTTTCATGTAAAGACCAAATTACCAGAGGTGCGCCGACCTATTGTGCAAAGTGTGCGGCGCACACAGGCGCCAGGATAATAAAGACGCCAAGCATTTCAAGCGAGGAAGAAATATTTCAAATACATATTTTTAAATTTTATTAAAATTAATTATTCCTGAAATTTTAATTATATTTTATGGATGTACCTCAAATAAATTACTTATAATTTATTAAATGTTATTATTCTTTAAATTGAATGCAATAAATTAATCAATTTCAATTCAGAACGTAAAAATTTGACTTGAAACATTACAAAAAAATAAAAATAAATAAATAAATAAATAAATAAAGAGAGAGAGAGAGAATTTTTTAGCATTTTATTTAATTTTAGATTCCACCGAGGACACCAAATCAGATAAACTATATGAAACTGTTTTATTGAAATAACAAACAGACAGAAATACAAAAGCTGAGGGATACGAAGACGAATTTAATTTGCCCGGCAAAAAAATATACTTAATAAAGAAGAGTTTTAGATTGAAATTTTCGTGCATTTTAGGTGCCATATCCAAATAGTAGTCTAAACTGGATAGTCAATGACATTGTGAGTATTAATCATGAGGTTACTGATTTTTATTGTAACTATATCATGATAAATATATATATTTTTCTTTTCTGTTTATCGATGGAATATTTTAAGGAATCATTTGTCTGTAAATCAGCTTAAAGCCATTTTTTAAAATGTGAAACATGGTTGTCGATTTTTTTTCTTGCACAACGTAAATTATTTTATTTTCCAGCTTTTGTGCTCTTCTTTTATGTATTTTTTCTTTAACGTATTCGTTTTATAATTTCTGTCTCTCTCTCTCTCTTTCTATATATATATATATATATAAACTTATTTATATATTAAACTTATAATATATTTTGAAGGATTTCATTTGTGATCGCTTATAAGTTTTTATGAAACGATAGTTTTTCAAGAAGCGATATAAGGCTCAAGCTGAAGTTTTGCACACAGGCGCCCTTTAATTCAGGCGCGCCCCTTACAAATTACAAAGGAAAAAAGAACATTTTGGTTGTATCAAAAATGATAACGATATCAAAAGACAAATCCCCTCTCCCCATAGAGATATCTTACGATATCATCTGCCAGACTCCCCTCCCCCCTAAAATGATAACGTTATATATGCACAGCTCCTTTACTCTATGATTTGAAAATATTTTTGTTGCATTGCCAGTCACGTGCTTGACAATTTAGAATGTAAGCAATGGCAACTGATACTCTCATTATGAAAAATCTTGAAAGACTTCCAAGTGAAAGCAAAAACACAGACGATATTTTATTTTTTAAAATTGATTCTTTTCACGGATCGCGGCATACAAGATACAACGTATTCAAATGTCATTAAAAAAGCAAAACGGGGTCTTTATGTAATATTCCTTTTCCTACAGTTGAACCCTCAGAGTAAGGTTTAATTTGCCAATAAAAGGACGACAATTCAACAAGTAAAGTGGTGTAAGTCATTATTTTTAACTCTAAATATCTCAATGCATATTTTACGCTGGGACATAGAATTTTTTTTTTCTTAGATTCAGGGCAGCATTTTCCTAGATATGAGTATTAGCAAAAGGTAACTGTACGTTAAAAATAATTAAGTCGAAATTGTACATCAAGCTTGGCAAAGGAGGTGCGTTCGTACTATAACTAGTTTTATAAATATTCAGATCTTGGTGCAATAGCTGTTGCACTCTTATGCAAAAATGCATGAATACAAAATTTATAACGATTATATATATTAAATTCAGTAATACGGGGAAATGATAGGACTCCATCTTAAATAAAACGCAATCACCATGGCAACTTAGAATCATTACCTATCATGGGATAGCATTGAATTAATTACGTATGATAGGATTTAACAGGATGAAGAAAACTTTTATTAATTTTTTTTTTTTCGTTTTGATTCAGTTTTCATAAAATTTGAAATGTCTCGCCAAAATTATGCAACGATTACATATATTAAATTTCAAACCATTCTGTTGGGTTCTTTTTGCGCTGTTATATGCGAACAGACAGACTGGCGGACCAGACGAGAGACGACTACTATAGGCGCTACGAATTAATATAATTACGAACGCACCTAAAAATATCGTACTTAAATCTGTATGTATCCCTTTGTTAAAAAAAAAAAAAAAAAAAAAAAAAAAAAAAACAGTGGCACTCCGGGAGTGCCAATAGAAGGGAAAACTTCAACAATTACGTGTGTGTTTTTTTAATCGTCAGGAAAATGTTTTATTGTGCAGGAAATACTTTTAAATGTAGTGTTTTTTTTATTCATTATTATAAACTATTACTACCAAAATTATATTACAATTTTCACAGTAATACAATTTAACTATAAATTACATATAAATAAACATTAATAATTTGTAATATATATTATTATATTAAATTATATTATTAAATTATACATGTACATATAAATAAACAAATTTTCGTACAAAAATTCTCGTATTGCATTTAAAGATTTATCCGGTGAAATATAAACGGCAACCATTACAATTCAATAGTATCCAAATATTGAAATCCATACTCCAATTCAATACTATCCAAAAGGATTTTTATTAATGAATACAATACCACAATTATATTACGCTTGGCACGCTAGTGTCTATGTGCCAAAATGCTAGCATGTCGGTTACGTAACAGTGTCTCCAAATCAGTGGTTTTTCTCCATCTCAAAAAAAGCTCAACGCGCCTAAAGATGTTTTCACTTCAAAAATGTGCCGTACTTGTAATTTGTACATGATTTTAAGGCCAATGTCAGACGGGCGTCTTTTTTGCTGCTTTTTTCCTTATGTATTATCCATTCACAATGCTATAGCATTGTGAATGGATAATACGCAAGCAAAAAGGCAGCAAAAAAGACGCCCGTCTGACATCGGTGTAATACATTTTATAGCCTGAGATAAGTTTCTATGATCTGCGTTTTAAGAATCAATCGCCATAATTTCTATTCTGAATCACATTGGATATAATATACAACACATAAAAAAATGCATTTCTGAAATGTATGTAATTAATAGGGGAGAGTAGCTGAATTTGGACCACTTCTCATATTTTCAGGTGTAACTCACTAAATTTTTGGAATATGTGCAAAACATCACTGCACGGGATCAATCTATTCATCTACTAACTAATAAAACTTTTGATCAATTTATTTTTGAAAATCTTAGTTTTATTTTAATTTGAAAAAATTGTCAAAAGTGGTCCAAATTCAGAAACTGGTCGCCTAAGTTGGACCAAACAATATCAGGTTATTTTACTGACTAGAGAATATAACTGATTTTATTAAAAGCAAAGTCTGCGATTAAAGAAACAATCAAACAAAATAACAGCAATGAAATTTAATGGAATCACATACCTGAAAATAAGAGTAATTGTTTTAAATTAAAATGTATTCAAAATGTAAATCAAAGTTATCAGTAATTAAAAATAGAAATTATGGAACTAATTACCAGTTACTTGAATATCATGTAAGAAGTGATGCAAAGCTTAGACATGAATTCCATATATTCATTTTTTATTCCAGCGCACACAACATGGAACAATATTTGGAAATATGAACACTGAATCCTTTCTGCTATTTTATTTTTCTTACAAGTTAGGAAAATCTAACCATCACTGTCTAGATTTTTCTTTTCAGATTCTAAATCATTAGCCTTTTTTTTTTGTAACAGAAGTTTTCTTTACATTATGTTTATAGTTCTTCCCTTCCATCATTTTTTTTCCAATTGCATTACGCCTATTATATAAAACTTGATGTTCCAATTGCTTTTGTGTTGTGAGTGCCCTTTTGTCGTTTTTTTTTTTTTTCATTTCAAGGTTTACTTTATATGGTGAAGAAGTTAACACAACTGTTTTTTTTGCTCCCTCTGTGCTTTGATTTAACTGAATTTAGCAAGCAAGATAACATTTCCAATGATTCTTTGGCTGTGGGGGGGGGGGATTTGTAGCTGCAGCCCTCTTTCAGGTCGATGTCTTCACAACCTCCTCTCTCTTTTTCGTTTCCTACGTCATTAACAGCTTTTGCTGTCACAGGTGTCAGTTTGTCTGTGCAGTTTTCAACATTTTTCAATTATATTAAAAAAGTGTTTAAAAAATATGCTCTATTGAAAAAATAATTACGCTACGATTAATCAAACGCAAAACATTATTATATTCAAACAATGTTGAATTCAGGGGTGCTCCCCTGCCCCTCGGAGCCTTGAAATAACCACTCCCCAGGAAGGTTTGAGATTTTATGCGTTTTAACGGCAAAATAATGTCATTCCACCCTCCAGAACTGTGAAAAGTCTGTCCCCCCCCCCCCTCACGGAAAAGCACACATCCTTTAGGAGGAAAATGTTTGAATTCGACTTTGTAAATCAAATACGCCATAGGAATAAAGAATTCAAAGAAAATACAAATACATACAAGATAAAACACATTGCAAACAAAATTTATAACATAAACATGTAAAAATATTTAAATGTTAGACCTAAACTGTATAAAAAAAATGATCCGGATATACAAAAATGAAAAAAAAAAAAAACTTGCGTGAAGATAGTAATCCGTTACAAAAAAAAAAAAATATATAGCGTACAAAGCGTGCAGCCTACGACATTCATTACTTACTTTTTTAATTTATGAATTAAAAGTCCAATTTAAGCAACTTAAATTGGCCCAATCTAGGCAACTGCGCCATTTTTTAAAATATAATCTCAAAACCAAGAACAAGAACGAAATCAAACAAATCCGCGTGAAAATATGCGCAACAAACAGATGAATTTAGATATGTATATGAAAACATAACAACTTACCATAGTTTTAAAGCATTCACTTACGTTTAATGGGAAAAAAGCAGATCAAAGCAGCTAATTTGAGATTTTTTAAAATTGTCTGAAAATACCACATGGTAGGCGGGTGCTTCTTCTAATCATAAATGACGTAATTCTGATGAGTAGGATTTCAGCGGTAGATGGCGTCTCTTTCTGTAATTAACGGTAAAATGGCAACGGTCCATTTAAAGCGGCGGTCCAAATATGGCTACTCCTCTATATAAATAGTACAAAACATAGTTCAATTTTAAGACTTACAGTGCACGCTTTTATTTTATGTAAAATGACGTCATTCGCATCCGCTTAAGAATTCCACATTTACGATCCACTCTTAAACATCTACAGTAAAGTAGGCATAGGACGTCACTATCGCGAAATAATACTCAAATGCAGCAAGAAGATGCCGTCATTAAAGAAACCCGATAAAAAAGTCCTTCCGGCCAGTGCCGGGAGGAAGAGGTAGCTTTCATATTCCTTATTTTTAAAAAGTCATCTTATATTATTCAAACGCACAAAGCTCAATTTAGTGGAAACCGATTATAGGAGATTCAATACTAATTTTTATTAATACTAAATCATTATGAATGAGAATTTCGCGAAATTAGTCAGCTTTATCCAAGCTGCTTTTATTTAAAATAACTTATATTTGGCTGCCAAATTCGGCGATTTCTTAAAGTGCCTGCTATTTTAAGACAACATGGTGGATGAGGCTAACCAGTGAACTTGGTTGAGACTTTAGTAATTCCTGTGCACATGCTCACTCACATCGGAATTGGTTGATATATACGAGTGCTGTCGCAGGCAAAAAATCAGATTTTTCAAAATGTCACCCGCATTAGAAATTCAAACTGCTATATCTGAGCCATTTTTTAAAATAAAGACAAAACAAAAAATGCTCCGGAATCATATATCAAGGTCAAATACTTAAAAAAGAAACCTTTTTCAATTTCTAATTTTTTTGCACCTTACTTTAAATATATATTTTTTTTATTTACTGGCCACCATTTTGAAACAAGATGGCTGATAAAGCTGGCCAGCGAACTTGGGCAAGACATTGCTATATACTATCCACATGCCTTCTTACATCGAAATAGGTTAATAAATACACGTGTTATCGCTTGACAAATATCAAATCGTTTCAAAATGTCAGCCATGCTAGAAATTCAAAGTGCTATAACTCAGCCATTTTTTAAGATATAAACGAAACAAAAACTGCTCCGGAATTTTTGTATCAAGGTCAAACACATAAGAAAAAAATATTTTTTAATTTTCAATTTTTTGGTACCACATTTCAAACTTTTAATTAAAAAAAAAATTAAATGGCCGCCATTTTGAAACAAGATGGCGGATGAAGCTGGCCAACGAATTCGGTCGAGACATTGGTATGCACTATGTATACACCAAGTTACACCCAAATCGGTTCATAAATACGCCTGTTATCGCGTGACAAAAATCAGGTCGTTTCAAAATGTCAGCCACGCTAGAAATTCAAAGTGCTATAACTCAGCCATTTTTAAAGATATAAACGAAACAAAAACTGCTCCGGAATCTTTGTATCAAGGTTAAACACATAAGAAAAAAATATTTTTTAATTTTCAGTTTTTTGGTACCACATTTCAGCTTTTAAATTTTTAAAAAAATTTTAAATGACCGCCATTTTGAAACAAGATGGCGGATGAAGTTGGCCAACGAACTCGGTCGAGACATTAGTATGTACTATGTATACACGAAATTTCATCCAAATCGGTTCATAAATACGAGAGTTAGAGTGTGACAAAGCTCAGATATATATATATATATAAGGGTGGTCCTTAAAAAATTAACTTTTAAATTTTCTATGGGGCACCCTCCTATTTTGTTCTACGTATAAAAAAAAAGACTTCCACAAAAATTTCAAAATTTTAAAACATTTTTTAAGGGTCGCTACCAAGGTTTGAATATTTAAAAAAAAAATAAAAAAATGACATATTTTGTAATTTAATAATATATTATTAATACAAATCCATAGTCATTACCAAATTGAATCATGGTATGATATTAGGCTTTAAAGACTGTCATTTCTTTCAAGTTTCAACATATTTACACAGTCTATTGTCAAAACTCAAACAGGGGTATTTCATGTCAACACACTATTTCATTTAAACTTGGCAGCATTGTGAAAGGTAGAGAATCTAACAACCCGCCTTGAAAAATAGTTCTCCGTTATTTTTTAATCTTAATAGCTAAAATGCGTAAAAATTTATAAAATAATGTTTATAAATTATAGAATTTGATTATTTGATATCCATAAAATGTCGTACTAAATGGACATAATCGTATCAGAAACCGAGCAAACAGAGCCCAAACCTTAAAAAAAAGAGTTTTCGGCAAGCGTTCTTTTGACTGTTCACTGGGTTTTCAAAATTTTAGAAGGAATTTCAGGATCTGAAAATGTAGGCTTTCCCATTATCTTTTCAGATAATGAGAAAAGATAATGTATCTCATTATCTTTTCAGGAAAAGGTATTGACCACTTACTTGTTCCAAAACTTCAATCAAGAACAAGTGAGGCAATAGCTTCTGCTGATATCGAAATATTGGAGTCGTGGGGAGTACCGAGCAAGTAAAATGTATGAGCTTTGGTATAACCTTTGTTAATAACGGATTATCAAGAGAAGCTTGTCCTCTTCTGGAACAGAATATGAACAAAGAAATGATTTGGATTGCCATCATCACATCCTTGAAATACTGTTTTTGTTCTTTATCTTTTGCATGAAGTGTTTTATATTCCTCCATGAGTGCTATTCCACTTTCGGCTACATCATTAACAACTTTGACCGAAGTCGCTAGTGCTTTACATGTCTTGTAAGAGTCATTTTCATTCCAGTTAGTCTATTTCAAAAAAAGTGTGAAGGTAAATCTATAATTTAAAAAAAACCTCAGAGTGCTGCTTGTTAGAAAATCTTGGAAGTCATTTTGGAGAATGATATCAGGATCAGCACTTATACGTTTCAAGGATTCATAATTTTCTTCATTTTTAAAAGCATGCACCATTTTTCTTTTACTTTCAAAAAAGACATTATCATCGAAAAATGCAAAAGTAACTAGTTCTTCTGTGAAGTACAAAAATGTTCTAGGAACTTCTTCAAACCACAGAAAGAAATGATTTCATTTTACGTTTTCGTCTTTTTTCAAGTTCTTCAGGAGCAATAAATCATTGGGCCTGATACCAGCTTTGAATGTAGATTTTCACCACAAACGAGCAAACTTGATGAACTGAAGATTCTTCCTGCTTAGAGAGTTTAAACTGATTTCTAAATAAATAAATCTTGAGCGAGTATATGGCCTTCACCATCCATGGAACCCGATAATATCCACCTGGAGCTCTATATGTAAACGCCTCTTTCGGGTACTCTTCCTAAGAAAATGATGGCAAGGTCAATCAGTTCCTTGTAATCGTCCCTTGGTTTTAAAATCATTAAAATGATTTTGAGCAAATTCTGTAATTTCTCACGCATTATGTGTTACTTTTTTCCTTGATTAAATTGTCAGTTATGGGAGTCTGAAATATGCCGTAATCGATAGACATCCAAGAAATTTTAAATTGTTTCAATAACAGTATGTCTGTTCCGCTTGAAACTCAGAGAGGCTTAACAACAACTTCCTCAAGCATAATTTCAAGGATGTGATGATGGCAAGCCAAATCATTTCTTTGTTCATATTCTGATCCAGAAGAGCACAAGAGTCTCCTGATAATCGGGTATTAACAAAGGTTATATCAAAAGTCATACATTTTACTTGCTTGTAATCCCCACAACTCCAATGTTTCGTTAACAACAGAAGCTATTGCCCCATCTGTTCCTGATTGAAGTTTTGGAGCATCTAGTTAAATGGTCAGTACCTTTACCTGAAACAATAATGGGTAATCTGTCTACAATTTCAGGTCTTCTAAAATTTTGCAATCCCAGTGAACAGTCAAAGGAACGCTTGCCGAAAACTCTTTTCTTAAGTTTTGTGCTCTGCTTTTGATACGAATATGGCCATTTAGTACGACATTTTACGAATATAAAAAAAATCAAATCCTATAATTTATAAACATTATCTTATAAATTCCTACGCATTTTAGCTATTTAAGATTAAAAAATAACGGAGAACTATTTTTGAAGGCGGAATGTCAGATTCTCTACCTTTCGCAATGCTACCAAGTTGAGGTGAAATGGAGTGTCGACATGAAATACTCCTGTCTGTCTTGAAAATAGACTGTGTAAATATGTTGAAACTTGAAACAAATGACATTCTTTACAGCCTAATATCATACCATGACTCAATTTGGCAATGAGTATGGATTTGTATTAATAATTTATTATCAGATTGCAAAATATGTCAATTTTTAATTTTTTTTTAAATATTCAAACCTTGGTAGCGACCCTTAAAAAATGTTTTAAAAGTTTGAAATTTTTGTGGAAGTCTTTATTTTATACATAGAACAAAATAGGAGGGTTCCCCATAGACATTTTAAAAATAAATCTTTTAAGGACCACCCTAAATATATATATATATATATGTATATATATATATATATATATATATATATATATATATATATATATATATATATATATATATATATATGGGCTGTTTAATAGCCTCTGCTTATTAACCAGGAGAAGACCCTTTAATTGCTTTCGAGGAGGACTTAAAGGAATCAACTGGGAGCGGAGACTTAATGTCCAATCCGCACCTTCCACTGGTACAGCCTGTTAGTACCCTTGCCTAGTGCATGGGGAACGAACGCGGATGGGCTTCCTCCAACCCGCTTGGCCAGCGTGGAGGAATTTGGCCACCTACCCCCTTATTTTACCATGAATTCGCAAAATAAATCACGGCCCTTAATTCCCGGCGGTCTGAATGTTCCTGGTTACGGCAGCGATCAGAAAGACATGAAGACAGAGGGTGCTAAGAATAACCGGGCTCGGCTAGGCTGCCATAAGTTGATGACCTTGGTTACGTATAATGGACGATCCCTATCTTCGGAAAATCGTTTACAGGAACTTGAAGAAGAATTAGAAAGAATCAACTGGGACATCCTAGGATTATGTGAAGTAAGAAGAAAAGGAGAAGAGAAGATAGATCTTGCCAGCAGACATGTATTATACTACAGAGGCACAGAAGATGGAAGAACAAGCGGTGTAGGATTTCTGATTCATAAAAGGTGGAAGAATCACATCGTAGAATATGATAGTGCATCAGATAGAGTTGCAAGGTTAGTAATACAAGTGTCCAGAAGATACAAGCTGCAAATTACCCAAGTTTATGCACCAACAGTAAGCTATACTGATGAAGAAGTTGAGGATTTCTATGAAGAAGTAGCTTCAATGCATCAAAAGGGAAAATGCTACATAAAATTGATAATGGGAGACTGGAATGCTAGAATTGGGGAAAAAGAGAAAGGTGAGTTATCAGTGGGAAATCATGGATATGGGGTGCGAAATGAAAGAGGAAACAGATTGATTGAGTTTGCAGAATGTGAACAGCTGTATATCATGAATTCATTTTTCAAGGAAAAGCCACAAAGAAAATGGACATGGCGTTGTGCAAATGGCTCAACAAGTGAAATCGACTACATCTTAACAAACAAAAAGCATCTTATTCAGTATTGCAGCGTTCTCAATAACTTCAATACAGGAAGTGATCACAGGTTGGTTAGATGCAAACTGCTGTTAAATACTAAAGTGGAAAGAATGAAGCTTTTGCAGCACTCAAAGAAATCAATCGATATAATAAATCTCCAGAAACATAAAGAAGAATTCCATTTGGAAGTTAAAAACCGTTTCCAAGTACTTCAATCAGCTTTAGAAGGAGAGCAAGATGTTACAGTAGTGAACAAGAAACTAACCAGTACTCTACAAGATATTGCAAAGAAGATAGCCGGCGATGCACAAGTAAAGCAGACAAAGAAAATAACAGAAGAAACAAGAAGATTGATGAAGAAACGCAGAGAATTTAAAATGAAGAAAAACGATCCTAAATCAAGAGTTGAATATGCTGAATTATGTAAAACGGTAAGAAAATGCGTTACAGAAGATATCAGAAAATTTAACTCTGATCTTGTCAAGAAAATTCTAGAAGATAACAAAAGTTTAAAATCAGCTAGGCGAAAACTTTGTGTTGGAAGAAAAGGTATTTTTGCACTAAAGAGGGCAGATGGAACAATCACCAAAATCAATAAAGAAATAGTACACATTGTCGAAAAATTCTATAACGATTTATATAAATGTGAAGATCAGAGGGAAATCAACTTATGTGATCCACGAGAAAACTTAACAGAAACCGATACCATAATCCCAGTGACGACAGACGAAGTTTTACAAGCCATTAAATTTATGAAAAAAGGTAAATGCCCCGGAGAAGATGGAATTACAGTCGACCTTATCAAAGAAGCAGGAGAAGAATTTGCAAAAATGCTATCCTTACTGTTTTCCAAATGTCTCCAGAAGTCAGATGTACTAGAAGATTGGAATAATGCCGTGATGGTGCTACTTTACAAGAAAGGAGAGAAGGAAAACATTAAAAACTACCGCCCAATCAGCTTGCTGTCAGTGATTTATAAAATTTTCACCAAAGTTTTAACGACAAGACTTGAATCAGCTCTGGACTCAGCTCAACCTAGAGAACAAGCAGGATTCCGAAGTGGATTCAGCACAATGGATCATATCCAAACGGTAAGGGAACTCATAGAAAAACATAAGGAATATAATTCACCTCTTTGCCTTGCCTTTATTGATTATGAGAAAGCATTTGATTCGGTCTACACATCAGCAGTAGTAGAATCTCTGGAGGACATTGGTATAGACAAACCTTACATCAATATTATAAAGAAGATTTACAAGAAAGCAACAGCAACCATCCGCTTGGACAAAGGAAAAGCAAAGATCAAGCTTGGAAGAGGGGTAAGACAAGGAGACACCATTTCGCCTAAGCTTTTTACTGCTGTCTTAGAAAATATTTTCAAGAAGCTGGATTGGGAAAACAAAGGGATTAGAATAAATGGGGAATATTTAAGTCATCTCCGATTCGCTGACGACATTTTAATTTTCAGTAACAGTCCTGAAGAATTGGAAAATATGCTAAAAGATTTGGCAGAAGCTAGCATTAACGTGGGATTGAAAATAAACTTGGAAAAGACTAAGGTGATGTTCAATTCATTTGCATCAAAAAAGAAAATCGTCTACAACAACACTGAAATCAAACAAGTGCAAAGTTATGTGTACCTTGGGCAAGAAATATCATCTGATAACAGTATCATGAATGAAATCAATAGAAGAATAAGAAATGGATGGAGTGCTTTTGGGAAGAACAATATTATTCTGAAGAGTAGCATGCCCCTGTGTTTGAAGAGAAAGGTATTTAACCAATGTGTTTTGCCTGTCCTAACTTATGGAGCAGAAACATGGACGCTAACAAAACGGATGGTACAAAGATTACAAACAACACAGAGAAGTATGGAAAGATGTATGCTAGGTATAACTAGAAGAGACAGAAAAAGAATAACCTGGATAAGAAGTCAGACGAAAGTTTTTGACATCATTGAAAGAATTAAACGGCTAAAATGGAAATGGGCTGGGCACATCGCAAGAAGACAAGACAATAGATGGAGCACAAACACCCTACAGTGGTATCCCAGAGATGTAAAACGGCCAAGAAGACGACCTCAAGTAAGATAGAGTGATGAAATCAGAAAAGTAGCCGGTGTAAATTGGATGACTAAAGCACTAGACAGGAAACATTGGAAAAATCTGGAGGAGACCTACATCCAGCAGTGGATTGAAAACGGTTGATGATGATGATGATATATATATATATATATATATATATATATATATCAACTTTTGAACGGAGGGTGGTTTCGGGGTCTGGGGGTCATGATCGATGAAAATATACCAAATTTTTTTGAAATCGCTTTCCTCCGAACGGCGGCAATAGGTAGCTTTTTGTAATGAAAGCTACCTAAAAATACGCCTAACTCATGATTCACAGGCCTTCATTTGTTTGTAGCATTAATATAGATATACTTAAAATTAAATATAGTTTATAATAACTCCCTGTTTTAACAGAAATCATTCGTTTATATTTTTTCAAAATAGCACGTATTTTAATTACATTTTCTTTCGATTGTTATGATAAAAATGGCAACAAAAATATATAATTAATATTTTACAACTATTTTTCCTTTACTTTCTACAGAAATGGAGTCCTTCCGTTGCCAATATTAAGCA
This sequence comes from Maratus speciosus, assembly GCA_963932465.1. Classification (NCBI taxonomy): domain Eukaryota; kingdom Metazoa; phylum Arthropoda; class Arachnida; order Araneae; family Salticidae; genus Maratus; species Maratus speciosus. The sequence continues at coordinate 461,355,961 of OZ010792.1, forward strand.
AATGGCTCCAAAAACTACAAAAAAATTAATATTTCAAAAATAAATGGAGATGCAGTTTTCAAACAAAGTGCATTTAAAAGCACTTTTTTTCCCTCCATACAATGGTATAAAAATTGAAAGTGTGCGATGCTTAGAAGTTTAAAAAATTGCGATAGAGTATTTAATCGTACTGCTTTGTTTTACGGCTGACTTCTGTAAGGTAACGTTATTTTTTTAAGACGAAACAAAATAAGCTGGGAGAAAGAAATAGCAAACCGTACCGGGGGTTAATTAAAAGATAATGCATGTGTACTTTTACAATAAACTTCTTTTATTTATGGCAATATGCTGAGTAATAATACGAAAAAAAAATCTTATCAGTACAGTATGTTAGGCAGGTTAAAGGTCTGTACGATCTTAAATTCTTTCCGGACCGGGCCTTTTATTTGTAAAAATAATAGTGATATTGTACTTTTATTTAACGGCACATATATATATATATATATATATATATGAATTAATTTTTGTTTAATGGATTAAAAACAATTAAATTTAAAAAATCAAAAAACCCGACTGCGTAAAAAGCGAACTAATTAATTATTTCTCATCAATGTTAAACTATTTTTTTGTCAATTCCTACTCTCGCTATATATATCTTGTTCAAATTTTGAATCGTTAATAAAATACTTATTATTCATCCAATCAAGATCATATAAATTTTTTAAAACTTGTAATGGATGACACTTGATGTTAATCCAGTTTTTTTTCAAATATTAATTCATTAATTAAATTAAATTAATTAATTTTCAATAATCGAGAGAGCCCTCTTCCTGATCAAGGTATTTTAAGACCGAGAGAGCCATTTTCTTGATCAAGGTATTTTAAGCACCACTCAAGAGGAAAGAAGAATGGGCGAAAAAAAAAAAATCTCTTATTAACCTAAATAGGGATTGACTTAAAAAAAATATTTTTTTTTTATTACACCTATTGTTTTTATTTGCTTGTATTCATGACTTTTAAGTTGTGTTTAATTGTTAGTTCCTATCTATAAACACTGTTTTGGGTAGGTTTATAGATGTCTATGATGGTTAGAGTTGCAGTAAAGCTAGAGATCCTACATACACTATATGGCCAAATGTGACCGATCACTTGAGATTTTAGACGTTTTGTTAAATATCTAGAAACATACATGACGAATTAACCTGAAAACTTCAGGTGTGTAAACAGTATAGTATTGGTCATATATTTCCGCGAAGATTTTTTCCTGAAACACCATAGGGGACCATCAAAAAATTGAAGAAGAACGATTATCTTTTGGATAACCCTGTAAAAAGTAATGTAGCAAAAGCGTTCAAACACGAGATTATTAATAAGTGGCTTATTGTAATATACTGTGTTCATTTTTATGAGGATAGCATGTATACTCGTAGAGAAATTAAGGTTTTTATAAAAACAGCCCCAAATTTCGCCAAGTTTTTTGCTTATAATTTGCATAGTTCTTAATATAAAAAAAAGTTCTTTTCGGAAAATATGACAAACAATATTGCACACAATACTTTGCAATCAGAATTAAAAAAAAAAATAATTGGATTCAAAATGGGCAGGTTTACTAAAAAATATTTCACTGCGCATGCGCAAATGCAATTAATTATAGTGTGCATAATGTAATAGCTAAGTATATAGAGAAACTTTTGTGAAAGTCTCAAAATCATAGCCTAAAAATTCTGAAAATTATCGTCGATGGAATAAGCTCGAAATCCGTTGTTCTCAAAAACAAGCAAAAAGATGAGGGGTTGTATCCAAATATAGTTAGTACGTACAATATTGTATACGCTATTTTGGCACTAATCAACAGATATTTGATACAACCCCTGATCTTTTTGCTTGTTTTTGGGAACAACGGATTTCGAGCTTTTCTATCGACGATTATTATTAGAATTTTCAAGCTATGATGTTGAGACTTTCACAAAAGTTGCTCTATATACTTAGCTAATACGTTATGCGCATTATATTTTGATTGCATTCGCGCACGCACAGTGAAACCTTTTTTAGTAAACCTGCTCATTTTTCATCCAACTTTTATTATTTTTAAATTCCGATTGCAAATTGTTGTGTACAATATTGTTTGTCATATTTTCTGAAAAGAACTTTTTTTTATATTAAGATCTCTGCAAATTATAAGCAAAAAACTTGGCGAAATTTGGGACTGTTTTTATAAAAACCTTAATTTCTCTAAGAGTATACATGCTATCCTCATAAAAATGAGCACAGTATATTACAATAAGCCACTTATTAATAATCTCGTGTTTGAACGCTTTTGCTACATTAGGTTTTACAGGGTTATCCAAAAGATATTCGTTCTTTTTCAATTTGTTGACGGTCCCCTATGGGATCTCAGGAAAAAATCTTCGCGGAAATATATGACTTATACTATACTGTTTACTACCTGCAGTTTCAGGTTAATTCCTGATGTATTTTTCTAGATATTTAACAAAACGTCTAAAATCGCAAGTGATGGTCACCTTTGGCCAGTGTACACAACTTCCAGGTTGTGTAATATTTTAACGGCGCTTCTGACTGTAAAATAGTCAACCAAACATCGTCTTCATTTTGAAAGACCTATCCAATGATATGCCACTCAATAGGGTGCGTAATTTGTTTTTCGTCTCTATCGCCATCTTGAATTTATAAAAACAAAACCTAGCCTATAACCATCGGGCCGTTAAGAAGAATTGATAGAGACCTCATTCATTAAAATCCATCCTGCCGTTGGGATGTTTCGAGGGTATAAAGAAATCCACATACGAAGATACGCGTGAAACACATAACCCTTCTTGGCAGTCGGGTAAAAAGAAATACTATTACTCAAAGACAGTATTGTAACCGATTTCTTTTGTGTGTCCCTGTAAATGAACGACAAATGCTATGAATACCCTATTACGTAGTAATCATCTTGTAAGTGAAATTCAGTGATTTGTATCAGTTTCAATACATTTGAAACAGCGTAATGTCATTAAAATACTCTGCAAACGATTTTTCCCCATACACCATAATGTAATGGAATTCTTTTGGGTAGCCCTGTAAATGAAATAATTATCCCACAGACTTTATATGCAATACCAAACATGGTTAGGTGACAATAAATATGGATTATCAATTGCATGAAAATCCAAGTATATTTACGGGAGTTAGAGCGTGGACAGATGGCCATACGGACTGACAAACCGAATGCATAAACACTTTTCAACTTTGTTGGAAAGTGTTAAAAAGGGAAACCAATAGATTTCTTAATATTTAGTAATGTATTTTTCAGATTGCCTACTAACAACACAAAAAAGCATATTTATATGAAAAATAGCAATTATGTATTCAAATAAAGTTTTGAAATTTATTAAAAGCGATTGTTTCGTGTTAGTGGCATCGCACGCCAGAAGTTACTATACGAAGAAACTCAGGGATGTAGTAGTCTGTTGTAAAAGTATTATATTCTTTTCGCATATATTATATTATATTCATTTTGCATGGATCAACATATTTTTTCGTTTAAGACAAGATTTCGTCTTAAGCATTCTTTTTCACGTTTTACAATACTTTAATTTTATTGCCTAGAAATATATATACTATTCTTTAAAAGGAATAAATTAAAAATTTTAATTGTAGAATAATGACAATTAAAAAAATATATGCTTTTTTTTTTTTTGGAAAAATTGTTCGGAGCCAAATTTTACTGCTTTTTGTATGGACCAGGCCGGGCCTGGACAATGAATTTCATACAGGCTGATTCGGGACTGAGCCTAAAAATTTCGGCCCTTGCAGTGGCCATGCTTTCAATCTAGAACAGTGGTTCTCAACCTGTGTGCCGCGGAAAGATCTCAGGTGTGCCGCGAAACTTTTAAGCTAAGTTACATCAAATTTTTGAAAATTCCAATCTGTAATGTCCGACATTTCATATTATACGATTTACTTTGAAATAAGGTTTATATACGAGAAAGCCCCAAAAATGGTTTTGCATGTCTTGCGACAAATTCTTTCAGAAAAAAAAAATCATGTCTTTTGAAGGAAAATGCAGTAGGAAAGATCGTTGAAAAATAATTTAAGAGTATGCCTATTCGAAGATTTTATCTTGCGCAGAAAGTATTCAAATTTTGAAGAAAGTCAACCTTGATATCTCTTTAAATGCTAAAGTGACAAATTAAAGTATTTTTCCACATTACCAGTTCCTTTTCCTATACAATTTCATATTGGCTGTTGCCTGTAATTTCCTGCACTATTATTGATCTATTAACCTATACCTCGAAACCGCTTCTCCTCCATATTAGTCCAGGCAATAGGGAATTTTACCTGGCAAAATTAATGGTAGTTCTGGAAATCGGCTTACTTTGTGTTTTTTGGGTCGCTGAATCCGAATTTGTAACTTCCCACCAAAATTTCCCCGGCAACCCCCCAAATTTTGGTAAAAAGCCCCCAAAAAAGTTTTTATTAAAAAAATCAATTTTTTTATTGTTTTAGGGGAAAAGTATCTAGAAATTCAGAAAGTAGACAAAATTTGCAACAAATTAGATCTATGACATTATGACTTAGGATGAAGCGGAAGGAGGGATCTGCCTCGGAACATGTGCTGCGTGGACTAAGTTGCGCAATTCCACTTAACCACTCTCACGTTTACATTCACCCTCCCATCTCCCCTCCGAACTTTCTCTTTAAGGTTTACTTTAAGTTTTTTGTGTTGCTGAATCCGAAATTTTAACTTACCCCCAAAATTTCCCCCCGAACCCCCCCCCCCCCCCCAAATTGTTGTTTTTAACTTAAATTTCTTACTGATTTAGGGGAAAATCATTACGAAATTCAGAAACTAGACTAAATTTGCAATAAATAGGATATATGACATTATGACGTAGGATAAATGGGGAGAAAGGGGGCTGCCTCGGAACATTCCTCGCGCGCTTTTCTCAAAAACCAAATTTTTTCAAAAAATCAATTTTTGGGGGGGGTTGCCGGGTGAAATTTTGGTGGGAAGTTACAAATTCGGATTTAGCGACCCAAAAAACATAAAGTGAGTCGAAATCCAGAACTAGTATTAATTGTGCCAGGTAAAATCCCCTATTGCCTGGACTCCATAACTTAGTGCACATAGCGCCGCAGTGCATGTTCAGAGGCAGCCCTCCCCCTCTCCGTTTATCCTATGTCATAATGTCATATATCCTATTTGTTGCAAATTTTGTCTAGTTTCTGAATTTTTTGTAATGCTTTTCCCTTAAAACAATAAGAAGTTTAAGTTAAAAACAACTATTGGGTGGGGGAAGGGGGGTTCGGAGGGAAAATTTTGGGGGAAGTTAAAAATTCGGATTCAGCGACGCAAAAAACTTAAAGTAAACCTTATAGAGAAAGTTCGGAGGGGAGATGGGAGGGCGAATGTAAACATGTGAGTGGTTAAGCGGAATTGAGCAACTTAGTACACGCAGCTCCGCGCGCATGTTCCGAGGCAGATCCCCCCCCCCCCCCCTACCCCTTTATCCTAAGTCATAATGTCATGTATCTAATTTGTTGCAAATTTTGTCTACTTTTTGAATTTCTAGATACTTTTTCCCTAAAACAATAAAAAAATTGATTTTTTTAATAAAAACCTTTTTTGGGGGCTTTTTACCAAAATTTGGGGGTTTGCCGGGGAAATTTTTGTGGGAAGTTACAAATTCGGATTCAGCGACCCAAAAAACATAAAGTAAGTCGATTTCCAGAACTAGTATTAATTTTGCCAGGTAAAATCCCCTATTGCCTGGACTTCATAACTTAGTGCACGTAGCGCCGCAGTGCATGTTCAGAGGCAGCCCTCCCCCTCACCGTTCATCGTATGTCATAATGTCATATATCCTATTTGTTGCAAATTTTGTCTAGTTTCTGAATTTCGTAATGTTTTCCCCTTAAAACAATAACAAATTTAAGTTAAAAACAACTATTGGGGGGGAGGGGGGTTCGGAGGGAAAATTTTTGGGGGAAGTTAAAAATTCGGATTCAGCGACCCAAAAGACTTAAAGTAAACCTTATAGAGAAAGTTCGGAGGGGAGATGGGAGGGCGAATGTAAACGTGTGAGTGGTTAAGCGGAATTGAGCAACTTAGTTCACGCAGCTCCGCGCGCATGTTCCGAGACAGATCCCCCCTACCCCTTCATCCTAAGTCATAATATCATGTATCTAATTTATTGCAAATTTTGTCTACTTTCTGAATTTCTAGATACTTTTTCCCTAAAACAATTAAAATAAATTGATTTTTTTAATAAAAACCTTTTTTGGGGGGCATTTTATCAAAATTTGGGGGGTTGCCGGGGAAAATTTTGATGGGAAGTTAAAAAGTCGGATTCAGCGACCCAAAAAACATATAGTAAGCCTTTTTCTAGAACTACCATGAATTTTACTAGGTAGAGCCCCTATACGGTCTCTATTGCCTGGACAGTATGTAATATGTATGTATGGGAAAATTTCATGTTTATTTGCCCTGATGACTGTATGCTGAATGATACCGCGACTAGTGTTAAAAGGTGCTTAAAACGGTGTTTCATCGGCTTATAAATGTTAATGCATATTACAAAAATGTATATAAAAAAAGCTTATATGAATTTTATTTAAACCGATTTTCTTTTCCTTTATTCGGTTTGGATGACCTATTTTATTTGTGACAATATATAAATTAAAAATTATATGTAATCATTTCATATATAATGATAGATAAATCATTCCCTTTATTAAGTCACCATAATTTTAGTGTGCCGCACAAATTTAATTCTAGGTTTAAGTGCGTCGTGAAGTAAAAATGGTTGAGAAACACTGACCTTGAAAGAGTGAACTCTAGTCCCGGTTCGGCCGGGAAATAGCGTTCACCAGGGCCGGCCCGGGCTCAGGCTTCGGGTTATGCACGGGCCCGTGCCGAGAATGAAGATTTCTCGAAGGGCGAAGCGCGGCTAGTAATAAAGATTGATCAATATTCAGCAAACACATTTGTAAAGTTTGACAGATAAGAATAAATTTTGATTTTTAAAATAAACTGCCTTTGCGCTTTTAATCTTTCTGAATTAAAGGAAAACATTTTCGAAACAGAATTTATCATTGTTATCACGTGTATTTAACATCCACCTCGTGACAAAAGTACGATGAAACTTGAGCGCAAAATTTTCAAATGGAAGTTGATATCCTTTTAATTATTTCCTGTAAAAGCAAAAATGAGTTTGAAACACCGATAATAATGAGCAGAAAAATGATTAATATCAGAAGGAAGGGGGAAAAATCGTTATTTAATGTGGCAAGAAAAAGTATTTAAACGAGTCATATTTCTCCGGTAATTTCGCAATTAATTTTAAATATTTGATTGTGAATTCCTGCGAAATAAATACATTTCACACAGAAATCAAATAATCTCTATATTTAAAAGACAAGGCTGTCTTTTTTTGTCCTTCACGCCTGAGCTTTCTACTGAACGATGTTGATAATTATTATTATTATTTTTTTTTATATGAAAGCACTTTATTCGCAGATGTGCCCGCACTCGCTATTTTTTAAAAATAATCCTATTTTTATATTTTAATTTTAATTTTAATTTTAATTTTAATTTTAAAAGTCCTTTATGGAATTTCTTCATATTAGCGGCAATCGGGTTACTTCCGTTGTTAAAGAGGGAAGAGAAATAATGGGAACTACCATATCATTACGGATGCCATTTTCGTGTTACAACAATTAAAAAAAAAAAAAATGCAATTTAACAAATTACAACGACCATTTGGAAAATGATTTTTTCAAAGACTAAAATTTAAGGCATAAAAAATCGCACGGAGTTGATCATACATTACGTACGCCATGGATTACATTTTTCGGTACTGTAAATTTTTAAACTTCTACGGAGCTGGTCATTCATTACGTACGCCATGGATTAAACATTAATGTTCCTGGACCAATTTTAAATGAAATTTCATTCTTAAACTTCTAAACATCCCACAATATTACTTTTTACACCGTCGTATAGAGAAAAAAATGTACTTTTAAATACAATTTGTTTGAAAGCTGTATCTCAATTTGTTTCTGAGTTATTAATTTTTTTTATTTATTTTATTTATTTATTTATTTATTTTTTTGTAGTTTTATTACTTTTTTGTCATAGTGGCAACAGAAGTATCCATCTCTGTTGAAAGTGAAGGAAAAATACAGATTACTGTATAGACCAATCAGAAAACGAATAAACGAATAAAATGCGGATTCAACTAATAAAACGCTTCAGATATGTTTTTGATTTTCTACCCTGACAGAGGACAATAACCATTTTTCCGAATGGTTAATAACTTTTTTAAACTTTTGAACAGAAAATGACGTCACGATTTAAAATAAAGCATTTTTACTCATGAAGCTGTTACATTTCAATATTTTTTTTTCATTCTGCTGATACTAAGATTGGGACGCTCATCTCAGGGGGTGAAAATGATGTCATAGTCAAAATGAAATGAGTATTTTCTTTGATAAAACTAAATGTTTTACTACGAATGCGCCTAAAAGTTAATTTCTAAATTTCGCCGGCACTCAGATTAGAACCTCAAGTAAAGAACGCGAATGGTTACATGCAAAAGTGTAACTGGCAAACGTGACATCATGTTTGGGAATATATTTACAGCACAGTCTCAGAAGTCCGAGGATCCGCTTAATTCGAGGCGTCAAAAATAAAAATAAAATTCTCTATTTTTTTCCCTCGCCCGAAAGAATGCCGTAACTTCATGCGATATCTTTTCCTCCCAACGTTACAAGCTTAATACAGCGACAGTAGGGATTACAATCCCGAGACTAATTTCCAATCCCGGGATAGCGGGATTGCTTAAATTCAATCCCGGGATCCCGAGATTACGAAAATTAGAATTTTTCTGATATCACCAATTTTTATAATAGCTAAATATCATAATCTTATAGAAAAGATAATAAAAGCGAAAATGCAGTCTAACTTACTTTTGAAAATATATGCTAAGTTAAAAAATTATGAATTTAATTAATTATCAAAAAGTATAGGATGAATTACAACAATTTAAAATTGTAACAAATATGCAGTTTTTGTTTGACAATGTAGCAAAAAACATGAAATGTCTATGTTTCATCTTCTAGATAATTTCTTTTATTTCCTGTTAAACAAGTTTTAAAATGGCTTAATATTTATAAAATTAAAAAATAATTAATAACACTAATTTAATTATGAATTATTGACTTAATATTTACAATATTAAAAAATAATTAATAACACTAATTAAATTCTGAATTATTCTCATAACTACGTAATTAATGATTACAATTCTTGAATATCGCAAACGCAAGATTTTCCCTAGTATGAAACATTTTTTCCTTGAAATTAAGAAATTAACACACACACACACACACACATACAACAATAAAAAAATTACATAGATGTTGTTGTATAAAAAACATGGAAACATTTAAAATGCTTCATTTAAAACACATTACTACATAGGTGTGATAAAAAATATACAAATGTTTTCTAAAATTAAAAACACTAGATGTTAAAATGATAAAAAGCTACTCCGAGCGCTTTCGGCTAACCTTAAGCCTTTGTCAAGGAGAAGAGAATTGACTGATAAAAACACTCGACGCTCGATGATCACTGCTACAGATTGACCGGAAACTCACTTCAGGAAGCCCGCAGGTGGTCGTATCCATGGATACGACCACAACAAAGGTGAATCTGGCGTTCAAGATTGGACTATTTTATTAAGTCAATTTATTAGATGTTGTTGTGTTGTTATAATTGTTTGTAAATAGAGGTAGTTGTTAAAATTCGAAAAAGTTGCATATTATAAAAAATCATTACACACCACGAGAGAAAAAAAAAAAAAAAGATTATCTTGAAAAGTTCACCGTTTCTTAACTAATCGGTTTTCAATTGAAAATAGGATCTAAGAAATATCAAGGCATCTAAAGTATCATCTCAAAGTGGACTTCTTATTTTGTTCGCAATAAAACTCTCATTGTGGAACTGAGGTTGTATTAAATTCTTTCTGAACTTTAGTATACCATGTTTTGTAGATAAATGTGTATACAATCCCTTAGTGGATACATTTAATGTTTTAAGCACTTGTGTTACATATTTTACATTTAGTGCTTTTTCCAGCTTTTGACGTTAAATAGTAGTCCCATACTGATGATGTACCATTATATTTCCTATGAGCTACAAAATCCTTTTCATTAGGCATCTTTAAAGCAAAATAAGTATTAACGCATGAAAAGGAAAGAAGTTAGCTCATAATCATGACTATGATACACAAATGCGATTCTATCAGTAAACTCTAATTTAAAAATGACTTACGAAATGAAAGATATTTTCTACACAGGCAGCGAAATCTAAATAAATGATTTCATTATTCCTGACTAGCTGTGCGCGTTACATCTGATTGCAAGTCAAAAGATTTCCACGTTAAAAGATATAATCGCTATAAGTAAAAAATACTTGATATATACATTCTTTTTCAATTATATATAAATTTCACAAAAATTGACTTTTCTCCAAAAGCGAACGTCTATAAATATGTTTTTAATTTTAGCTGAATATCGTTCCATTAAAAAAACAGACAATCCCGAAAATCCCGGGATTTGGTAGGAAAAATCCCGGTATTTTCGGAATTAAAAATGAAGCGGGATCCCGGAATTGTAATCCCTACGACAGCACTGAATCAGGGTGTATTGGAGAATATAAAGAAAAGATATCGACGCCGTTTGTTTGAACATTTAGTGCAATGTGATGATGAAAGTATTGAAAACGTTTTGAAGAGTGTAAACATGAGAGATACTGTTTACTGGATCAGGGCCGAAAGTAAAGGGGGGGGGCAGAGGGGGCATGTGCCCCGGGCGCCTGAACGAAGGGGCGCCAAATGAAGGATTATATCTTTGGAATGGATCATTTTCTTCTGATGGACTCATGGCTTTTATTATTATAAAACAGCCATTACATATGAAGTGTTAGGTGAAGATGAAAGAGCAAGCGTAAAATGTTAGAACTCTGATTTTCTGGTCAGAATGGGAAAAAAACTGCCATAATTAAAAAATAAATAAATAAATAAATAAATACGGCCAATTTTTTTTCCCATTCTGACCAGAGAATCAGAGTTCTAACTGTTTACGGCTGCTCTTCTGTCTTCACCTAACGCTTCATTTATAATGCCTGTTTCATAATCATGGAAGCCATCAGTCCATCAGAAGAAAATAACTCGGTTAAAGAAGAAACTCGGATAATAGGGACTCTACTGTATATTTCATTTTTAAAATTATCCTTAGAATATTTTTGTTGGTGTTCAGATGGGGGTCATGACCGACGTGACCTCCCCCTTGAATCCCCCATTGTAGATTACGTAGTTCAGCATTATATATTTTATGATTACATATTTTAAATTTTAAAATAAGTCGGCTATTAGAAAATTAGTAAAATTCTCTTTGCAGAAAAAGAGGAGGAGGGGAGGGGGGTGCGCCAAAATCCATGTTTGCCCCGGGTGCAAAAAAGGCTAGTTTCGGCCCTGTATTGGATAGCTGATTCTTGGGAAGAAATTCAATCTACCGCACTGAATAAATCGTGATTGAAATTTTTACCTAAAGTGGTATCATCCATTGAGAATCTTAAAGACGACGATGGGGAAACATTGTTTTGAAAGATTTGGTGACAGAAGTACCTGGCTGTGAAAATTGTAATTCAGATAGCGTTTAAGAACGGCTAAACAGTGATGAAATGCTGGAAATTACTGAATCGACTATTGTAGAAATGATAGGAGATGAGGAGGAAAGGGGGTAATGATACGAAAAAAAAAAAGACTATCTGCATTTGAAAAAACAATCTCTCATACTCATGCTGAAGGTTTTGCATCTTTAGAACTGGCTTTAAAATATGTAGAACAGCAAACTGAAGCCACACCTGCTGACGTTATGCTTTTTAAGTGTTGGCTAATAATTGCATCTAAAAAGAGAAGTAATAGGTTAAGCAGCAAAAAATTGATTTTTTTTTTTAAATTGTAAAGTATTCTGTATATCATTACAAAAGGAATAAAAGTATGTACATTCTTTGTCATCCTAATTGAGTAAAATTATAATTGGTAAGAATTTTCTACTTTTTCGGAAAGGTCCGAGTTTTCAGTAATCCGAGGTGGTGTCAGCCCCAATTACCTCGGATTTTCGAGACTCTACTGTATTAATAATCTATTGCACTTTAAAATATTTTTAACCTTTAACTGATGTTACCGGTCTCACAGACCGGTGCATTTTAACACTTTCCAACAAATTTGAAAAGTGTTTATGCATTCGGTTTGTCCGGCCGTCAGTCCGTCTGTCCATGCTCTAACTCCCGTAAATAGACTCGTATTGTCATGAAATTGATAAAGGTTATTTAGGGTCACCAAAGCATGTTTGGTATTGTATATCAAGTATGTAGAATTAATCGTTCATTTACAGGGGCACTCAAAAGTATTCCATTACATTATGGTATATGGGGAAAAATCGTTAGCAGAGTATTTTAATGACATTATGCTATTTAAAATGTATTGAAACTGATATAAATCCCTGAATTTCACTACGATCACGTTAGAACAGGGCATTCAAAGCATTTTTTATTCATTTATAGGGACACACAAAAGAAATCGGTTACAGTACAGTACTGTCTTTGAGTAATGATTGTTGGAGTGTACGGTTTAAAATTTGGTATGCGCTTTTAAATTTAATTAATTTTTTCCATCTTACTCGTTATATATAAATTCTATACCTCAAATACAGGGCTGCACAAAAGTATTCACGTACCGTTCTCCTTATTAGAGGAAATTGCTGAAGGTAAATTTTCAACTGAAGTATATGTATCTCAGTGAACTAAATTTTAGCATGCATGTAGTCAATAGATTCAAATCTATATATCATATACAGGGCGGCAGAAAAAATTCGCATAATTTCCATTTGTGGATGGGAACAGCTGAAGTTGGGTTTTGAAATGTATTATGCGTTTCCATACGGTTGAATTAGACGTAATATTTTAATTTTTTAAACGGGCAGTTTTGTTACATTATTCTGAATGTGGTGGAAAATTTTTCCTATTCTATGCTTGACGCATGAATTTTTCTTACTTGTTTCAATTTTCTTAGTTTAACTTGCAAATTTCAGTTTATCTACAAACACTACTGAAATTTTGTTTCATTTGGAACTCTGGTACTAACACCACAGACTTTTGAATAGGTGAATTTTAATTATAATACACCTGTACAAAAAGTTTAGTACAAAAACAACATTCTATGAGTTAATCGAGGCTTTTATTCATCTTTCGATGAAGCGGTCTCACAGACCGCTTCGGCTTCGCACTAGTTATGTGCCAATTTCTGTGTAATCAGTTAAAGGTTAAAATAGTGAATATGAATATGAAAAGTATGCATGTAAATTTTGAAAAAGTTGTTATTTTTAGATTTCGTTGAAAACAAAAACTCTAATTGTGTCATAGTGGCGCAAATTTCGTTGCTGTTTTTTACATAATACCAAAGATCAAAGCCTCAATTACTAACTTCTTAATTTCCGTATCTTAATTGCATGTTACTGATTAAGTATAGGAATAGGAATAAAGTTTAACTTTTCAATAATTTGAAAAGATTAAATTAAACTTTACTTAAAAATGATATTCATTTTAGGAGTTAGGCTAGCCAATATAATATTGATTAATTATTGTAATTATTTTTTTTATAAATTCAACCAATCAGTTCTTATAAACGTTTTCATTCGCCGAATTCGATAGGTTTCGACTAGTGATAATAATAATAATAGAAGAGCGAGCCACGGATGATGTCTAAACTACAAAATAGGCAATTGTTTATTTTATATGTAAAAATGGTACAAAAAGCTAAAACTTAAAAATAATAATAATAATAAAAATTTGTAAACAATCCATTATTATCTATAACGGATTATAGTCTCCTTGGCATTTATTCTATCCATTTTATCTTTACATTTGGACAGCAGCGTGCGAAGAGAAAACTGCGTCCGGGGCAAAGTTTCAATTTTGACTCCCCCCCCCCTTTCCCAAATTTCCTTTGTGATAGGTGTCACAAAACTGAAAAGTGCAGACACAGAAAGAAATTCTACAGAATACATATTTCGCGTTTATTTTGAAACTTAAGGTTTAATTTTAATTCAGAAATTAAAAAAAAAAAAAACTAAGTAATATAAAAGAAAATTGTACTTATATTTCGGCAAAGGGGATCTGGAATATGGGTAGAAAAATGTATCTAGCAGTACAGTATAACAGTTTGAAACCCTTTTATATTACAAGAAAGACATCCCATGCTATTTTGAGAGTATATGTTTTTGTCACAAGGCGGCACAGACTCAGAAAAGAGAAGGTTAACAAAAGAGACAAAGACAAATACCTAAAACAACTTTTAAAAACAGAAGAAGTCTTTATTCACAAATTTGTATTTCGATTTGGGGTAAAGAATAATGAAATAAGTTTGAAACGAAAAATACACGAACTTTCATTGAGAAAAAAATTCCCAATGTGTAAATATGCATTTTTTTTTTTTTTTTTTTTTTTTTTAAGAGAAGAAAAAGACGAGGTTTGTAGTATAAATTTAGCGCACCCTCAATTTCCTCGCCCGCGATTGCCCCCTTCACCCCCCGCTTAGCACGGCCCTGCATCTCTTGCCACTTTCTCCAAATAGCGTTTTGAAATTAAAATAAGTTTGAAATTGATTTTTTGCTTAGTTTTATATTCCAACAATGAATATATAGTACTATACATAGTACTTAGAATACTACAATAGAAATTTAGGTCCAGTGACAGGGGAGATGTTTCAAGCATTCGACAAACCTTATGTAATAAATACAAAATACTTTTTCTTCATCCTTGCTGGAGAAAATGGTGTTGTTGTCTTGATAGAATCGAAAGTTGTCTGCGAATAAAAAATTCGAATTCAATCCAATGATCACGCAATATTATCTGCATTCTTTCTGGCATTGATAATTTCGTTGTTTACTGACAGTTTTGTAAAAAAAAAAAGCTAAAAATTTCAGTGCAAAATTCACCTTAATAATTAAAATTTATATAAAAATACAAATAAATGCATCATCATTACTTAAAGGTGCGTACAACTGTTGTCTCTTTGTACATTCTAGATTCGCCCGGGACAGACCATTCTACTTCAAGAGTGGTATGGAATATAAGGTGGCATGGAAAACAGTTGAAAAGGTGTTTGCACCTTTAACCCTTTCGGCCCTGGCGGTCACATATGTGTTCCTTACTTTTAAAATGCCTTAAACTACAAATAACTCCTTGAAGATACGTAAAAGCCTCAAAATGACATATGTACATTCCATATTTTGACTTTTTAGTGAACAAGTAGCGCCATCTAGCTTTGAAATAGTAAAAAAACAAAAAAGTTGACAAAAGTTTTAATTTTTTTTTGACTTTAAGAGAAAAGTCAGGGACGAAAGTGTTTAAACTTAAATTAGGGTCTACGTTTCCGAATGAATAATTTGTGATAAACAATAAAAAATACTAGCATGTTTTTATGTCTGTTAAATCCTGTTGTAATACTACATTTTCGAAACCTTTTCAAAAATTCTTCCTTCGACTATTGTCATATGCAAAGAACGCGAAATAACTACATTCGTTAGGTTTCAGAAACTCACATATTCCTTAAATTTCAGTGAAACATAACTTCTATGATTTGGTTAGTTACTTTTAATTTTATTAGCATGAAAGGGATTTTTACCCAAAATTGATAAAAATTCAGGGCCGAAAGGGTTAAGTAATGGTGATACATTTATTTGAATTTTTCTATTATTAATTAGTCAGTTTATCCAGAGCCCGATCAAGCTGAAGTTGGGCCCAGGGCCTGTTAAAAAGTTGCCCCCCCCCCTACCTCCTCATTTCCGGCGACACTTTCAGAAAAAAAGTAGGTTTATTTGATGAGTTGACAAAGTTGTTTGGGTGAAAGTTTCAAGTTTCCAAAAAAAATTTAACTTACAAGAATAATCAAGAAAATGAAATACCGTCCACTTTCTCAAATAAGCATTTGTATAATTCACAAACATCTATGATCCACAGTTTATGTTGCAGAATAAATGAGGACGTCTTTTTCAAAACTCGCTTTATCCAAAATCATAAAAATTGTGTTTTCCCTAACGGTCTAGTCATCATTTTAAACTATAATTCTGACATTGTAAAATCCACGTTTATATTGAAACTAATATACACAGTATGCAGTTTTTGGCATTTTCCCCAAATTTGATTTTCTGGATACGGCAAGTTTTGAAAATTATAGGTACTCTCAAACTGAAAAGGACTTTTACAGAAAAATTAAATATGGAGGTTTTTTATTACAGTAAAACTTTGTTTTTACGTCAGGGACCAAAAGATAAAATGCAAATAGTGAAAAACTTAAATTGTGAGAAAATACACACAAATTTGTGGGCCCCTGAAATTGGTGGGCCCAGGGCCGAGGCCCCGGAGGCCCGTGCATTAATCAGGCCCTGAGTTTACCAGTTCAACTCTAAGCCATAAGTGCTAAAATAAATGTAATGTATAAATCAAGAAAACTGAGATTTGGGGATAGATAAATAAAGTATAAATCTGTGATGATTTAACAAAATAAATAAATAAATATAAATACCGTATAGACACAACAGCGCTGTTTCGGATTATATAAAACTGATCCTTCATCAGGTGCAAACAGGTCACTCGCCAAGTGTTGCAGGAGACAGGGACAAGCTTACAAAAGCACAAGACTTAGTTGGCAAGCTTGCAAAACGTTTTCCTCCTTTTCTTTTCAAAATATGTACCGTAATACCTATGAAAATGGAATCACTATGGAAAAAATATTCTATTTCAGGCAGGTTTTCGTCTTAGCAGTTATTGCTTCCGTCGGACCGTAAAAATTTTCCATTTAAGACAGATTTCCTTCCGGTATAAACAGTTTCCGTTTTCGCAGATTTTAGTGTAATATACTTTCTGGTTAAATGTAACACAGTTGGCAAACGCTGTTAATTGTCTTGGGGTTAATTGTCTCCCCTTTCCCTTAATAACACAAGCCTGCAAAATTTGGGTTCTGTCATATTGCTTAGTTTTTGATAACTAATTCTTACTTATTTTGAAGCGCTGAATCCGAAAATGGCCTTCATTTTTTTACCAACCCGTCAGGATTTTTTGTAACATTTTTACTTTTTAACTTTGAAATTTATATTTTTAGAAACATTCTGACGTGATGGTTAAAAATGAAGTTTATTTTTGGATTCAGTGCTAAAAAGTACATAAAAATCAATTATCAAAATTTAAAAAACACAACCATCACATCTATTTTATAGTATCAGAATTTTGCTATTTTTTTATTTTGAAATTTACCATCTGCAAAAAATTCTGACTTGGTTAAAAATGAAGGTCATTTTCGAATTCAGCGCTATAAAATATATAAAAATCAGTTATCAAAAGTTCAGAAACACAACCATTTCCTGTATCTTTCAGTATTAGATGTTCTCTATTTTTTGTCTTTTTACCATTGAAAATTACTATTAGCAAAAAATCCTGACGTGATGGCTAAAAATGAAGATCATTTTCAGATTCAGCGCTAAAAAATACATAAAAATCAATTATCAAAAGCTAACCAACACAACCATCGCAGGCTTGTGAATAAGCCATAGCGATGTCTCTGGGTGCAAAGCCAATATGTGGTTGAATGCACCAAGTTTTTGCGGTGAGGTTGTTGTCAACCACGAGTTGACTTTCCATCTGATGACGGATTGATTTTATATGATTCAAAACGTGTACTGTATTGTTTTTACTTTCTTCTATCTTTATAAGACGAAAGCATAGGACTCGTGAAAAATTTCGACTAGGAGGTTCTGAACAAGATTTGACTGTTTTTAGGAAATGTCTGTCCGTGCGTCTGTCTGTATGTGAGACAAATTTTGTGGGTGCTTTATCTCAAAACTAATGCACTAAATTTATTTAAACTTCAGATTCTGTTACACCTTTACATAAATTGGTGCTGATTAGATTTTGGCGTATATAGCTCAACAGGTGGCACTGCTATGCTGCATTTTTCACGATCTCCAAAATAGCTATATTGGAAGAACAAATGCACGGAATTTCCCAAAATTCATTTTATGTTAAACCTTGACAATAAATACATGTCGAAAAGCTTTGGGTTTATATCACTCAACAAATGGCGCTGCTATTTTGTGTTTTTTCACGATTTCTACGATTGCTATATCAGGAAAAACTAATGTATGGAATTACATCAAACTTCATACTCTGTTAGACCTTTGATATAAATAGGCGCTGATTTAATTTTCACTTTGGCCCTTCAACAGGGGCACTTGTATCCTGTGCAAGGGAAAAGATTCCTAATCTTGTCCTCATTAAATTGATGGATAGCGAGCGTGATAGTTTCTATTACTCCCTCTGTCCCAAATTAGTTGCTACATTGATTACTTTTGTACTGATTATTGATACTGATGATTTTATGATTTTGTTTGAACATTTTTCAGAGATTTCAGGGTGCTATGCTATCAATCAACAATATTTACTTACCAAGCATTCCCTCCGTCTCTCCTTAAATAAGTACCAAATTAGTTAAAAAAATCCAGGGTTCGCACGCTCTTAAGCCACGCCCCATTTTATAAGGATTCTTCCACCAGTAATCGCATAAAACTGCATTCTAGCTAATGAATCGTTAATTCTTTAGGGAGAAAATTATCTTTATGGTATACTGGTGGTAGTGTCCTTACAAAATGGTGTCGATCTACTAAACTGCATCGGAAGTTATGTATGACTCCACCCACTTGAAATGTAGCAACTAATTTGGGACAAAATTTTCGACCTAAATGTCGCAACTAATTTGGGACTGAGGGAGTATTTTTTACTAATCACTGTAATTCTGTGCTAAATTCAAAGAAAAGCATTATACTTCATACGCATAAATTGTTGCTGTGTGAGTATGATGTTTAAATTAATGTATTAGAATGATACAGAAGAAAGTTTTGTGATGGCCACAACATATTAGTTTATGGTGACTTTATCCAACCCAGAGGCCAAAACACAAAATATTACCTCCAGGGCCGGCTGCATGCTTAAGCCGTACCTAGGGTTCCTGTTGTATTTACAGTGCTGCTATGCGGCAGGCCTGTGCAACATTTCATTAAGCAGGGGCGTACCTTAGATGCTGGCAAACAATAAAGGCGCCATTATTCACACGACTGAAAATATTACTACAATATGACTACGATATTATTTCACTTTGGTAGTGTTAGCGACACACATTCGTCTTTTACAATGCATCTCACAGTAATAGTCATGCCCGTGTAAAAATAAACTGTAGGAAATATAAATCTTCTTAAATTTACAATTAAACTTCTCTGGGAGGGGTAGTAACGGGCGATAACGATGGACTTTAATCGATTTTCTCGATCGTATGGGCATTTGGATATTTTTCGATTGTTTCAACTGTTTCCCGATTGTTGCAGTTTGCCAATTGCTTTTATACGATAACCAATTCGACCTTATCAAGAATCGTCTGCGAGTGAACTGGTCAGCGCATAGTCAGCGTTAATAAGGATTTTGGGCACTGAGTTATTGTACTATAACACAGGGTAATTATTTTTACTTTCTTCTATCTTCAATAGAAGAAAGTATTGTAATAGAAATTTTTTCGACTCCCGGATTTCGACGGATTTCGACGTTTTAAGGGTCAGAGATTCCCAAAAACATGTTTCTAGAAAATGTCTGTCTGTCCATGTGTCCATCTGTACGTGTGTCTGCGTGTCTGTCGCCTATGTACCATCAAAAAGTGTATGAAATTATGCATAGAATTGAACCAAATTTCTTTTTTTAAGTTTTTGGCTATGGCTTGCAGGTCCTTCCTTCATTTGGAAAAAATCAGCCGGAAGGGGGCGTTGTAATAACGATTTTTGTGCGATTTTGAATATTGTACCATCGAAAAGTGTATGAAGTTATACATAGAATTGAACTATTTTTTTTTAAAGTTTTTGGGTATAGAAAGCAGGTTTTCCCTTAATTTGGAAAAATTCCGCCGGAAGGGGGCGCTGTGATAGCGATTTTTGTGCGATTTTGAATATTGTACCATCGAAAAGTGTATGAAGTTATGCATAGAATTGAACTAATTTTTTTGTGTATGTTTTTGGCTATGGCCAGTAGGTCCTCCCTGAATTTCAAAACATTCTGCCTGAAGGGGGCGCTGTAATAGCGATGTCTGTGCCATTTTCATTATTGTACCATCGAAAAGTGTATGAAGTTATGTGTAGAATTGAACCATTTCTTTTTGTGTATATATTTGGCTGTAACCAGCAGTTTCTCCCTGAATTTCAAAACATTCTGCCGGAAGGGGGCGCTGTAATAGCGATGTCTGTGCCATTTTCATTATTGTACCATCGAAAAGTGTACGAAGTTATGTGTAGAATTGAACCCCCCCCCTTTTTTTTTGTATATATCTGGCTGTAACCAGCAGTTTCTCCCTGAATTTGCAAGAATTCTGCCGAAAGGGAGCGCTGTAATAGCAATGTCTGTGCCATTTTCATTGGTAGGCCTCCCCGCCTGGCCTGAAATTGAAACTGAATTGTACCATCGAAAAGTGTATGCAGTTATGCATAGAATTGAACCAAATTTTTTGTATATGTTTTTGGCTATGGCCAGCAAGTCCTCCTTTAATTTGGAAATATTCTTCCGAAAGTGGTCGCTATAATCGCAATGTCTGTGCCATTTTCAATATTGTACCATACCATCGATAAGTGTAGAAAATTATGCATGGAATTGACCCAATTTTTTTACGTATGTTTTTGGCTGTGGCCAGCAGTTTCTCCTTGAATTTAAAACTATTCTTCCTGAAGGGGATTAATAGCGATTTTTGTGTCATTTTCTTTATTTTACCTTCGAAAAGCGTATGAAGTTATGATAGGATTGAACCAAATTTTTTGTGTATGTATTTGGCTATGACCAGCAGGTCCTCCATGAATTTCGCCAGAAAGGGGAACTGTGATAGCGATTTTTGTGTCATTTTTCGGATTTTTCGTAGTTCTGTTGTCCAACGGTCGCTTGTGCAGCGATGGGATCTCGCGTCCGGCTAAGCCGGCTATTCGCAATCAGCTGATGTATAACAGAATAACAAAAAAATATTGATTTTAATAAAATATCATAATCGAGATTAACTTGTTTTTACTAATATAGTATTGAACTAATAATATTGCAGTATTAACATCTGTAACTACTTTTTGAAATATTAAGATGTATGAGATAGAAGAAAGTTTTTGGATTGGCACATCCAACTAGTTTTTATTTAGCCTTGTGATGTATGTCACCCGGGAACATACTTTTCGGATATTACAGTCAGCTCCGTTGTATGATCTGCAAGAGATCCGTTTCAATTTCTTTTCCAACACGCTTTTTACAACCAAAAAAAAAAACCTTATCTCGGTAGTACAACGGATCGCTGCCTTATTTCGTAGCCTCTATCTAATAGATCGTATGGGAACTACCACCCAAAAGTGGCTTGTGTTTTTATAACACTCGCGTTATAAAGCACCCGACTTCATATGTTTAATTTGATGGAACTTGGGGGGCTTATCGCAAAAGCTTTTGTAAGATAAGAAGACATAAAGACTGCTGCCTATAATAGAAAAACATGCAAATGTTAATGTTTAATAAATAAATCATTTTTTAAATGGATTTTTATATTTAAGATAAGCTAGTAAGAGGAGACATTTAAAAGGCACACACACGCCTTATACGATGCACATACCGGGTGTGCCAAAAATGACTGATGGATTTTAAAATTCAGTAACTTGCAAACGGGGACAGATATTTAAAAAAATTCTTGCAGGAGGGTTATATGTATGATGTCAGGAGTTTTTTTACTGTGATTCCTGATTTTAGTTTGAATTTCAAACAATAGATGGCGCTGAGAACAATAGGTGCTCAGTCCAGACCCGATTTTTGGTACTTAGGTATCCATTCAATACATTTTAATCTCCTTTTTTCGCATGGAAGAAGAGAGAGGCCGAAAAATCGAGCCTGGATTTAGCGGTTATTGCTTGCAGTGCCATCTATCGACACTATTTGCAACTAAAACTGAGAATCGCAGCATAAAAACTCCTGACATCTTACATAATACTCCTGCAAGAATTTTTTTAATAGCTGCCACCATTTCAAGTTATTGAATTTTAAAATCCGTCACTCATTTTTGGGACACTGTCATAGTGTTAGACATGCTTAAGTAAAATTGAACTGCAAAGCAAACATAAATTATAGTAAATTTTTAATTCAATTTCTCTGAAAAGGATTTTTATCTCAAAGACTTTTGTAATGTAAAGAACAAAAATGTTATGATGCTGAACGCAATAAAAGAAAATGATGTAAACTTTAAGCTAGTGACAGGAAACATTCCAAGAAATCCTTCAAAGAAATTATTTGAAAGATTGAAAGGAATCCCATGAAGATATCATTTCGACTGAGGGTATCGTGTTGGGCAGCCCTACACTGTAAAAAAAGGGGGGGATTACTGCTGATTTTGCTGTGAATTGCTTCACTATGATTAAAAAACAGCGTTTTTGTAATTTCAGTATCGATTTACAGCAATTCCGTTAAATTCAACACCACCGAATATGCCCTGACAACATTCCAAATGCGATACGCACAGGCAGCATCAAGCAGAAGCAGGATATGACTTATTTAGCGTCGTACGATTGTCAGTGTCGTTCAGAATATGTGCTTATTATTGCAATTCATAGTGGCACTCTTTTTTTGCATATATAAACACGAGACAGGATGTATATTTTAAAAATTAAGGGTAAGTTTTATTTTCCTGTTAATTTGTGTCATTGATTTAATAACTATTAAATTGTCAGTTCTCTTATATCATGTAAGATACAAATTTCGTTTTTGACCACGTGTATATAAATGTTCACCAACAATAGCTTTAGAATCATTTGTATAAAGATTAAATATTTTTTCTTAAATTATAACAAAGGATGATTTTTTTCCAGTTTAGCTTGACACTTGACGTCCACCGAAGTGGAATGCTTTGGGGCCTATAGCTACTACGGCTGTCGCCTCGAATGATCCTTATTGTACAGAAACAACACCAAGTTACAACAATTTTTATTTTTCCATTACATATATATTACATTACTACAATGGGACATTCACAATTACATCCATGTCTTACCCGAGGATTCGAACCCGGGCCCACGCCGTGGGAGCAGCTGTCGCTACCGACCACGCCACTGGCGACTCCAGTTTAGCTAACTTTTAAGTAATTTTTTCCGTATTTTCTCATAGGACTTTATTATTATTTATTTATGCGTCTAAGTAATAAATATAACAGAAAACTCCAGTTTTTCTGTTTGTATTTTAATATACGAGTATTTTAATATACTCGTACTTACTTATCTAAATCACACAATTATTTATTCTCCGAAGTTTTAGGTTTACTTTCTTTACTTATTTAAATATTTTTATTTTATTTAATTATTATTATTATAGTTCACTAAATGTTCAAAAACAACCTTAGTACCAATGATCTGATTCAGATGTAAGGTGATATTCAGATTTTATAAATGCTAGCTTTTTACGCGCATTTATTTTAAAAATTTTATATGTAATTATAAAATCATTTATTATGTGTAATCTAAATAGACCATTTTATAAATCCATAAAATATTCCAAGAGTTTGCTTACTATTATCGCAGCATTAAATAGCAGCAAATCGTATTTTGGTTTTATCCATTATCTAACAATAAAAAGTAATTCGCAACTAGATGCTGAAATTAGATATTTTAAATGTTCTTAATGTATATTTTACAGTATATTTGAAATTAGCATATGGAATACTCTTTACTATGAGTTATAATACTTTAATTTTTTCTATTTATTGCTTTTTCAGTGTATTTTATTATTTTATTTATTATTCTGAAATATGGTGCTAAATTTGTATCTTACATATGTACAACAGAATTGATTATATAATAATGTTATCAAAACAGTGATATAAGTAGACTTAAAATAACAGTGCCCAGTGGTGTAGTTGGAAAAAAATATTTGTGGGATCTCACCTTTTCATAGAGTAGATTTTGATGCTACGATATTTTTGCTAAGCCAAAAGCCAATTAAAAATAGTAGGAGAGCTGTTGAACATTTTTGAGTAGGTATTTGAGGCACCTGAAAATTTGTGCAGCACTTCTTTTGCAATGCCTGAATACAAAATCGAATGTCTGGCTGAAGGATCGTGGCCCAAAACCTGTGCCAGACACGTGTCAAGTGCCATTTTTTGACACTACCCAAAAAAAGTGTTTGAGGCACGCTGAGATTGAAACAGAATAATATTTATACTTAGAAAAAAATATTTTGAAAATGACAGACACTTTAGTCGGCCCAAAAACTGTGCCAGACACGTGTCAAGTGCCATTTTTTGACTACCCAAAAAAGGTATTTGAGGCACGCTGAGATCGAGGCACAATAATATTTATGCTTAGAAAAAAAATATTTTGAAAATGACAGACACTTTAGTCGGCACAAAAACTGCGCCAGACACGTGTCAAGTGCCATTTTTTGTCTGGCACAGGTTTTGGGCCACGATCCTTCAGCCAGACATTCGATTTTGTATTCAGGCATTACAAAAGAAGTGTTGCACAAATTTTCAGGGTGCCTCAAATACCTTCCCTAAAATGTTTAACAGCTCTTGGACTAAAACATTTAGCCAAAAGCCAAGTGCCGGGCCGCTTCATTGAAACTCCACGATCGCGAAATCCCACGGTAACCTATGGGAAAACTTCGAAGAGCGATTGTTCATTACCTAATATAATTATTAAAATACGGTTTTGATCATCAGAAAGTAGGCATCAGATGCTAACGATGCGTGTTTTTAAAAATTGTGTCCTTAAATTTTAAGTATTTAAAAAATCCCTATAAAATTTGACAATTTCCACTAGATACAATTTTATCATTTTCTTAAGTATTTAAAATTTAAGGAGACGATTTTTAAAAACGCACATCGTTGGCATCTGACATCTACTTTTTGAGGGTGAAAACCATATTTTAATAATTATATTAAGTAATGAGTCATCGCGCTTTGAAGTTTTACCACATGGGATTTCGCGATGGAGTAGTTTCAGTGAAGCAGCCCCGCAACAATTATAATTATTATAATCTAGTTTTTATAGTATTGTACTTATATAGTTATCATCAGTAATCATCTAAAAGCAATATTTAATCAATCTCATAGTAGCATTTTCTATTATGAATCAAAATTTAATTGAAATAACAGGAATAAATCCATATATTACTTACTGGCACCCCTATCCTAGAAGTTTCCATAAAGAAGGATAATGAACGATAATAACTGCTCATATGCGATTTCTTCTTATTCTTCTTTTTTTCCTTACAGTAACAAATCAAATATTACTGGAAACGGAGTTATGGGAATGGCTTTCCCATGCGTTCCCACCCAAGTATACAGCACTGTTAGTACCCTTAGTCTTTAAAGATGTCTCAGTGTATAAGTAATATAAAAAAAATAAATAAAGTGGACTTAAAGATAACACTTAGTGCCCTTAGTCTTCAAAGATGACTCAGTGTACAAATAAGAAAAAAAAATTATAAACAATTTAGAGTTATGCTGTTAAAAGTACCGTAAAATTAACAGCAAAATATGCTGAAAAAAAAATTAAAAATTTACGGTAAAATCTAAAAACAAAATTACTGTAAAATTAACTGCAAAAATGCTGTAAAATTACAAATTTTCTGTTTACCCATAAAAAATAAAATTGCTGTAAATTTACAGCAAAATGTGCTGGTACCTATATTGCCAGCTTTTTTTGCTGTAAAGTTACAGTGGTTTTTTTACAGTGTTGAATATCACCACCACGTTTTTTTTACAACATTTGAATATTGCGATGCAGTATTTTTTTTTAACATTTTCCAACATATATGAAGTGTGTTTATGAATTTGGTTTGTCTGTCTGGCTATCTGTCCGTGCTTCAAGTTTCGTACATATACTCGAATTGCCATGTAATTTTTACATGTGTTTTGGTCATGGAGCTATGAAGATTAAAAGGAGACGAAATATCAATCTAGCACCGTGGAGACCGTTGAAGCCGAAAGACGAGTTCTTTCCCCCTCTCCGGCGTCCGCCATATTTGACTTTTACCGTAGTTTATTTGCGCAGTGAGAAGAAACTGGCTCACACCGCAGCTCACCCTGGTCAAATATGGCAGAAGCAAAGGGGTAGGAACAGCGTCAAGTGACGCCATTTATGTCGCCTCCTTTAATCATTATAGCTCCATAGTTTAGGTTTACTGTAGAATGTTCGCTATTGAAAATGATCTGTGTAGCAGTTACAGTTCCTTTACGGGGGCACACAAAAGATTTCTGTTGCATTATATGGTTTATGGAGGAAAAAAATCATTTGCCATACATTTTACTGATGTTACGATATTTCAGACGTCACGAAATTTAAAAGGATCTCCGAGATGCTCTACAAAATGTTTCTATAGATTATGGAGTGCGTAGCATTTATCTTTCATTTACAGAGGCGCCCAAAAGGATTCAGTCTATTGACTGATCATGATAGATAATTGCTGAAAGAGATTTTCCGTAGTACTATGCATTTTTAAATTTTCTTAATTTTTAGTGTGGTGTACATAAATTCTATCGATCTTATACAGAACAGTCCGGCAGAATTAACACACATTACTGGATATGAACAGAAATTGCTGAAAACGGACTTTTTCAGAGTTATGTAGTTTTTAAATTGCTCATTTTGATATTCATTTCATTGTAGGAAAAATGAAATTTCTTAATAAAATTCTGCTAAAATTTAGAAAGCGTTTCATAATCTAGACCTGATGCATGAGTTTTCGTGCCACCCCCTCCCCAAAAAAGGGAGGATTTTGGTTATCGGACCTGAATAAAGAAAAATTACTCTTGTCAGTGAATACTAAAGTATTGTAGAGAATTTTCTTATTTAATTACGACTAATTGGAACCTTATAAGAAATATATAATGCCTAATAAAAGTATCTCCCTTCTTCAAGTTACAAAGCGAGAAGATTTCCAGATGTATCTCATAAAAGCTTTTCAAGAGACAATCTATTTTCAGTTAATGTTCTTCTCGGACATTACATGAGCCATAATAGTCAGGCAATAGGGAATTTTACCTAGCAAAATTAATGGTAGTTCTGGAAATTGGCTTACTTTATGTTTTTTTGGTTCGCTGAATCCGAATTTGTAACTTCCCACCAAAATTTCCCCCGGCAACCCCCCCAAATTTTGGTAAAAAGTCCCCCCAAAAAGGTTTTTATTAAAAAAATCAAATTTTTTATTGTTTTAGGGAAAAAGTATATAAAAATTCAGAAAGTAGGGAAAATTTGCAACAAACTAGATATATGATATTATGACTTAGGATGAAGCGGAAGGGGGGATCTGCCTCGGAACATGCACGCGTTGCTGCGTGGACTAAGTTGCGCGATTCCACTTAACCACTCACATGTTTACATTCTCCCTCCCATCTCCCCTCCGAACTTTCCTTATAAGGTTTACTTTAAGTTTTGTGAGTCGCTGAATCCGAATTTTTAACTTACCCCCAAAATCCCCTCCCCCCGAAAACCCCTCAAAATAGTTGTTATTAACTTAAATTTCTTATTGTTTTAGAGGAAAAGCATTACGAAATTCAGAAACTAGACAAAATTTGCAACAAATAGGATATATGACATTATGACGTAGGATAAACGAGGAGAAAGGGGGCTGCCTCGGAACATTCCCCGCGCGCTTTTCTCAAAAACCAAATTTTTTTCAAAAAATCAATTTTTTGGGGGGTTGCCGGGTGAAATTTTGGTGGGAAGTCACAAATTCGGATTCAGCGACACAAAAAACATAAAGTGAGTCGAAATCCAGAACTAGTATTAATTTTTCTAGGTAAAATCCGCTATTGCCTGGACTTCATAACTTTGTGCACTTAGCGCCGCAGTGCATGTTCAGAGGCAGCCCTCCCCCTCCCCGTTCATACTACGTCATAATGTCATATATCCTATTTGTTGCAAATTTTGCCTAGTTTCTGAATTTCGTAATGCTTTTCTCCTAAAACAATAAGAAATTTAAGTTAAAAAGAACTATTGGGGGGGATTTTGGGGGGAGTTAAAAATTCGGATTCAGCGACCCAAAAAACTTAAAGTAAACCTTATAGAGAAAGTTCGGAAAGGAGATGGGAGGGCGAATGTAAACGTGTGAGTGGTTAAGTGGAATTGCGCAACTTAGTTCACGCAGCACCGCGCGCATGTTCCGAGGCAGATCCCCCCTTCCCTTTCATCCTAAATCATAATATCATATATTTAATTTGTTGTAAATTTTGTCTACTTTCTGAATTTATAGATACTTTTTTTCCTTAAACAATAAAAAAAATGATTTTTTTTTAATAAAAACCTTTTTTGGGGGGCATTTTACCAAAATTTGGGGGGGTTGCCGTGGGAAATTTTGGTGGGAAGTTAAAAATTCGGATTTAGCGACCCAAAAAACATATAGTAAGCCTTTTTCCAGAACTACCATGAATTTTGCTAGGTGGAGCCCCTATACGGTCTCTATTGCCTGGACTATAATTCTCAGAGGACTTTCACGAAATGACGTTATACTGACGGTAATGTGGTAATAACTTTCAACTATTTAAAAGCCATTTCCAGGCAACTAGAAAACCACTTGAATCTAGCATTGCTTATATTCAAACCCCGAGGGGCCTAAAAAACAGAAACGCTTATGAGTCGTTTCCGTGGAAGCTCTCGCCCTTCCTAGAGAAACTTTTACGGCAAGATTTGGCGAGAAAAAGACTTTACACTGAGCGGCGAATCCGAGATGTTCTGTGAGACTCTAAAGAATCGATTACTGTAAAATTTACTGTGTACTGTGCTGTCGTATCACTTAAATAAATTAATTTGGGCCTTACACAAGGTTTTTAATTTTGAGAGCGGTGTAGTATATTCTGTGAATATTTCGAAAATTCTAACGCTTTATCAATAAATTATTTTGAAAATTATAATTACGATAAAAATTGCAGTAAATTGGAATTATCTTCTTATCTTTTTTATGATTTACTTCACTAAGTGACATCGACTTTTAGGGACCTGTGTGGCCCAAATCTACCCAATAATTTGCTATCCTAAAGGTTTTTCGTCAGGAGGTGCGAACAGGAAGATTCGGGGAAAAGAGGGCGGTCTCCCTGATGAAAATAATAATAAATTACTCCTATGTTTCATTAAAAAAAAATGTGGCAAAGTTTACAGCTCTATTGTCTTATTTATTACATTTATGTATATATATTATAACCTGTCGGACTATTATTAAATCCTACTCAGGCTTTGTTTGGGTTGCATAAAATTCATACCACATTAGTGAAACTTTGCTGCTGGTGGCATCAAAATTGTAGAATATTGGCAGCTGTTGACAAATTTAATCAACTATATTGATTTGTTGGTAGTAGTGAGATTGGCTAAGTCCAATCGAAACACAGGATTCATTAAGCAGTCGAATTCTATTCCGATAGTCGGGTCATATGAGTAGTAAGGCAAAAGATTAAGAAATCTGGTGGTTTTGCCATTAAAACAAAGGTCAATATTACTTTAAAATGTTTATTCAGTCACACATAAAAACGTGAATAACTCTCACATTACGAGAGTTTTCGTAGAGCCTTTAGGCTAGAGCACGAATCATTACTTCATGCTAAAAAGATCTTAAATGAACAAATTTAGACGTTCTACTTGACGATGACACCTGTTAACAGAGTTTAAAACAATCTAACAACACAGAATTCTCTCTTCTGACCTCATGCACGGCAGTTTTGTTAGCACTTGCGTAGGAGGACAGATTGGAATGTAAACTTCAGGAAAGAGCCGCAGAATGAAATGCGCTCGGTTGCTCAAACAACAGAGAGCGAGAGGGGAGCGTGATAGGGATTGAGTTCCGTATCTGCTCATGGAGGGATTTCGGGGTAAAACGTCCGACTTCGGGAAATGCGCGGGAGTTGTTTCGTGAATAAAATAAGAAATAGTTAAATAGCTTTTAAAAACATTCGAAAAATAAAAAGTAGCTTCTCTCAGAATATTATAGTTTTGGTAGCTGATAAAAATGAATTAAGGGATTAAAAATCTTAGATTACGATTTCGAATAAGATAATTAATAATATACGCGTTTTAAGTTTATAGGAATTTAGCTAAAAATAAATAATAGAGATTATTAAGAAATAGGGAAATAATGAATATGCCGGAAATTTAGAATAATTTAAATGAATATTTCAAAGTAAAATTTTTATATAACATATATATATATATATATATACATATATTATGTTGCTATTTTTTTAAAAATTTGCTTGCACGTGGGTTTTGGAAAATATTTGTATTATCCATTAAAAAGGGTAAAACGCGGCCTTACTCCAAACCTACTCCAAAATCTTGCTCTTCTCTGGATTTTGTTCTGCAGGCGCTCATATGTAGATACTGCGTTGGAATCATTAATTTTTTTTCCGGTCAAGTCAAAATAGAACAACTCAGGCACTTATTTCGGAAAGGTAAAGCCCCACCAGTGGCTGAGAGGTTCTGCTCTCGAAGCTGGTAGACGGGAGGTGCTGGGTTCGAACCCAATCGCGCCCGTCGGCCTAATAGTTCGGAGTTTTCGTGGTTTTCTTCGAACCGTGGATTTCCATGCGTTAATACGGATTGGGTTCCCTTAGAAAGACCTCCACGGAAGGCACTCCCCTCTAGGGCCTATATCCCTCGTGTAGATAATTGGCCGTCAAAAATCAACCCAACTCGGAAAGGTAAAAAATTTCTGTCAATCAAAATTAAATAATAGTGTTATTTTTAAAAGAGAGGGTGTGTTTTGATTCATGAAACTAAAACATTTCACTGTATTTGGCGTCAGAATGACTTCGTTTTTCTTTTCACTCATCTAATACTGAGGTTAAAACACATGAAAGATGAAACCCTAACTACAGAAAAGCAGAATGCTTCTCTCGGTAAAAACGACGATAGTTTAGAAGTGAAACGTTCATTCTCATTAAGGTGACCAAACCTCCCTAATCTTCGGGAATGAAGTTCATATTTAGACAGACAATGCCACCTCTTTGATTAGAAGAAACATGTAGATGTAGAGTTTTAAAAAGTTGATAAATTTATTGTTTGAAACGACAGTAACGTTTAAAAAGTTATTAATTTGAAAATTTTGAAAGCTTTGAAGTAAAAACATTTTTTTACACCTGGTCACCTTAATTTTTATTCATAAAGGTGAAAAATTTTGCACAATTGCATAAAAATACCGTCATCTTCACTAATTTCTAATTTCAGCTGTCTCGAGATTAAGTTAATTGATTACATCAATCTTTGACTTCTAAACAGCCCATACGCTGTTAAAAATTCGGTTCAACGTATCATCAAAACATGTTGTAAATAAAGTCGACACCATAAGATAGTTAAACCTTGTTCCAACATTTCATGCTCAAGTTTAAGCCTAAAAATCGGTAGATTGAACTATGAAGAGATAAAATGCTGATGCAAGATGCCTGATAAAATATTAAATACTAAACTGGTGCAGTTATTCTTTTATTCAAGAGCTAATGGGTTTGGGATCCAACATATTGAGAATCATAGATGTCAACTGCTGTGATCTTTGGACCACCAATAATTTTCAATATAAATCTTCGCCTTACTGAATCGCATATATCCTCGATTAAATAAGGTGGCTATTTCTATTCGAAACTACGGTGGACAAAAGGGAGAATTCATAGAAGTATTTGTTCTAATTGGCTGCTACATTTTGGCATTGGAGGGTGCAACTTTGAACCATTATTGAGATTTTACCATAATCAGGAGTTTTGAAAAGCCAATTGAACCATGTTTTGGTGCTTCTGCTTTTTGTGTACCATCAAGAAGTTTAATATTGGTTCAATGTTGAACAGAAATGTTTCACAGTGTAATATAAAGAAAATAAAACAGGAGTCATTTTTTTTGTAATATATTTTTTTTTACTTTGAAAGATAATAGCTCACAAACTTTAACAGAGAATATGGAAAGAAAAAACACGTAGAATTAGTCAACAATTACTTTGAGCCGAAGTTAACACTTGAGATGGATAACAACAAAAATGACTTAGAAATAAAATCCTTTGATATTGAGAGTTTTTGAGCACAAGAAAAATAAAGAAGACATCCCAACAAACACGAGAGACGAGACTGCAAATGAAAATCCAGTCTAGCACCTACAAAAGTATACCTTTTTGTCTTCCGAATTTTTTAAATCATAAAAGTTTCCAAATAATACGTAGAACTAATTTATCTAAAGTTTGAATAACCATGTATCACGAAAGAATTTTGTGTTGAAATTTGTATCACTATTTTTCATTAATAATATTTTAATATAAAAAAAAGAAATCTATAACAAATTTCAGAAAGAATTAACCATTACATTCGATGAATAATCCGTGAAACAAAAAACGTGTTTAAATCCAAAAGTGTTATTAAATAACATGGAATTATGTGGTTTTTGAGTGATTCCAAACGATTCCGATTTTGAAAACGTGTTTAAATCCAAAAGTGTTATTAAATAACATAGAATTATGTGGTTTTTGAGTGATTCCATTAAGTAAGTAAAACATTTATTAAGTTTAAACAAGTTTGGTTCAAACTTGTGTATTCGATTTACCTAAATTATGGTAATGCATTTTTATTTAGATTATTATATCGAAAATAAGATATATCGCAGAATGTTATTATATATGCCCTCAAAATCAGTAACCCGTTATCTAAGGAACAGGCAAGGACGTAGAGGAAAATCAAAGCCCCGGAAATGAATATAATATTTATCTATTTATCAAGTCAACATACATTTTTCTATGAATATACAGAACACACAACGATGAATGAGGTATCACACGAAATGTTTCTGAAGACGCATATGAAACAGTGCATTCACATTTCGTTAAAGCACATTGTTTACTTAAAAGCTGCAGTTAATTAATAATGAATGAAAAAATATATCAACAAATAATCTCAAACACTGCAGTGAGGAAACTTCGCACGGGTCCACTGTTTTATTATTATTATTATCATCCCAGTAGCAGAAATCATGTAGCACGGCAGCAGATGCTGCATATTATTTTAGACCTTGCAGATTAATTTAGCCCTCTCGCTGCGAATCCCGCGATTTCCACGGGCAACGTAAAAGTAGAAAAAATTGCGCAACCCACGATTTCCACAATCTTTTTTTTATGATATAATTCTATAATAAAAAAAAGAACTCTTTTACAAAAAAAAAATACATATTTTAACTCTAAAATATATAAAGATTTCAACTATGTAATAAAATAAACGCGCAATTTTTGAACCTATTTTGATTTTTTTTTTTTTTTTAATTACGCAGCGAGAGGGTTAAAAGTAAATCATATAATAAATTATTTAAAAAGATTCAATTATGTTTAAGATAGTTTGATTAGCTTTTTATACCAGTCTATTTTCCTTTGATTTCTTCACTACTTTTTAATTAACTATAAATTCAATTTTGAACTACAAATGTTTTCCTGTGTACTGATTTTATCCGTAAGCTATTGATAAATGTATATTTTGCATATTTCTTATGTCTCTAAGAATTAGTTTTAGGCGCGTTCGTAATTATATAAATACGTAGCACCTATACTCGTCGTCTAGTCTGTCCGCATATAACAGCGCAAAAACTACCCAACCGAATGGTTTGAAATTTAATATATCGTTGTAGAATTTAGTCGAGTCATTTCAAATTTTATGAAAATCGAATCAAAACTTAAAAAGATATTAATAAAAGTTTTCTTCATTCTATTAAATCATATCGTACCTAATAATTTCACTGATATCCCTTGATAGGTAATGATTCTAGGTTGCTATGGTGGTGACATGCTATTTAAGATTGAGTCCAATTATTTCCGTATTACTGAATTTAATATATATAATCGTAAAAAATTTTGTATTTATGCAATTTTGCACAAGAGAGCAATAGCTATTGCACCAAGATCTGAATATTTATAAAACTAGCTATAGTACGAACGCGTCTCATTTGCCACGTTTGACCTACAATTTCAGACTTTTTTAAATATAAATTCAATTTTGAACTACAAACTTTTTTTCCGTATAGTAATCTTATTCTAAATACATAAGATATTTATAAATGTATATTTTGCATATTGTGTCTTATGCCTCTTAGAATATTTTTTTACGATAGCAGCATAGGTCCGATGTCATTGATAATTACAAATAATTCTTTGGTGTTGCAGGATCATATAGAAAATTCTGCTACTGGGATTATTATTTCAGATTTAGGAGATTTTGATTAGCAGATTTAGATTTTTTTCATACACCTGTTGCCCTTTCTGACCGAGAGTGTTTGTAAAGACCAATGTAGAGTTTTGAAGTTAAAATAAATTATTTAATCGAGATCGCAAAAGGATTTCTATTTTTGCACAACGGGTTTTGCAGCTCTCCAATTCGTGAAACTTGGAAGTTCTATTTTTCATTTTTGTTTATAAAAATCCCATGCGTGCTTCTACACATATATACACATATCTGAAAACCTTCCGGTTTTTGTCAGGCGAAAAATAATGGATAGCAATCAAGTAATTTATTCAACATAATTATTCAATTTAATTGCTTGTATGTGATACTCATTTGATTTCATTTATTAAGAAAAATGCCTGGTAAAAAGTTTGCTTATTTGATTTTTAATAATCGCCTGGTTAACAGCTGCTTGCATATATTTCGTGCTTATGAAAATTTTTGAAGTCTGTCACGGTCATGTAATTTAACCTCTTCAATACCTCGGTAACCAAATTCTCTGCTTCAATGAAACATTTTTCTTTGAGGGTTTTTTTTTTCAAGCTAACAAGTGGGCTTTATCTTTTCCGAGTACTTTTAACGGATTATCATTTTGAGAGCTACACTTTACTATTTTAAAGAAAGAAAAAGTATATTAATAAAAAGAAAAGCGCCCAGTTAAACTGATGGTATTGAGCTCACAGGCTATTCACACTAATTGTATTTTATACTTTTATTTCAAAGAATAATGCCTCCAGAAAAATAAATAAAGGGGGCTTAGTTCCCCCCGTTATACTTAACCAATGAACCTCCAAATCTAATCAGGGAAGCGCCTTATCAGAATAAACCGATATGCCAAATTTGAAGCAAATCGGATAATTCTGCATGAAAAACCCATTTATCTAAATTAAAGAGGGGGGATTACCCCCGTTGTCCTCCATTTATACTTAACCAATGAACTCCCCAAAACTAATCGGGGAAGCGCCTTATCAGAATGAACCTAGAAAAAAAAAATTGGTACTTTTTGGTTAGCCAGGCGCCAGTGTTATCTATACATGTATATATATGCACATACATATATACTTATACAAATATATATATAGACCGGGGTACAATGGTCCCCCCCCCCTATTTTTGATATTACTTCTGTTTCTGAATGCTTCATATTTTGGTACATAGATGGCAACCCTGCAGTGGTGAGAAGAAGTTTAAAACCTTGTGCATATCTGACATTTTACCCATTTTATTCTTGATAGTTGATTTGAGACAGGCAAAAGTAAATATTTTCAGTGAAACATATCTTCTTTTTTTCATTAAAGATTTGTAATTTGGAAGACATTGCTCAGCACGATAAAACTATAAGACAATAATATTATTATATTTATTATAACTAAAATAAGTTAATATAAAATTTCTGTTTTTTTAATCAATTTTTTGTCAAACTTCCTTATGGGGTACAATGGACCATCAGAAACCGGACCCCAGTTCTGTATCCCATGTTTTTAAAAGTTAAACATTATATGTGAAATTAAGAATTAATAAATTATTTTATTTTTAGTGTAAATTAACTAATGATTCATGTTGTGTAATACATTTTTGAAATATTATCTATATAATATATGCTTTCAAATTTCAAAATTAACCCAAATTAAACACCAAAAATTAGTAAACAAAAGATTTTATTGGAGGTTTTTTTTTTTTTTACCTTATTTGCTTTTTATAAACATTCAGTTAATTCTGAATTCTTGCACTTTTACAAACATTCATCCATATTAAACTAGATTTAAATGGAATAGTACAATGATTCATCATAGTACAAAAATTTTAGCAGAAGAAAGGAGTTAAGCAGATTGGAAGTCTAACATCAGCCAAACGAGGACAACTGGTGGCAGTTTGTATTGGGATAAGTGCATTAGGAAATACAATTCCACCTTTTTTTATATTTCTGAGTGCACAGAGCTCCTGAAGGTTCAACAGGTTCTACAAATCCATTTGGTTGGACGAACTCTGAAAACTTTCTTTAATATATGAAGCATTTCATAAAATATGCTAAGTGTGTTAAAGAAATAGTGATACAGAATGCAGTGATGATCAAATCATTTTGTTGGTTTAGTAATAGAAAAAAATGATGATTCTGTTTTTGTGAAATTCATGTGCCGAAAATCAAACCAAAATGTATTTATTTTCCCCGATATTGTTGATGAATCTCTTATAAATGATCAAGATATTGTAATGATTCTTCCAGATCCTAATGTTTCACAAGAAAGCAGCAGACTTTCAGTGACACAAATAATATCTTTTGGCATATAATTTGCTAACTTTAATATTCGTTAATCTTATATTATATCTATGAAGTTAAGACATAAATAAACAAATTATGATTTATTCTATGTTTCTTCTTATTAAAAAATGTACTACACTTATTTTTTTTTCTTTTAAATTACGTGTGGTCCATAGAGCCCCATGCTGTGGACCATTGTACTCCGACCTTGGGGTACAATGGTCCATTTTGTCACTTGCAATTTAAAAATATATATAAAATAAAGTATACATAATTATTATTTTTGAGTGGATGTAATATAAACTTTAATATATAGATAACCTGCATGCATTTGGTAATTAAAAAAAAAAAAAATCGATATTTTAAGAGTAAACAGTCAAAATTTACAAAAGTGGTTCATTGTACCCCGGTCTCCCCTATACATGCATATGTGTATATATATATATGTAGTATATATATGTAGTATATATATGTAGTATATATATGTCTATATGTACATATATGCGTATGTATATGTATATATATGTGTGTATATATAACACTGGCGCCCGGCTAACCGAAAAGTACCAAACATTTGAAGCAAATCGGATATTTTTATCAAGAGTTATCGCGTTACGTACATACATACATAAGTACGTACATACGTACATACAGAACCTGCGGGCACATTAGCTCTCAGACTTTGAGCTAAAAACCAAGAAAAACTGATGTTATCTTCAGACGACATCACTAAAATCTATGAAAATTTCGATGTTTTTCCCTCAGTAGGTTGAACATTTTCCCATTTATTTGTTTATCTCATACGGATGCAATACTGTTAGCATTTCTTTGCTACACAATTTGTCTTCATATACAACTTTTCTTTCGTTACTTACAACTCTTAAACCGAACCTTTTTAAACTATGTGCATAAACTTACTAAGTTTATGCATATACCACGGGTGCTCAAAAAATGTATGTATGCTGCAAAACCTTTTATGTGTTTGAGATTAAATCTTTAACAGTAAATTGGCAACGCTGCAAAATTATAATTTTAGGAAACAAATTACGATATATGTTTTTTTTTTAAGGAAAACATTTGTTTTAATTTAGTTTTAAATGAAGATTTATTATACTTAAAAAATAAATGCATCTTTTTTGCCTAGTGTGAAATAGTCATTTTTTGTATCTGAACATTAACAACTAGAATATTAATCTGAAATTAATAAATCTGTAATTGAATATAAATAACTATTTAAAATTACACAACGTCACTGAATATTAGTATGCATATTACATGTGACGCAATTTCAAAGTAAATAGACATGTGATACGTGCGTTTACATCCAATAAGTTGCCTTCCGGCCTACGTTTACATTTGTGCGCCACTTTCATCTTTGTGCGCCTACCTGGGTAACACCGTACCAGGTCGTTGGTTAGGATGAAGGGTCCCGACTGATGGTACCTCCATATGCACCTAATTTAACCTCCCTTCGATTTTACTTGTGGGAATTGAAATACCTTGTGCAACAATACCTGTGGTTACTGTGGAAGATGTCTCCATGAATGTAGTGCACCGTACTTAAAAGTGTTTGAAGGCTGGTGGTTTGCAATTTGACCATTCATTGTACCTTTACCAGGAAAACGTATGTGCGTTGTAAATTTCACATTTGATTACTATGAGGTCTTTCAGAAAATTCTGTCCGTTTGGGAAGTGAAAGAAAGCAATACATTTTTCATAATTCCGAGTATAGTCCTAAATGGTTTGTTGAGTCGAGATCTTTTCCACAATCTCCGATGTTCTTCAAAAAAAAAAAAAAAAAAAAAAAAAAAAAAAGGATCTAGCTCTTGACAATACCGTGATAGATCAAAGATGGCCGCCCAGAGCGTGACTTATCATTAATATCAAATGTATTTAGATATCCCTTGTATATTCAGGCAACATTATGTAAAAATCCGATGCTTTTATATGTAAAAAGGTTTTTACTTCATCGGTTTCTCTCTAAAGGCATTAGTGTTGCAATCTTTAAATTTATTCTTCTCCATTTGTGTTTAATCAATATGATCAAAATGGTTAAAACATTAGCATCTTAGTCTAGTCTTCCAATTGACTTGCTATTTTCTGGATGATCCTTATTGTGCATTTTAAAATTAGGGTTGGGATTTTCAGCAATATAAACAGTTTACTTATTAAAAATTAAAATGTTAAGTAAATAGTCATTTTTAACTTATTTTTACATATGTCAAAATGTTTTATTTATTTTTTCCTTAACCAACTAACTTTTTGGAAATCTAATCCCAGCTTGAAACACGTGTGTAAGAAAATCAGACTAAAAAAAAATGTTTCAAAAAGTTCAAATTAGTAAGAGAAGGTAAAATTTAAAATTTTCTTACATTTTTCAAAAAGTATATATATTAATTTTACCACAAGATTTGTAGTTTTTCCCCTGATTAAATTTTTTCCTTCACATAACCATTTAATAATATATCAAAAAGGTTTTATGTAAGTAACTGAAATGAAAAAAAAAAAAAAAAACATTTCAAAATGTTATCTAGTCCCTTTAGAATTCAGAATTTAAGAATATTAACAATTGCTTGTGCAGGTGATGATGGACTTAAAATTTAAATGGGTGTTTTTCTTTATTAATTACGCATTTTAGAACTGATATAACATTATCTCTTTTTACACTCTTACATTTAATTTGTATCGTTTTTGTATATAGAGTTAAGAATTTTGTAATCTTTTTTTACCCACTTCTTGATATGTTAGAATTATTAAAATTATATACGCAGATGTGTTTCCGATGATAATACAATAGTTTAATATTTTAAAAATTTAATTATAAATTAATAAATTAATTTTGAATCATTTTTCCGTTAGCCGGGAGCAAGTGATAAACTGCCAAATATTCTTTATGGTTACAACTACGTACGAGTTACAACAACAATGTAGTTCATTATGCGCCAAACTATGCTCACTGAAATAGGCCAATCGGCCGTCAAACTGCAACAGTGAACTATTTCAAATACTAAAATGTAGAAAATAAAATAAAAATAAAAAGTGAAAATAATTTAAAAAAGCTGCTTTTTATCATTTAATTATTTAATAGTAATTAAACTTTGATTACGTTTTGAGAAAACTAATAAGAAATCCCGAATAGAGAGTTTCAGTAATGTTTTTTTTTTCCTTTCCTGTTGCCATATCATAAACAAGAAACAGAGCAAAACTTCTAATTTAAAAAAAATATATTCACGCATTCGTGTTTTCTATCAAGCGTAAGTAAAAGCGGTGAGTTTTCGATAATCATAGTCCACGACAAATTAACATAATATAACAATTTTTTTTTTCGAACAACATGAATTGCAGTCATAAAATTAGGCGTGATTTTTAAGATAAAACGTAAATGTTTATGAAAAAGAATTAGCGGCTAATGTCAGACAAACGTCTTTTTGCTCGCTTTTTTCGCTTTTAATGCCTCCCTACACATGCTAGCGAAGGTGTAAGGAGGCATTAAAAGCTAAAAATGCATGCAAAATAACGTTCGTCTGACATTAGCCTTTAAAAAAAACTATTTTTACGTCTATACTTATTTCATAGTAGACCAAGAGGCGGCTGAACAGAGCATCGCCTCATCGAATTGATGGCTGAAATTCCAGGATTAGTTAAAACTCGATTCGTATATTAAAATGTAACTGGTCTGTCAAGTCATATCTTGGTGGAAACACCTGCAAAGCGATTTTAGTGGTTGACTGGTAGGTTTACCATTGTGTTTTTCTGCTCCCAGTTTTCCATGTTTTTATACACTATTAAAAATCTGCAGCATTTGCTGCATAGTCACTCCACCACTTTTATAGAATATCTCTATTCTGACCAATGGTGATTCTCCATAATATAGTCAAGTAGTTGTTTTCTAAAAAAGCAGGAAAGTGACTATGCAGTAAAAACTACAGATTCTTAACAGTGTTTCTTTGGGTACAGGAAAACACAATGATA
The DNA here is from genome assembly GCA_963932465.1 of Maratus speciosus. Taxonomy (NCBI): domain Eukaryota; kingdom Metazoa; phylum Arthropoda; class Arachnida; order Araneae; family Salticidae; genus Maratus; species Maratus speciosus. The sequence goes on from OZ010792.1 coordinate 461,396,557, forward strand.
AACTTACCGATCAAAAACTAAAATCGGGTCTTCATGTATTTTCCACCAGTGCACAAATTAAAAGTGTGATGCGTTGGCTACAAGAGTACTTCGCAGTAGAGAGTCGGAAAGAGTTTTTGTTCATCATCACTATGTAGCTTAGTGACTGTGATTGCTGTCATAGGCAATAACGCTGTTTTTCTAGGTCGATGACCTATTAATAGAGTTTAACGTCAGTGTTGCCAATTCATCAAAAATTAAATAAAATAAATAAAAACCGCGAATGGATGCAATGAGTCAAAAAGTTGGCCCCGATTATAACAACAAACGGCATAATGGCACTTGTAGCCATTTTTATTTTGAATAGACTTACACTACGCTCAGAACTAGAATGCGTAAGAGTCTTAGCTAAAGCTTTAAACTAAGCAACACAAAATTAAGTTTAACCCCTTGAGTACTTCGTCAAAAACAGCGAACGGCTTCCAGCTACCACTAGTGTTGTCGTATATGGCGGATTTTTTATTTAGAAATATTGAGTTCACGCCAGAAAAATTTGAATAACAATTTTCTTTTACTTTATTTCTGGAATATCCACTACCTTAAAAAGCAAAAATAACTATTAAAACTTACTGGTGGGAATTTGGAATGTCTAAATAAAAAAACAGCTAGATGCGCCAACACTGGAAACCAGGTACCATCGTACGTTGCCGTCGTTAGGCACGTACTTTTAACCACGTACGCATCCGTATGTTGGCGTACTCAAGGGGTAAATTTGTTCACATTATCAAATGTTTTAAGCGTTTTAGTAAGCGTACCCTAACGCTGACTTGACTAATGGACTGGGGGTGCTTCTATTTTTCGATCAGTTACATGCTTAATTCTTAAAATACGGTCTATCATTCATAAATCGTATAGAGTCATTTAAATGTAACTGAAGATTTATAATGACATTTGTTGTAAGTTTGTTAAATATATCTTTCGAGATAGACATTTTTCTTTCTTTTCCTTTACCAAAGTAAATAAATTTCCAAATGAAAACAAACTAATAAAAATTAAGCCTTTATGTCGATGGAGAAATATGGTATAATTTCTTCAGAGATAAATATTTAAAAAAGAGAAAAAAATGAGCTCAGCATGCAGCACCAACAAATTGTTTTTAAATTTAAATGACCTTTATGTTAAATATTCTAGTCTAAACGTAATATTAAAAATTATTCATCACCAGTTATTGATTCAGCTAACAACAATCAAGGCAATTCATCAACGCTACCAAATGTTATAATTATCACTACAGTGACATCAGTATCTGCGTGTTTGTTGGGAATGTTCTTTATAAATTTGACAAAAGTCTGCCACTAATAGATTTTGTGACAGCTGGAGAAAATCAAAGAAGAATTTTCACGAGACCTTGAATGACAATCGCCAAAGAGTTTGTAAAAAAAAGAGAGACGAATTGTGGCGAAATTTCGCGTCCACGGCAGTCGAGAGAAGTGGCCGCAGTGCATCACCTTGGCACACGAGAGTTTCTTTGAATTAAAAATGACAACAAAGATCCGAAGAAAAGAGAAAAATTGTCCTTATTTTATTTTTTGGCCGAAGTCGATGTTTACTGGATCTGGAGGATACGCAGTTGTGTCCGGACAAAACATGCGCCTCGGAGAGATTCTATCACTAACGATCTCAAATATATGTACAAACGATATGAAAGACAGCAGCTAATGCACTTTTGGATAATTTTTTTCGTTTGTTGTTTCTTCATGAATGCCATACAATGTTCTGAAAATGCAGGCAGCCGACTAAAATTTCAACATCTTTACATCTTTTTATATACGTTTATATTTATATATATATCTGTATATATATATATATTTCTCTGGCTAATTCTTAAAAATAGTTCTCATCTACTTCTATATTCTGTGATATATAAATGACTAGGAAAATGCCATAGAGTTATAAAGATAGAGGGATGGCACAAAACGTGCTCATAAGCACTGACTTGACTTGTTATTATGGAATTGCTAAGGCAAGAATCCCACGATTTCTTTCTGTTTCTGCCACTGAATATTACGAGGAATCATGGGATGCGGCAAGACAATATCCCAGAATACACTGTCTCTTTTGACATGCCTTCTCTCTATAGCCTGTCCACGGATGCGAGAAATCTGCTAGGCAGATATGCTAGGGACTGTTTATTCCGTCTTCAGTACAGAGAGATATGAAGAGAGATAGCTTTGTACATTTTCCCTAACAAAATGGAAGATACATTTATAATTATTCTTATTTGAAATGAATTATTATTGTAGTGAAACATTTAAAAATAATCACACCTCATGCTATTTTAAATGGACACATTTCCTTCATAGTCGAAAATCGGAGATTTTCGCATGAAAAACGTTTTACTTTTCGTCAGGATATTTCTTTTCACCCATGATACAGATTCCTCGAATCTATCGGGCCAGACTTCGTACTTATAACTCTGTGGGAAAGAACACGTCGATAAAAATAGAGTCGTCTGTATGGTAAGTGTGAGTTGAGTAGAGATGTTTAGAAACCTTGGATAATGTCGTAGGCTTCCAGGCTGGACATGAAGACGTAGAAGAGCCAGAGTCCTACGAAAAGCACCACGGTGGGCGCCTTGTACTTCATGGGCCCGCCTAGTTCCCCGCCGACGACGCTGCTGCGCCTGAGCATAAGCACCGTGCAGCAGATGAAGGCGCAGGCACAGAACATAGTGACCGAGAAGGCGAGGTTTCCCGGCTGCACGCGGAAAGGGCGGTTTTTGTAGGCGTGGTAGAAGGCAGCCATAGACCAGGAGAGGCCGATGCCCAAGAAGACGTTGACAGCGTTGCTGCCGGTGACGTTGCCGATAGAGGAATCGGCGTATTTGTCGTTCTGGGCTGCCACTTTGCTGGCAAAGGTATCTGCAAGAAGAAAAGAAACAAATGGTGAATTGTTAATAGGTTTTTGCTTAAATTTACCTAAAGGTCTTTATAAATAAGAAACTAGAGACATACGCAGGTGGCGCATGCTCAGACAGAAATTTTTTGACAAACTGTGAGTCTGTTCAAGATGCACGCGCGCGCTCAGTAGACAGGAACATGGAGTTGATCTTTAAAGTGCATGGAACAAACGTTCAATGCGTTCAGGAACAGATCATGGATTTGATAAATTATGGTGCTAATTATAAAGATAATCTGTTGCAAATGAAAGGTGTTCTAGATAGCTGAATGTAATTTTAAATGTTCCAATTTTGTTCATATTATTCATTATTACGGATCTTGCATTGATTAATTATTTATTTAATTCAATTTATATGGCATGGTAAATTTATATTTTTTGGAGTATAGTCGATCGGGTACATAATGGAATTCAATTTTTAGCTTATTGCGGGATTTTATTACAGAAATCGACTATGTTTTTTGCTTATATTTGTATTTCATGTATCCCTGAAGAAGTGAAATGCTCTATAATCTTCCTGCTACATCCATCCAATTGATCTATTACTTGTTTACGATACGTTTTTTAATGGTTCAACAATATTTCGCTGGTTATTTGTATCTTTTGTCTGTAATAGGTTATTGTATCAAAATTTGGTGGTTTTTCATATGTTTTATATGGATTAATCGTCCGCAATGTGCTAGTGAATTAGTGGTATTGTGCTTGATTTTGTGTTACAAGTTATAGGTTCCATCTTTATTTTGTATAATGTCAGTGTTATGTATTGAAGCTAAATTTATTAATTTTAGTAATTGGAAATAGATGATGAATTGTAATTATATAATGGTTATATATAACCATTATATATATATTATATATATATATATATATATTGTATAAAAATAAGTATTGCGCGAAAATATCCGTTTGCACGTAGGATAATTTCTTGAGGTTTTTCTTTACATTTTTGAGTACTCTAGGGGTGAATTTTTATCGAGACTAGGATGCAAATCATATTTTACGGTGTTAACCGTTTCAGTCCTGGAGGGCACAAATGTGTTCCTTACTTTTAAAAGGCTTTAAACTATAAATAACGCCTTGGAGATACGTAAAAACCTCATAATCACATATGTGCATGTGTGCATTTGATAAAATGTATAATTTTCAACTAATCAAAATAAAATAAATCGATATGTATTTTATTACTCAAAACTGCTGTATGATAAAAATTTTAATTTTTTTGGTCTTTAAGAAAAAAGTCAGGGCCGAAAGGGTTAAAATCAACATGGAAAATATTATAAAAATAAAATGTAATAGATGTACATTATTTTAATTAAAAGTATCTGCACATATATTTTTTAAAGAGATAAAATATATGACGTTTGCCGTCTAGTTTCGCAGGGAATAAAGTATGATTAGAATGCTTATAAATTTTCTACTGAAGTACAAGTAAGCATTTTGCTAACATGATTTTGAGTGCCATTTGTTTCTCATGTTTTATGATGTATTTTGGTCTGTTATCCACTCAGTAATAAAATATGCAATCATAAAATAAGAAATATAAATGCTAAAACCTTCTCTGAAAATTTGTTTAACTGACAGTGCATATTCTATTGAAATCCATCCAGTATAGTAGATTAAAATTAAATCTCATAATATATTGATAGCACAATCTTGGTTTATTAACAGCATTCTATTTATCTCGAAACATATAAAGTAACTGATAAATCACTTTTAAATAAATGAAAAGAAAATCGTTAAAAAGTTAAAATTTTTAGATCGCCAATTGAATTGCTAAATTGTGTCAATCAACCTATCAAACAAAGCACAGCAAATAAAACATAAACACAAAACGCACAATCCATGTGATCAAATCGCCCAGAATTTTTTTCTGGGTTTCAAGTGCCAAGTTTGGGTGAGGTTTGTTTGCAAATTTTTAACGCTGAACGGGCTAAAGTAGACGAAGTAGATCACGTGATGCTTTTCAAGAATATTTTGGATTTTATCTGAGTGAACATAGGCATGTATTACTGTTACGAAAACCATGATTTGGAAGGATAAAGAAATATAGTCGTCGGTTTTACCTGTTTTGAGCCATAAAAATAATGAAATAATTGAATTATTTAAAATTTCCTTTCTTCGATAAGACCTACTCCATGACAAAAACTTCTGAGTGCGCACGGCATGAGCTGCACAACTGAACAGACCCTATGACTCACATTCGGGACTTGGCGGTACTACACTGTTAAAAATATCGTGAAAAATTACCCCTGTTTTGAAAGGCTATCTATTTTCAGACCAATGAGAACGCTTCATAGATGTTTATGTAGCCTTCTCATTGGTCAGAAAGTAGAGAGCCTTTAAAAACAGAGGTAATTTTTCACGATATTTTTAACAGTGTAGTCTGAACAAGTTCGATTAGATGACTGACGCAAGTCAATAAACATTAGGATTGCTATAAGGGAAGTTGCCGTGTTTTTGTCCAAATTCCTCTTGATAGATCAAACTTCATTGCTGTATGTCGCCACTGTCCTATTTATAAAGTAACTTTACATTTACCCATTGAATGGTCTGAGTTTTAAGTTTCAACGGGATGTTACGTATTTCATACCATTATTTGACTTTAAATCGCTAAGCGAATATCGTTAACTGACACTTTCGAAGTAGGATTCGTAAGCATTTATGACGGATCATGTTATCTTCTAAGCGTAGCCCATTTGAAAAAAAAAGGCCATGGCCGTGACACTTGAAAACTACCTGCAAACCATCACAGTCTGATTTTTTAAAGGAATGGATGGACGTTGCTTTTGAGTTGAGACGATTTGCTTCTGTTCCTGGCAGTATTGCTTGCAATGTTTTTCTGTCGTTGCAGCATTACGACTCTACTGTCATACTGCACATGATCAGAAATACAACTGTTCCAGTAATAGGACTTAACCGTTACAAATAATTTTGCTGACTACTCAGGCTTTTTTCTTCGTTTCTTCGTGTAATGGATATTCAAGGTAGTCCTTTTTACAAGATTTAAGAGGGGAAGAGAAGTATGTAACATATTACAGCAGAGATCAAAGGGCCAAATACTTCGTACCCTCGTGTATCTTTTTTGGTTCAAAATGGGATTTCCTAAACTGTTAAAATGATTAGCAACGCTTTATATTGATGGGGAAATATGGATTGCTGTATATTTGTAGGAGTGAAAGTAAATCTGGAATAATCTCTAATATATATACATATGCACATAGGTGCCTAATATATATACACATATGTGGGTTAATTTGACAAAGGTTTAATACGTTTCGAACCAAATTAATCCACATATTACGGAAGATTAGTCATTAGTGGGAGCTTGGCAGCTATGATATATATATTTTTTTTACTTTTGGTAAATGGGGTACTTGAACATCCTAGGTTAAACAGAAAAAAATGTAACTATGTTTTCTGTAATATAAATAAGCACAGGCTTAGCCGAGCAGTTACTTCGTTCTTACTGTATATACCCTGTAATATAAATAATTTACATAAAAAATATACGTAATACATGCCATTTAACTGTGATTGCTTTTTCAAATAATCAAATACTACCTGTTATTATGCTATGAATCCCTTCATGACGAGCGTCACGTATACGTGACGCATGTACAATGCTCAGAATCCTTGATAATTCCAACCAGTAATTTTTTATTAAAAAATTTACCTTTTTTAATGAAAGCATTACAATCACACTTTAATATAATAGATGCAGTGTTAGGTATTTAAAAACTGATAACAATTAAATTAATAACATTCAGATGAACTGACATGCATAAAATAAATTGTCACCATTTAGGTACTTTGGATATCTCATTTAGGTTTTTAACTACTGCAAATGTGACAAAAATGACTATGATGTATTTTTGCTTAGGTAACAGGTAATTCAATTTCTTCAAAACAAATTAGGTTTGACTTAAAAGCATAAAAATCTATTCTTTCTTGTTTATATTTGGTCTTTTATCTGTACTAATAAAATATTTAGTAAAATGTGAAAGATAATTGCGACAAACGCATTAGAAAGCGCATCGCGTTTTGGCACAATGACCTGGTATATATATATATATATATATATATATACCGGGTGTCCTAAAAAGGAATGACTGATTTTAAAATTCAATAACTTGCAAACGGTGACAGATGTTTAAAAAATTCTTGCAGGAGAGTTATGCATGAGATCAAAAGATTTTTGCAGTGATTTTCAATTTTTGTTCGAATTACAAACAATAGATGGCGCTGCGATCAATAGACGCTAAATTTAGGCTCGATTTTTGGCACTTCGGGACCCACTCAATGCATTTTAATCTCCCTTTTTTCCGCATGGAAGAAAAGAATGGCCAAAAAAATCGAGCCTGCATTTAGCGCCTATTGCTTACAGCGCCATCTATTGTTTGTAATTCGAACTAAAATCGAAAATCACTGTAAAAAAACTTTTGACCTCATGCATAACCCTCCTGCAAAATTTTTTTAAATATCTGTCACCGTTTGTAAGTTATTGAATTTTAAAATCAGTCAGTCCTTTTTAGGACACCCGGTATATATATATAGATATATATCAAATGACAAAACTTACATTCTTTTAATATATTTAATAAAAACTGGATTAAATATAATTATATACAAGTAAAGTTGGGGTTGAACAGACGCGGTCATGCCACCGCAAAACCATACTCATCCTGGCAATAGGCGAAGTCTGAAGACACAAAGCATTTTGACCAGTATTTAAGCAAAATAATTGCTGTTTATGCTACATCATAACAAGGAAATTGTGGCGCGTGGCTAATTTTCTGGTATGACATCAAACTCTGACTTCGCTCTTTTTCTTTATAAGGAACTTTTGTTGTATCTGGGCCCTTTAATGTTGACTCTGACTGTTGCTATGGGTTGCTGTTTCTAGATGTGTTATGCATCATCGCTATCGGCCTGTGACCTCACCTATCACTGGCATATATATATATATATATACCGGGTGTCCCAAAAAGGACTGACTGATTTTATAATTCAATAACTTCCAAACGGTGACAGATATTAAAAAAATTCTTGCAGGAGAGTTATGCATAGTGTCAAAAGATTTTTTACATTGATTTTCGATTTTAGTTCGAATTACAAACAATAGATGGCGCTGCGATCAATAGAGGCTAAATTCAGGCTCGATTTTTGGTACTTCGTGGCCCGGATAATACATTTCCATCTCCTTTTTCTGCATGGAACAACAGAAAAGACCAAAAATCGAGCCTGTATTTAGCGACTATTGCTTACAGCGCCATCTATTGTTTGTAATTCGAACTAAAATCGAAAATCACTGTAATAAAACTTTTGACTTTATGCATAACCCTCCTGCAAGAATTTTTTTAATATCTGTCACTGTTTGGAAGTTATTGAATTTTAAAATCAGTCAGTCCTTTTTGGGACACCCGGTATATATGCATAATATAACATATTTTTAATAATGAATCTATCTTTAATTATTTTAAATTTTTAACCGCTTAATTTTACCATATTTTGTCTTAAATGCTGTTCTTCTTTTTTTTCCTTTCATAAAATCCGAATAATTTCTACGCGTCATTCTTTTATTTTCATTTTGGAATTGGTTTGATAATATTTCTGTTTCAATGTATTTCGAATTCGGAAGATTTTATTCAGATCAGAATTTTCTAGAAGCTTTGTTGCGCGCATTTTCGGGAACCTCATTACAACGAGAATATGCTTCCGCAGTGATATCGTTATTGAAGTTTTTGATTGGATAGATTCCCTATTTTCTCGCCCGTTTAAATCTGTTACCTCTCAATGGTGTTATTCATGGAAATCCACCTGAAAAACGTGGCTGCCGCAAATGTCCTGATAAATTTGAAGGTTTGCCCCATGCCCTTTGTCATTGTCTGGAGAATATGCTCAAAATTACTGTCAGACACAATCTAACTGTTGAAATGCTTCATAAGACATCTACTGGCTTGTGGAGCTTATACAAGGAGAACCAGCCGCTTGAGGGTTCTGATTTTAGCCCTGTTCTTGTTCTAACAAATGACAAGGAAAATGTCATCATAATTGATGTGGCTGTTACATTTGAGAATAGTCCTGAGGCTTTCGAGAAGATTCGCATTGAAAAGGTTAAAAAAATCAGGGCATTGCTTCTTCACTTCGTTCTGAATTTAAAGATGGCTCTGCCGAGACAGTCATGGTTGGATGGGAGCACTTGGAAGCTGGGATCCAAAAAATGATAGGATTTGTCATAGGTTATGTTCTCGTAAATATGCAAAGCTTATGAGAAAGCTTATTGTTGCAGACACTCTTCACACTTCTCGCGATATTTTCTCTGAGCACACAAAATCCCAAATCTACTCCTCAGTTCCAGCCTTCCCGCAATAAGCATTATTCAAACGTCATTGCTTGCCTTGTTCTTGAAGATGTTAACTCTCCTCCTATCGCGGCTGTTTTTTCTTCTCCCACCCCTCTGGTTGATGCAGTTTCTTATTGATCTTACCCTGCGTCTCCAACCAGGTCTATTGCTTGCAGTGATGATAAGCATCCTTGCAATTTTGATATTCAACTTCAAACCTTTGACTGTTTAGACAATTCTGTTTTTTCTCATCGTCCTGCTTCTCCTGTCCTTGGCATCCGATCAGACACTACTAATGACGAACTCGCGTGACCTATTGACAGAGTGTCCACTGGGCTCTTGTGTTCTGTTCCAAGAGCAGCTTCTGCCGATAAACTGTCGTGTCTTAATACCAAAGCATTGGACAGTTTTCTTCCTCTTTTGGATCTGGTTCCGGCATTATACCAAGGTCCCCTGTTCATCTGTAATTTGCATTTTTGAATATATTTTTTTATATACTTTAGTTTATTCTTATTTAGTTTCTAGTTTATTTATTGTTTGAATTTTTAGTTGAATATTTAGCTTATTTTTATCTTTAGACAATTTAATAATAATAATTTAGTGCTTACTAGTTTAAGTTTGGTAGGAACGCGTATCATCCTTTTGTCTGTCCTTTCTCCAGCTTAATAATGATGTAACCAGCATTTTAGGTTTTGGTGTTTATTGATACCATATTTTCTAAATTGTTATCAAAGTGATCAAGCTTGAATCGATTCAGTATCCATTTATTTTTACTTTTTTATCTTTTAATTTTTATTCATTTTTCCACTTCACTCCTTTCCTATAAGTTTTTTATATTTGTAAATAGGCATACGTGGCGTTTAACTCGCTACTTGTCCTTATGTTTTTCATTTCCCATTTATTTTTCTTTGAGAGGTTTTCAAAGAGGCTTAGATTTACTGCTTGATATAGTGAATTAACCTGCTCTCTGAACTTTGCGGTTTAAAATCAGATGCGCGACATCGGACAGGAACTTTGTGCGTGTTTTCATTTGTTGAATAAAATTGCTGCGCATTATTGAAGTTTTTTGTCCTACAATCGATATGGAATTTTAGTAGTTTTTTTTTTTTTTAACGCTAAGCACGGAGGTGTTTTTAAAAAGTGCTAGTGTGTCGAAGTTTTGATAAAGTATAATGAAATAATACGACAGTGGAAGCGAGTGTTCTCCGACTCTGTGTAAAGTGTCTGCAAGAACCCATATAGCATGAACATTAGCAGCAAGTTTGATTTTTTTTTTATATTATCTTACCGTAACAAATTGGAATTGAGAAATTCGCAGCTAATCTCCCGCAAGGTATACCATCACCTACTTGCATGAGTAGTTTGTTGTGAAACTGGGCAAGACTGTCTTTAATTCACGAAAGTGACGAAAGCAAAAAAAATCCCTCTGTTGAGAGAATAGACAATCAGCACATACGCAGAAATTTTATTCGGTAGGCACCGCTTTTTCTAAACGCTATACTTATCAAATACCAAAGAATGCTCGAATTGAAAAGTACAAATATTACCTTAACTTGTTTATGGTACTAAAAACGATGTATGCACTTTCTGACGTTGCATTCGCATCAATAGACCTGATCAGGTCTATTGATTCTTAGGTTGCCGTTAATTTGCAATAAATTTGATACAGCATGAAGTTAACTTGCACAACAAGTTAGCTGCAAGTCCAAAGTGTGGTGACTTCGACATTTGCATTATCTTGCTGCAGTCTTGTTATGAACTTTTAGTCTTGTCATGCTGAACTTACTGCAATTTTGCAAGGTTTCAAAGCAAGACTGTTGCAAATTTTCTGCAAACTAAAAATGCTATGTGGGAAAAAATGTCTTCGTTGAGATACTTGCGCTGTAAATTGTTTATTCTAGAAAAATTTCTCCAATATAGAGCCAATTGGTTGCTTAGAGTTTTTCTCAAAAATCATCGGCATCTTGTGTTATGAAAGCAATATTCTGGTCATGCTGATAATAAATTACCTGCTTGGTATTTTTTAATGCATGTGCCGTTTTCTTTTAAATATCTGAGTCTTTTGAATATCCGAGTCTTCATAACTTTTTTCGACCTTCTTAGTGGCAAATCGACCAATGACATACATGGCCAGTTCCTGACGCTTAAAACGTCACACGGTGTGGATCATGCACGTAATTTGTACAAAGCGGCGCGCGCATCGTTTTGTGCCAATCGTCATGTAAAGATGATACACTCCGATTGATGTTTTAAAAATCATGAACTGGTCTTGTATGTCGTTGGTCGCGGTAGTAATAATGAGGTTACTAGCTTACACAAAATACGGAATTATAGCCGGGTAAACATCAGCGAAAAGTTCACAAAAATGCAGGCTTCTGATTGGTCAATATCATTTCGCTAATAGTGAAAAATCTATCTGGTCATATCTCATATAAATATCATCATCGAATATCTCATATTCGAATTCATTCATCATCGAATCGCATATAAATATAATATCCATATAAACATAATAAATATCATGTTCTATTTTTGCTTCGAATTTTTGAAACATTCCACAATACCCAACTCACTCTCTACGAAACTTCCATTAATATTTTCGTTGTTTGTTAGAAAAAGATATGGATAGTGCGATACTCACCTGGCACACTGGTTCCGAGTGCGACTAACGATATAGCCGTGACAGAATCTCTGAGTCCCACGGTGCAACCGAAATGGGAAGCGAGATCACCCACGATAGCCGTCAATAAGCCGATTACAGCGATGCTGCACACGAAGCACGCCCAACCGCCTAAGCAGTCTGTAAAGAAAGAAAAAAAGACAATTTAAAAAAACAGTAAAATACACTGGAAATGAACAAAACAGGTCTTGGGTGTACAATAAAATTCTACCCGTTTTCATTTAGATGAAGCATGTGAAAAAGATTTACGCGTAGGTTACTAATTCTTGTACAAGTGAACACAATTGGTCGTACTCTACAAACAGATTACGTGCGCAAGGTTTCAATATAATTAATATAGTTTCAATATATATTTTTTTGTAATCGACATATAAATAGAAGTATTTGGTAGGATGAATGGGGTGTGTTGTATTGTGAGCTCTTCAAATCAGTAGAAACTCTTACTGGGGAATGTGACCTTCACATATTAATTTTAATAGCTTCCCTTGTTCCCCTTTTAAAATTGTCTTTTCTAAATTCTTAACTTTAATTATCTGTTTGCACTTGGATTCAATTTATTTTGTAACGGTCATTTCCTTTCATAAAATCAAGCAGTCAATTCTTAATATCTCTAATATTTTAACTGCAGCGCACTGCATTAAAATTAAAAGAAATAATATCCTTTTTCCGCCTAACAACGTCTTTCAGATTTCATTCTAGTGCTTATATTTGTTGCTATGCAGAAATTAAACTTTTATCCGTTAATCCAGATGCAATGTATAATCATTTCATTATTGGTACCCTGTCTTTAATTTATTTTATTTTATTAACGTTAGTTTTTTGGCGTTTCAATCCCATGAGACTTTTGGCAACCCCCTGTAGAATGTTGCCTTGGGGTTTCGGATCCCCATAAATTCTCCGCTTATCATTTGGTGGTAAATAATTCATATTACCCTTTTGAAGCCTCCCACTGAATTATAATTAATTCTAGAACGCCCGGAAATTTTACTCAAGTTTCATAAAAACATTTGACACCAGAATTGTTTTAAAAATTATTTGACTGATTTATTTAACGTAAATCTGCGTTGTTTAAATTTAACTTATTTTATGAAAGAATTTCTGGTCCCAATTGACATTTAATCATATGGTCGGAGTCGGATCGACTCCTTCCGAGCGTTCTAGTGTTTACAGAATCTGAACACATGTCTCCACACGAGCCGTTAATTCCCAAATTGGCTCATCCGATCTCAGTAATCTGATCCTTTGATAATATTAATATTTTGGATTACTTTACTGTGATTTTGATCACATTTAACAAAATGAATCAATTTAAGTCATTATAATTGCATTCTATTTTACATTACACTACTTAATAAGAAAATAAATATAATTATCTACTATATAAATATCAGTTTTAGCCAATCAGATTGCTGGGCTCGGTTGAGCCAATTTGGGAATTAACGGCTCGTTGTCTCCACTCAATTTATTCTCGCCTTATAGCATACGTAATTGGAGAAAATGTATATGTAGTGCTGCCAATACTTGATCATTTGGAGAAAATGTTATTTCATCACTCCTCTCTTGACTGTTTTGCTGACAACATAAAATGTAACAAATTATGCTCTCCTCTCCAGCCACCGACAACTTGCGGTCGGAATTTCTCGCTCTGTGACTTGCTGAATTGGATCCTGGTGTTAAAAAAAAACTTAAAAAAAAATAAATAAAAAAGCACTTTATCAAATTACAACGACCATTTGGAAAACGATTTTTTTAAGACTAAAATTTAAGACATAAAAAATAGCACAGAGTTTATCATGCATTACGTACGCCATGAATTAAACATTAATAGTGTTATTACACGTAAAAATTGCAAGCCAAAAATATCGCCTGCGACCCGTCAGATTTCATGAAACTTAAGTATTATCCACCTGAAACTTACGTAAATATCCAAGCATTTCATTGGCTGTTCGGGAAAAGGCTTTTCCATCGTCAGATTTCCAAGAAATCTGACGGCCAATTTTAAAGGAAATTTCATTCTTAAACTTCTAAACATCCGACAATATTACTTTTTACACCGTCGGATAGAGAAAAAAATCTACTTTTAAATGCAATTTGTTTGAAAGCTGTATCTCAATTTGTTTCTGAGTTATTAATTTTCTTTGTAGTTTTTATTACTTTTTTGTCATAGTGGCAACAGAAAGTATCCATCGTTGTTGAAATTAAAGGGAAATACAGATTACTGTATAGACTAATCAGAAAACGAATAAATTGCAGATTAAACTAATGAAAACCTTCAGATATGCTTTTGATTTCCCATCCTGACGAGAACAATAACCATTTTTCCAAATGGTTAAAAAAAACTTCTTGTTCATGCACGATGTCTGTACTTAGTTTACACGGTCATCTCGCAGTATCAGACATGTACTACTTCTAATATCAAGAATAGTTATACGGCAACAGATCAACTTCATAGGGAACATTATACTTTACAGTTAAATCGTTTGGCAGAAAAAATCTAAGAAAAGAGAGCTTATTCTGGACATAAGGCAGTTGTATTATAATTTGTGTTATGAATTTACCAGGTGAACTATATCTTGAACTATATGACTTTATACTAAGTGCTGTTTGTAGAATAAGAGGGTCACACAGAAATTTTTAATGTATATCTAACTGGTCTGGTGTAGATTAAAATTACGCCTTAGGAGTTTCAAAGTAGTTCCTTCTGAGATAAATACACTTTTGTAGGCGAATTTTCCAAAGATGAAATGCGTCAAGCCATCTATTTCTAGACATCGAAGAAAATATTTTTTTATAGCCTCGTTAATTTCATCACCTTTTCTATTTTCAATTTTACAGATAAATAAAAGTCGGAAAAATCAACATTAAAAGACCAGGAAGAACAATCAATTTTTAAAATGACTACAACCTGGCAAATTCAGCAAAATTTTGCATATTAGTTTGATGAAAAGTATTGTAATTTTTGTTTCGAAAAAATAATGTACATTAAATTTTCAAGGCTGCCACAGGTAACTAATTTTTATTGTATTTTATTTTATTTTTTGGCTTATCACTTTTTCTAAACACAAATAATTTTCCAAACTAAGCTAGATTATTATGTATTATTATATCATACATAATTTTATAATAATAATATTCATCAAAAATTGTCAGAAATCTATCACGAAGATTGTTTTGAAATAGTAATTGTCGCACATAATGTTGTTTGTTTTGTCATTAGGAATATTGAACACGTGTATAATAACAACTAGCAGGAATGACCGAGCTAAGCTCGGTCAAAATTAGCTTTCAGTTTATATCGATATATTTTTCCCACTGAATCATTCTTGCTGTTGTAGATGCAATTAGCTTGACCGTGAAACATAGTGACCCAAAATGACCCACTAAACGAATTTTTTCGAACATGCGACCTAACACAATGCTCTTCTCGAGCCTGAAAACGATGGAATACAAAATTTAGTGAAATTCGTTAGTCGTTTTCTAGGTAAAATAAGCTTGATCCACGTTGATTCAAAAAACCACTAACCGAAATTCATCGACAGATGTGAGCTATTTCAATGGTCTTTTTGTACTGTGAAGCGTATAACAAAAAAAAATGTCTAAAATTGTTTGAACCTTTTTGAGATGCCGTTAGCTTGACCCCGACCCATTATCACCAAAATGACCCACTAATAGAATTTTCTTGAGCATGCGACCCAGCCCAATGGTTTTATCTTGTCTAGAAACGGTGTAGTGCAAAGCTTTGTCAAAATCTTTTGAGCGGTTTTTTAGATACAGTTAGCTTGATCCTGATTCATTAAGACCCAAAATGACCCATTGATTGAAGTTTCTTGAACGTGCGACCCTGCCCAATGATCATGCCCGGAAGCGGTATTATACAAAATTATGTCAAAATGTTTTGATGCACTTTTTAAATGCAATTAGCTTGACCCTGATACATTGTGACCCAAAAATGACCCACTAATCGAATTTTCTTGAACATGCGACCTAGCCCAATGGTCTTCTCGAGCCCGAAAACGGTAGAATACAAAATTTAGTCAAAATCGTTTAAGCCGTCTTTTAGATAAAATTAGCTGGACCCTGACCCATTATGACCCAAAATGACCCACTAATCGAATTTTCTCGAACACGAAACCCATCCCAATGATCTTTTCGTGCCCGAAAATGGTTAGATACAAAATTTAGTCAAAATCGATTGAGCCGTTTTCTAGATATAATTAACTTGACCCTGACCCATTATGACCCAAAATGACCCACTAATGGAATTTTCTCGAACACGAGACCCATCCAAATGGTCTTTTCGTGCCCGAAAACTGTAGGGTGCAAAATTTCGTCAAAATCGTTAAAGAACTTATCTAGGTAAACTTAGCTTGACCCACGGTGACCCCAAAATTACCCACTAATCGAATTTTCTCGAACATGTGACTTATCCCAATAGTTTTCTCGTAATCCAAAACTGTAGAATATAGAGTTTAGTGAAAATCGTTAGAGCCGTTTTTTAGATAAAATTAGCTTGACCCATAGTGCTCAAAAATGACCCACTAATCGAAGTTTCGCGAACATGTGACCTAGCCCAATAGTTTCTTCGTGTCGAAAAACGGTTGGATGTGAGATTTGGTCAAAATCGATTAGGCCGTTTTTTAGATATAATTAGCTTGACCTTGACCCATTACGACCCAAAACGACCCACTAATCGAATTTTCTAGAACACGTGACCTAGCCCAATGGTCTTATCATGCCCGAAAATGGTAAAATACAAAATTTCGTCAAAATCGACTGAGCCGTTCTCTAGATATAATTAGTTTGACCTTGATCCATTATGACCCAAAATGACCCACTAATCGAATTTTCTCGAACACAAGACCCACCCCAATGATCTTTTCGTGCTCGAAAATGGTTAGATACAAAATTTAGTCAAAATCGATTGAGCCGTTCTCTAGATATATTTAACTGGCCCCTGACCCATTATGACCCAAAATGACCCACTAATCGAATTTTCTCGAACACGAGACCCATCCCAATGGTCTTTTCGTACCCGAAACCAGTAGGATGTAAAATTTTGTCAAAATCGTTAAAGAAGTTATCTAGATATACTTCGCTTGACCCACGGTGACCCAAAAATGACCCACTAATCGAATTTTCTCGAACATGTGACTTAGCCCAATAGTTTTCTCGTAATCCAAAACTGTAGAATATAGAGTTTAGTGAAAATCGTTAGAGCCGTTTTTTAGATAAAATTGACCTGACCCATAGTGACCCACTAATCGAAGTTTCTCGAACATGTGACCTAGCCCAATAGTTTCTTCGTGTCGAAAACGGTTGAATGTGAAATTTGGTCAAAATCGATTGAGCCGCTTTTTAGATATAATTAGCTTGACCTTGACCCATTACGACCCAAAATGACCCACTAATCGAATTTCCTCGAACACGTGACCTAGCCCAATGGTCTTATCATGCCCGAAAATGGTAAAATACAAAACTTTGTCAAAATCGTTAGAGCCGTTTTTAAGATAAAATTTATATATACACACACACATACACACACAATTTTTGCTCGCATTATAGTATAAGGTTTACGAACAGGCCAAATGTTAAAGAACGGCGTCTGAAGTTAATTTAGAATAGACAGAGAGTTTGTTATTATATCTGTGGGAGGCACGAATGCAAAGAGCACTTTTCAGAAAATAGTGAAGAAGTGCATCACAAACAGGGTTCGTACACTTCAAGGACTTTCAAGGACCTTTTATCAGAATTTTTGTAAAGTAATATTTGGCTTATTTAATGAAAAAAATTCTTAATTCAGATACAGCGATCAGTACTTTGGGAAGTTTCTGGTACTAAAACACCTAAAATTCCCCGAATCCCTTGATGCGTACGAACCCTGACACAATGTTGTTTGCTTTGCTATTAGGAATATTGAACACATGTATAATAACTATTTACGAGTAAGCCAAATATTAAGGAACGGCGTACGAAGTTCATTTAGAATAGGCAGAGAGTTTGTGATTATACCTGTGGGAGGCACGAATGCAAAGAGCACTTTTCAGAAAATAGTGAAGAAGTGCATCTCAAACAGGGTTCGTACGCTTCAAGGATTTTCAAGGACCTTTTATCAGAATTTTTGTAAAGTAATATTTGGCTTATTTAATGAAAAAAATTCTTAATTCAGATACAGCGATCAGTACTTTGGGAAGTTTCTGGTACTAAAACACCTAAAATTCCCCGAATTCCTTGATGCGTACGAACCCTGACACAATGTTGTTTGCTTTGCTATTAGGAATATTGAACACATGTATAATAACTATTTACGAGTAAGCCAAATATTAAGGAACGGCGTACGAAGTTCATTTAGAATAGGCAGAGAGTTTGTGATTATACCTGTGGGAGGCACGAATGCAAAGAGCACTTTTCAGAAAATAGTGAAGAAGTGCATCTCAAACAGGGTTCGTACGCTTCAAGGATTTTCAAGGACCTTTTATCAGAATTTTTGTAAAGTAATATTTGGCTTATTTAATGAAAAAAATTCTTAATTCAGATACAGCGATCAGTACTTTGGGAAGTTTCTGGTACTAAAACACCTAAAATTCCCCGAATCCCTTGATGCGTACGAACCCTGACACAATGTTGTTTGCTTTGCTATTAGGAATATTGAACACATGTATAATAACTATTTACGAGTAAGCCAAATATTAAGGAACGGCGTACGAAGTTCATTTAGAATAGGCAGAGAGTTTGTGATTATACCTGTGGGAGGCACGAATGCAAAGAGCACTTTCCAGAAAATAGTGAAGAAGTGCATCTCAAACAGGGTTCGTACGATTCCAGGACTTTCAAGGACCTTTTATCAGAATTTTTGTAAAGTAATATTTGGTTTATTTAATGAAAAAAATTCTTAATTCAAATACAGCGATCAGTACTTTGGGAAGTTTCTGATACTAAAACACCTAAAATTCTTCGAATCCCTTGATGCGTACGAACCCTGACACAATGTTGTTTGCTTTGCCATTAGGAATATTGAACACATGTATAATAACTATTTACGAATAAGCCAAATATTAAGGAATGACGCACGAAGTTAATTTAGAATAGACAGAGAGTTTGTGATTATACCTGTGGGAGGCACGAATGCAAAAAGCACTTTCCAGAAGATAGTGAAGAAGTGCATCACATAGTCGGACCAAGAGGGCATCCGCTCTTCGTCACCCTCGTCACCATCCTCGTCGTCATCACCTGTTAATGCATACAGAGAGAAAAATATAATTATTTTAAATATATAATAGATTTCAAAGCGCTAATAAGTAATTTTAGAATACAGGATCTTCTCATTTTACTATTAGTATAAAGATCTTTTAAAATAGTATGCGATATTAAAATGATACTTCTTTCTCAAATTCCCTCTCAAGTTGTTAAACATTGTGGATTTCGATTCAGCAGAATCGTGAAGATTCGATTCTAACAAATGCTCTTTTTTACAGTTTGTTATCTTTTTTCTAGTGTGTACGTTTGACGAGTGTTAAAAAAGTCACTCTCCCCTTCTTTTGGTCATTTTGTAAACGACAAATGGGATTTTAGAAAGTGTTTTAAGTGTATTGTGTGTGCTTTAAATTTTTATCTCTTTGATATGTTAATGTGGCTATCTGTTCAAAGATAAATTTGTTGATAAGATCAACTCTCACTTGAATTCTACCCTCTATCAAATATTTCCTTAAATTTCATTAAAATTTTAAAGAATATTTTAAGCACCAATTTTGTTGCGATGCAGTTGGTAAAGATTTTGAAACAATTTTAGAAACTGTGAATATAGTTATAACAAGTAACATAAAAATTTTGTTTTTAAAGTCAGTTTCTACTTAGGTCATCAAAGAAAAATTTAATATAATCTCTTAAGCTAATATTACTTTTTGTTGCATTAAAATATCTCAATTTGTTGGTTTTCTATAAGCAAGCAGGTTTACAATGGAAGTCTATGGGAATTTGGCCAAATATTAGAGATATCGCCAAGTTGGCGTCACTTTTGGCGACTCATTTTGATCGCCAAATTTGGCGATATATCGCCAAGTTGGCGACAAACTTGGCGGTATTTGGCGACAGAACAGGGCCCCCTATGGTAACCCCCCTTATAGATATGAAGATGCATTAAATGCTTCAATAACCAATGGTCGCCATTTTGTCTCCCATGTAAAACTAAAATTAATTATAAATAAAGACAAAATCTTGCTTAATGGTGCACAAAACATGAACTTTAATAAGCTAAAAGTTAACTTCTACGTTTCGAGCTGTTTCTACAGCCTTCTTCAGGAAAATAGGATGATAAAAAGGCTCACAAATCAGAGACGAAAGCTTCCGGTGCAAGAAATAATTAGTCGAAAAATCATGTAAATTAGTTGAATTTTTTTTCGACTAATTATTTCTTGCACTGGAAGCTTTCGTCTGTGATTTGTGAGCCTTTTTATCATCCTATTTTCCTGAAGACGGCTGTAGAAACAGCTCGAAACGTAGAAGTTAACTTTTAGCTTATTAAAGTTCATGTTTTGTGCACCATTAAGCAAGATTTTGTCTTTATTTATAATATTTTATGGTACAATTGTCTAGTATGTGTTATTAAAATTAATTAATTAAAATTTAATTAATGAATTAATATTTGAAAAAAAACTGTATTAACATCCACTGACATCCAGTACAAGTTAAAAAAAAATTATTTCAACTTGATAGGATGAATAATAAGTATTTTATTAACGATTGAAAATTTGAACAAGATATAGATATATAAATAAATAAATATAGGGAGAGTGTGAACTAATAGTAGGAATTGAAAAAAATAAATCAATTTTTTCAAGTTTATTTATTGCAGAAAGAAAAGGAAATAGGTAAATTTTAAAATAATTGTTCGTTCACCGGAGACGTTTTTCCGAGAAGCTGTTTTTAAAACAGAGAACTTCATAATAAGATTGCGTACCGTTTTAAAAGCAGGGGAATCCAAACTTTTGATTTCTTTGGGCAATATTTGCAAGGAAAAAATTTGACTAAGTCCGAACAGGAAAAAACATTGTCTCAGGTCGCACATACACAATATTAATATTAAGGATCTTTGTTAAGCGAAAAAAGTCATGTCTTGTAATCTTTGACTTCTTTATAATGGAAATATTTTAAAATTATTAAGCAGATGATCCAAAATATTCTGAATAGTCACATCAGATTGTTTTGATTCAACTTAGATATGCTAAACATTATATTTGCATTTTTTGTTGTTAGAATGGAAACTAAAAGCCTTAAAAAATATCCTAAGGACATTGTATCCTATATTCACACGACTGTTTTAAATTATATTTCGCACCACTTTTTCAAAAAAAAAAAAAAAAAAAAAAAGAACTTTTACATTCGCTTTGACAATATTTGAAATATAAATATGCTACAAAATGTATCTTATAAAAATAGTGGTGCTGCAGAATATAAAAATAGTCGCTTGTGGCAGCCCTGTATTCAAGCATAAGTCAATCGATTTCAGTACTTTACTAGGAGGTCGTTTCTGAGTACTGAGCTCAGCAGCTTCAAATATCATCATTTTGAGCTGCCAGGCAGACTTTACTAAAAACATTATAATCACAATCCATCCCAAATAGACCCACCCTGATTCAAAAAAGGAAGAAGAAAAAAAAAAAGATATCCTTACATCCTCAGCATATATTAAATGTTTTCCTAATTGCACAGGAAATTATGTATCAGGCAGGCACACTCTTTGTGACACACACGACTCGGCATTAAGTTTTAGCCGACAAATATAGTACAGAAAGGAAAATGCACTGAGCACATTCTTTCGACAACGAATTTATATTCGAATTATATCATTTAAAAAATATATTTATGTATAAAATTAATGCTTTTAATAAATGTATTATGAAATCTTGCAAAATTAAAAAATCCCTGCGAGCTCGGCCTACAGGCGGAGGCAGATTTCGAAGTTAAGTACTAATTTCACCAACAAAAACTAAATCAAGATTAGTGATAAACGCAGTTTAACAATTTTAGCTGGCCGCTTTTGACGATTTTTTAATTTCATTTTTCTGTAAGAGCTAGTTTCATCAGAATCATTTTAACCCCTTGGGGACGAGCGACCGGTAAACGTGCCGCGTAAGGTAAGGTGCTCAGAATCCGTGATTATTTTGAACAGTAAATTTTTATTGTAAATTTTGCCTTATTTAATCCGAGCATTTTCCCAATTCAATTAGGCAAACATTTCTGTTTTGAAAAACCGGTGATAAAAGATTAAAAATTCTGTAAAAGACGCTCGTCCCGAAGGAATTAAGGCGGTATTCAAGAAAATATTTTTCCCCGGTCAACAACTTGAAATTTTCTGACACATTTTCAAACTCATTTTTAAAAGTAAAATTTGAAACTTTCTGGCGTGATTTTTTGAAGAGATTTATAAGCGACCTGTGTTTTATTTCGTTCATTTAATTAGAACTTTATTTACAAACAATTATTTTCTCAGTACGACCTTTTTTTTTTTTTCGACCTTTTTTTTTTATATTCTTGGATCGTTTTTTGTATTTCTGTATAGTGCTAAGAGATGACGCAACTAGTTCTATTATTTTCGAATTTGCTGTAATATCAGCATTCGTTAGTAATTGTTCCATGTCAAAATGGCTTATATGATGGATTCAGAGAGTGATTCTTCTGAGGGAAGTGAATATAATATCTCTCAATCAGAAGATGAGAGCTCTGACTTATCAAGTGATGAATTTTTTTTCAGATTCTAGTGAATCTGAAGGTGAAGACGGGTATATGAGCTATGCAAGGATATGGGTAGAAGAAAAAACAGCGTGTCTCGCCTCTCCTCGTTACAAGTTTACAGAAAACCCTGGCATAATGATAAAAACTTCAGTATAGATCATTTGATTCAGTATTTTGAATATTTTTTCGACGATTCTATGTTACAACTGATTGTAGATTAAACTAATAGATATGCGGAACAATGTCTTCATTCCCAGAAAACTAAAAATCATTCAAAGCAGCAGAAATGGCGTTCGACTTATAAAGAAGAATTAAGAATTTTATTTGTGTTTATACTTCAAATAGATTTGATAAATATAGTTTCAGATTATTTTTTTAATTTTAAACTTGAGTGTATTGCAGGAAAAACTGGGGTTCAGTAACATGTTGATTTTTTTTTTTTTTTTTTTTTTTTTTTTTTTTTTTTTTTACTTTTTTGAACACTGGTCAAACAAAAATTGGTTACAAACGAAAATATTTTACATTTTCCAATTCAGGGTAGAACATATATTAATTTTCAGCAATAAAAAAAAATGCTTTTTTGGGATTGGAAATTCGAAAAAAAAAAAAAAACCCGACAGAGAATTGGTTAAAAAGTGACTGTCCGTTTGTATTTCACAGCTATTCCTCCTAGAATATCGAACGTTGAATGATCAAAGTAACACTGGATAACTACTGTCAACAGGACCCCCGAGGATGACAAAAGTGGTCTCAGAATTTCAATATTTGAATTAGTTTTCCAAATATTATTTTTTTAATATAAATTTCAAATACATTTCCGTAATGATGGCAACTAAATTTCTCCATTTTTTTGGATAAAAGGGAGAAAAGAGAAAACGAAGGGAATGTTAGATTTTTTTATATCCTTTTCGAATTGAAATTGAAAATATAAATTGTCTTAACAATATTGTTCTTAAATTATATTTTTAAAGAAAATTTGAAGAAATTAAAACTTTTTTTTTTTTTTTTTTTTTTTTTTTTTTTTTTTTTACATATTCAAACTTAAAGAATCAGTTTGTTTTAGAAAGCAAAAAGTAATTTGTCGACTGGTATATTGACATAAATTCCATTGATGTTTGATGTATTTAAAAATAATAATAGTATATTTTTTCGGTTTTACATTTAATCAAGGAGGTATAACATAAACACATTTGAGCTCGTCGCATTTAAGTAGAGAATTATTGCCCCCTGACAAGAAATTAATTTAAAGAAGAAACACAGTTTTTCATGTAATTATTTCTTATAGATGGCGTTTAAAACTTTTCACAAAGGCGCTTAAAGATTTAGCAAGCAAAATACAATTTTGTAAGCATTTATTTTGATTCACAAACTGGAAATATTTTTAATAAAATCGTCACAAATGAAGTCATTTATGTAAACGCTGTTGTGGATAAGAGAGAGAAAAAAGAAAATAATAGGGATTATTACATTTCTATTGATATCATTTTGTCATTAAAATTGATAATAATAAAGATAGTATTTAATTTGAACAGGGGTGAAAACAATATCGTGATCAAGTTACATTTTCAAGAAAATTTGAAAAAATAAAAACTTATTTTCACATATTTAATCTTTAGGAATTACTTTATCTTAAAAAGAAAAAAAATCGTCTGCCTACAAATTGACCCAAAGAAATTATATTCAACCAAGGAGGTAAAACGAAAACCAAATTATTCTCCGTGCATTTAAATAAAGAATTAAAGCTCTCTATTTAGAAAAAAAAAATGAATTTAAAGTAGAAATACAGTTTTTCAACAATATCCTTAAGATCGCAATTAAAACTTTTCACAAGGGCGGTAAAAACAAAATGAATTTAAAGAAGAAATACATAATTTTATTTCTTTAAGGTGGCAATAAACACATATTAAAAACAAAGTGTTTTAGCGAGATAAGAATTTGTTTTAATTCATAAATATAAAATGCTTTTGATTAAATTTGTCAAAACAACGTTCTTTTTGTATAAATTCATCTAAAGGACGCTATTTCCACCAGCTCCGAAATAAGAAGGCAAATCTTGAAGAACGAAAGCTTTTAACAAACAAAGTTATTGAAAAAGTCAATTTTTATTCTGAAAGCTTTTGACTTAAATTGTAAACATGATTTAATATTTGAAACATTACATTTAATAAAATTAATATCATAATTTCTTTCTAAATTTACAATAAAGTGTTAATTTCTCCCCAAAGAATTGAAGGATCACATGCAACACACCAGGCTGCCAGGCAGACAGTCAAATATATTTTTTCTAACACGAAAAATTTTCTAAAACAAGATACACTTCCAGAAAATTAAGAGCTTACGCTAGCAACGCGAAGACACCCGTAAGCTAATATTAAACAAATGGCAGCGTTCTTTTAAAACATTTCGTTTGCATTTTAATATTTCTAATGCAGGATACACACACAAACACACAGATATATATATATATATATATTTCGCATAGGATATCTGAGTTTTATTTCTAACTGGGTACGGTCGAACTTTTTTTTTTTTTTAGTTGGGGTTTTCTTTTCTTCCTTCATTTCTTTTCTTGTTTTCCTTTTTTTTCTTTTTTTTTTTTTTGAGGGGAGGGTATACTTTCTATTATGAAACCAGATCATAAAAAACTACAAAAAAAAAAAAAAAAAAAAAAAAAAAAAAAAGTTATCTCACGCGACAAAAATCATTTAGAAATATTGAAATGCAAACGAGAAATTTGAAAAGAACGCTTGGTTTAACATTAATTGACAAGCATTACTAGCTTAGACTCTTAACCCGGGAGGACGCGCGCCGGGCCTGGTAGACCCGGAGGGCGTACTGTTTTTACAATTGCCATCACTATCTTTTTAAGAGCAATCTTCAACTCTTTTATCGCAAAATTGTCTTCGATTAAATAAGGTGACGATTATTATTTGTATTTTTTGTGACAAAGCAAAAAAACATTCATACCCTGGGTATGGTCGCGTTCTCCCGGGTTAAGCTTGTAACAATGACGCAGGATTTGTAGATTGCATTTTTTTTTTCTGTACGATTACTATGGCTGTTTTGTATGCATACGTATATAAATACGTAATACTGTTTTTGTATGCATCGAAATAGTTTTCTAGAAAAATTCAAAAAGTCTATCTTTCCACTGAACGATTTAAATTGCTATTCTTGTTTTAGTTTATTTTTTACTTTTTTTTTGCTTTATTTTTCTGTATGTAGTGTAGTGTAGTCAACTTAAGAACTGGAATTTTTTTTTACTTGTATTAACTTATAGAAATATACCGGAATGCTCTAGAATTAGATGAATTTGATTATGAAAGATTGGCCTTTAAAAAAAGTTTTCTTGGACATATTTTCATAAGACTTGCGTTGTTAGTTCGATAATTTTTCAGGGATAATTTTAGCATATTGTATATAGCTCTACCTTCTTTGCCAAAAACCACTAAATGATTGACCAAAAAAGTTGTTTTTTGACAGCCTATATTTTGTCTGACATATTATAAAATATAAAGCAAAGAAATTCGTATTGTTTTCAGCAATGTTGAAGGACATTCCAGGTAAAGATCCATACTGCTTTAAAGCACAAGGTTAAATTCGCAGATATACAGGCATCATCCGACTTACGTAAATTCGGAGTTACGTAATAAATCTCAAAAATTACATTTTTGAACCTATTAGCGCGTTTGATACGCAGTTGCATACTTTTGATATTTATTTGATGAATAAAATATATAGATATAAACCACAACCGTAATATAGTTTATACATTAGACAGAGTTATATTTTTATTGGTATATACAGTCTATAACAAAACAACTGAATCTTTATTGTTAGTTACTCATATTAGTAATCTAATTCATAATATACAATTTATGCTTATCTTATTTTATTTTGTGAGTGCTATTCATTTGTCTTGCCATCAGAAATTCATGGTGAATACACTGTAAAAAAAACGATATTTTTACAGTACAAAGTACTGTTCATCTCGCGCACAAACTCGATCACAGTGAATGTGCTGTATCTTTCTTTGGTTTCCTGACTATATTAACATGGAAAATACAGTAGTTGCGTAAAATTAACAGCACAATGTGCTGGTAATTTGGACGCCAGCAGTTTGTGCTGGCATCCAAATTGAAAAAAATTGCCAGCACATTGTGCTGTTAATTTTACGCTACTACTGTATTTTCCATGTTAATATAGTCAGGAAACCAAAGAAAAATACAGTACATTCACTGTGATCGAGTTTGTTCTGGCAAATTTACAATGGTTTTTTTACAGTGTAGGTCAGTCTTCTTTAACTATTTCTTGTTTTTATAGCCGTTTGATATGGAAGCAGGACGTTTCGGTCCCGACACTTCGGTCCCGCCATTTCGGTCCCGCCGTTTCGGTCCCAAGACATTTCGGTCCTGAGACACTTCGGTCCCAAGACATTTCGGTCCCGAGACAATTCGGTCCCAAGGCATTTCGGTCCCGAGACATTTCGGTCCCAAGACATTTCGGTCCCGAGACATTTCGGTCCCGAGACATTTCGGTCCCGAGACAATTCGGTCCCAAGACATTTCGGTCCCGAGACATTTCGGTCCCGAGACAATTCGGTCCCCAGACATTTCGGTCCCGAGACATTTCGGTCCCAAGACATTTCGGTCCCGAGACATTTCGGTCCCAAGACATTACGATCCCGAGACAATTCAGTCCCAAGACATTTCGGTCCCTTCTCCAGCAAGCTGAAATTTTGTGCACTTGAAATAGGTGGCAATTTTATAGGGGACATTGTAGAGTTTTTTAAATAAAGGCCTTAAAATTTCAGTAAACACACACAAATTTCGTATGGTAATCATTTTAAAAAACAAGGGGGGGGGGGGATTGACATTTTCTATATTTTAGTGAATCATAAGTATAAGGGTCTGATAAATTAAGACATTTATAACTCGATCTATAATTATCGCAAAACACTCATATTTTGTATGGTAAACGTAATCTTTATAAAAGGAGGGACATTATCAAATTTTTTAACTGAACTCCCTAAATTTTAGTATAACTCGAATATAAGGACTCGAAAACGCAAACACTTATAACACAGATCAAAATTGTCGCAGCCCACACAAATTTCCTATGATAATCATAATCGTTTTATAAGGCAGGGGGGGGGGGGCTCTGTTGACTTTTTATATATTTTAGTGTATCTTAAGTATAAGGTCCTGATAAATTAAAACATTTATAACTCTCTCTGTAATTATCGTAATCACACTCATATTTTGTATGGTAAACGTAATCTTTAAAAAAGGAGGTACATTATAAGATTTTTTAACTGAACCCTTGAAATTTTAGTATAACCGAATATAAGGGCTCGAAAACCGCAAACACTTATAACTCGCAATCAAATTGTAGCACCCCATGCAAATTTTATATGGTAGAAGTAATCGTTTTCAGGAGTGGGGGAAGACAGAGTTCTGTGGATTCTTTATAGAAGCTCCTCATATTTTAGTCTATCATAAATATAAAGTCCAGACAATTTAAAAATATTTATAAGTCGAGCTTTAATTTTCATATGCAAATGCCCATGCCAAAATGCACATATTCAATTGTATATAATTTGCACACTATGTGATTAATAATGAAAAAATCTGCAAATATTTTTACAAATCTTTATTTTATCCTATTATTTAACGGCGCATCAATTTTAAATGTATTGCATTTTACACATTTTTTAAAAAGGGGGTTCTTAACATGGAATTGTGATAAAGACACATTATTTTTTAAATTCTGCACCGGAACAGACTAGAACTTTCTATTTTATTTTAATAATTATTTTAATTTACTATTTTTTGAAAAACTATTTAAAAGTTTGCATTAATCTTTTTACATGTAACAATAATATTACCGCTATTTCTACCGGTGTCGAATGACAAGTTTAAAAATATTTTTAATTTTGAACCACTTCACCGTTTGCCCCGAGATAACTCGGGGATAAAAGCACTTTTTCCCCATACCTGTCGACGGTGAAGTGGTTTTCAACAATTACAAATCCTTTTTAATATATTTAAGACTTTTATATGCTTATTACATTCAAAAACTACGTGCACAGTAAACATAAATCAAAATTTTAAAATTTCTATTGTCATAAAATATTCTTTTCGTATTTAAAATTAATTCTGTATTTCAAATATTTCTTTGTTATTTATTTGACTTATATACTTAGAATTAAAGCAGCCTACATGTTTTAATATGACAAATAAAAAATAAAAATGAAAATACTAAAAAATAACATAAAATCTCAAAATAGTAATGTATAGTGAATCACTTTTACGTAAAATTTCATTTTAAATTAAGAAATTTTATAAATATATCACAATGAAGAAATTTGGAAATTTAGAAAACATATTTGGCTTTTCTTGATATCTATATGTTATTCATTCAAAAGAATATTATACATGTATATATATATGTCAAGTGTAGATGTCCTGGCTTCCCCCATTTGATTATGCTAAATAAAGATCCAGATAGAAGAATTATTCTACTCGCGCTCTCTTTGTTCTAGTCAGCCGGCGCTTTTCTGTGGCCCCACGGCATTTTTCATCTTTAATGGCTTAAAAAAAAACCGGGACGACATGCAGTGGCGTAGCCAGGATTTCGTTTCGGGGGGGGGGGGGGGGGGAGGGTCCAGAATTTTCCCTTCATGTTATATATATAGTAAAACCTGTCAAGATAAAATTGTAAATATTGGTGAAAAATTCCGTTTTACACAGGTTTCCGTGTTATTTGGTGTATTTGTATAGTATTCTTTTCCGTAGCACTATGGAACATTTATGTTTAAGACAGAACTCCGTTATAGGCAGGTTCCATTTTTAAAAGTTTTGTGTATTTATATAAATATACTTATTTATATCATATGAATAGAATAAAACTTGTCAAAATAGTAATTGTCTATAACAGAATCCTGTCTTTAACGTAAGCTTTACATGGTCTTAATATGAATTGCCATACAATTAAATTTGCTGAAAACCTGTCTGAAAAGGGGATTTTCACCCTTCTTTAGTGAAGCATAGTGAAACCTGTGAAAGCGGAATCGTTCTATAACGGAATCCTGTCTCAAACGGAAGAGTTTCAGAATCCCTGCGAAACGAACAATAGATCTTATTGAGGTAGTGTATCTTAGAAGTATAATTAATTACACTTCTTTACATGGAAGCCTGTCTAAAATGGAGCTTTTTACCAGTGCTTGGAATCTTGTCTTGACTGTGTATATATGATAGAAGTATTTCGAGTAACTTTAAGAATTTAGGTATATCCTTATTTAATTTCTTAATTTAAAAAAAAAGCATGGATAAAAAATATAAGGCCAATCTATATAACTGCAGCTAATAATACATTCAAGTTACATTAATATTTACCAGTGAAAAAGATTCACTTATGATGTAAAAAGCTGAGCGCATACTGAAGAGTTAAATTTAATTAACCCATTCGCTGTCATTCACGAGTATACTCGTGGCTTTAATTTATTGATTACTTTGTCACCACTATTTTAAAATTAAAAAAAAAAGCCTCATTTATTGGCAGAAATTTCGCTGTATTAGTAAAGCGAAATTTATCTTTCTGAATTTGTGCTGGCAAACGACCTTCAACAAAAAATTTGAAAATTCTTAGTTTTGGCAGCGAATGGGTTAAATCAAGTTTCATATTACATAACATTTGCCTACAATAAAGTTAGGGCCAAGTGGTTAAGTGTAAAACAGCAATTTTCATGTTTAATTTCTTGCCATTGAATTAAGAATTTGTGCTGTAATAGATATTGGATAATGATTTCACATAAGTGTCAATCGCATGAGCCGTTCATGCGATCCGCCACGCTCCCCATGGAAATTTTTGAGGTAACCCAGATAGCATGAACCTTAGCAGAAAGTTTGATTTTTTCTGATATTATCTTGCCGTGACAAATTTGAATTGAGAAATTCGCAGCAAATCTCCCACAAGGTATACCATCACCCACTTGCATGTGTAGTTTGTTGTGAAACTGATGACAAGACTGTCTTTAATTCACGAAAGTGACGAAAGCAAAAAATCTCTCTGTTGAGAGACTCAACAACAATGAGAATCAGCACATACGCAGAAATTGCAGAAATTTTATTCGGTAGGCACCGTTTTTTCTAAACGCTATACTTATTAAATACCAAAAAAATGCTCGAAATGAAAAGTACAAATATTACCTAAACTTGTTTATGGTGATAAAACCTATGCATGCGCCTTCTGACGGCGCTTTCGCATCAATAGACCTGATCAGGTCTATTGACCCCTTCGAAGGGGTTAAACTTATAGTGTGATATGGAAAGATTACTACTTTGCACTAAGTTTGCAGTATTTTTGATTACTTGTTTGCCGTTAGTTTGCAGTAAATTTGATACAGCATGAATTTAACTTGCACGACAAGTTGAAAACACTCATAGTTATATTGTTAAGTAAAAAAAAATTCAAAAATTAAATTGTTTTTATTAAACGTATTTATCAATTCAAAATTATTTTAATTATTAATTGTTTAGATAACTAATTTTTCAATTGCCTGTTAAAAAACTATTACATGAACTATATAATAGTTTTTATAGGGTAAATGCAAATATATATTTTTTTAATTTTCGGTTATTATAACGTTATTAACTTCATTAGGATGTATAAAAGTGATAAGGGTTCTGAAGATAAACATGTTGTTTATTCATTTATTAGTTAGCTTATAATATTATTTTTGCTCTTTAATTATAATTAATTAATAATTTCTTACTTTTTGCGAATTGTAAATTATAACTGTACTTAAAAAATTAAAATCTGCATAATATCACCTAACACTGTTAAGAGGTATTTTTACGTATTTGTACAATGTTGCATTATTATTATTATTATTATTATTATTATTATTATGTTTAATTAATTAATTAATTATTACTTAGACTTTATGTTTTTGGCTGATTTTTCAAAAAATTCCTATATTATTTTTTGGAAATTATAAATTAAAACTTTTGAATAAAAACTTTAAGTGCTATTAATAATTGCTACTAATAATTGCTATTAATTAATTCTCAAAAAAGTTAGGAATTTTAGTATAAAAATTAAATTAATATTTTATTAAATATATTTTTTATTTAATGTATCCTTAATTTATTAAATTAATAACATTATTAATATACATTACATTTTTTTACTTTAAAATAAACTCAATACATAATACATTTTATATTCAATTTATCATATAGTAGTTATAAACTGAAATTTATCTTTTACATGTTTATTTATTTTATATTTAAAGTCACCGAAATTTAAAACTATTAATATAATTAATAATAAAACTAAAATAAAAAATTATTTATTTTTTTCTGGGAAAGTTGGAGGAAAAGGGTAATATTAAAAATCAATAAATAAACGACAAATACAAACAAGTTGGAAATTGCTCGTCAAACGTGGCAAATGAGGTGCGTTCGTACTATAACTAGTTTTATAATAATTTTTTGCACCCCATATTGTACTGAATGTATATTTTTTTTTGTACTTCATGAGTGCATAGCCTGTGACATCATTAAAATGCACTTGCAATAATTTTTTCCCATTCCCCGTAATGTAACGCAAAACTTTTGACTGTCTCTGTAATTAAACTATACACCGATTTTCATAAAATTTCAAATCGCTCGACAAAATTTTGTAACAATTATATATTTAAAATTTCAGACCACTCGGATGGCAGTAACATCATTAAAATGCACTTGCAATAATTTTTTCCCATTGGCCGTAATGTAACGGAAATTTTTTGACTGTCCCTGTAATTAAATTATACATCTGATTTTCATAAAATTTGAAATGGCTCGACAAAATTTTGCAACAATTATATATTTAAAATTTCAGACCATTCGGAAGGCTGTAACATCATTAAAATGCACTTGCAATAATTTTTCCCATTGGCCGCAATGTAAAGAAAAACTTTTGACAGTCCCTGTAATTAAACTATGCATCCGCTATCCATAAAATTTGAAATGGCTCGACAAAATTATGCAACAATCATATATTTAAAATATCAGACCATTCGGTTGGGTTGTTTTTGCTCTGTTATATGCGGACAGACAGACGGGCAGACGGACGGACTGAACGACGACTATAGGTGCTACGTATTTATATAATTACGAACGCACCTAAAAACCTTAGTTTTGTCAGTTAAAAATTGAAAATAAAATTAATTAAAATAATACTTACACTATTACATAAAATAAAAAATAATCATCTTATTACAAAGAAATAGGTCCAGTTTCAATAAAATTAGTTCACAAGAATCGTCTGCAATGGATGAGAAGACTATTAAAAATGCAACCAATAATTATTTTTAAAAAAATGAAGCGGTGGGTGGAGTTTTCTGACAACAAAATATTTTTCCTGGCGCACCTAATTACCAAATCACTATTGCTTTCCCAATGTTTATAATGGTAAAGTAACTTATGAAAACAAAATTATAACTTTGTATTATAAAAGTAATAAGAAAAATTAAATATTTTTGCTTCAATAAATATATCTCATTTCTGAATTATTAAAGGAGAGGATGTAGAAGAAGGATTTGAGAAAATATTTACCTACAATAGCTTATAAGTGTCCAATTGAATTATTGAAGACA
The DNA here is from genome assembly GCA_963932465.1 of Maratus speciosus. NCBI lineage: Eukaryota > Metazoa > Arthropoda > Arachnida > Araneae > Salticidae > Maratus > Maratus speciosus. The sequence continues at coordinate 461,429,890 of OZ010792.1, forward strand.
TTTATTATTAATCTAATTGTAAGAAGGAGAAAAAATAAGAACAGTTTTTTAAATTATTTAATTAATGATGATAATTTAAAGGTTCTAAAAAACGTATGAAAACAACCAAAAAATCATCTATGGCAGTTTATAGTATATATAAAATACCTAATATTAATAACAAATAATAAAGCTTAAAAAATCCATTTTGTTAAATAATAATAATAATAATAAGACAATGTCCCCTGTAAAATTATATCACATTGTTCAATCAAACAAATTTTCAGCTCGCTGTGATTTCATTATCACGAGTTATAAAAGTTTAAATTTATCGGACTGTTATATTCAGCTTTTTTTTTTTTATTTGGGGGGTGGGGGGTGTTAAAAAAATTTAAAAAGGTCCCAAATAATGTTTAAATTACAGCTTTTGGCGGCCCACGACAATTAGAATACGAGTTATAAGGTGGTGGGCACCGAAATGACAAGGGACCGAAATGGCTAAGGACCGAAATGGCCAGGGACCGAAATGTCCAGGGACTAAAATGTCTCGGGACCGAAATGTCTCCGGACCGAAATGGCCAGGGATCGAAATGTCTCGGGACCGAAATGGCCAGGGACCGAAATGTCTCGGGACCGAAATGTCCAGGGACCGAAATGTCTCGGGACCGAAATGTCCAGGGACCGAAATGTCTCGGGACCGAAATGGCCAGGGACCGAAATTTCTCGGGACCGAAACGGCGGGACCGAAATGGCGGGACCGAAGTGTCGGGACCGAAGTGTCGGGACCGAAATGTCGTGTACCCGTTTGATATAGATTCAAAATTCTTATAAATCAATTCATCAATGTCAGATTTATAAAACCCGTATTCCACAAGATATTTGAAAAGAGTTCTTTAAGTTTATTTTTATATTATTTCATACGTTTACTGTTTATATACGAATAAATACTGTTGCATAATGCTTTATTTATCAAATAGTACGGTGTAAATAATATACAGATATATATATAATAACCATTGCAGCTTCTTACAAAATTTTATCTAAGCAACTTACAAATTCGACTTACGTAAAATTCAAGTTACGTAAAACTTTACGGAACGCATTACTTATGTAAGTCGGAGCATGCCTGTGTTTTGTTTGATTCAAGGTTCGTTTGCAGAAACGACCAGAATAGCCGGCAAAGCCTGCTAGTTCTATAATATAATACACAATGGAAGTCAGTTTAAAAGCTATTTCCAAAAAATCACTTTCGAAAGTATAAGCGAATACCTTTATAAAATGTTCAGTAAACTTTTTCTATAAACTACTTATTTGTAAACTGTTGATATATGCTTATCATACAGAGTGTCCTAAAATGGACTGACTGATTTTAAAATTCAATAACTTGCAAATGGTGACAGTTATTTAAAAAATCTTTGCAGAAGGGTTATGTAAGATGTAAGATTTTTTTATTTTTTTTACTGCAATTCCGGATTTTAGTTCAAATAGCAGCGATAGATGGCTGTGACTGCAATGGATGGTAAATCTGAGCCCAACTTCTGTCCTCTCTGTTATCTCAGTATTAATGCGAAAGAAGGAGGTTAAATATATGAAGCGGTTTTCAGTCGCCTATGCAATTTTGTTCTTAGGGATCCACTCCATATATATTATATGGATATATTTAACACCCTTCTTTCGCATCAATACTGAGAGAATAGAGAAGCCAAAAATCGGGCCCCGATTTAGAGTCTAATGCTTGCAGCGCCATCTATCGCTGCTATTTTAAATTAAAATCGAGAATGGCAGTAAAAAAACTCCTGACATCTTACATAACCCCCCCTGCAAGACTTTTTTTTAATAGCTATTTCCATTTGCAAGTTATTGAATTTTAAAATGAATCAGTCTATTTTAGAACAGCCGATAAGTAACTGCTTGAGATAATCAGAAATTTGATTAAAAAAAAAAAAAAAAAAAAAAAAAAAATCCGAAACATCGCATCAAAAAAGACCTATGCATAGAGTTATCGCATATGTTAAACTATATTAAGAAAATCTCAAACGAGCAGATCAAAATAACCATCTATTTTATATATGTAAGACAACTGTTATTACGAAGTAAATAAAAAGATTAAGAAACTACAGAACAAAAATTGTTGAAGAAACATTATTTCGATGAGTTACCATTTATCGACATTCTAGAAGTAGAAATTTAAAAGAGAAAAAAAACCCCATTGAGATCTGCAACATAAAAGCAATCTGATCTAATACGCTGCTTTTGAAATTTAGGGATATGTTTTTGTGGGAATGAAGAAATCTGCGCCCATCATTCGGATTGCAGTTTGTTTTGCGATTGCTCTAGCAGGGAGGTTTTATAAGAAAATAGATGTATCGAAAATGAAATTTGCTATCGATTACCAGACAAACCTTCCCTGAATTACTATTTTTATTATCACGTTTCCAAAAACAATCATCCGTCAAGCATAGATTATGAAACACTTTCCAACACATTCAGAATAGTGTAACAAAACTTCGCCGATTCATAAGGGGGAAAATCATGTCTAAGTAAATAATTTGGAAAACATATAACACATTTGAAAGTCTTAAGATTAACAAAATTTTGATTTATTATATAGACACGTAAAATGCTTTTTGTTGCAAATTAGATATATTTTATGTGAGTAGAATAGAGTGGTACTTAACTGGTTGTATCAATTTTATCCTTATTATATTTTGTAATAAAATAATTGGAAGCATTTTTGAAAATTTCCTGTGGTGGTCATAAAAGTAACAATGGGTTAAATTTGTGTTTCATTTACTTATTTATTTATTTATTGTTTTAATTTCATTTAGCAATTTAGTAATGGAATATCACACGGAAACAAACGAATGCTGAATTATTTACATTGTTTTAATGTCAAACGAGCTAATTTTCCCTAGTTGGGTTTTACACTCTTTTTTTCTAGACATGTTTGAGAAAAATCATGCTTGAAAATTATTTTAAAAGCCTTAAAATATCAGTAAACTAAGATATAGTTCTCAAACAAATTATATTTAAAAGTACTATTTTTTACTTTTCTCGACAGCAGGGGGTGTAGTGGGGGGTATACTGTGAAATACGCCCTATAACTCTCTGGATTTTATATAAAAACTTCGTATACATCTGTTTCTCAAGTAAAGCTATAAAGTATACACTCTTGCGTGTACCCTCTGCTTATTACATATATCCTCCTTTTTTTTACGAGTACAATACTGTTCGACAGTCAAAAAATTCAAATTCTGCGATGTTTAGAAATTAATAATTTTGAGATAAAAACGAAATTGTTTGCCTATGTCATTTTTCCTGCCGATATGACGTGAGTGTTAGTCACGGGCATGTTTTTGCTCTATAATATAGATTTTTCCTTTGCATAACGATTAATGTTTTTGGTACAGAATAAAGCAAACTATCTTATATTTTATATTCATCTTATATTTTATAACTGTCATATTAAATGAATTTTATAATAAGTTTTTTAATGTTTTTATAGTACTGTCAAGGCATAAAAAGATAAAAGTTTTGAAAAACTTTAATGGTATTTTTTATGAGTGGTTTATTACTGGTTAGTTAACAGATGCATAGTCAATTTCTTTTCCTTTTATATATATAAAAATAAGTAACGATTTGGAAATGGACCAATGAAAATCTGCGTAGATCTTCCCGGTACTCTCCTAGATCAGCATCCATATTTTTTGTGACCGGGGATCTTTCTTCTTTAATATTAAGAAAACTGTTACATACAAAAATATGAAAATTGGTGGTAATATAGAAAAAATGATTGATAAACACTCTGATGCAGACAGTTTTAAATCGAATAATTATTTTTAGAGATATTTAAGGTTAAAGTTGGCCAAAATCGTTCCATTAAAAAAGTTTTATACGAGCAAAATTATACATAGGAATTTAAACATTTTTTTTCCTTTTATACATTAGAAGTTCTTGGTGTGCAAAATGCATTTTTTTTTTTTTTTTTTTGACTCATTACTTAAGGATTTAATTCCATTTTAAATTCAAATTTTAAGCATTTCGAGAGATATGTTTTACATATTTTAGAAAAGGGTATTATTTTAAACTGTTGCCAATTTTAGAAACAGCGCAAGTGATAACATTTCCTTCAAATTAAAAATTTATTTACACGTGGCAGAAAAAAACTTTCAAATTAGAATTAAGTGATTACGTGTTAAAAATCAGGAAAATATTGAAAATTATGTCATGGAAACTATAGTTACAGGTGAAAATTAAAAAAGAAAGAATATTTTTTAATTATAAACTCATTATTATGCGTTAAAAGTCGTAAATGGAAGACATTACGTCGTATTTAAAAAAGGTCAAATAATTAACAGTTGGTAAAACAGTTTAAATTAAAAAATATATTTGCCCGAGACATTTATTTCATATTTTGAGATGATCTTTTCAACTATTATCGTGAGTTCTATGACAGCGCAAATAATATTTCCTTTCTAACAACAAAAGTATTTTCATGTGAATATTAAAAAGAGAAAGAAAACTTTGGTGAAAATTACGTCAGATTTAAAATGATACATTTCAAATGTCATATTTAAAAGAACTTTCTTATAGAGTTATTAAAAAATACCGAGAGACAAAGACTGTTTACTTAATTCATGTTACATTAGTTTATTTTCAAATTTTTTAACTATATATATATATATACACTATATGGCCAAAGGTGACCGGTCACATGCGATTTTAGACGTTTTGTTAAAAATCTAGTAAAATACAAGAATAATTAACCTGAAACTGCAGGTGTGTAAACAGTATAGTATAGGTCATATATTTCCGCGAAGATTTTTTTTCCGAAACTCCATAGGGGGCAGTCAACAAATTAAAAAAAAAACGAATATGTTTTGGATAACCCTGTAAAAACTAATGTAGCAAAATCGTTCAAACTCCAGATTATTAATAAGTGGTTTATTGTTATACAGTGTGTTCATTTTTATGAGGATAGCATGTATACTCGTAGAGAAATTAAGGTTTTTATAAAAATAGCTCCAAATTTTGCCAAGTTGTTTGCTTATAATTTCCAGAGTTCATAATATAAAAAAAAAGTTCTTTTCAGAAAATATGACAAACATCATTCTACACAATACTTTGCAATCAGAATTAAAAAAAATAATAAAAATTGGATGAAAAATGAGCAGGTTTACTAAAAAATGTTTCACTGCGCATGCGCGAATGCAATCATAATATAATGTGCATAATGTATTAGCTAAGTATATAGAGCAACTTTTGTGAAAGTCTCAAAATCATAGCTGGAAAATTCTGAAAATAATCGTCGATAGAATAAGCTCGAAACCCGTTGTTCTCAAAAACAAGCAAAAAGATCAGGAGTTGTATCAAATAGCTGTTGATTAGTGCCAAGATAGCGTGCACAATATTGCACGTACTACTTACTATATTTGGATACAACCCCTGATCTTTTTGCTTGTTTTTGGGAACAACGGATTTCGAGCTTATTCTATCGACGATTATTTTCAGAATTTTCAAGCTATGATTTTGAGGCTTTCACAAAAGTTGCTCTATATACTTAGCTAATACATTATGCACATTATATTTTGATTGCATTTGCGTATGCGCAGTGAAACATTTTTTATTAAACCTGCTTATTTTTCATCCAATTTTTATTATTTTTTAATTCTGAGTGCAAAGTTTTGTGCACAATATTGTTTGTCATATTTTCTGAAAAGAACTTTTTTTTATATTAAGAACTCTGCAAATTATAAGCAAAAAACTTGGCGAAATTTGGGCTGTTTTTATAAAAACCTTAATTTATCTACGAGTATACATGCTATCCTCATAAAAATGAACACTGTATATTACAATAAGCCACTTATTAATAATCTCGTGTTTGAACGCTTTTGCTACATTAGTTTTTACAGGGTTATCCAAAACATATTCGTTCTTTGTCAATTTGTTGACGGCCCTCTATGGGGTTTCGGGTAAAAATGTTCGCGGAAATATATGATCTATACTATACTGTTTATATACCTGCAGTTTCAGGTTAATTCTTCATGTATTGTTTTAGATATTTAACAAAATGTCTAAAATCGCAAGTGACTGGTCACCTTTGGCCATATAGTGTATTTTATCAAAGACGAAAACAGTCATTGTATATCTTAACAGCGAGTGATTTGGCCTTAAAATTCTCCAATCAAAGGAAAATGAATGAAAACCCGCTTACAGGGAGGTCGCCTCTGTTTTTTTTTTAAATTATAATTCGATCTTTTTAAAGCCGATGAAATTAGCGTACTTTTAGAATCTGGTGTGTCTGAACGGTGGTTGGCGAGCGTATCTCGTAGGGGCCAGAACCCCCTAGTGTTAAAATAGAAATGAAATTAATGTGTTATTACTTGAATGCCTTTCTACATCAATCAACAGTAAAACTATGAAGTGAAATGAGAATTACCGGCACTGACGGTGATGACGTCGAGGAACTGTTCTTTCCAGGAAGATGTACCAATAGTCATAGAAATGTTCGTCTTCTCGAACAACTTGTCGACCGTGCTCTGCAAAAACATTAATAAAGTTAAAACAACAACAGCAGTAACAATTAAAAGTTATGAAATTATTGTAAAATGCTAATAATTAGGAAATCAATACTATGTAAGGTATAGAAACTGTGTGTAATTTTTGTGGTTTGGTTTGGTTTGTGTTTATGACGGCCGATTATCAACACTTGGGATATAGGCCCTGGGGGGAGTGCCCTTCGTGGGGGTCTTTCTAAGGGAACCTAACCCGTATTTACGCATGGAAAACCACGGCTTCGAAGAAAACCACGAAAACTCCGAAACGGTTAGGCCGACGGGCGCGATTGGGTTTGAACCCAGCACCTCCCGTCTACCAGCTTCGAGAGCAGAACCTCTCAGCCACTGGTGAGGCGTAATTTTTTGTGGACAAGACCACTTTTCAAGTATTTTTCCAGCTAAAGCCATAGAACTAGATTATGGTATAAGGTCTTTCAACTGCCACTCTTTTCTTTTACACATATAGACAGATTGACAAGAGAAGACTTCCAACGTATAAAAGACAAATGTACGAAATAAACACAGATCATTGCACGTGCGCAATAATCAATGGATAATGTAATAAACGGTCCAGTGCGAGTATTACTCGCACTCAGAGGGTTCGTGCAATAAATCTATGAATTATTAATTGTATTATTAAGAAAAATAAAGAATAATAAGACTTTATATAAAAAAAAGTATACAACGTAGGGTTGTGTATAGCTGTATATACTAGAAAAGTATGAATGGGTGTACCATAAAAGTTCAAAGAGATAGGAAGCCTAAATAATATCAAATATTGCTATTCTGTATAACTCTTTTTTTAATCTTATCCTAATTCGTTCATGATGAACTTAATTCGGTACTGACAATAAAAGTAATCCATATTTAAACTTCATTTGGTATTTCATAAAACTAAATTCAGCATAGTAATAATATTTTCTTTTTACAGTGTAGCTAAAACAAAACATTTGTTCAAAGTTTAAACTTGGCATTGTGCTAAGCGAGCTTCAAAAGGAGGCCGCAAAGTTGCAATGTCGCCTTGGTCCGTGTAGCATTTTTCCAGATAATACTTTAATTAACCTTTTAAGACACGGGAGGCGTACTGAGAGATCCACTCAATGCAAACTAGTCGCGAATCCCATAGTATTTATGCGATTAATTCTAATTAAATTAGTCTGTTTTTAACAGTTTGACGTTTATTGCTTTTATACTGCTACTGGGCATTGCATTACACATATAATATCACTAAATGTTGTTATCTAAGGCTTTAAAATCCGTTGGTAAATAGAGTACGCCACCCTTTTAATTATGTATGCCAAACCGTCCGTGGTTTTAAGGGTAGTTATTTCGGCTAATTATCGGCAATTTTTTTCGAAAATCATTATCAACAATGCTTTTATACTTCTGATACGATAGGTACTTCCAGCGCTCCTCAGCTCTTTTACTGAATGCCTGCAAATCGAAATTTGTGTGTAATGGAAAAATGCGCTTTTCTCAAAAACTATGTGACCAAGGGTCATCGCTATAGTTTTCCTGCAAGGTTTAAATTAACGTCTACTACCTCTAATTTTTTCATAATTTTAGGTTCAATAGATTCGGAAATAGGGGGGTGGTGCATATTTTTGCACAACATTTTCAACGACGTCTCTGAAAGTATAATACCTAAAATTAAAAGTAATATATTTTTGAGTTCGGCGTTATTGACCGGGAGGCAGTAGCACAGACAATCCCCTTATGGAGTTTACGGCTGAAATTCCAAAATTAGTTAAAAACTCGATTCGCTTATTAAAGCGCAATCGGTCTGCCAAGTCATATCGTTGTGGAAAACATCTGAAAATCCGATTTTAGCGGTTGACTCGTAGGTTTACCATTGTGTTTTCCTGCATCCTAAAGTATGAAAACATAATGGATTTGAGAGTAGGAAAACATAATGGTAAACCTACGAGTGAATCGCTATAAATCGGGTATTCAGATGTTTTCCACCAACATATGACTTGGCAGACCGATTGTGTTTTAATATGCGAATCGATTTTACTAATTCGGGAATTTCAGCTGTGAATTCGATGAGATGACTGTCTGTGCTGTCGCCTCCCGGTCTATTACGAAAGCTTTCACATGATGCCTCACACGATATACAAAGATTTTTTTTTTTTCAAGTAACTTAATTAGACCCTCTACATTTTTCCTAAATATATTTATAAATGTATAATTATCTGTAAATATGTGGGCCAATAGTCTATTACTTCCCCCGATTTGAACTTTCCGCGTTTCATAGTTTACGATTAAAATGGCTGTGACAGACAGATACAGAAGTGATCTTATAATGGTTCCGTTTTTACTTTTTAAGTGCGGAACCCTAAAAATGAGATGACCCATTGTTACATAAACTCCCCAAAGAAAATATAAAAAAGCACAATGAAGGCATGCTTGGCTAATTTATTTTAAAGTAACCCTTGACAAAATTGCTGATAATATCTTAGTATAGCGGATCATATTTTAATCCAATGACAAATGGCGAAATAGATTTCTTCTGACAACCTCTATTTATTTATTTATTTATTTATTTATTTATTTTCAGTTTTTTTACTGTCATGATTGAGCATATGTTTGTTAGGTTATATCCGCTTATTATTGCTTCCGTCAATTGTCTTTTACTCGTACAGTCGTGAAAAAAAAAAGTAAACACCCCCTACTAACTCCTCAACAAATAACCGTAGAAGAAAGTTACTGGTACCGAACGATTAGAAATAAAGTCTACTTTTAAATGATGTGTGAAAAATTTGCTTAGAGAGCCATCTACATATTAAAAGGAACCATAACTTTGTTTTTTTTCAATAGCAGTACACAATTCTGACAGCATCAATGAATTTTACACCATTTAATTAGCCTAAAAACAAATTTTTATGCAATTCGTACCATAAGTTTGCGAGAAATTAATTATTTTAAAACGAGCGTATTTTAAGGGCTGTATCCAAATTGAAGTTCAGTACTCGATTGTTAACCGAGAGCGCCTCCTTCTTGATCAAGGCACCTTAAGCGTCACTCAAGCAGTCGATGAAGTCTGCTAGATTACAGGACAGCGTAAGAAATTTCAAAATATCTAGTCACTTCTATCATAGACTCCTTAAACCATCATTTTGCCATTTTTTAAGCATAATTTGAAAACTACTTGGAAGAAAAATGTGAAATTTTGGATTTCCATAAAGCAGGACTTAATAAATCTAAATCCATCCAAAAAATTGTAGGTTACAATTCATAATTTTTTCGAATATTAATTCCCTAATTCATAATTCATATCATAAAATTATAAAAATTGCAAATTCAACGTATTTATGTTTGTATATATTAGTATTATTGCTACACACACACACACACACACAAAAAAAAAAAAAAAAAAAAAAAAAAAAAACACATTAGGAGCATAATTTCAGGAGATATAAATAAAAATATGAAAATGTAATTTAACATTAGAAGCACTAAATTTTGAATGTTTATAATTCAAAAACTTATCATTCAAATGACTTGAAATTGGGTGTCTAGGCATTAGTTTGAACCGAAAATTTGAAATATCACGTTAAAATTGGGTATTGCCATTGAAAAAAAAAAAAAGTTTGAATTTGTTTCAATATGTAGATGGCCCCCAAGCAAATTTTATATACATCACTTAAAAGTAGACTTTATTTCCAATCGTTTGGTACCAGTAACTTTCGTCTACGATAATTTGTTGAGGAGTTAGTAGGAGGTGTTTACTTTTTTTCCCCACGACTGTACATAGTCGAAAGCTTCTCTTGCTATAAATGAATTTACTACAGAAACTCGAGTTTAAAAAAGCAGACTTTTCACTAAAAGTGATGGAGAGAAAGGACGATTTAATTACTTTTTTCTTCGATCTTGAATGTATGTGTAAAATATCAAAACAGTATGGTCCAAGCTATTTACGTCAACATTTTAAAATAATGAACACCTTCAACGTGTATAAAACTTGTATAGTATGATTGTTTTAATTAAAACCTACCTGTAGTATGCACAGTCATGGAAAAAATAAAGTAAACATCCCTACTAACACTGCAACTAATTATAATAGAAGAAAGCTACACATACCAAACGATTGGAAATAAAGTCTACTTTTAAATGATGTGTATAAAATTTGTTTAGGAGACCATCGACAAATCAAAACCAGAACAAACTTTGTTTTTTTCAATGGCAACGCCCAATTTTGAAATTACATTTTAAATCTTCGGTTCAAACTATGCCTAGAAAAGAAATTTCAAGTCATTTGGATGATAAGTTTTTGAATTATAAATATTCAAAATTTAGAGTTTCTAATGTTACATTACATTTTCAATTTTTTTTTTTAATATCTCCAGAAATTATAATCCTAATGTGATATTTTTTTGCTTAATTATAATACTAAAAAACCCAAACATAAATACACTGAATTTGAAAATTTAAAAATTTTATAATATGAATTAAGAAATTAATATTCGAAAAAAATATGAATTGCAACCTACAATTTGTTTTGATATATTTATATTTATGATGTCCTGCTTTATGCAAATTCTCAATTTCAAAATTTCTCTTTCAAGTAGTTTTTGAATTTTGAGTAAAAAACGTCAAAGTGATGGTTTAAGGGCGCCGTCTATGATAGAAGTGAGTAGATATTTTGAAATTTCTTCTACTGTCCTGTAATCTAACCGAGTGGTGTTTAAGGTGCTTTGATCAAGAAGGGGGCTCTCGGTTAACAATCAAGTACCGAACTTTAATTTGGATACAGCCCTTAAAATACGCTCGTTTTAAAATAAATAATTTCTCGGAAACTTATGGCAAGAATTGCTTAAAAATTTGTTTCTAGGCTAATTGAAAGGTGTAGAGTTGATTTATGCTGTCAAAATAGTGTACTGCTATTGAAAAAAACAAAGTTATGGTTTGTTTTAATATGTAGATGGCCCCTAAGCAAATTTTATATAAATCATTTAAAAGTAGACTTTATTTCCAATTGTTCGGTACCAGTAACTTTCGTCTACGATAATTTGTTGAGGAGTTAGTAGGGGGCGTTTACTTTTTTTTTTCCACGATTGTACATACACAAGAAGCGCACAGGGCGACGCCCATCCCTCAAGGGTGGACACGCACCACCGACCACAGAACCCAGAATTTATTTGATAAAGCAACATTGGAACCTGCATTTTTTTTGATAGATTTATAGATTTGATAGATTATATCCTGCTTTATGGAAATTCTCAATTTCAAATTTTTCTTTCAAGTAGTTTTCGAATTCTGAGTAAAAAAAGTCAAAATGACGGTTTATGAGACCGTCTAAGATCTCCAGGGTTGGGTTGATTGTTGACGGCCAATTATCTACACGAGGGATATAGGCCCTAGGGGGAGTGCCTTCCGTGGAGGTCTTTCTAAGGGAACCTAATCCGTATTAACGCATGGAAATCCACGGCTCGAAGAAAACCACGAAAACTCCGAACGATTAGGCCGACGGGCGCGATTGGGTTCGAACCCAGCACCTCCCGTCTACCAGCTTCGAGAGCAGAACCTCTCAGCCACTGGTGGGGCCTAAGATCTCCAGAAAAGCATAATTTGAAAAAAATATATTTTACTCATTTGATTGAAGCATTTGCGTTGGCAATAATCGAAAGATATTAAGCGAGTGAAATGGTCATATTGGCAAGAAATAATGCATTAATAGAAGTGTACTTCTGTAGCACTTCGACAATCGATCTCTGAACTTCAGTTTGGATACTACTCCTAAAATAGGATCATTTAAAAATAATTAATTTCTCGAAAACTAATCATACTAATTTAATGAAAATTTGGATTTAGGATAATCGGAGGGAGTAGAATCCATTTATGGTGTCAAACTTAAGTATTGCTATTAAAAGAAAACAATGTTTGGGTTCGTTTTGATATGTAGATGGTCCCCTAAGCAATTTTTATGTACATCATTTAAATTTAGTCTTTATTTCCAAACGTTTGGTACCAGTAACTTTCTTCTACAATAATTTGTTGCAGAGTTAGCATGGGGTGTTTAAATTTTTTTCCCACGACTGTACATCTCACAGCAATAACTATGCACGTGTAAAAATAAACTTCAGTGGAAATACAAATAAAAGTAAATGACTAGAAATTTCGTTTGTAGGCATAGCTTGAGCCGAAGATTTCAAATGTATTGTCAAAATTGTGTGTTGTCATTGATAAAAACAAAGTTAGGTCTGGTTTTGATTTGTAGATGGCCTCTAAGCAAATATCATATACATCATTTAAAAATAAACTTTATTTCCAATCGATTGGTATCACCAGCTTTTATAGGTCAAAACTGGGAAATTTCTTTAGTGGCCACTGGCCAGTAAGACTAGTTTTTTAAGTGGCCACTTTCTTTAAACTAGTGGCCACTTTTTTATTTAAAAATACTAAACAGTAAAGTTTCTATAAGTATTAATCTAAAACTGAATAGCCCAAATAAATATGTTAATATAAATATATTAGAAACAAAAAATTTGAATCCTTGATGAAATGCAAGAAAATTTTATTCTCTCCTTGTAAAAAAGTGGCCGGAAGGTGGCCGCTGATAGACAATTTTGCACTAGCCACTTTTTCTCATTTACTGGCCCTGCGGCCGGTGGCTAGTGCTAATTTTGACCTTTACCAGCTTTCTTCTATTATAATTAGTTTTAGAGTTAGTAGGGGGTGTTTACTTCCCCCTTCCCCTGACTGTACATTTGAAAGAAGATCAACAGATTGTAATACAGGTTAATGACTCTTTCATCCCAATTCTCTCCGACATCTTATTTCTTGTTAACTCCTCTTCTTCTATAATATTTATATATTTTGACGTAACGTACTTAGACCAATGTCAGACGAGCGTCTTTTTTGCTGCTTTTTTGCTTAAGTATTATCCATTCACAATGCTATTGCATTGTGCTATTGCATTGTGACAATGCTATTGCATTGTGACACAATGCTATTGCATTGTGAATGGATAATACTTAAGCAAAAAAGCAGCAAATAAGACGCCCGTCTGACATTGGTCTTAAAACAAAGACATTTCTCTCCTACAAAGCATAGGTCTGTAAATCCGAAAAATCTCGTTAGAACTGAAAAGAAAAGGACTAAGACTATGAAGTGGACCCTTACAAAGCTTAACATATCTTTCTTCTAAACCTTTTTAAAAGTATTTCTTATATTTTTTCAGTATTACTGTATAATATTTAGGTTTATTGCAATTTTAAAAAAGATCTTTCTTTCTTTTTCTTTTTTGGTTAAACATAGCTATTTTTTACATTTTTGCTACTTTGTCTACATATTTTCAAATTTTATCAAATCACTTCACACAGTGCAAACGAAGGTGCTATTTTGATTTTGATATTTATGTTAGAGGTATAAGGCTTGATGAAAATATTAAAATCAAATTGGTACACCCATTCACGCTCGTGCTTAAAAAAAAAAAAAGGGCAAAAAAATCTTTTTCATTTAAAAGATATATAAAAAGATTTGTTTTCGGAAAAAATAACATTAAAGAGTCAAAGAGTAAATAAATATATATAGTATATATGTATGAATATAATACCTTTGAAATAAAAAAAAAATATATGGCATTTTCGTATAACAAAAATGACTGAATCTCTAATTTAGAGATAGTACGTAATGTAATAATATTTTACATTAGCTGTTATAGTAAATATATATAAATATATGAATATGGAAAACATCTTAATAAATATAACACACACACACACACACATATATATACCGGGGGTCCCAAAAAGGACTGACTGATTTTAAAATTCAATAACTTCCAAACGGTGACAGATATTAAAAAAATTCTTGCAGGAGGGTTATGCATAAAGTCAAAAGTTTTATTACAGTGATTTTCGATTTTAGTTCGAATTACAAACAATAGATGGCGCTGTAAGCAATAGTCGCTAAATACAGGCTCGGTTTTTGGTCCTTTCTGTTGCTCCATGCAGAAAAAGGAGATGGAAATGTATTATCCGGGCCACGAAGTACCAAAAATCGAGCCTGAATTTAGCCTCTATTGATCGCAGCGCCATCTATTGTTTGTAATTCGAACTAAAATCGAAAATCAATGTAAAAAATCTTTTGACACTATGCATAACTCTCCTGCAAGAATTTTTTTAATATCTGTCACCGTTTGGAAGTTATTGAATTATAAAATCAGTCAGTCCTTTTTGGGACACCCGGTATATAGAAAGATACAGAATACTGAATCTGTAGTCAACAGATTGCATCTGAATATGTGTGCAAATTCAGATACAGTTGTGCATTATTTATTAATAAATCTTTCGCAAGTGTACAAGTTAATGTTTAAAATTACCTAGGTCATAACAAAATCGGCCGCTAAATACGATCTTTTTAAAAATTTTGTAAACCTAAATATTATATAATATTAAACAGACAGAATAAATAAAAAACATATGTTTAATAATAAAAATTACCAGACATTTTTATGTTCAACATTTGAAAAAGTCCCTTTTAAAAACGTTTAATTTTTAGTGGCACACCTGAAGCCCTCTCACGGCACACTGTCTGAGAAGCAGTGTTCTAGGTAATATTTTCTTTCCGATGATATATAAATTGTGATAATATCCGATGACGCAAAATCTCCTGCGGCCATCTCTGTTTCTCACTGCCAAGAACCGCTGCGCTCTTTGTAATAGGTCGCGAAATGTCAAGAAACCGCCTCCTCCGCAACGTTTCTCCTACTGCTGTAAAAGCGGCTTTACAGTCACAGATGACGTTCGGTTGACTCCGAGGCTGCACTTTTCCCTTTTTACAATCCTTGGAATTGAGATGTGTTTTTATATTTTCTGCATTATGCTAAGTCACGTGACGTAGAATTCTCAGCATTTGTCTCCCGATATTCAACGAAATTTCAAAATAGAGTCGAACTTCGTTCTTCGGAAAATATAAACTACTAAACACAGCACAGCAAGAACGTAGCCAAAAAAATATTTCGGAGGGTGATTTGGTTCCTAAAATTTTATTCTTGTCTTATATTAGATATCTCTTTTAATAATTGAATTGGGCAAGTGTTAAGAGTCTTTATTATGTGTTATTGTGAATTCAAATGACTTAATATACTGTAATACATAAGGTTAGTTGGGGTAACTGGGCCATGATTTTACAATGTGACTCTGGAGCTCCTGACAATTCAGCTTCAAAAAGCTAAAGTTCATTTGAATTAACGTCCGAACTTCTGTAAATGTGTTCAGTTAGGTTCTCTCTATTAGACAGAAATGCTCAAAATTACATTTTAATATTTAAAAATATAAAAATATGCATATTTCATCTTTCTTTCCTCATGGGTCCAGTTGCCCTCAAAAATGGGGTAACTGGACCAGGGGGGATCTATGTTTCACACGCGTTTATATTTTTTCATATCGGATAGAGGGTCCTGTTTGAAAAAGTGTAAACAACTTTAAAAAATTTAAACCAGGCAGATCATGTAAATTACACCGGTGTCCAAAATTAAGGACCAATCACAAAAGGCTAATTTTAAGTTCGCGAATACTCAAAAGGTAATAATATAATTCAAATAATTACTATCCCTACAGCACAGCTAGCCCATATAACATCTCATTCATGTCACACATGGTCACAAGTGTCACAGTCACTACGGTGAAGGAAAAAAAAAATTCCGTACATCTCATTATGAGTCTGAAATTATCACTATATGTGACTCCACTGAGACGTCAGTGTGACTGTTGCTTTGTGACGAGTCACCATGGGATTTTACAATGTAGTTAAATTGTGACTCTCATGTGACTGTCATTTTTACACTCAATTTCAAAGTCATCATGAACGTTGCATTATGATAAGTCATCAAATAATATCACATTATAGTCACGTGGTGACTTTTCACAAAAGAGCACAATGGTGACTTCATAGTAGTCTCTCTGTCACCTGAAATTCATCATGTGACTTTAATGTGACATTATTTGGTAACTTATCATAATGCAGCGTTCACGATGACTTTGAAATTGAGTCTACAGATGACAGTCACATGAGAGTCACAATGTAACTACATTGTAAAATCACATGGTGACTCGTCACAAAGCAGCAGTCACAGTGACGTTTCAGTGGAGTCACATATAGCCATCATTTGAGACTTATAATGAGATGTACGGAATTTCCTATTTATTTGCTTCACCGTAGTGACTGTGACACTTGTGACCATGTGTGACATGAATGATATGTTATATGGACTAGCTGTGATGTAGAGATAGTAATTATTCCAATTATAGTATTCCCTTTCGAGTATTCGCGTACTTGAAAATTAGCATTTTGTGATTGGTCCTTAATTTTGGACACCAGTGTATATGTCAATAAACAGCGTTGTAAGGGAAACCTTTGCTGTCAATAGGTCTAAAAAAAGCACTAAAAGTGAAAATATTAGATTTATTTATACCAAAAACATAAAACTTAAGTAAGTACTTATGTACTTTAGTATAGATAATAAATATAAAAGTCACATGAGTATTTTAAGGAAAAAAATAGCAAGGTAAATCCATGAACAAACGGCTACGTAAGTACTTTATCCAGGAGTCACATTACATAGGGAAAATTTTATTGTTCCTACCAGAACCCTTAAAGAAAGGTGCGATGAAGATATTATTTTCAAAATAGTGGTAGGAGCGATAAAAGTTTCCCTATAGAATGCGACCCCTAGTTATAGTACAATTTCAAGTTCAGGCTATCTCACTTTCAGGGGCAAGGTACTTGCATTCGTAAAATGTTGAAATAATTTAGTGACACCAATATTTACAAGAGAATCTATCTGAAAACAAGTAAAAGTATATTTTCGCGTACTTAATAAAGGTGAAATTTTTATTATAAAATTCAGGTGCCAATGTGGCAATTAGGAATTAAAATTAAGTGATGCCATAACGGCATCACCGCCTCTCAAGGGGTCAAGAAATTTGGTTTGATACCACTCAATATGCTTTTTTTAAATTTCATTACGTAATTTTAATAAGCTATTCTATCATTTTTTTTATTGTGAGCAAAAACAATGGAGAAATTTACTTCCCGTAGTAAGAGAAACGCAAAAAAATTATTTATAACTATTGGGGTAATTGAATCCTGCATGGTACAGTTACCCCGGATACATGTCCCAGTTACCCCATTCTTGAAAAATTTATGAGGCAACTGGGACACCGGGCTTACATTTGAAACATGAAGTAAATATGTATAGATACCTAATAATATTAATGTAGTTATATGTCTAATCTTAAAAAAAAAAAAAAAAAAAGATTGTTCAATAAAAGTACTTACAGTATTTTAATAAAAAGCCGAGGAAGTTCAACCATATTGACGTTGTTTTTAAAAAAAAGAAACGTAAATTTTCAACAACCTATCACAGCAAAGGGAGAGTTATGATTGAATTGATACACGTTGTTTTAGGAAGTAGAGATTAAGGGCATTGTTCACAAAAGCTAAAACTTAAAAAAACACTAATAGTTTTTTATAAAATAGGCTATGGCCCAGTTACCTCATGGGTCCAGTTACCCCAACTAACCTTACTAATATTATAAAGAAGTTACAGTCGTGGAAAAAAAATTAAACACCCCTACTAACTCTGCAACTAATTATAAAAGAAAAAAATTACAGGTACCAAGCGATTGGAAATAAAGTCTACTTTTAAATGATGTATATAAAATTTGCTTAGGGAGCCATATACAAATCAAAAC
The DNA here is from genome assembly GCA_963932465.1 of Maratus speciosus. Lineage (NCBI taxonomy): Eukaryota > Metazoa > Arthropoda > Arachnida > Araneae > Salticidae > Maratus > Maratus speciosus. Next base: position 461,448,128 of record OZ010792.1, read on the forward strand.
GAGATCAAAATTTGTTTTTTTTTTCAATGGCAACACCGATTTCTGACAATGTATTTTAAATCTTCGATTCAAACTATGCTTAGAAATAAAATTTCAAGTCATTTGGATGATAAGTTTTTGAATTATAAACATTCAAAATTTAGAGCTTCTAATGTTAAATTATATTTTCATATTTTTACTAATATCTCCTGAAATTATAATCCTATTGTGATAATTTTTATGTTTAATTATAACACTGAAAAACCCAAATATAAATACATTGAATGTGTAATTTAAAAAAATTATAATATGAATTATGAAATTAATATTCGAAAAAAATATGAAGTGCAACCTTCAATTTTTTAGATAGATTTATGTTTATAATGTCCTGCTGAATGCAAATTCGCAATTTAAAATTTTTCTTCAAAGTTGTTTTTGAATTACGAGCAAAAAACCTTAAAATGACGGTTTAAGGGGCGATCTATTATGTCCAGAAAAGTATAATTTGAAAAATATATATTTTACTCATTTTAATGAAATATTTGAGCTGGCAATAGTCGAAACATATTAGGTGAGTCAAATGGTCATATTGGCAAGAAATAATACATTAAAAGAAGTGACTTATTCGTTTTCTAGCATTTCAACAATCAAGTACGGAACTTCAATTTGGATACAACCCCTACTATATGCTCATTTTAAAATAATTAATTTCTTGGAAACTAATCATACGAATTTCATGAAAATTTGAATTTAGGCTAATCGAACGGTGTAAAATCTATTTATGGTGTCAGACTTGGGTATCGCCATTGAAAAAAAAAAAGAAGTTTGGGTTCGTTTTCATATCTAGATAGCTCTCTAAACAAACTTTATATGCATCATTTAAAAGTAGATTTTATTTTCAATCGCTTAGTACCTGTAACTATTTTTAATTATAATTAGTTGCAGAGTTAGTAGAGGTGTTTACTTTTTTTTTCAACGACTATACATTTGATAATTATTCTCACGATCATGATATATTTTATTTGAAAGTGCACAGCTTTTCTAGGCTTAAAAATTTTAAATGATTGGTCCAGTAATGTCTTATTAAAAAAAACATATAACAAAGGTACTTCCTTTCTACAGGGGTTTTGAAGGAATAACTTAATCTGAAGTTTCATGAAAATCCGTGCATTAGTTCTTGAGATAGGGCCATTGGGGACATCGTAAAAAATGAAGCATAGCAGTGCCACCTGTTGAGCGATTTGCGTCAAAAAATAATCTGCACCAATTTATATCAGGGACTAACTGAATCTAAATTTATTCCTTCCAAGTGACTTACAATAATTAAACATTAAGCGAAAAAAGGAATATATATATTTTTTTTTATCGGGGGAGCTTTGCACTCTAAACCGTCGATGCAACATAATTTTTTAAATTCCTTTTTTTCTTCCTGATGTTCCTGTATTTAAAAGTAAGGGGCTGTGCATATATAACGTTATCAACTTTTTGGAAATTTTGGACCCCCTTCCCCTCCTTACGATATCATTCGTTACCATTCCTTGACCCCCCCCCCCCTTATGATATCGTTATCAATATCAAAAAAATATTTTTATTTTTGCAATTTTTTTTATTTTGTTTGCAGTGACATACAGAAACAGATATGGTTGTTACATAATGCATTCAACAATAATAAGGTCTTATTGTATTTGCCCCCACATGGAGGGAGAACTTTTCAGCTAAACAGATGGACAGAATTCTTTCTCTTTTCTTTACTAGTATACACAACATTTCAAACATACTTCGGACCTAGTTTCTCGAATAGCGGATTATATATTCATACATATACGACAGAAGAAGAGGGATGCCAAATTTTGCGGTATTCCATATTTTGGAATTAAATAATTTTATAATCATTTAAAGATTTTAATACTAACTTTGCTTTTTCATAAATATAGGTAACAGACAATTTTGATGTAAAGAACTAATTACAAATATAAAGAGAAAATGCTTGTTGGATCGAAAATGATAACGATATCAAAAGACATATCCCCCCCCCTCCCCCCCCAGATATCTTACGATATCATGAGCCAGACCCCCCTCCCCCCTAAAATGATAACGTTATATATGCACAGCCCCTAACCTTAAACACTATTTTTAGGTATAAAAAGGTCCACTGGAAACAAAAGAAGAAAAAAAAAAGAAATTTAGAAACCAGCTTGCGGAATTATTTTTGGATTTTTATTTTTTCATTTGTTTATGTTTTTATTGTGATGTGTTTAAAAATTGTCTTAAATGGGGATTCGAACAAAACATTCTTCAGTTAACCTATTTCATATTTATTTTCCATTTTTAGGAACACGGTTTGAAAGAGAAAGTATTTTTAATAACTGGATATTCAACTTGTCGATCGATTTTCGAAAAGGCATTTTGACATTGTTTCGAAAAAAAAATCTCCTGTGTTTGACACCACAAATACACCTGTTCCAAAATCTTATGAATCCTTCCGTATCCTGGCAACTGTGAGAGTATATACAGGGTGAGAATTATTGAACTATATGAAATTAAACCGTTATAACTTCTGAACGGTTCGCACGATGACGTTCAAACCTCGTGGTTGGCCGCAGGGTATGATGCGAATCAGTATGCGCATGTGCACGCAACTTGTATGCAGCTTCGTCAATAAGCAAAATTTTCGCATTTGGGGGACTTCTCCACCCTCAACGGGTGACTGTGTGGTGTGCAATGTCCAATCACGGAATAAGCAGTCCGATATTCATTGACGGCACGGTGACTACTGACCGATACATGAAGGTTTTGTAAAATGGTTTCATCCCCATTATCCAAAATGAGCATGATTTCGGCAAGATGTGGTTCATGCAAGACGGAGCTCGACCTCATCGAACCAAGAAATGTTTGATGTCCTGGAGGAGCCTTTTGGGAACCGCATTCTGCTTCTGGGGTACCCAGGGGCCACTGGAATGGGATTCGCTTGGCCGCCATTTTCTTCGGATCTGAACACATTTGACTCATTTTTGTGGGGCTAGAGTAAAGACAATGTATACAGAAATAACCCCAAAACCATATCTGAGCTGAAAACTGTCATTCAGGAGGCCATCGACATCAGCGATGTTCCGATTCTTCAGCAGGTCATGCAGAATTTTGCCATTCGTCTGCGCCACATCATAGCCAATGATTGCAGCCATATCGGACATGTCATAACCTAAATCCGAATATCTGTAGTGACGTTTATATGTTGAATAAAGTTTGTGCATTCAGTATATTTAAATAATTTACATTTTATTTCATATAGTTCAATAATTGTTACCCTGTATTTCAAAAAGCGGTCTTAGAAAAGGTAAGGTAGTGTTAGTTCTCACTTTGAACTCTTTACTCTCTTTGATCCTGAGCTGCACTTTGTAGATATCTGCGAGGCGTGGTTTACCTAGGAGGGCGATCTTCTCCGCCTCCGTAAGGTCACCGCTGTTTTGGTCCACCAAAATGCCTTGACCGGAATGCTCCTTCAGATAATCTGCAATAGTTATCACCATAATTAACATGTTAGATTGATTAAACCAATTGAAAAAAAGAAACAAAAACTGAAAAAGCACGTGTTAACTTTAAGGGGACAAGGGACCTTAAAATATTTTTTTTTTTACTTTTTGTAAATTTCCCCTTAAATATTATTCAAGGTTACATTATATGCATTATGGCATGCATTTATCACAAAAAAAAAAAATATTTTTATGAAAAAAAAAAATGGAGTTTTACGTGTTATCTTAGAAATCTTCGAAATGCCCCCTGCGCATTCCATATCAATGGAAATCCCCAATATTTTTTTATAAAAGTTTCATTTATACATATAAATAAAATAGAGCATCGAATTTTATATATTTGAATTTAAAGGTTAAAAAAAAAAAAAAAAAAAAAAAATGAAAAATTTTGAAATTTTTTCGAAAAAATTTCAAAATTTTTATTTTTATTTATTTTTTTTTTAAATTTAAATATTTAAAACTCGGTGCTCTATTTCATTTATATATATAAACCAAACCTTTATAAAAATATTGGGGATTTTCATTGATATGGAATGCGCAGGGGGCATTTCGAAGATTTCTAAGACGACACGTAAAATTCCATTTTTTTCTCAAAAATATTTTTTTTTGTGTGTGATAAATGCATGTCATAATGCATATAATGTACCCTTGAAATTTAATTAGGTGAAATTTACAAAAAATTAAAAAAAAATTATTTTTAAGGATTTTAAGGTCCCTTGTCCCCTTAAGTATATTTCTTGCAAATGTTCATGAATACTTTCAATTGCAGTGTCTAGAAGTATATAGTTTGGAAATAGCGTATTATGCTTTGAAATGCATTCAAAAAATTACATTTTCTTAAGCGGCTCTGCCATTGAATTTATTACTTGAAAGTGTAAACACTAAGCGTTAGTTACAGAGTCTAGAAATATGTGATGTGAAATGCATTTAAAAAATTAGGTTAAGTCTGAAACGTCCGATTTCAAAGCGGTTTTTTTTTTTTTAATTTAGAAATTGCGAATTGTCATCAGAAAGTTTTTATAGTTATTTTTACTTTATACGATAATAGATATTCCATAAATAAAATAATACAAAATTACTATTAAAAATTTTCTGGTATGAATTCTGAAGTTCTAAATAGAATAACCGCTTTCAAATCGGACGTTTCACTCTTAACCCTTTAGTGCGCAGCTTTGCATATATGCAAACAACACTATTTTGAATTTAATAATTTTTTTATTCGCATTTACCTAATTCACACCAGATATTAAAATAGTAATATTGGCTTTAATTAAAAAACAGACATTCCGTATTTAAGTAAAGCGAAATTAACCATTGAAACTTTCTGGTGTAAAGTCAGATTCTCTGAACTACGTAATTTCTAGAACGTATTCTATTATGGGAATTAATTGTTAAAGGTTAAGGTTTATAAAATAAATAATTATATAAAATAAGGTATTTAGAGACATACTTATTAAAGTATTTACTAATTTGCATTATTTTAACGTAAAACAGTCACACGACAGTAGTTTTTACTTATATTGCAGATGTGCAACAGAAGAAAAGATTGACGTATTATATGAAAAATATATCTCTGATTTTTTTTCATTATTTTTCATGTGTAATAAATCTTACAGAGAATCATATATAATTTTTTCGAAACAAAATAAAAAATCGCGCATTTAAGGGTAAATGATCTAATATAAGCCTGAATTTTCGTTCATTCCTAATGTACCTCGTATTTCAACATATTTTAATTCCGTTTTTCACAAAAATTATCTTTCAAAAATAAGTTTCCCATAGTTTAAATTGCATCATTAATATCTAAAGACACATGGGATTTCAATTCTTTCGTAGAAATTAGAAACTGATCCGATCATATCGCCCTCTAGTGAAAATGTAATTTTTTGCGTATGATTTCGCTTGTTGTTTTCCACACTACATACTTCTAGACACTGTACGTTCTATAGCAACCAACAGCAAAAAGGGTGGATTGTAATAATAAGACAAACAATATTTTCCGTAGAACTTACATGCGTAATCCACTTTTTCATCCAAAAATAGGGGATGACGTACTCCAAGAAGAATGAAATGGTTTCAAGACACTTGCCTTGCTTTGTGGAAAAGAGGGCGACACCTTGTTGGAAATGCACAATAACTGGGAAAGATAATAACTGCTGGAAGTGAAAACTGTCCTCGTTGAAATAAAACCGAGTTAAATAATCCATGTTTCTCAATGTAGCTGTCAATACTAAATTCACTTATTAAGCTATTGTTGCGCTTAAAATCCTGCTTATGGTGTCTTCGCATTTCGTGAAAGCAAATTAGTTATGTTCAAAATATCGTTAAATACCGTCCTAAATCTAGAAAATATAAACGAAAATCCAGTCACCTGGATTTCTAGATGAATAAGTGGATTGCGAACATGAGTAGCGGATTCTCTGTCAAATATTCTTGTTGCTGTGTACGTATCAACCTTCTGTTTTAGTGATAATATTTCCAAATATGCTGTTTAGGATGCTTCAGAACTAAGGCAAAAAACCAGCAAGGTAAATACTACCGTAATTTTCTGCTTATCCGCCGTGGCTTAGTAAAGTCTTTTTCAGACCGGAAATTTTATTGAAAAAAAAAGAAGTCAAATAAATGCTAAGCAGAAGCAGGTCACATTTAATTTAAAATAAATTTTGGTAGGAAATTGAGTTATCTGAGGTGCGGCGGATATACGCGCGAAATTACGGTAACCAAAAAATCTTTAAAAGAGGAAATTTCTAAAAGAGTAAAAAGAAATATTAATTTTTTTTTTCGTTTATAACGAGGTAAATAAAAAAGATTAGGATCAATCCATTCTTGCAGTTGCGAATGAAATTTCTAATAGAAAAGCTGGATTGATTATTGTTAAATACATCCGTTTGACATTGTAATAAATTGGGTTACTTATTAAATCGTCTCTTTCTCGCAATTCGAGTTGTTAATATGTATTCTGATTCATTTATGAAGTTCTTTCGACTTTAGATATTTAGTTGAATACCTAGAGAAATGATGCATCCTTTAAAAACTTCAGGAATATAAAGAACTTCGTATTTTCCCGCAAAGATTTGATCACGAGGGCATTTAGAGAACCAACACATACTGAATAATAAAATTTAACATTTTGGATCATCCTGTTAAATAAAATGCTGGAAATGATATTAACATATAGCACCTGACTATAAAGATCTTGTACAACATTTGTATTTATTTGCGGAAGAATAGCACGTATATTTATAGAAATAAAAAAGTTTCTTTAAAGAAATTAATGCTTTTTTTTTCCCAGGGATTTCAACCAAATTTAAGGCCCCTTTCAGAAAAATTGACAAAGTACGGTAGAAACAACATACTATAATTAGAATAAAAATGTATTAAATATTTAATGAAATATGAACATTTCTTTGAAATAGTCGTTGACTACTTTTCGAAGATAGCTAAAATTCAGTTCACAATATCGTCGATATCTTTCTGACTTTTCATTTGAAAAATTCGACTGGCTTTTTATTAAATTGTCCTATACAGTTCACTACTACATTATAAAAAAAAATGTTCAGTTATCGTTAGCATATACGCAGTTAAAAATTATTTAATAAAACTGCTCATATTTCATTCAACATTTAATATATTTATCTTGTAATTGTATTCTGTTGTTTCTACTGTATTTTGCATCAGTGAAAAATGAAAATAACAAAAATTAAAAATTAAAATTGATAATTTGTGCCAAATCTCTTATTCCAACTATTTTTAGAAAGGAATTCAGCTCACTCTATTGCCAATATCTTTCTGAATTCACACAATATTCGATTAGCTTTTCCTTTTATGAGTTGCCCTATTTAGTTAATTTGTAAATTATGCAAAAAAATAGCGCATGCATAGTTTACAATTATATCATACAAATGCTCATATTTCAACAAATATTTGATGTATTGTTATTCTAATTGAAGTATTTTTTTAAAAACTAGGGGGTTCTGCCCCCTACGAGCTACGCTCGCCAACCCCCGTTCAGACACAATTTGCTCGGCTTTAAAATGTACCGTTTTAAATCTGACATAATTTTCACCAAAGTTTTCTTTCCCTTTTAAATATTCGCGTGAAAATACTTTTGTTGTTAGAAAGGCAATATTATTTGCGCTTTCTTCGAATTCTCAACAAGAGAGCAATGCGATTCTTGTAGCCGCTTCAATAACATATGCGTTGGTTCAAAATACCTCAACATATTGATTTTCTGTAAGCAAGTAGACCCTATTGATTTACAATGGAAGTCTACGGGAATTTGTCGAAATATTAGAGATATCGCCAAGTTGGCGTCACTTTGGGCGATTTATTTTGGTCGTCAAATTTGGTGATATGTCGCCAAGTTGGCGATAACATTGGCGGTATTTGGCGACAGAACAGGGTCCCCCTCGGTAACCCCCCTTATAGGTAATGAGATGCTTTAAATGCTGTTCAATAACCAATGAGACGCGTTTCATTGATACGATAGCGCAATATATATACATAGATTAGTTTTAAAAGATTATCTCAAAGTATGAAATAAATGTTACGTGTAAGTATATTTTTAAATTTAAACTATTTAGCAATATTATGGTTTGGCAATTTTTATTAGTACTGTAATTATCAATTATCAATATTTTCCTGCTTGCGTAATACGCTTTTTAATACGTAATCATTTAATTTTCATTTGAAAGTTTTTTTTTCTGTTTATAATTGTCACGTGTAAATAAATTTTTAATTTGAAAGAAATATTATTCTTTGCGCTGTTTTTAAATTTGGCTACAATTTAAAATAATATCCTTTTCTAAAAGTTGTAAAAAATATTTCTCGAAATGCTGAAAATTTGAATTTAAATAGAACTAAAACCTCAAAAAATAGGTCCAATTAAAAAAATAAATGCAGTCTGCACACCGGGAACTTATAATGTATAAAATGATCTAAAAATGATTAATTTCCTATGTATAGTTTTTGCTCCTATAAAACTTTTTTAATGGAACGATTTTGGCCAACTTTAACATTAAATATCTCTTAAAATAAAACTTCGATTGGAAAACTGTCTATATCAGAGTGTTTATCAAACATTTCTGTATAATACCACCGATTTTCATATTTTTGTATGCAATATTTTTCTTAATATTAACGAAGAAAGACCTCCGGTCACAAAAAATTCAAAACTGGCGGCGACGGTGACAGCGTTAGTTACTTTTTTTTAGAATAGAGAGATATATAAACATTTTACATGTGAATTCTTAAACATCCTTATAAAATATATATAATCAGACTTTAATTTAAAAACGTTAAGCAATATTAACATACATTAAAATTAAAATTAAAATAGACGTTTCGTGCTATAAACATAGAATCTACCAATAAAAACATTAATATCATAAACAATTTGAAAAGAATTAGTCATTCAGAGTTATAATTAAAGTTAGAGATAAGTTAGTAGAGAAATCCCCTCTGAAAGAGCGCGTCGGCCGTTCCAGATGCATACATAGTTTTACTCGAATGTGTAACTTAATTTCCGAATGACTGATTCTTTTGCAGTTGTTTATGATATTGATATTTTTACTGATGAGGGCTACGTTTTATAACACGAAACGTCTATTTTAATTTTAATTTTAATTTTAATTTATCTTAATGTTGTTTAAGTGTTTTTTAATTAAAGTCTGATTATCGATTTTTATAGTGATATTTGAAGTATGTTTTTTCTACTGCACTTTGACAAGTTTCCTGGAAGTGGAGTTAAATTTGGTTGAAAACCTGCATGCTTATTTAAAACTTTGCACTCCATAAGTATTAGGGGAGACTTGGGGAATGGCGCCACTCGGGGTTATGCCGCCACCTCGCCTAGTTTAAAAACTAACGGCAGCTTGAGATAGTCAATGCGCCAGCACTATAGTGGCCAACAATAGAGACAGTGCCTAGTAGTCCAGGCAATAGATACAGTATAGGGGCTCTACCAAGCAAAATTCATGGTAGTTCTGGAAAAAGGCTTGCTATATGTTTTTTGGGTCGCTGAATCCGAATTTTTAACTTCCCACCAAAATTTCCCCCGGAAACCCCCCCCCCCCAAATTTTGGTAAAATGCCCCCAAAAAAGGTTTTTATTAAATAAATCAATTTTTTATTGTTTTAGGGGGGAAAGTATCTAGAAATTCAGAAAGTAGACAAAATTTGCAATAAATTAGATATATGACATTATGACTTAGGATGAAGGGGTAGGGGGATCTGCCTCGGAACATGCGCGCGGTGCTGCGTGAACTAAATTGTGCAATTCCGCTTAACCACTCACACGTTTACATTCACCCTCCCATCTCCCCTCCGAACCTTCTCTATAAGGTTTACTTTAAGTTTTTTGGGTCGCTGAATCCTAATTTTTAACTTCCCCCAAAATTTCCCCTCCGACCCCCCCCCCCCCCAAATAGTTGTTTTAAACTTAAATTTCTTATTGTTTTAAGGGAAAAGCATTACAAAAAATTCAGAAACTAGACAAAATTTGCAACAAATAGGATATATGACATTATGACGTAGGATGAATGGGGAGGGGGAGGGCTGCCTCTAAACATGCACTGCGGCGCTACGTGCACTAAATTATGAAATCCAGGCAATAGGGGATTTTACCTGGCAAAATTAATACTAGTCCTGGATTTCGACTCACTTTATGTTTTTTGGGTCGCTGAATCCGAATTTGTAACTTCCCACCAAAATTTCACCCGACAACCCCCCAAAAAATTGATTTTTTGAAAAAAATTTGGTTTTTGAGAAAAGCGCGCGGGAATGTTCCGAGGCAGACCCTCTCTCCCCGTTTATCGTACGTCATAATGTCATATATCCTATTTGTTGCAAATTTTGTCTAGTTTCTGAATTTCGTTTTGCTTTCCCCCTAAAACAATAAGAAATGTAAGTTAAAAATAACTATTTGGGGGTGGGGATTTTGGGGGTAAGTTAAGAATTTGAATTCAACGATCCAAAAAACTTAAAGTAAACCTTATAAAGAAAGTTTGGAGGGGAGATGGGAGGGCGAATGTAAACGTGTGAGTGGTTAAGTGGAATTGCCCAACATAGTCCACGCAGCACCGCGGCACATGTTCCGAGGTAGATCCCCCCTTCCCCTTCATCCTAAGCCATAATGTCATATATCTAATTTGTTGCAAATTTTGTCTACTTTCTGAATTTCTAGATACTTTTCCCCTAAAACAATAAAAAATTGATTTATTTAATAAAAACCTTTTTTGGGGGCATTTTACCAAAATTTGGGGGGGGGGGTTGCCGGTTGAAATTTTGGTGGGAAGTTACAAATTTGGATTCAGCGACCCAAAAACATAAAGTAAGCCGATTCCCAGAACTACCATTAATTTTGCTAGGTAAAATTCCCTATTGCCTGGACTATAGAGTGAGAATGATTTTGTAGTACGTCGTTCGCTTGTTCTAGTGAAAAATTTAGTTTTCATCTAGTTTCTTCTTATTTTGGGGCTTCAAATGAGTAGAAGTAAACGCCGTTTATTGTAACATTAGGTACTTAAGATAATATTACCCGTTATCTGCATGCATTCGCCGACATTTTGATGCAATTTGTTTGAATTGACAAGTTTGGTTCTTCGTTCGGCTTTGCTGGGGGATTTCCGCTGTATTGTCCTCTCGGGGTAATGCCGTCACCATGACAAAGGATAACTTTTCCAATTTGAGTTAAATTGTAAACTTAGCACATTAATAAATCTAGCTTAATGAACATTGTAATTATTCATTATTTTGATAAATTATTGCTTTCTAAATATTTTCAGTAGGTTATGTGTTTTCTAGTATCCATTTTATGTATTTACTCTGTCATTAAAGAGTGGCGGCATTACTCCGGTACAGTGGCGGAATTATCCCAGTATCCTGGGTAATCCCGCCACTGTACAGAGGTTGAAATTTTTTTTTTTTTATGTGTGTTTACTTTACAGTTATGATTACGGTTAAATTTATACTGATACTAAAGATGATGATTCAGCTTTAGAATTTTTAATATTAAAAAATAAACATTTTTTTGAGGTGAAAAAATATAAATTCCCGTAAGGTGTCGTCATTTCTCCGGTCTCCCCTATGTGCTATTCTTATACAAATAAACATAAATGTTGTACAAAAAATCCATACAGTTATGTATGTTACAGGTACAGATCATTTCGAGAATTGGTTTTACAGTCTGATCAAAAATATTATTTTTCCGATTGAATTTGTTGTTCGTCCTTCATTTACTCTGTTGATCAAACCTTCGCTGAAAAATATGAGGTTAAACATGTTATTTAAAGTTCCAGAAGAATTTTTAAAGTACTTCTCTAGATATTTGACAAAATATCTAAAATCAAAAACGTCCGGTGACTTTTGACCATAGTGTAGTAAATAAATACTTGGCAAATCTACTATTTATAACGGGAGAAAATAAATATATGGAAGTGGAAAATTTATTTGCTAAAATTATTTAATCACGTGTCTTGTTTCCATGTTGTTCTTATTTGAACTCATTTATTAATTAAAATTTCTGGTTCAAAGTATGTTTATTTAATTTAAAAAATCCCTGCCGGCTCGGTTTATAGGCGCATTTAGATTTCGAAGTTACGTGCTAATTTCAAGAACAAAAACTAAATCATGATTAGAGATAAATCCACTTTAACAATTTTATCTGACCACTTTTGACGAGTTTTTATTTCATTTTTATATAAGAGCTGGTTTCATCAGAATCATATTAAGGCGGTATTAAAAAAAATACTTTTCCATGCTCAATAATTCGAAATTTGCTGTAAGAATTGATCCTATCAAAAGCTTGTTAATGTAAATGTTGTAGATAATATTAAGAAAATATATAACAAATTCATGTGGATTTTATATCTTGTGAATTGACGAAGTTATGGATTTTTTTCTTCTACAACCCCCTCACCCCTTTTTTTGATTTCGTTTTCAATTTTTTGAGGTATGAATTGATCCTACCAAAAACTTGTCAATATAAAAGTTGTAGATAATATTAAGAAGATTTATAATAAATTTAATTGGACATGATATCTTGAAAAATGAATTTTAGTTATGATTTTTTTTTCTCCCTAAAACCCTATTTTTTGCAGCCCTTGAGCCCATTTTTAATTTTATCAAAAATCTGTGATACATAAATTTTTGGCCTTATTTTTAGAAGTAATAAAAACTTTAAACGGATTTGATATGTACAAAATTTAAGATGTTATGGGATTTTTTACGGTTTTCACAAAACTCCTCCCTATTTCCACCCCCTTGGTCCGATTTTGCCCATTAACGAACTTGACCAAGATTTTATGCCCCTTGATTTTATGTATCAGTTTGGAAGAGATTTGTGCAAAGTTACGGAAGTTATCGTGTCCGTAAAAAAAATGATATGAAGTTTTTTACTGAGGGTGGTTTTAGGTTCTAGGGGTCATGATCAGTGTAGATCTGCAAAAAGTTTTCAGAAATTCCAACATAGGGGAGAATGTAATAGGTAGTATTTCATACGAAATCCACCTAAAAACCTTAAGATTGGCAGGTAAGTAATTATCAATTCAAATTAAATTTTAATGATCTTCTCGTCACCTGGACCTTATATCTAACTCTTAGTTTATAAAAAACAGTGTTTAAAAATGGTTTTTGACTAAATTTTATTTTGACTCGTACTATTTATTACATGTCTTTGGAAATAAAATGAATTTGATGTGGACTTTCTGCATTTTGTTGTTTATTTGTTCAAGACTTCATAAAATGCATCAAAGAATGTGTTTTGCGATTGAACCTGGATATTATCTGAACATATAACTCGAGTCTCAATCCAGCAAATTACCACTATATTCATATCAGACAATTTTGAATATTAATTTTATTTCATTTTACTCACGGAATATCTATTATTATATCAAACAAAAATAGCTATTCTAACTTTCTAGTGAGAATTCGGAAATTCTGAATAAAAAATCCCCCAGATTTGGAAACACTGCTGATAAGTTAGCAGCATTTATCTATGCAAATCGATGTGCATTTAATTAAATCTCCATGTAATTAGTCAATCTTTAATTTTCAAAAATAACTTTCCTAACCTCAATAATATTCGTAGATTATTATGTTGATTTACATGGGCAATAACTGGATATGCCCGCTACACCAGTATTGCTAACCCGCTACTTTTTTAAAATTCAGATTGCTTGGCTGCCACCACATTTTTGAAATAGTAATAGTCACCTTATTTTGGACTTATTTAATATGTATTTAAATAAAGAGCCTATTTCTATTTCAAAAATCTGATAGGGATCAAGCAATCTGAATTTTAAAAAAGTAGCGGACTGACAATACTATGTGCGGTACGCGTTCAAAAACATAGAAAATGCCGCCACGCTGCAAAATGTTAAAATAAGAGATACAGTTCTTATAAAATTAACTGAATTTAATTTAATCTCAAAACCCCTTTTTACTATCTTTTATCTTCTGTAGAAGAAAGTATTGTAATTGAAATTTTTTTCGATTCCCGGTTTTCGACGGATTTGCCTGTTTTAGGGGTCAGAGATCCCCATAAGCATGTTTATACAAAATGTTTGTCTGTCCGTGTGTCGCCACACCGTCGAAGAATGAATGAAGCTATGCATAGAATTGAACCAATTTTTTTGTGTATGCTTTTCGCTATGACCATCATGTCCTTCTTTAATTTAGAAATATTCCACCGAAGGGGACTCTGTAATAGTGTTTTATGTGCCCTTTTCATTATCGTACCATCGAAAAGGTATGAACTTATGAATGAATTAAACCAAATTTTCTGCGTATGGTTTTGGCTATGGCCAGCAGGTCTTCCTTGAACTCCGAAATTTTTCCGCCGAAGGGGCTCGCTGTAATAGCAATTTTTGTATAATTTTCTCGATTTTTCCTTGTTCTAGCGTACATCGATGGCTCGTGAAGCAAACTTGGCATGTTGCTTAGCCTGTTACTCGCAAACAGCGGAAGTACAACAAAATAACGAAAAACTATTGCTTTTAATAAATATCATCATCGATATTAACTCGTTTTTATTCCGATTAATTGATTGAAGCAGAAATTTAAGATGAAAGTCAAATTTGGTATAGTATTGAACTAATAATAATAGAGTATTAACATTTGTAACTACTTTTTGATACATTAAGATGTATGAGATAGAAGAAAGTTTTGGGATTGGCTCATCCAACTACAGTAATTTCCGGCGTATAATCCGCGGAACAAACAATCATTTTTCGACCCAGAATTTTTTTTAAATAAAGTGTAAGTTTTTGGATTGCAGTGAATATTTGGCTTAAATTACTAAATAAAATTTCTGGGTCCAAACAGAATTGTTTGATCCGCGGATTATACGCCGGGAATTACGGTAGTTTTTTTTACCATTTGGTTTAAGCAAAAGACAGCAAAATGTTATTCATGAATTCCTTTGGAATTTTCTAAGAAGTGTAAGAAGTACAATGTTTTATCATTTTTGGAGCTTATTAAAAATTCTTATAAAATATTTTTAAATCGCGGAAAGTCATCAGTTAAATTGACTTGAATCATGGTTGTAGACCATTACACAAATAAACCTGTTACTGACGGTATAAATTTTTAAAAGAATCAATATATTTACTTTTGAGATTTCGCATGATGCAAAAAATATTAATTACTTTTGTATTTTATTCCTTTTTTTACCGTTAATTTTTTAAAAAGAAATTTAATGTTTAATTTTTTACGTTTGCCAAAATTTTTTAAAAGCATTTTTAGTATTAAAATGTGTTTCCCGAACTAAAGGTCACAGAACGATCTCTCAGATCTTCGAAAAGTATATTATCAAATCTGTTTGCTATAAAAATGCAACTAATATTAAGGGGTCCGGAGATAAAAATTCTAAAAAAAAAGGCATTTTTTTTTTAATTGGCTTAAAAACAAATGCTGAGATTTTAGCGTTAAATACCGCAAACTGCATGCTTTTATCTTCATTAGATCCAGAGATATAACACCTTTTGCCTTGAGAAGCGACGCATCAGCTGCCCGCTGGACGAGAACTTTAGCTCCATTTATCTCAGAATGAATTTTTTCACGATTTGTCAACTTTAAAAGAATATATATAAAGTTCCTTTCAAGATATATGTATGAAATTTTTAACAGAGATTTTATGCTACATTTTCAACAAATTGTCTCCAGGATTTTTCATTTTGAGTGATAATTGTGAAAATATGCTAATTAATGCCAAACTCACTCATAAAAAAACTTCATTTTTTTACTTAAAAATTTTTTTATAAAATTCCTAATCAATATTTTAAAAAATCCTGAAGGCAAATTAAAATGACACATTTTCTGTACACAAAAGTGTAAAAACTTTGTAAATAGAGTAAGTACTTCCAGAGTTATATCAAAAATTAAACATGTTTAAAATTTTACAATTTAAATAAAAAAAAATATTTAGAATTTTTCAGAATTTTTTTTACATGCAATATTTTTATTATATTAAAAGATATTTCAGAAAAAAATTTCATAACAAAATCTCTATAAATAAAAAAAATAGAATTTTGCGCCCAGGACACCCTTAACGTGAAAATAAAAATTCACAAATTTACTAAATGGTATACACAAAATGCTGTAAAGTCAAAAATTAAGCAAACGTTAAAATAAAATTATAATAATAGACGTTTCGGTCATCCTCTATGACCATCTTCAGGAAAAGTGTTTTTTTTTTTTTTTTTTTTTTTTTTTTCTTTTAAAGAACAAAGCTAAGCCGTTTTAAATTTGAAAAGTTTGTTAGGTTTTCAATGAATTATCGGTTCAACCATTCGTAAGAAAAGAGAATATGCAATGGCACCATCTATTCGATAAAAGCAGAATAAAAATTAAAACGATTAAACGATGGAATATGCAATGGCGTCATCAGAGTTCTATAATATAGACGCACACGCGCACGCCGTGCGCGGAAAATTTTCCGCAAAATTCGGAACTTTGCGGAAAATTTTTAGGGAAAAAAACGTAATTTTTTTTCTTGTATTTTTTTTTTTTTTTAAATACCGAAAAATTAAAAATTTCCCCAATTTTATGTACGATTTATTTATTGTTTGCCAGGGGGATTCTGTTCAGAATTTTCCGAAAATTTAAGGCCAAAAAAAAAAAAAAAAAAAAAAAAAAAAAATCGGCCATCAGTCCGAAAATTCAGACATAAAAAAGTATGACTGAAATATATTGCGGATTTCAACAAATGGTCGCCGAAAATAAGCTAATTTTGTCAATCGTTCGCAAAAAAAAGTCACAAAATTTGTCAAAACATCGCGGAAAAAACGCAAATTTTTTCTAAGAGGAACGTGGAAAAAGCGCGAACTTCGTCAAGGAGCGCAGGTAAAAAAACAAAATTTCGTAAAAGCATAACGGAAAAAGCGCAAACTTTGTCAAAAAATCGCGAAAAACACGCAAATTTCGTAAAAGAATCGCGGAAAAAATCAAATTTCGTCAAAGGGCTGCGAAAAAAGCGCAAATTTCGTCAAAAAATCGCAGAAAAAAAGCAAATTTAGTCCAAGGAGCGCAGGAAAAAACGAATTTCGTAAAAGCATAGCGGAAAACGCGCGAATTTTGTCAAAAGATCGTGAAAAAAATGCAGATTTCGTCAAAGGATGGCGAAAAAAAAAAACGAAAATTTCGTCAAAGCGCCGCCGAAAAAACGTGGATTTCGTCAAAACATCGCGAAAAAATGCAAATTTCGTCAAAGGATCGTGAAAAAAAACGCTAACTTCGGCAAACGATCGCGAAAAAACGCAAATTTCGTCAAACGATCGCAAAAAAACTCAAATTTCGTCAAAGGAGCGCGAAATAAAACGCGAATTTCGTCAATACGCGCGGAAAAAGTTGAAATTCGTCAAAATATCGTGCAAAAAGACAATTTTCGTCAAAGGATCGCGAAAAAAACGCAAATTTCGTCAAATGATCGCGGAAAAAACATGAATTTCGTCAAAGGATCGAGGGAAAAAAACGCGAATTTCGTCAAACGATCGCGAAAAAAACGCAAATTTCGTCAAAGGATCGCGAAATAAAACGCAAATTTCGTCAAAGCGCCACGGAAAAAGCGTTAATTTCGTCAAAGGATCGCGAAAAAATGCAAATTTCGTCAAAGGATCGCAGAAAAAACAGGAAATTCGTCGGCTGCAATAAAAACTCACCGGTCTCTTTAATGATAGCTATGAATGGACCTCTCCTTACAAAATATGATTCAGTTGTTTCCAAAGCAATGTCATAATATTTCTGCGAATATTAAGACTTTCATTTTGTGCGAAGAGCTCACAATCTAAAGGATCGGGCTGTTTCTAAATTTATTGACACAATAATTGATAAGATCCCCTTCTTATGATGGATTTTTAGCTTTATTATTTTTTTAACTAACATAATTATTCTGTAATTAATATTAATTTTTAATTCAAATGGTAATTATTTTAAAACTACGGTTTTTAATTCATATCGTCAAAATAATATAACACGTTATTTTATGAAACATTAAATTAATTTGCAGAAAGTTTTTGACCCAATATTTATGTGCGCAGAAAGTTTTTGGTTTTATACAAGTCTGGGCGTCATCTGCCAGATGAAAACAAAACAAAAGAAAAACCGAATAAACTATATGACATGCAGTGGGGACATCCAGTATAAAATGAGGAAAATAAATGCAGAGCAGTAAAAATTAGAATAAAAACAAATAAACTTTACTAGAAGCATAAATAGCAGTGCATTTGCCTAACATTGAAATCATAGGATGACTATAAAATTAGCTGCATATGGTTATTTTAATATGCATATCCAAAGTTTAGGGATAATAAATGAGGTGTTATAATTACATACTTCATTTTTTTAATCATAATTTCAATGGATTCTTTCTGTAGACCTTCAATAGTATTATTACATGGAATTTTTATTATGGCAAGTGATTTAGTAAATTCGTAATTTTTATTTTCACGTTAATATCGAACTTTTCATGGTGTAAATGCCCAGCTCTTAAACCTTTTATCTTCTGACGGTACTTACAAGTACCATTAAAATAACTTGTTATAAAATTCATTTAATACATCGATTAGTAGTTATACAATTTAGAATGAGTTATAGATGCATTACTTTATCTTGTTCCGAAAGCATTATTATGGTTATACAAAACAAAAATATTTTTAAAAGGATGATTTATTTTGCCTTTGCATCTTTTCAGCTTTCTTGGTGTAGGGGGAGGGGGATATTGTAAGAACATTACATTTGTACATTTCCTAATTCTACAAAATACTCAGAGAAATATTTAAGATAAAAGATTTGAGTGGGGTTATAAATATTGCACAAAATCCCTATAAATTCAAATTTAATTAATCCTTCTAAATCCTTCAATCCTTTCAAAAGCCTTCTAAAATTTATTAAATGATTATGTAAAACTTCTAATGTAGTTTTAAAAATACACGAAAAAAACTTTAGGCGATAAAATTTTCTTGCATTCATAATTCAGTACATAAAGGGTTAATTTAAACATGTTGTAAATTTAAAGGTAACAGTATACATAAATAACTTCGTGAAAAGATAGTGTTTTATCAGATTTTACGTAGAGAGCTAAACGTTAATAACTTTCAACCCTGATATACAATCGTATCTCGCGTTGGTGCAAAATAATGTCATAAATCATATAAACGTTTAAACCGCCCTTTTTAAAAATACATTTATTAACAAACATCTTTTTCTTTACGCAGTAAAAGAAGGTTTTATCATTCTTGCTTTTTACATTAAAATTACCAATTAATATAGTCGCGTGCATACTTTATACAAAATTTGAACTTTTTTCATGTGATAGATTATGCAAAATGCTTTACTTGCCTTATTAGGTGGGCTGCGAACATTTTAAAACTTTAAGGTGTGTCACGTAACTGAAAAGTTTGGTAACAGCTGGCGTATAAAAGAGTTGTAGAAATTTAAGAACTTTTTTGGAAATGCCTTAAGTATTCATATACCTTAAGGGGGCTGGTCACTCAGCTTCCGATTTCCCCTCACTAATGTAAAGTCTACGGGCATTGGGTGCATTCGCATATTTAAAATGTCTCCTCGGGAAATTAACATTTTTAACTTCTATTTTTTGTGTAAACTTCCTAAAAGATGTCTCTTTTTTTCTGAGTTCTCAAAATATTTCTAAAGTATAGACTTAATTTCATAGGAAGTGTTAAAATCTTACTCCACAGTTCGTCCGCTTTTAACACATAAAATATTAAATTCAGCATAGATTTTAGAAATGTTTTGAAAACTAAGAAAATAAGAGACACCCTTTAAGAAGAGTACACAGGAAAAAGATGTTAAAAATATGAATTTCCCGAGAAGATATTTTAAATACAGTCGTACCCGCTTAAACGAATATTGACGACTCCAGAAATAATATGCGATTAAGCGGATTTTTCGATTAAACGGGAAATGGTAATTGTAATATTTAATGCGTAATAAAAAGGCAAAATAACCATCTACGGTAAATTTAATTAACAGCATAATAAATCGTTAATAGAATAACATAAACTAAAATAAACATAAATGCTAATATAAAGTAAATACGTATTAATTTAATGTCAGTACATACATTTATATGGTTTACATCACACTTAATGCAGCTCGTTTGAATTTGGTCAAACCTTTGCTACTTCTAATTTACGTTACTTATACTGCCTTAAAAAATCGTCTAAAGTGGTTTGTTTAAGTAGAATTTTAAAGGGGTAAATATCGAGTTATTTTTTGAATGAGTGCAAAATATCACAACTAATATCTCGAGTCTCGAAGTGACAGCGCATTGCCATTAAAGCCTGGTTAACAGCAGGAAGTGATGGTGGGGAGATCAAGGTGGGGAAATCATTTGACCCGTCCATTATACACCTGCCGGACGAAACCATTGCAGGAAGTACTGAAAATTTGTTTTCAGAGTAAAGGAACCGAAAATGACAAAAGGTGGAAGGAAATTCCAGCTGAAACGTGCTTTCCGCGCCTATTTTCAAACATCGGTCATACATAGTTATTATTCGATTAAGCGGGAAAGTTCATAAAAGATATTTGGTTTAAGCAGGGAAAAATAACATAGAACCAATAGGAATAAATTCGGTTCAGGAGGATTCTATTCGAATATGCGGGGTATTCGATTATCCGTGACCGATTAAGTGGGGAGGACTGTATACGAATGCATCAAAAGTCTATAGACTTAACATTACAGAGGAGAATTCCGAAGCTGAGTGAACAGCACTCGTAAGGAACGTAAATCCAAACATTACTTTTTTGTTATCTTACTATGTCAAGTAACAGCTATTTCAGTGGCAGAGCCAATCTTCATCTAAAAAGGTTTTTGAAACATTGTTACTCATAAAATGAACAATTTCGTTGTATTATACAATATGCAATGCATAAAAACAGACGTAATGGAAAGCGCAAACAACTATAATAAGCATCTTTAATAAGATTAGAGCACGTTCTCTAATCTTCAGATAAATAAAAAAAGAGAAAGGAATGAAAAATAGCAAAAGCAATAACATACGTACTACTTTGCGGATATTGCTCCTAACTTTTTGTTTCTTAAATTTAGTGTCTAAATAGAGGCTCCTATTTTAGATCGTCTGAACAGTTGAATGGTAAACATTTTATGTTGATTATGCTTTTCTTTGCTTTGTTTTTTATATATCATGTATTTACCTTAACGCAAGACCTTTTTTTTAATACTTATTATAATAGTCCAAGAGTCGACAGCGCAAAAACCTATGTTATCAAGCACAAGAAAAAAACCTTTATTTTATGGAAGAGTAGAAGTAGGGGAATCTAATGATCCATGTCTGCAGAAAGTGAAGTGGGGCAGAAGCCAAAAATTAATACCACCAGTTGTTGACTCGTAGGTTTATCATTGTGTTTGTCCTACAAACAAAGATATGAAAACATGGACGACTGGGAGCAGGAAAACACAATGATAAACCTACGAGACAACCACTGGTGGTATTAATTTTCGGCTTATGAAACCAGGCCCTTGTTATCGCATGGGCAAATCGGGACTTTGCCCAGGGGACCCTAAATCCATATATTGATTTATAAAATATTTAGTTTTTCTTTTTTTTCAATTCCAACTCTGAAAATTTTCAAATACAAAATATAAATTTCATTTTTTTTAAAATTCTACTAAACTTTCTGAAAAACAAATTTCATTTTGAACTCACAGAGCTCAATGCTTTCGCAAAGCTAACCTCAACCACTTTCAAATAAGAAATAATATTTTGATTTTAATAGATTGTATTAGCAATGATCTTAAATCATATCTAAACTTTAGTGGTTTAACCCTTTAAGCGTCCTAACCGTGTTTTTCCGTCACACACTTTTTTAAATTCAAATGCTAGTGATCTTAAATCATATCTAAACTTTAGTGGCTTAACCCTTTAAGCGTCCTAACCTGTGATTCCGTCACACACTTTTTTAAATTCAAATGCTGTTAAACACAAAATTCATATGAATGTTAATCTTTTGAAGTGCATAAGCTAAATTAAGGTTACCAAATACAAATCCTCATACCAATACGTGTCATAGCTATAATTTTATGAATCGTTAAACGTGTATGAAAAATTCTGCAGGACGCTTAAAGCGTTAAAATAATCAGTAATGAGATAATTTTTTTCCGTATTCAAAGCTTTTTCTTTTAACTTTTACTTAATTATGAAAAACAAGCCCAAAATTGCCATCTTTTTAGATTTATTGAAAAAACACTTTCTACTTGTGAAGTAGAATGTATTTTATTTCATATTATGTTGTGTGTAGTACAATTTAATAAGATGTAAAAGAAAGTAACTTGATTAACTCATATTTATACGTTTGAGTATTTGACACTCTCTCATAAGTTGAAGTTATTAAATTCATCGTAAAGTAATATAACAAGTTTCTAAAGTTATATAAAAGAGTTTTGTTCTGTACTAAGAAAAAAAAAGAGTATTTTTATTAAGGTACTTGATTTAGAACTGACGGATCTAAGAATTTTCTTCTATTTAAAATCCAAGGTGCAAAAATATTGTTTATAAATACACATATGACTGACCACCAGTTCTATTTGAATAATGTTTCAATGAGCCGAATGGGGCCCCCTAATTTATCTTTGCCCATGTCCCCAATTAGTCATGATCGGGGCCTGTATGAAACCACTTCACTTCCGGCAGACATAGATCATTAGATTCCCCTAGTTCTACTCTCCGATAAAATAAAGGTTTTTTTTCTTGTGCTTGATAACATAGGTTTTAGTGCTGTCGGCTCTTGGACTATAAGTTTGTAGTTATGAAACACGCCCGAAACACTGAATTTTATTAATTGGATGAATTTTTGCATTGTTAACTGGGCTTAAAACCGAGTGAAATAGTGTCCAAGCTGGGGCTTGAACCCGGCTTGAGTTAATGAACACAAACACATATCAATGAAATGTGGGTTCGAGTGCCGGCTTGGACTCTTTTTCACTCAGTTTTACTCTAGTTAGCAATGCAAAAATTCATCCAATTAATAAAATCATATTATAAGTTTTTAAAAATATCCTGGGAGGGATTTTAACCCTGAAATACTCCCGCACCCCACTTCGCTACGGAAATGGTTATTTCCATTCCAAATGTAAACTGACCGAGCTTTCAATACTATCCCCTTTCCAGATACACAATTTTGCGGATCTAAAAAGAAATACCATGAAAATACCTTCTTCTGTTCTTGGATCTCCGAGCTCGACATAAAACACTGAATCTCTCTCGTAGCTCTCCTTGTCGAAGATGGCGATCGGAATGTCCTTCCTAGAAAACACAAAATGTATCAATCATTTTTCGCACGTCTGTAGCAAAATATATTCATCATAGAAACACTAGATGGTGACTTACTACACTGTAAAACAAGTGGGTAAGTGTGATCGAAGATCGCACAAAGAGTTTTGTTTAATACTCCTTTCAAAACTCTTTATCCTTTAATTAATGAATCCAAATCATTAATTTATAATTATTAAATTCTTATATAGATGGCAGCACCATTAAATTTAATTTTAAAATGATTAGAAAAGGAAGATATCTTTTTAAACAAATTAAAAATATTCAACTCAAATTATTTTAATAAAAATTCAAAATTCCAAAAAATTCACAAATTTAGCGGAAGTTTAAATAAAATTTAAAATATCTAAAAACAAAAAGATTGTTTAAACGAAATTTAAAATGTTGAAATTTCTCAAGAATTTATTGGATGTTCAATCAAAATTTAAAATTTCGAATTTTCTCAAAATAAAACAAGATGTTTAAACGAAATTTAAAATTCAGAAAGTTAAAAAATTCAGCGGAATTTTAAAGAACATTAAAAATTTTACAAATTCTCAAAAAAAAAAAAGATTTTTTTTAAATTAAAAAAGTATTTGTTGAAATATTTTGCATCAACTTTTGTCCTTTTGGCCTTAAAATAGCAAAAAAAAAAAAAAAAAAAAAAGGTACTACTTAGTTATCCCGTCAACCAAAAATCTATCGCTAAACTATAAGATTAAATGACAATAATAGTTGATCGTAAATGTCACATTCACTTGCCTTTAAGAATATTCACGTGTTTACGTCATCAAATTATTTTTATTTCGACGTTTTATTTGTATTTTCATTAATGTTATACTAATTTATTTGTTTTTTGTGATTTAAAATAAAAATTATGTCAATTTGTATAATTTGGCGAGTAGTTTGGCGATTTATATAATTTGGCGAAATTGGTCGACGGAATAATTAAGTAGTGCCAAAAAAAATTACAATAGTTCTGTAAAATTGAACCTATTAGATAATAAAATTTATTGCGGGGGGGGGGGGGTTAAACTCAAACCGGGTACCTTTCGAATAGCAAGTAAATCCGTTACCATGGAGCCATCTAGAACATGCGAAAAATACTGAAATTAAGGTTCTGTTTTAAAATGTAAATCGTAAAAATGGTCGGATGTCATTAAATTAATTCATTAATCATCATCAATTTAATTAAAATAATTTAAGAATTCTTCAAAACTTTATGATTTGTCGTGCGATCGGAGGTAATCAGCTATAAATGTGCAAAATTTCAAGTCTCTAACTTATACAGTTTCCGAGAACGAATTCTGTGACTGGCAGACAGACATAGGAGTGAGACGAATAGGGTTTCACTAGATGAACGAAACCCTAAAAACAGGCGTTTCTTAAACTAGGAAAATATAATATAACAGAAAACGAAAATATAAAATAACCTCTTCCGAGTTACCCACGATTCCAAAAAGCGTTCCTAATCTTTAAAAATCTCAGAAAACATTATATTTTTGAGACTTAAAGAATCGTTTATAAATAGAAAGTTTCTTTTGTTGCCACTGATTTTCTGAAACTTTTCAAAATAGATTTAACAGCTATATTAATCAGTTTTCTCAAATCAGAATATAGGTTCTGTGAATGCTATCCAATCTCAAGTAAACATATTTTCATCCTCAAAAAATATGTTTTACGTACAGACAAACATGACAAATATAAAAGCATTAACATTTACATTAAAATTTATATTGTTTTGTTACTCTTGGATCGATAACTTCAGCTACGCAGCTGAAAATGTTCAATTCAGAATTAATAATATTCTAAAATCCGATATTCTGGTTTGAGAAAACTTTTCAATACTCTCTAAAAACTACTCGGAAACGTTTCTGAAAACCAGTGGCAGCAAAAGAAACTTTATTTTTACAAATGATTCTTTGAATCTCGAAAATAAATTGTTTTTTGATGTTTCTAAAGATAAAGAACATTTTTTGAATCGTGGGCAACTCGGAAAAGGCTATTGTATATTTCTGTTCTGATTGTATTATATTTTCGTAGATAAAGGAAAATTTCTCTTTTTAGGGTTTCGTTCATTTCACGAAACCCTTATAGTGTCGCTTCTCTGTCTGTCCGTGACAGCGTTCGTACTCGGAAACTATTTAAGTAACAGACTTGAAATTTTTTTTACATACCCCCTGTCATGCCCAAAATTATAAAAATTTTAAAAAGTTTTGTTATTTTAATTAAATAAATTAATGTAATGACATCCCACCCTTTTTTCGATTTCCAAACACAATCTTAATTTCAAACATCTTTTTGCGAGCTTGGTAGTCTTGTGGTAAAGTATGTTATTTGTAACCGAAAGGTCCCGGGTTCGAAGCATGTCGGTGGAAGTTGGAATTTTGAATTTTTTACATTTGACTGTCCGATGGGTTTAAATTAAAAGAAATTTCGTATTTTTTATCTATTTACCGTGTTTTTTTTGTTTTTTGTTTTTTTTTAAATAAATGTTAACATTATTTTTTGGCGCCGTCTAGTGAGTGTTTGGAAAGTGAAAGAATTAATATGGATTTTTTTCGAAATTATTTCAGCATTTTAAATATGTTTTAAACATTTTTTTCTTTTAAAATATTTATATTTTATTTATACCTTAGCTAAATTTTTGAAATTGCTGAATTTAAAAACATTCGGATTTTTTAAATTTTATTTAAATAATTTTACTTGAATATTTTTAATTTAGCCTAAAAATATTTTTTTAATTATTTTTAAATTAAATATAATAGTACTGCCATTTGTGTAATTGGTTAATAATTATAAATTAACAGTTTTGATTTATTAATTAAAAATAAACCATTTTAAAAGAGATATTAAAAAAAAATCTCTGTGCGATCTTCCATCACACTTATACATTTATTTTTACTAATTGCTAGCTTCCTTTTTTTATTTTTTTATTTTTACTAATTGCTAGCTTCCTTTTATTTATTTATTTATTTAATTTTTAAATCTAACGTATTTTGAACCAGAAATTTTGCTTATTAAATGATATCAAATTAGTATCACACAGAAACAAGATACATTTTATGAATAAAATTTCAAAACTAAATTAATAAATCTTTAATTTAAACAAATAAATTAAAAATATATTTCAGCACTTGAAAGAAAAAAAAAGAAAAAGAAGAAGAAGGAACGTTGGCAGCTATGTTCCCCATATGTACGTAGTATTAACTTGATACTGCATACCAGGGTTGTCGCATTTTAACTTTTTTCAGGCCAATATTTTCTACTAGGAACATCGTATTTAAAGGTCGCATTTAAAAATTCCACTTCATTTAAATCGATTTAAAAACCATGAAAAATTAAAAGTGAAAGTTGGCTTGTTATTTTGCGGTAGCAGTTACATTTCAGATAGAAAAAGAGTAACGCATAAAAAATCATTAAAACGATCTTTCTGCCCTTTTTTCAGAGTGCATGTTAATAAGAAATGTACTTTTTGTAAAGTGTTAAACTTTCATATTCCCATTTAGGAACATTAGATTGTAAGAGGAAGGTTACATTCCAGTGAGTAAAGTAAATAACCGGTCAAGTGCGAGTATTACTCGCGCACAGAGGGTTCCGTTCAATAAATATATGAATTAGTAACGGGACATTATTGCATTACACAAATATACTATTAAACTTCGTTATCTAGGTTTTAAAAGCCGATTGCGCATAGGGTACGCCGCCCGTGTCTTCATGTCCATCCAAACCGCCCGTGTCTTTAAGGGTTAATATCGTGGCTAATTATCAACATTTTTTTTTTCGAAAATCATTATCAACAATCTTTTTATATACTTCTGCGGCAATAGGTACCTCCAGCGCTCCTCAACTCCTTTGCTGAACGCCGGCACATCGAAATTTGTGTGTAACGGGAAAATGCGATTTTTTTTTCAAAGATTATGTGACCGCTGTAGGTAATCGCTGTAGTTTTCCTGCAAAGTTTAAATTAACTTCTACTACCCTAATTTTTTCATCACAATTTTAGTTTCACCAGATTCGGAAGTAGAAAGGGAAGGGGGAAATATTTTTGCATTACATTTTTGATGATATCTCTAAACGTATAATAACTAAAATTAAAAGAAATGTATTTTTGAGTTCAGCGTTACGAAAGCTTTCACAAGATAACCCACACGATATACAAAGAAAAGGATTTTTTTCAAGTAACTTAATTAGCCTCTCTACCTTTTTCCTAAATAAATTTGTGAATAGTTAAAAATCTTTAAATATGTGGATCAATAGCCTTTATTACTTCAGCTAATTTGAACTTTCCATGTTTCATAGTTTGCGAGTAAAATGGCTCTGACAGACAGACAGACACAGGAGTGATCTTATAATGGTTCCGTTTTTACTTTTTAAGTACGGAACCCTAAAAACAGATTATAAATCATATTGCTTTCCCATCCTGGGATACACGTATAAGCATAAAATTTATGACGTTTTGTTCAAAAAGTTATTTTTATTTAAATTTAGACATATTATGTGTTGTAAGTTATACATGCGCTTGAATTTAAAAATATATCTATCAAATTGTCAAAGTGCTTTGTTTGTTAAAAATCAAATAATAATAAACAATACATAAATAAATATAACTGTATCTGAATTCAACCTGTAAAAAGTTAAAATAAAGCAGTTCATCTCTCGATTTTGATATTTCTATGTTCAACGTGAAGCAATATCATGGTGTTTTGACAGAGTTTGATTGCTTCGATTGAAAAAGCCGTAACAATGTTTAATGAGGATAATGAAAGATGCACAATTCTTAATGAAATTTATACGCTCATTCTAGAAATGAATATGTTAAACGTGTCCTTGAAGATAGGTTAGTTCACAAAGATAGGCATAAATCACATAAGTTATTTATCCATTGCCTCTCAAAGGGAGCTGAAAATTGTCGTTTATTGCAAAAAATGACTTTAACCAACAACAATATAAAGATATATTCTAATGCCCAACAACAGAGCAAGAAGAAGACGTAATGGAACACGATAGTGAACAGGGTTATGTGCATTGATGAATAGGTGTAAAAAATTACGGATTTCGTATACTTCTATTCCCAAACAGTAATATTCGCCTTCTTTAATCTCAGAATTCCACGATTTAATAAGGCGAATATATATTACTATTCGGTTATACGGGTTTTCAAAATTCGTAATACTTGGACAAAGACTTCACTATGACATTCTCACTCTATTACAGCTGAAGAGAGAAATTTCTCTCCCAGATTAAGACAGAAACCCTATTTCACAACTAAGAGTAAACTCAGAGGGGACATCACTAAAGCGCAACGGCGCCGGCGTAACAAAGGAGATAAAACACTCTGAAATGACAGTTAGGATTCTCTGAGATGGCTGCAGAGTCATCCAGCGAAAGAGTCCATTCCAAGGGACAACAAACTGAAACACCTATGCTGTGAAGGATTTCACAGACATCAGGGTGCCCGTGCAGACAAGATAATCCAAATACCATACGTCTGCGGGCACTTGAAACAGTGGGACTGAACCATGTATGTATAACTAAAGATTATACACTCATGTTTGTGAAATTTGGAACACCATGAAGGAATGACCCAATTGAGTTGAAAATTTCAGAGAATGTAAGGCATAGTGTGTTATACAAATGATTCCAGTTTCAGAGTACTTAGCAGAGTTTAAGTAGCGCCCTCTGGACTGCTGATGAAATCGTATAAATAGAGGGCTGTAGCGGGAGGTTGAAATTTGTCTATGGTGTGTCTAGTGGTGTCTATCTATGTGGTTTGTCTAGTGGTAAACGTTAGGTGAGACGTAACTATACTTCTTCGACGAAAGAGGGCGACGTTTCAACAACTGATGGCGTTTGAATTGGGGAGAGTTAGCGGCCTTCGTGAAGAAGGATTTTCCTATCGTGTAATAGCAGATCGTGTGCAGCGTAATAGCAGCAGAGTGATCCGAGTTTGGAAGCAGTGGATCGAGGAGGATCAGACAACTCAGAAATAAGGAAGTGGACCCCGAACGGTGACGTAAACGCGCGATGATAGGGTTGCATAGGTAGATGCATAGATAGATGCATATGGTTCGCATGGCGCTGACGAACTGTAAAGCTTCATTTAGACAGTTGGCAGCACATTGGTCAACTGCTACAGGTGTCTTAGTATCTGCTGCACCGTGGGCTTCGAGCAAGAACTCCTTTAAACAGGAACCCCCTCGCTCAATACTAACAACGCCTGTGGTTGCAATGGGCTCATGAACATAGAGACTGGCGTGCAGATTGGCAACAAGTGATCTTTTCTGACGAATCCCGATGTAATTTGTGATACCATGATGGCCGCATTCGTGTAATCGTGTTAGACGCTAATCCGGTGAACGTTACCTAACGGGGTGCATTATCGAACGTCGTAGAGGACGAACACCCGGAGGTGCGATTGCATATCATGGACTATCCCAGCTGCTATGAATTTTGGATATTCTGAACAGCAACAGGTACATCAGTGAAGTGCCGGAGGCCCAAGCCGTTCCTTTCCTTCAAGGCATTCCTGGAGCTATCTTTCAACAGAATAATGCATGCCCACATGTTGTAAGGAATGTTCAAGAACTCTTGCCAGCAGAAAACATACAGCTTCTTCCGTGGCCTGCATGTTCGCCGGATATGTCGCCTATTGAAAATGTGTGGGATTTTGTTGATCGGCGTCTCGCTCATGATCCTCGTCCTACAACTTCTACAGATGAACTTTGGGTATGCATACAAACAATAAGGAAATGCTCTTCCCCAGGCAGACATTCAAAATCTGTTAGAGTCCATGCCACGTCGTATAGCAGCACTTATTGCAGCGCGTGGTGTCTACACCCTAATATTGTTTGCTAACACTTAATATTGTTTTTTGCTTTGAAAATGTAATCATTTGTTCATAATGAAGAGAACGAAGTTTCTTTCAACTGGATAAATCATATTCAATGGCTGGAGTAGCACAGTTGAGATTTTTCCAACAGAGCGAAAAATGTCCCGACCAGGAATAGAACCTGGATACCTTGGCTTTCCGTGCCAATGCTTTACCTGTGTTAAGCTATACAGACGATACCTGGCTGACATAATTCACTCTTATTTGTTGGAGATGGCTGCGAACTGCAGCGCTAGTTTCTTTCATCCGAGCTATAAACTATATAATGCTAATAACTATAGCATTTACACGATGAAAGTATGTTACAACATGGAAACTCCTGTATACCACGTAATTAGGTCATAATGAAGAGAACGAATTTCTCTGAATCGAAGTTCTCTGAAAATCTCACGAATAGAATGTAATCATTTGTTTGCATCAGTCGTTTGTGTATTAAATTTAATTTAATTCTGATAATTCATTCATGGTGTTGCAATTTTCACAAACATGAGTGCATTATTAGTAATTTAATTATATATCCATGAACTATATAATAGAATTTCTGACCCCTCACCGCCAAAAAAGAAAAAAGAACGAGTTGAGGACTTAAATCAAAAACTCGAAATCAGTTATTTGATTTGAAACGAGGAGGTTGACTTGGTCATCTTCAGAAAAGTAATAATATTTAGAGAGGTCTTGCTGACCGACTCTGATCTTTCTGTAGAACGGCTCAACCACCGGAGGAGGGCGGGGGAGGGGGGTGCTGATCTTATATTATCGAAAAGCGCAAGGCTGTCTCATTAACTAAGATTACTAAAAACAACAGCCAACTGAAAACCGTCTCAGAAATTGAAAGATTTAAGAAATATAGTGAGCTTAAAAAAATCTTTAAAAAATATAGCATTTGAATGCAGCAGAGTTTGCTGTTTAATTTCTGAAAAATTTTAAATCTGTGACTTATGTAGTTTTTTAAATGACTGGTTAAAATATACTATATAGTTTCATGATATCTTGATCTGACTAACAGTATTTTTAAGGTTTCAATGACCGTTTTAAAAAGATATAATTCGATTCCGGGCTTTTGAGCTGTTTTAAAGGCAAGAAAATATTTTCTTTTGTAAATCATGGAATATACCTCTTTTCCTCTGTCACTTTTTTCTACAAGACCACCTCTTTAGATTTGTTTGTAATCTTGTCTTGAGGTAGGGAGTTTTCCAGTAAGAACAGTAACTTCTACCCCCTAATTTACTGGCTAACTCTATCGAAAGTAATAGTACTATTCATTTTTAACGTTAAAAAAAGTTCTTTCAGACTATACCGGGAGAAAAGACCATTTTCATAGATGATTACTTTACAATTACCGGTATTGAATTGCAATTACCGACTTCACCGAGGATGTTTGTCGACATGCCAACGGATATCTTCATTATCAAGGTGTTTGCCGATTACACTGGAAAGCTATTATTTTTTGGCTGTAATCTTATAAAATTTTATTTTAAAAGACTGGGGACTGTTAAACGTCTTCTACAAAGCATTTAAATCAGCTTAATAAAAGGTTGATTCACATTATTTTCTTCTCATTTAGGTATCAAACAAGATAATTGCCAGTAGGATAAATCAATTAAAAAAAAAAAAAAACGAAAGGGCTTTCAAGTTAGGAGAGGTTATATTTCTTAATAAAACCCATTGATTTAACTATTTTGTTTAAAAAAATTGTTATTTATGTATGTATATATATAAAGAAAGGAAGTACCAGAAAAATTACACAGAACAGTTTTTAAAATGATAATCTAAAGTTAAGTCCTGAGCAGTTCGGGTTATACCCAACACAAACCAAAACTAGTCGTTGGGGGCCCCCGTAATACTTACCCATCATGGATATACCTAATAAAAATATGAAAACAAATAATATAAAAATTTTGTTTTTAAAGTCAATTCCTACTTAGGTCATCAAAGAAAAATGTAATATAATCCCTTAAGCTAATATTAGTTTTTGTTGCATTAAAATATCTCAATTTGTTGATTTTCTGTTGGTTTACAATAGAAGTCTATGGGAATTTGGCGAAATATTAGAGATATCGCCAAGTTGGCGCCACTTTTGGCGACTCATTTTGATCGCCAAATTTGGTGATATATCGCCAAGTTGGTGACAAAATTGGCTGTATTTGGCGACAGAACAGGGTACCCCCTAGGGTAACCCACCTTATAGATATGAAGATGCATTAAATGCTGTTCATTAACCAATGGCCGCCATTTTGTCTCCCATATAAAACTAAAATTAATTAATTATAATTTAATATTTGTTAAATATAATGAATCAAATTTGGCGATATACCGCCAACTGGGCGACAAACTTGGCGGCATTTGGTGACGGAACAGGGTCCCCCCTATGGTAACCCCCTTATAGGTATGGAGATGCATTAAATGCTAGACATTTACGATAAGCCATTATTGGCATTTAATCTTATAGTTTGCGATAGTTTTTTGGTCAGCGGGATAATCGAGTAGCATCGAATCGCGTAAAAGAAACATCCTTATAACTGGAAAAATTATAAACATATTAAATAACAGTTTACTGCTTCGGATTAAGCGTCTCATTTCCAAGTAAAATATATCTTTGAATTGAAATTTGAATGAAATACAGGGTCATGAAAAATCGAAGAGTGTGAAAAATAGGATTACAAATATCTCGACAACTAATTATCCGATCGAGTCCATGATGCAAAATTTATGTTTTTTTATTGTCTTTTATATTCACTCCTTCAAATAAACAATTTCGAAAAAAATTTTATACCTTTTATCAGAACGAATATTTCGAGAGCCCGAAAAAAATAGTTTCGGATAATCGAGGTTACTGATATTCAATAGGCTTCTTTCCATTATTACTCCCTATGTACACACCGAATTTCAAGTCTCTATCTCAATTTGTTCGGGAGATAGCGCGATTACAGACACACACACACCGACACGCATACAGACGGACATTTTTTTTCTAAAAATACGTTTTTCGGAATCTTGAGTGTCTGAAACGTGTAAATCCGTCAAAAATTTTTTTTCTATTTTTAAAACGATTTCAAGACTTATCCTATACTACATATAATGGGTAAGTAAATACTATTTAAAATCAACCAGAAACCCGATCCGAAACCTTCTAAAAAATTTCGACAACTCGAACCCGAAACGTTAGAAAATTAATTCACACTTCAATAAAATTATGGAGAAATAGTCCACAAGTAAATCTCCAATATTATCTTTTATTTGGAAAAATGTGCATTATACTTATTAAAGATTGAATGTACAGTTGTTGTTGTGTTTTCATCTGAAAAATATTCTAGAGGTTTTTGAAAAATCAGATTAAACGAGCTCGACCAGCAAGAGTATCTCCCGACTCAAGACCGACCAGAATCCGAAACAATTGAACGGGTCGGATTCGTATAAAATCGGCTGCCCGATCCGAATCAGGACTCTCTATAGTCAGAAATGGCCGGCGAAGGGAATATATATAGTGTGTCCATAATTAAACGACCCTATTTTAAAACTATCTACAAACGAAACTATTGTTCAGAATTTTGTGAAATTTTGCGGAGGACATGATAAAGGTATGGGAATTTGCTTGAGCGAAAAAAAAAAAAAAAAATAGGAGGCCATTTTTTAACAAATCACACATTTAGCATGCATTTACGGTAGTTTAACAAATTTTGCTATAACCAAACATGTTCCGCATGACAGGTCATCATTTTCAGATATCGTCTGGAATCGCAAGGCAGCATGTTCCTCAGTTGACATTGATAGCAGTATGTTCTGGGAAATTCTAAGAACATGTCGTGAAATGCTGGCTTTAGAATCAGGTTAAGTTAATAAATAAAATTTCTAAACTTTTGCAATGCTAAATCTGTAATTTATTAAAAATCGCTCTCTGGTGGCCAGAATTTTGAGCTTTTTTTTTTTTTTTTTTGGCTTAAACAAATTCCCTCCCCTTTATTATGTCTTTCACAAAATTTCACAACTTTATGAACAATAGTTTTGTCTGTAGACAATTTTAAAGTAAAGTCGTTTAATTACGGACACCCTGTATATATATATACACTATATTGCCATTAATGACTGGCAACTTTCAATTTTAGACATTTTGTCGAATATTTAGAAATATACTTGACAGATTCTTCTGGAATTTCAGGATTGAAAAGAACAGATATGACCTCATATTTAGCAATGTCGGTTTGATAAGGGGGGTAATTAGGGAGCCAACAAAAAATCAAAGAAAAAAATAATACTTGGGATCACTCTGTAAAATAAAATGCACGAAATGATCTATCGCTACCGAATATAAATAAACAGACATTGTGCAATATGTGTATTCTTTTGTGTAAGAATAGCACGTATATTAATAGAGATATAGCGATTTATTTCAAATAATAAAAAAATTCTTGCATGTTTTTTGCTTATAACATGCAGGGTTTTCAACCAAATTTAACTCCGGTTTCAGAAAAATTGAAAAAATATAGTAGAAACAATATAGTGCAATTGAAATATAAATATATTAAATATTTTAGGAAATATGAGCAGTTGTATGAAATCATTTTTATCTGCGCATGCGCGAACGATAACAAGGATCATTTTATATAATTTAATAGACAACTCTATGGAGCAGCTTATTAAAAAAAATCTAGTCAAATATCGTAAAAATTCAGAAAGATATCGGCATTAGAGTGAGCAAATTTTTAGTTGTTCTCTAAAAGCAGCTGAATGATAAGGAATTTTCCACAAATTGTCATTTTAAATTTAAAATTTTTTTAAATTTTCATTTTTTATTGTTGCTTTAGTTCTTCTTCGATAACCACCAGAACGAGCCTATACCATGATCAAAAGAAGTATCAAAATCGAAGCATTTTTTCCAAATCTACTTGTTGATATTCACTAAATACTAACTTTTTTCTGAAAGTCAGTTAATAAAAAATGACAATTTGTGTAAAATCCCTTATCATTCAGCTGCTTTTAGAGAACAAGTAAAAATTTGCTCACTTTAATGCCGATATCTTTCTGAATTTTTACGATATTTGACTAGATTTTTTTAATAAGTTGCTCCATAGAGTTGACTATTAAATTATGTAAAATGATCCTCGTTATCGTTCGCGCATGCGCAGATAAAAATTATTTCATACAACTGCTCATATTTCCTAAAATATTTAATATATTTATATTCCAATTGCACTATATTATTTCTACTCCATTTTGTCAATTTTTCTGAAACCGGCGTTAAATTTGGGTGAAAACCCTGCATGTTATAAGCAAAAAATATGTAAGAAATTTTTATTTTTTTAAAAATAAATCGCTATATCTCTATTAATATACGTGCTATTCTTACACAAAAGAATACACATATTGCACAATGTCTGTTTATTTATATTCGGTAGCGGTAGATCATTTCGTGCATTTTATTTTACAGGGTGATCCCAAGTATTATTTTTTTTCTTTGATTTTTTGTTGGCCCCCTAATTGCCCCCTTATCAAATCGACATTTCTAAATATGAGGCCATACCTTTTCTTTTTAATCCTGAAATTCCAGAAGAATCTGTCAAGTATATTTCTAAATATTCGACAAAATGTCTAAAATTGAAAGTTGCTGGTCATTAATGGCTGTATAGTGTATATATACATACATATATCAACAAATTCAGAGGGGTAGTAGTTGGCATCAAGAGGATGAAAAATTGCGATGGAATATGGGTCGCAAACCACATATTTAGTCACAAATACAGGGTGTTTCATCCTAACTGAACTCGCGTTGACGGTAATAATTTCTAGAAAAATAAAATTGCAAGGCAAATGCAACGTTATGTACCTTGTTTTGAGTGAAATGTGATAACATCACGAAAAGATCTGGAAAAACATGCTGCTCAAGCAATCGATGATACCGTATGAACTGATAATCATAGTCCAAAATGTCCTTCAAGTGCATACTGCTGGCGCGTATAATGCAAACTTCTACCACTTTTGTTTGGTGTTATCACATTTACAACAAACGTGAGAATGTCTGTTAAATGTTTTATTATAATGTACTTCAGTTTTCTGAAAGTTATGACCGTGAACCCAAATTGAGTTAGGATGAAACACCCTGTGTTTTTGATTAAATACGTGGTGCCTACTATCAACCCTCTGAATTTGTCGGTCGAATTTTGGAACACCCTGTATATACAGGGTGAGTCTAAAATCATGGGACAAACTTCAAGGGGATGTAAGAGACATCACAAGGATTCAGATTTGCACAATAACCTATGGTCGGAAACGCTTTCCTGGTGCGGTAGTGACGGCACAAAACACAAGAAAGACAGGACACGAATAAGAGGAGAAAACATGTTTATTATCCTTAGTACAGCAAAAAAACTAAGGAAAAAGAACATTAAAGAGACAATGATCCTCATCAAAGTAGGTGTTCGAAATTACGACCCCGGGCCGTGATGCATGGAAGCGCATCTCCGGCGCATGGGAGATCTAATGTTCTCGAAAATACCGGGGGTGTCCCGGACTTCCCCAGCAGCTGTTACTATGCGTGCAACACGTTCCTCAGCACTTTTCAGCATTGTCCCGTCCTTTTTGCAACACTAAGAATAATAAACATGTTTTCTCTCCCTGTTTGTGTCCGTTCTTTCTTGTGTATTGTTGTCGCCATTACCGCGCCAGGAAAGCATTTCCGATCATGGATTGCTATGCAAATCTGAATCCTTGTGATGTCCCCTATCACCCCTTAAAGTTTGTCCCATGATTTTAGACTCACCCTGTATATAAAGGGAAGAAAGGGCAGAATTATCGCTTGTAACAAATCTAATAATCTATAGTTTAACCCTTTATCTACTGACGGTACTTATAAGTACCATGAAAATAACTTGTTATAAAATTCATTTAATACATAGATTACTTGTAATACAATTTAGAATTAGTTATAGATACATTACTTTATCTTGTTCCAAAAGCATTATTGCTTACACAAAACAAAAATATTTTTAGAAGGATGTTTTCTTTTCCCTTTGCATCTTTTCAGCTTTCTTGGCGTTGGGGGGAGGGGGGGGGGATGATTTTTCAATTCGAAAATATTTCTATATTTCTATTGTAAGAACATTATATTTGTACATTTCCTAATTCTACAAAATACTAAGAAAAATATTTAAAATAAAAGATTTGAGTGGGATTATAAATATTGCACAAAATCTCTAGAAATTCAAATTTAATTAATCCTTCTAAATCCTTCAATCCTTCTAAAATATTTCTAAAATTTATTAAATGGTTATGTAAGTCTTCTAATGTAGTTTAAACAATTCACGAAAAATGCTTTAGAAGATAAAATTTACTTGAATTCATAATTCAGTACGTAAAGGGTTAAGAAGAATGAGTTACAATTTCATTTATTTGGGGCAAAGAGCCTGATTAGAAACTTTTTTCTTAAAGTAGTTAAGGTTAGTCAAAATAAGCCAAAATGATGCAATTGGAATTTTAACGAGTTGAACGAATGTAACAGTTTATAGTTTGAAATGAAAAGCCTTTATTGACCTTTAAGGTATTTTACGTTCATATAATTGTAATCATATCTGAAATAGTGTGGTATTTTTAACCCAAATAATCTCTTTTATAAAGGTAATTTGTCATCTCAAAAGTGGCTATTCAAGATTATTCTAGATAAGTGAACTCAAATGTAATAAATAAAGTAAAAAAAACAAAAAAAAAGATTTGATCGGAATCGCTTCCTGTTAACCTCCCACTATGATATTTTCCTTCCTTAGTTATTTGCGCCTTGTTATTTTCATTCCCTATAATTTGTCAATCCAAAAATGTTTTCCGATAATAAAAAATAATAATCTCCGTTTTATGGGTAGTTTTATTAACCGCATCGAGATTGAAGAGTTTGATAAAGTCAGAGGTTTTTTTTTTTTGTGAGAATTTCTATCAGTTTTTGAAGGATTCAAAAATATATACAGTCGAGCCCCGATTTAACGAATCGCAATTTAACGAAGTTCTCGATTTAGCGAATTTTTTTATGGTCCCGACGAAAATGGAACATAAATACTTCGATTAAACGAATTTATAAACCCGATTTAACGAATAATTTTCGATGTCAAAAAAATGAAAAATAAGAAATTTTCTAATATTTATTATAAATTTTCAATGTCCCTGTTTGTTAATTTTCCAAATATGTATCTTGTGATGCAGAAGTATCCGCATGCGAAAATGCCCGTTACACCGAGGTTATTAAATCAGTAGTGGTAGATCGGATGAAGAAGATAAAATAGAGATGAATCATGTAATGTTCAAAAAAGCAGTTAGCAGTTTGGATACTTTGAAATGGTAGTTGATGGCTCATGATGTTGATGACACTGTTTTCACAGCTTCAGAAAAAAATCGATAAAGAAGTTCGGAATACAAAATCAAAACAAAGCAAAGAAACATCTATAAAAGTCTTATTATTTACCGATAAAATTTGAATAAATGAGATTTTTTCTTAATTACAATGCTTTAGATTTATAGTAATACATAAAAAAAAGAATCAATTTTTATACAGAGTGTTTTCTTAAAGCGACAAATGTTTAACATCAAGTGAGCATTATTCTTCTTATTTATTGCCATTTTTTAAAACTTGTTCTGTTGTATAAAAATATTCCTTTGATTATCCCGATTTAACAAATAATCTCGATTTAACGGACAAAGTTGATAGTCCCGAGCGATTCGTTAAATCGGGGTTCGACTGTAGTATGTATATATTTATATTTTACTCATTTTTAACACTTTCAAACAAAGTTGAAAAGTGTTTATGAATTCGGTTTGTCTGTCCGTGCTCTAACTCGCGTAAATATAGTCCGATTGCTATGAAATTGATATATGTCATTGGGGTTTACTGTGGTATGATAGGTACTGAAAATGAAGTGTGTAGCGTTTTTGGTTCATTTACAGGGCCACTCAAAATAATTCCGTTACATTACGGTCCATGTGAAAAAATCGTTGCCATGTATTTTAAGGGGGTAGGATACCTTTGAACACGTCGAAAAAGTAAAAAAATATCACTATGTTCTAAGCTTCAAAACTTGTGTAATAAGTCAAAATTAAAACCAAACTTCATTTAAATATAAAGTTCATATTTAAAATTATATTAAAATATATATATATATATATATACTTGCAAATTCATAAATAAATATTGAAATGATAAGTTTAAAAATATATGATAATAAGAGATAAAAATCTTGCGCGCATGATAAAAACTGAAAATATGCATATAAAGAGGAAAATTTGGTGAAAATAAATACATAATATTGTTACCTTTATAATAAACCAGAATATTTCTAAAAAATATTGGCTAAATTAAAAAATTAACAAAAAATTCAAAATTTTCATTTTTTAAAAATATTTTCAAAGTATAAAAACAAAAATCAAATAAAATCTTACCTTTTTCTGGTTTTAAGATACAGAAGTGAATATATGGTTAAAATTTCTTTTGATTGTCATGCATAGTTATTTAGTAACGCTCGCAGTATCAAAATTAATCGTTTTGAAAAAACGCAACGCAAAGGTTAATTATCCTATGTAGTCTTAATATGTAGTCTTAATAAAAGTGCCATAATTAGTAAACTAATGGGAATTTTTTAATGCGGTTTTTTGCGTATTGTTCAGAAATGATTACGAAATCAAAATATGTATTAAAAAAATTCAAAACTTTTGAAAGTTTAAATGTATCCTACCCCCTTAATGATATTACGTTATTTTAAACATATTGAAATTGATATACGTTACTGAGATGTACTACAAGGTTCTTACTATATAATATGGTGTGCATAGAATTTATTGTTCGTTTACAGGGACACACTAAAGAATTTGACTACAGAAGAAAGTGGGCAATAATTGAACTATTGAAGACTACGAACAATAATTGCTGGAAGTGCGTTTTCAGTTATGATATGCATTTTTAAATGTAACTATTTTTTATATATTACTTGGTATGTATAAATTCTATAGATCCTATACAGGGTCGTGCAAAAGTTCTCAACATTATCCGCTTACTGGCAGAAATTGTCGAGTGGAAATTTTCAACTGTACTATCCGTTTAACTGAGCTAACTTTTAGCATACGATGTAGTATGCATACGTATCTGTAGGTTATATGGGGCATTCTCACAATCTTTTGACTTTTGGAGGAAAAATTCTGACAAAATTAAACTTGCTAAAATAACATTTTCATCTGATAGACGAATGCCTTAATGATTCGAAATAAAGAAAAAATGGCCAGCAGCGGAAGTTTTTTTACTTAACTGAGGTTTAAGTTAAACTTGCGAGTTTAATTTTCCTTACCATTTTACCCCTATAACTTTTTACTTTCTTCTAAATTTTTACTTATAATGAATTTGCATAGTACCCACAGGGCATTCAAATAAGAAATAATAACAATGTAGTACTTTTAATGCAGAATTTTTGTATAACATTGTCTTAAAGGGGTGTTAAAGAAGGGACGGTAAGGTGAAAAAAGGAAATGGTATTGAAAAACGGACGAAATTGTAAAAAAAAGGACGGTAACAATCGAACGGTAAAGAAAATTACAACCTATTTTTAGAAAAATCATGTTAAGACTAAGTGATAGTCACAATGTTCATTGATTTTTAGAAACAGTTGTTAACATTGGATTAAATAATTTTTTTTTTTTTAATTTACCTCAAAAAGTGCAAGAATAAACCTTGGGTACGGTGAGACTACCAATAAAGCCACGATGCTTGAAATTGATATTTAAATGCTGATTTAAATTCTACAGTAAATTTCCTGCCAAAGAATTTTAGACATTATTTCTCTAGCATACTTCTGCATGAGAAAAAACTTGAAAAAAATTATGTGGCTGCATCTGAAATGATTTTCTGTATAATTTTAGAAGAGGGATGGTAAGCAATCTAAAACCCAGGGACAGGGTTTAAAAAATAATAAAACCCCTAAAAATGCGTGCAGGTTAATTTTTAGCTATACATATTTATATAAAACCATATTTCTAGTTTCAGAAAAAAAATTACATCGAATTATTTTTATTGAAACAATTGTATCCAGACAGCTCAAAACTTAAAAATCAGCATCAGGGACACGGGACGGTATCGGAGTTTTCCAGGTGTTTGGACCCCCAACATTGTCTAAAACTTATTTATCTCGTTAATATTGTAGTGCAATCATGCAATGGGATGTTCCCCACTATATGAAATAATAATTAAAAAAAAACACAAAAAAGTGTATTAAAATAAAAATTATTATTCACAGACATGAAAGTCAAAAGATTGTGAGAATGCCCCATATACGGGGCTGCACAAATAAAATCGTATATTTTAACGACTATTCATGGTAGTAGGAGAAATCCGTTTTCCAAATTCTTCATTTTGACATCATCTTTCACTTTAGTAAATTGTGAAATTTTGTTCTAGTAGTCTGAATGTGTTGGAAAGAGTTTCATAATCTATGCTGTACGCATGATTTTCGTTATTGTTTTTCTTGAAATCTGTGTTTATGTAACCATTTCCTTTGTCATATAAAATATTATTGCGTCAAAAATTAATATTTCTTTT
This sequence comes from Maratus speciosus, assembly GCA_963932465.1. Lineage (NCBI taxonomy): Eukaryota > Metazoa > Arthropoda > Arachnida > Araneae > Salticidae > Maratus > Maratus speciosus. Next base: position 461,489,872 of record OZ010792.1, read on the forward strand.
TTATAAAATAAAACTTTTAAATTTGATATATCTTCTTAAAGAATAACTCTTTTTATTCTTTCCCTTATTGAGTACAAAAACGAATAAATATTAATTTATCTTTGGAATTTACAAAAATATTTGTTTTTAAACATTACAGACTCTTTTCAAACATTTTTTTTTAAAGAAAGGTTTTTTAAACAATGTCTTTTGTTACGAGAATCATACTTTCAAAATTTCATTTTAAAACAAATATCTTGACGACAATTGAAAGAATATATAAAAGAAAAACACTTTTCTAGAATTTCAGACGCAACTATTTAAAAATGACAAAAAATATATTCAAAGATTAATCGGATTTAAATCCCGGAGAAGAAAGTAGGATTATATTTACAGGCAGATTGTGTCATTTTTTTGTTTCATCATATTTACATGCGGTTTAGTGCCCCCCCCCTTTTTTTAACTGTAGGTTATGTAAATAATAATAATAATATAATATAATAAAATAAAATAAATGGATTTTTTTACAAGATTTTTGCACTTCGGAAACCCTTATTAAACACGAAACATTCAAACATTCAGAAGAAACGGAGCGCTGTTTATGTTTGTACATTCGTGGGGGAAAAAAGTATCCCCCTCCTCAACTAACTCTACAAACCATCGTGTAAAAATGATATTGGTACCAACTGCTAAGTAATAATCACAAACTCGAATTAATAACTTCTCAAATAAATCATCGAAATGAAATGTTTCTTTTTTAATAAGATACAATGAATGGAGCTCAAAAATAACCTAAGAATATTTTTTAGATTCAAAAACATATTTTTGCAGATGATTTTCTTTTTCTTTTTTTAAGTTTTCTATGGTCTTCTAAGTAGGGAAGGGCAAGAAGTGTTACGCGCCGATTTTGACGAGAGTGGTACCGTTGAAAAGATCTCGTCGTGGGGAGTAAAAAACTCAATTTAACTACCCGTCGCAAATTAGCCGTTTTCGAGATTTCCGACAATTTATGTCTCACAATTTGTTTATTTATTACAATGTATTTATCCTGTTAAAGTTGTCATATCGTTAAATTTATAATTTTTGCTGTCAAATGGCTTCCTGTTAGCTTAATTATTTTACTTATGTTTAAAAATTAAATATGCAAAAAGAAGAAAAAATGGGAAAAAAAATGAAGAGAAGTTAATGGCTGTAAATGCAGGGCTCTCACGGGCTACTATTATTATATTATATTATCACTACTATTTTTGAAAAAATAAATTTTGTAGTATATTTCTCTTCCACATTTTGACAAAGTACATGTGAAAGATTTTTACTGGTGAAAGTGGTGCGAGATGAATTAAAAAATTGTCCCCAATGGTAGGCTTATAAATGTATTGTTTCAAGTGCTATGTGTATGATTGTTGATACTGGATATTTGTAGCCTTCACTAGTGGTTGTTGTTTTCTATACAGAAGTATGCAGGAATCCATTTAACAGAAAAAATAATAAACTTAAGGACATAATGGGTTCTGCCTTTTTTCCTCGTGGAGGAAGGTTGAATTTGTGGTTGTCCCAAGGAAATAACGTCATTTTTGTGATCATTTGAGGTCATGCCGGCAAAAGCCGTAGCGAATACCTCATAGCTTAAATAACCAAATAAAATAAGGACATAATAAATATTACAGCATAAATACATTATAATAAATAAACAAATTGCGTGACATAAATTATCAGATATCTCGAAAACGGCTGCTTTGCGTCGGGTAAGTTCGATTGAGTTTTTTACTCCCTACGATGAGATCTTTTCAACCTACCACTCTCGTCGAAATCGTTTTCGGTACTGACGGTAGTACTATAGCGACTAGAATACACAGTGTGGAAATCGGCTATCCCTGTAATACTTAAACAAGAAAGAAAAAATCATGCATCACGCATAGATTATGAAACACTTTCCAATACATTCAGGATAATGTAACAAAACTGCACCTTTTAAAAAATTAAAATATTACGTCTAATTCAGCCCTATGGAAACGCATAACACATTTCAAAACCAAATTTCAGCTGTTCCCGCCCACAATTGGAAAGTATCCACATTTTTTCATTAGCCTTGTATAGGATATATAGATTTGAATCCCTTAACTACATGCTTGCCAAAATTTAGTTCACTTAAGAGATACGTGTACTTCAGTTGAAAATTTACCTTCAGCATTTACCTCTAATAAGGAGAACGGTACGTGAATACTTTTGTGCCGCCCTGCATTTGAGGTATAGAATTTATATATAACGACTCGGATGCAAAAAATTAAATTAATTGAAAAGCGCATACCGAATTTTAAACCGTACACTCCAGCAATTATTTCTCAATGACAATACTGTACTGTAAACGATTTCTTTTGTGTGTCCCTGTAAATGAATAAAAAATGCTATGAATGTCCTGTTCTAACGTGATCGTAGTGGAATTCAGTGATTTATATCAGTTTCAATACATTTGAAATAGCGTAATGTCATTAAAAGCCTCTGCAAACGACTTTTCCCCATATAACATAATGTAATGTAATAATTTTGAGTGTCCCTGTAATTGAACTATTAATCCCACATACTTCATATACAATACCAAACATGCTTGGGTGACCCTAAATAACCTTTATCAATTTCATGAAAATCCGAGTGTAATTACGGGAGTTAGAGCGTGGACAGACGGACAGACAAACCGAAGTCATAAACACTTTTCAAAAAACGCTAAAATATTGTATCCCTTAAATGTGAAATGATGCTGCTACAATATGCAGATCGCAGCGACATCTGCAGGATATTTTCTACAACTGCAAGAAATTGCTAGTCTATACAATGTAATACTAGTAATACGAAAATCCCGCAGATGTCGCTGCGATCGACACTTGGGATTTTAGCAGTATCGTCGCACATTTAAGGGATACAAATATTTAGCACTGTTTGGTTAGCATATTTCCACACTAGGTATTCTAGACGCTGTAGTAGTACTGTTGCCATTACAGATTTTGCCGTAAGTGCCCTATCTTGTATATTTATCTATTTCTATGCAGTGGACTGATGGTATAAAATTTAGATCGATCGCCTAAATATACTGACGGGGTAATTCAAAGACAAAAGTACCGGGTGTCCTAAAAAGGACTGACTGATTTTAAAATTCAATAACTTGCAAACGGTGACAGATATTTAAAAAATTCTTGCAGGAGGGTTATGCATAAGGGCAAAAGTGTTTTTACAGTGATTTTCGATTTTAGTTCGAATCACAAACAATAGATGGTACTGTAAGCAATAGGTGCTAAATTCAGGCTCGATTTTTGGTACTTTTGGACCCACTCATTACATTTTAATCTCCTTTTGGAAGAAGAAAAAGGCCAAAAAATCATGCCTGTATTTAGCGCCTATTGCTTACAGCGCCATCTACTGTTTGTAATTCGAACTAAAATCTAAAATCAGTGTAAAAAAACTTTTGACCTTATGCATAACCCTCTTGCAAGAATTTTTTAAATATCTGTCACCGTTTGCAAGTTATTGAATTTTAAAATCAGTCAGTCCTTTTTAGGACACCCGGTATAATCTATATTATAAAAAACAAACGTATCTGTGCGTAACGCTGACGTCATTTTGCGAATGGAAACAGCAGACGATCAAACTTAACTTTTATTATCTTTTATTGCAATTTTTTAAAATTTCTAAATACCACCCATTTTCAATTTTTACACCGCCGAATAGAGAAAAAAAATGTACTTTCAAATGCAATTTGCTTGAAAACTATGCCGCAATCTGTTTCTATGTGCAAAACCATGTCGCAATTTGTTTCAAAACTGTATCGCAAGTTATTGTATTTTTATTGTTTTAAAAGTAATTTCCAAGCATTATTTTTAAAAATCTATATCTTTGTCACTTGAAAACGGACAATTACTAAAGATAAACTTGTTTGCATTAAAATTAATATAAATAAAATAGTTCAGCTTTTGTTTCCGGTTTATATCCCATAACGAAATCAAAACTTTATCAATCCTTAAATAAAATAATAAAATATAAATAAAACACTAATTTAAGGCAGGTAATCGAATCACGCTTAAACCAACTGAAATTATCAGAATAAATAAAAAGAAAAGTGCCCAGTTGAACTGATCGCATTGAGCTCAGAGGCTATTCACACTAATTGTATATTATACTCTTATCTCAAAGAATAATGCCCCTCGAAAAATAAAAAAATCGACAAAAAACCATTTAGCTAAAGTAAGGGGGATTAGCTCTCCCATTCCCCCCCCCCCTTTATATTTAACGAGCCTCCAACTCTAATCAAGGAAAGGCCTTATCAGAATAAACCGGTATACCAAATTTGAAGCAAATCCGATAATTCTGCATGAAAAACTCATTTATCTAAATTAAGGGGGGGGGGAGGTTAGCACCTCATCCATCCTTTATACTTAACCAATGAACCTCCAAATCTAATCCGAGGAGCGGTATACCAAATTTGAAGCAAATCTGATAATTCTGCATGAAAAACTCATTTATCGAAAATAAGGGGGGAGATTAGCCTCCGCCCCTTCTTTATACTTAACCAACTAACCCCCAAAACTAATCAGGGAAGCGGCTTATCAGAATGAACCTATATCCAACATTTGAAGCAAATCGGATATTTCTATCAATGTTTATCGCGTTACGTACATAAACACGTACATACGGACCCTGCGGGCACTTCAGCTCTCAGGCTTTGATAGCCTGTGAGCTATAAAATCTAGCGATCTTTTGCGATTTCTTCACCTATTAAATCCTAGCACAAGGCCAATACGAAATTATCGTTTTTAATAAATTTCAAAATTGTATTTTAATGCGTACAATTGCTATTTTTCCTATAAAAATGATTGTTGGTATTGTTAGGGAAAAATCTAAAATATATATAGAGTAGGTGGAGGTAAATATACGCACTGGCTAATTTAATATGAAGAAACATTTCTATGATCATGACCACTAGGTGGTAGTTTCGTCTCAAGTGTACTAGTTGTGTGTTCAAACCTTGTGAAAAAAGTAGCACTCTGTGCCAAGAAAATGAGGCAAGTTTAAATTTTCTAATTTTGATCTAATATTTTTTTTAACTCGGGAGAACTCGCTAGCGAGAATGCCCAATTGCTTTTCTTTTACTTTACATTAATATAATATCAACTTTTTTTGGTTGGCTTAGTACTTTTATTCACAAAATAGGTAAAATAATTGAAAGACATTTTGAAATTTTAATTAAAATGAAAAATGATTTAAATAAGAGTCTTAAAAAAGTACGACTGTGAGAGAAAATATCATGCAGCGAGTTCTCCCGGGTTAATTTCACTTTATTGTTTAGCTGACAATACTTCGAATTTTTACAAATCCAAAAATTCAATGGAGAACGGAAGCTCTATAGCTTTTAAATGACGTATAGTTTACCTCGATCGCATTTGTTCAAACTTGTAGGTAGCCGGTTAAGTAAAATACTGCAGAATGGGGTAAAAGTGCGCACATCCGTCTTGGGGAAAAGATACGCACAAGTTTAAGATTCGGGCCTTTGCCCTATCGTTTTAGCTAGATGCAAAGCTTTTCACAATTACGTTGTGGAAAGTTTTATTTTTTATAAGTTAGTATTGTATAAAATATAATAGCTACTTAACTAATATAAGCTAGTTAACAGTACCTTTTCCTTTCTCTAGTTAAGTTTTTTTCAATATAAAACGTAGGTATTTACCTACATACTTTTAAAAACCAATACTCTTGTTTCATAAAACGATTTTGCTTTAAGTCTTAACCCTTAACTCCTGCTAACGGTCTCACAGACCGCGGCTATATTAAGTTTTCATAGCTTAACTTGTAATTTTTAATTTAACTATGTAATTATGTTACTTTAATTTATGTAACATAAATTAAAGTACATGTTAGTTTAATGTTGTGTTAGTTTAATTTTGACTCGTTTGGAAACTTAGTAGTATTGCTAAAGACTTTTAAATGAGAAGAATTTTTATTATAATAGGCCTTTACATAAAGTTTAGCGAAAAAAACTGTATCTTATGAGTCAGTCAACCAATTTCTTCATTCTACGATCAAAGGTTCTTTGAAACCGCTCACAGTATTTATGCAACAATTTTTGTCACAGTAGTTAGAGGTGAACTGCTGTTTGCGATCTCACAGACCGCTGTTTTTTTTCTTTTTTCTTTCATCGTTTAACTTACAATTTTAAGTTTAACTATAAATATTAGTGAAATTTACTAAAGCTTTTGCATAACTCATTCGTTTTATTGGAAATGGGGCAAAAAACTACAGTAATGGGGGGAAAATACGCACTGCGTATCTTTGCCCCACCACTGCGTACTTTTACCCCAATCGATGGGGCAAAGATACGCAGAGCAATGTTTTTTAAAAAATGCAATTTCTCACAGAATTATAATTTGACAGAATATCGGTTGATGGTGCCATTTGGCCTAAGGTTCTAATCTAACATTTTAATCACTCATTACATAAGTTTAGACCAATGTGTGCGTTAAAAATCAAAATGTAAGGAAAGTGCGTATCTTTACCCCCACCAACTCTATATATATTAAATGTAAAAAATCTATGAGAGTTTTCAATTTAAATATATATATATATATATATATACAGTAGAACACCGTTTATCCGAATCCCGGTTATCCGAAAGACCTTAAAATACCTTTAAGTCCTTTTTAAATGTGAAAAAATTTATTGTCAACACTATTTTTATCAATGTCAAATGACACCTTTAAACATATTTTGATTTACGATTACTATTTTATTTGTAAGTTTTAGATCAAAACAATTCCGAATCATTTTTAATACATTGAACAGTTGTTTTAATACTTATTAGCTATAAAAATTAGAAGCAAAATAAGTAAAAATCAAATATTTAAAAGGGGTTATGGGACACTGGTAGAAATAGTGTTAAAAAGCATGTTCTTTATGAAATAAATAAACAGAGTCAACCTATTTATTTGGTCCATTGCGTAATTTCGGGCACTTTATTAGACAGACACGCACGACTCTTCATTTTTTTATTTTTTTACAAAATATATTGTGATGTTTATGCTGTTGGAGCAACTTATAATTTGGTTTGTAATTCCGGGTGCTTTGAATACGGTACCACAACATTTTTATGACTACGATATTCTAAATTACGATCACAGCTTTTCATCAAACAAGTTTTCACCACAAGTCTATGAAACCCCGGTTATCCGAAAATTCCTATGGAACCCCGGTGCCGCCCGGTGCCGGCCCGTGCCCGGCCCCGGTTCCCGGTGTGGAACCGAAAATGCTTTGGTCCCATGCTTTTCGGATAACCGGGGTTTTACTGTATATGGTTTTCACCTATATTCTGAAATTCGGGAATCCCGGGTTGGAACTCTTTATAAGTATAAAAGTAAAAATTGTTTTAAAAAAATACTCTTTTATAAGCATTTAATTTAACATGTCTTAAAAATCAAGCGTAACTGCATGAGTGCACTTCATGCTAGTTGCATGCTTGCAATGTATCCTAATTGCATGAGTGTCCGAAACGGGCTCTGGTTCAATTTTTATACAAGTCTTTGGACTTGGGCTCAAAGTAAAAATTTATTCTTTCACAAATTTAAAAAAGAAAATTAGAAAGAAAAATCATGCGTTAAGCATACATTATGAAACTTTTTCCAACACTTCCAGATTACTTAAGGAAATCTTATTTATTTAGAGAAATAAGGTAAATAAGATCTCTAAGTAAACATTTTATAAACCCCACCAAAAAAAAAACTGATTTCGGCAATTACTGTTCATAGCCAAATATGTATTTCAATTCTTTTGTTAAATCCTGTATTTGATCTATAGGTTGGCATATATACTTATACTGCGAAAATTTAGTTTAGCAAAAAACACATGATAGGTTCAAATTTCACTTTGAGCAGTTACTTCTGTACAGCCCTGCATTTTACCTACTACTTTTATATACACGCCGCTATTTAGCAAAAATTTAATTCAGACTAAAACTGGCTTAAAACTACTGAAACCACATTTCCAGAAATTATCATCCATAGACGGTATCCAATGTGTTTTTAATTCTTTTCATGACCCTGTATATCATTTTATCTACATTCAACAAACATTTTTTAGTATACTAAATGTAGTTCAGCGTAAAAATGCACAATTCATTTAAAACTCATTTTTAAACAAGTTATATTCATACTCAGTAACCCTTACGAATTATTTTGTGTAGCCCTGTATATGATCTATAGCATTTATACGCACCACATAGTATGCAAAAATTTACATCTTCCAGCAATCATCGCTAATATACAGTACTTCGGATACAGCATAGTATCCAAAATCTTTTGTGTGTCCCTGTAAATGCTATGCACTTCATGTTTGGCAGCCTGAGTGCAGCAAGATCGCCTGATGAGCGGTCCAGTTTAGACTAGAGAAACTCCTTAGACTTATTTACGCTTCACCTGGGGTCTCTCCGACACGCAAGGGCTCGCAGGCAGAAGCCAAGCCCAGCCAGAAGGGGAAAAGTCACCTATCTTTCACAAAATATTAAAAAAAAAAAACACACGCAAAAAAACTTGTTCAAGTTAAAATTAATTTACAAACTGTAGCCGAAGCTTTTTTGAAAATGAGAGACACTTTAGTCGGCCCAAAAACTGTGCCAGACACGTGTCAAGTGCCATTTTTGACTACCCAAAAAAGGTATTTGAGGCACGCTGAGATTGAGGCACAATAATATTTATGCTTAGAAAAAAATATTTTGAAAATGACAGACACTTTAGTCGGCACAAAAACTGTGCCAGACACGTGTCAAGTGCCATTTTTTGTCTGGCACAGGTTTTGGGCCACGATTCTTCAGCCAGACATTCGATTTTGTATTCAGGCATTAGAAAAGAAGTGTTGCACAAATTTTCAGGGTGCCTCAAATACCTTCCCTAAAATGTTTAACAGCTCTTGGACTAATAGTTCAACAAGGGGCAGCATAATCAGTAGTTCTGGAAAATTGCAAACAATTTTAGGGTACCAATAAAAAAAAATACAATTATATTCTGAGTTCAACGATAACAAGTCCAATTCAGTTGCTTACAATTAATATTGTCTGTGCCAGAAAAATTTACAATTTCTGCACACCTGCAATTTGATGCACTTCATGTTATACAGCAGATCACTTGAAGTAAACATCAGCAACGTATATCAATTTCATTATATATGAAATAGTTTAACATTATTAAAATAAATCGCAAGCAATTTTCCATCCTATACAATTATGTTACGGAATTCATTTGTTTGGCCCGAATAATAAATATTTTTTGCACCATATATTCTACAGAATACATATGTTAATGCACTTCATAAATTAATATAAATGTCATTATTTTTGAAAAAGGTGTATCATCATTAAAATGCACTTGAAAATATCTTTCCATTGGCCGTAATGCAACGGATTACTTTCGACTGTTCCTGTAAATGAACTATAGATGCTACAAACTTCATTTTCAATAGGGATCGGGGTCGTGCTATAATAAACGTCAATAACATACAAAAATTTCTGGGCAATCCGAGTATATTTACGAGAGTTAGGGCGCAGACAGATGGACAGACAAATCGAAGCCGTGAACACATTTGAATTATGTTGGAAAGTGTTTGCTATTGAGAAATAAAAAAATAGTCTCAGTTTCTTAAATAGTTTTACAATCCTTTAAAAATCAGTTTGAAAGGGAATTGAACTGTTAATGTTAAGATATATGGAGATATGTTTAATCTAATTTTGAAGACCTGGCACGGTCAGTGTTAGTAACCTAAAGAAGCTGTGGGTTATCCCTTATCTATCCTCGTTTTCTGTTTGAAATCCTTTTCCAGCATGACTGGGAAATATGACTCTCTAACATAATTTACAATTCCAAACTCAGAACGATATGCTTCGATGTCCAGGATTCGAAATAATACAAATAAATTGAAACTCTTTCTCTAAAGTTAAATTTTGAGAAGAAACAATTCATTAATAATCAAATATTTTACATTAATATTCAGTAGTGATGGGATTAAATGAGAGAATTGGTTTTGAAACAATTTTAAAATGTTATTAATAATTGTATGCTGCGTGCTTTCAGTATTGGACTCGGATACTGATGAAATAAAAGTTTCCGAACTCGAGTTTCAAATTGTTGGCATTGAGCACCGAATAAAACAAGAAAGACAAAATCACACGTCAAGCAAAGATTATGAAACACTTTCCAACACATTCAGAATAATGTAACAAAACTGCACCGTTTATTAAGTTAAAGTATTATGTCTAATTCAACCATATGGAGATGCATAACACATTTGAAAACTCAATATCAGCTGTTCCCACCTACAATCGGAAAATTATCCGAATTCTTTGAGCAGCCCTGTATTGTATATGATATATAGATTTCTATCTATTGATTACATGCAGGCAAAAAAAAAAAAAAAATCAGTTAGGAAATACGTATTTCAGTTGACAATTCCACTTCAGCAATTTCCGCTAATAAGGAGAATGGTACGTGAATTCTTTTGTGCAGCCCTGTATACGAGGTATACAACATATATCATCTTGTAGTGAACATTCAGCGATTTACATCAGTTACAATATATTTGAAATGGCATAATGTCATTAAAATACACTGAAAACGATTTTTCTTCATTGACCATAATGTAATGGAATTCTTTTGAGTACCCCTGTAAATGAACTATTAATGCTACACACTTCATCTACAACACCAAGCATGCCATGGTAAGAATCATTAACATATTTCAATTACATGAAAATCCGAGTATATTTACGTGAATTAGAGCATGAATAGACGATGTTGAGACAAACCGAATTCAAGAACACTTTTCAGTTTTTTTAGAAACTGTTAAAAATTTCGGAACTCATCTCTAATGGCATCCATTGTGAGGTATAGGTGCATCGGGGACGACGAGTGGGCTTTGCTACCACTGTTCTAGTGAGATAAATTTTGTTTTATGTTACAGTCATTTTAATAATGGCTAAATAATAAGCTGGGGTGTGCTTAGTGTTGTATGGTGTTATCGTAAATCGGAGCTCTAAATGTTCTTGACACCAGTTTTTTAAAGTAATTTTCTTCACCTTATCTAATGGCAGAATTAACTGCGATTAAAAGTGGCGAAATAAACTGTAAGAAAATAGTGATGTCCTGAGAATTTGGAGACCTTATTTACGCTGGCACATGGCAACACTATTAGACCGGGAGCCGGCAACACAGACAATCACCTCATCGAGTTCACGGATGAAATTCTAGGATAAGTTAAATCTCGATTCGCATATTAAAACGCAATTGGCCTGCCAAGTCATATCTTGGTGGAAAACACCAGAAAACCCGATTTTAGCGGTTGACTCGTAAGTTTAACATTGTGTTTTCCTGCACTCAAAGGTATGAAAATATGGAGGACTGGGAGCAGGAAAACACAATGGTAAACCTACGAGTTAACCGCTAAAATTGGGTTTTCAGGTGTTTTCCACCAAGATAGAACTTGGCAGACAGATTGTGTTTTAACATGCGAATCGAGATTTAACTAATCCTAGAATTTCATCTGTGAACTCGATGAGGTGATTGTCTGTGCTCCCAGGCTCCCGGTCCATATGTGCGCCTCTGATTACTGAAAGTTTGGACAGGACTGCTTTAAAGTACTTCTCTCTTCTTGTCAGCAAGTAACACTTCATTGATTGCCTCTCATGTAGTTATCTCAATGATTGGTAAGTAATAATATGTATGCCCTTGCCGAAAAACCTTTCACGATGAAATCACATATCGTCATTTCAGACTTCCTGGCCGTACAGGAGAATTTCTTTTCTGTGCATCGTAAAAATTTTACTTCCATAAATTTCTAGCTAAGGCTTTGACGCCAAATTTCGTCAGCAAAGTCTTACAATTTTTTAGCCAAAATTTATTTAACGAAATCTTTTTACGGAAGATTTTGGATTTTCTATTTAGTTAATGGCTGGAAAGTTAAAATCCCTTCTATGCTTCTTTAAAAATGTTAAAGTAGGATAAAAGAATTTGAGTCTTTTCGCTTTAAATTTAAAAAAAATGTCTGGTCGATTAAACGTACGTGAAATGTAGTAAATGTAACAGATTTGAAAAGAAATCCATATAACTCACCCATTTTCGTTGTTTTCGAAGACCAGCACACCCTCAACATGCCGATAGTCAACTCCAGGCTTGGCACCTCCCTCAAGCGTCCTGAAAGGCACGATCACTCGACCCCGGGCTCCAGAGCACCGGCACACTCGCAGACGATATTCGCCCACGTTTTCCGGCACTTCCTGGACAGCCTCCCGGAAGCCGAAAACACCCCCGTGGTCATCGTCAAGGATAACCACGGTGGCTATGGAAGGGGAGCCGAGTTCTAAGGGTGTTGGCATCAGGTTACCATTGGCGGCACACGGCGGCACAGCGTCTGGCATGGGATTCAGGTATCGGGGATTACTGAGCCGCACGTAGAAATGCTCGTCTTCTTCGAAAATATCATCGTCGATGACGGTAAGAAACACCTGTTGCTGCGTCTCGCCGGGCCGGAACACTAAAGTGCCGGACAATGGCTCATAATCCGATCCGGCTTCAGCAGTGCCATCTTCAGTCTCGAAGTCCACGCACACAGGATAAGAAACGTCCCCTGCCCGCACAACAGTCACGGCGAACTGACCCACACTCTCCATGACGGTGTAGTGGGCCGGATGGAAATAAATACGGCACGTGTCAGTGTCTCGTACCGTTTCCTTGGATACCTCTTTGGAAGTATTTTCAGTTTCTGGTTTTTCGATCCTTTTCTTGATGAGGTTTCCACCTCCGGTTAGCTTCTTGGTGGCTTGAAGTCGGTAGAAGGCTCGGCTCTTTGGACCCCTCTCTAAGATCTCTTCTCGAGCCATCAGCTCCAGTTCCTCCATACTCTTGTCTGGATTCTTGTGCCTCAGTTCACGGAGTATTTGAATGTATTCTCGCCTGTGCTCCTCGAATTCTTTCAGTTCTTCTTCTTCTTCTTCTGGAACGTCAGCTTTGGGCATGTCCTCTTGGGGTCCCATCTCGACGGCTGCCGGCTCGCCTTCACCTCCTACAATAACCCCTCTCTTATTCATGCGGTACTTCTTAGAGAGGTACTTGTAGATGAGGAGCCTCCTGTCTGCGATGTACGCCGTCAGCACGGTGGCCGGAAAGAAAAGGAATGTCACCACACCTTCCCACACCTCAATCACCCCGTATGAAGACCACGTCAGAATGAGATAGAGCCAGATGTATGCAAACACGCTCCACGTCATGGTGACGAAGAATACGCGTAAGTGCTTGATCTTGCGATTCTCATTGCTGGGAATCGCCCAGACGCAGATGGCGATTATCACGAACATATTGAAGGCCGCACTGCCAACGATAGTTCCCGGACCGAGATCGCCGGCTTCGAAGTGTTGCCCGGCAACTTCTATGACGGACAGGAGGATCTCTGGTGCAGACGATCCCAGAGCCATGAGGGTCAGATTGGAGACAGTCTCGTTCCAAACCCGAACGCTGATGGTTTGAGTTTCGCCATTCGGTTTCTTGATAACAACTTCTTTCTCCTTGGATGTGATCACTTCGATAGCGGCCATGAAGCGGTCAGCGATGATGGACACCCCAACGAAGATGTACAATAGGGCGATGAAGTAGACGACCCCTCGAGCCACGACGTCACCGCGGCTCAAGTTGGTGGTGGGAGTCCAACGGGGTAAAATGAGGCCATCTTTGCATTGAGTGTGGTTGGAAGGTGTAGTTCCACAACATTCATGCAGTATAAGCAATAGTAGAAACAGGAGGCGAATCATAGTTGTATTATTTAAGGGTCGGTAATGAAAATTCTGGTTTTAAAAACTTTAATAGCTAAATATTTTCAGGTTTAGTAGGTTTCATTGTTTAAAGGTTTTGGCATTTAGATTAAATACCTTGCGTGATTTTAAAATTTAAATGAATTTATAAAAGAATATTATTATGAATCTATAGCATTAAATTTAAATTTTAATAAAATAGCCAAAATAATGGTAAACAAGTACGTCATTTTAAAAGTGACAATGAATGCACAGTAAAATTTTACAAAGATTTTATTTAACAAGCTTTAAGTATTGAGTTTTTAATAAGTTTCGATCCAAGTATAAATTGTACGCTTCAAAATGGATTTTCTTATTTTATTTTTAAATTTAAAAGATAATTTTTAAGCAGCAAGTTTAGAATAATCCGAACAGTGTATAGTTTAAACGGTTTTAGTCTTTTAAGAGTTTATTATTTTATATCTTTTATACTGTTTAATGCAATAAGCTCTAAATATTTAGTTTTAAGTAAACTCGTTTAGAAAGCTATGTTAAGATTAAGAGTATTGTTATTGTCTAAAATATTTTTTAAAGGTTGTATAGAGGAATTTTCAATATAAACATAAATTTTCATAAAGATCTATATTTTGGATCGAAAAAGGATGCCTTTGTGAAGAAGGGAATAAAACACGGTTGTGGTAAAACGTCGAGACAACAACATTTCTTTGATAAAAACATCAATGATTAAGAGCATGTGTCAGTTTTAGATGAATGCATGGGATTCACATACAAGCTTCTAATATCGTTAAGTATGTTATATTTTTCAGCAAAACAGAAGAAGGCATCCTGTCAATAACGGCTATAGGGTTTGGTTGGTTAGTTGGTTCAGTTTATTTCTTGTGAGGACATTTCACCAGTGGGAAAGACTATAGGCTGCAGTGCTATATGTGGTGCTAGGTCACGGCGCACATTCATAAGTTGGATTGGACAGTTAAATGAAAAATTCGTTGTTCTGCACATCAAAGTGTTTTTTCACATAATAGTTCTTAATAATTCCTTCATTTCTCCATGATCATCGTCTGTGCCGGTAGTTGTAATTGTCATTTAGTTGATGTCGACCTAGGCAAATAGAAGAGGTGCCTATCCTAGATCGTTTACGAAAAATTTGGAGAGATGGTCAGCCCGTGAGGTTGTGCTGTCGGTGACTGGAGAGAGCGACATGATGAACTGGATGTCATTGGACCTTCGGTCACTGGTACTGGATGAAAGAGAATTTCATTTTCTCGAGAATCTGAAAAGAGAGAAAATAAATTGTAACGTTGGTTTACCAAGCTATAATAATTTCATAATTGTGGAAGAATTTTTTTTTACAAAATCAATTGACCAATAACATTAATAGATAAATATCTCTATTCTAAAAATAAGTAACTAATGCGGCTGCCTCCGTAATTCAATTTATTGTGAGCTTTTGACTTTCTCGGCTCCTAATAAAGAAACAATTGCATTTAAAAATATGAAAACTGGTAGTTTTACAGAGAAATGTATCATAAACGCGCTAAAGGAAACAGTTTTTAAATCGAAAAATTAATTTAAAGTTGTTTAATATTAAAATTAGTCAAAATAGTTCAGTTAAAAAGTTTTGTACGATCAAAAACTATGATAGCAATTTAACCATCTTTCACAGGAACATAGACCAGATTTCAAGGCTAGATTGTGGTGTGCAGTGCGTCAATAATTTTTTTTTATTTGTTTAATTTTTAATGCTTTTTCGATTTTTCTATTCAAAATTTCCTTATCTGCACATTTATTTCATAATTTGAAATGACCAGTTTTTACCTGCTGTTGCGAGATTTCAGGAAGCAAAAAAAAAATAATATTTACAAACACTTTTCATTTAAAAAATACATTTACAAGTGAATTTTAAAAAAGAAGAAAACTTTAAAATAATTAAACTGTTGTGTGCGAAAAGCATTAAATAGTGAAAGATACGTCATATTTAAAATGATAAGTTTAAAGAGTCATAAAAAAAAAATCTTATAGTGCTTCAAAACACTGTATTTTTAAGCGAAATATGTATTTAGACGTAAATATTAAAAATGAAATAAAACTTTAAAATAAATAAATCGAAACACATAGAATCGAATTACATGCGAAAAGCATTTAATGGTGAAAATTGCGTCATAGTTAAAACGATAAATTTAAAATGTCACATTTAAAATGATCTTCTTATAGCATCTAAAGGAAAACTTTTCATCCAAACGTTATAAAAGTCTGGTAGCGCCTTTTTTTTTACTTAACTATATAAGATTTTCAAATGTGTAATTAATCTTTCTTAATCAAGAAAAAAAAACCTTCAGTTGACGCGACACTAGTGGATGCGGTCTTAGGAATCGAAAAATTACCCAGCCGAAGGGAACTGAATGGCAACCCGATTACAGAAAATCGCCACTGGTCGTGATAATATCATTTAATCTTCTGTAATAGGGTAATATTTTTAAACCAGAGCAAATTAGCCTGTTTTTAGAGCCAGCGGAGTCAGGACGGAAATTGGTGAGCATAGCTCGTAGGTTGTGTTAGGCCCCTAGTGTAATAAAAAGAAGAAAATATCAGATGTATTTGCTATAGTAACAATAAAGTACCGAAAAATTGATGTGAAGATATGATATCAAGAAATACATTTTATCGGAAGTATAATAAAATGACTACATCTTCCCCCTTTAATTTTACTCTAGTATGTACTAGTTATAGCTATATAGTAAAGCGAAGAGAGTTCGCGCGGTAGAAGAGATTGCGCACAAAGAGATTCGACGGGAAGGAGTAAAGTGCGCGAGCAGAGACTCCAGGTAGTTGTACAGCAGCATTAGTGCAGTGTCTACATGAATTTGCATATTGATTGTTCCAAGCGTCTTGGATAAAACAGTGCTATTTTGTTCTGTTTTTCCAAAGTAAGTGCTTGAATTTTCATAACTGTTCGTCAGAATTTTTATAGAACGTCAGTAATACAAAATATTTTAAACTTAAACGATTTTTTATAAACTACTAACCTGGACTAAGTATGCGAACACCAACAATTCATTTTAGAAATGGCCATATTTAAATAAAAGGCCGCGCAATCTCTCCTACCAAAATAGGAGAGTTTGCGCATCTGCTACTTAGGAGAGATGGCGCATTTCCCCATAAGTTTAAGTGCTAGGATATATTACGCACCTAATTGATAAATTTGTATGAATTGCAAATTATGCGTAAAACATATGAAGGAATCAATTTTGAAATAATTTCGAAAAAACACATAAGTATCAAAACTAAATTTGGCAACAAATTAATTTGCAAAAAAATACTTTTGCAGATAAAAATTTTATTAATAAATTAATAATACAGTTGTTATTAAATTAATTTTATGTAATTATTTTTGTTAATAAATTAATAATATATTTGTTAATAATTCAATTAAATATTTATATATATATATTTTTAATTTATGAACAATTAATTTGCTAATAAATTAATTTTGTTAACTAAAATAAATTTTCTAACACAATGTTTTGGAAAAGCTTTCACCCATTCCAAGTAGTGTAATGTCATCCAAATCGAAAGGAAACAGAGTGCAACTAATGTTACTGATCCACAAAATATACATGAAAAAAAGCTTAAGAAGGATGCCGCTAGAAAAAAAAAATACTGCTGAAGATAAGGTGCTTCCATAAAAAGTGGGATAAAAAAACTCAAGAACAATAATCCGAAGTTCAATGAGAATGAGTGCACTGAATGTCTGGAATTGTATCAAAAGACAACTTCGACAACTGACTGGATTCAATGTATTGCTTGTTGCAGGTGATTGCACGAAAGATGCACGATTTACAACAATAAGTGCATCGATTGTGGACGACGACAACTTCGGTTAGCAAACAAAATACTATGAAACTGTGGAAATGGAAATGAAGTAATTTTCAAGTTAAACCTGTTATCAACTAGATTAATGTTATTTTGTAATCTTAGTAGGGCTTGCTTTTTCTGATATTTTAATCTTCTTAAATTAAATTTTTTAACTGTCGTTAAAATTCTTTCTTTTACTTATTATTTAAACATTTGGTTGAAATATTCACTCCTAATACAATAATATTTACTCACAAAAACCTTTCAACAATGTCGATTAAGTGTAATTATTATTGTTATCAGTTTAATTGTAGTTATTATTAATAACAATCTCTTCAACCTATGTGCGCAATATCTCCTACCCATATGCGCATTCTTTCCTACCCTGTAAGGAGAGATTGCACAAAATAGTTTTCTTGGTTTTATTACTGCTGTTCTATTAAATTACAGTATAACAACAAAATAATAATGGAAATGCATAAAAACAAATGAAGTCAAAATTATTCATGCTTAGTTTAGAAAAATATTAATATTTAGATTTTTTATTATTATTCTTTTGAAATGTGCGCAGACTCTCCTCGCTTTACTATATAAAATAATAATTTTATTATTAATTATATTTATGATCCAATCTTACTTTTATAGTAAATTTTTCAATTACATTAATAAATAAATATTAACTATAAATTGTAACATAAACAAGAACGAAAAATCATGTACACAGCACAGATTATTAACCACTTTCCAATACATTCAGAATACTGTAATAATAACTTTACCATTTATCAAAGAGAAACATGATGTCTAAATAAAAAAATTTAGAAAACGCATAACGCATTTAAAAGCCCAATTTATGCAATTACCATTAACAATCGGAATATATATAGCTTATGCTGGATTCTTTTACAGAAATCGACTATGCATTTGCCTATATTGGTGTTTCATGTACCCCTGATGAAGTGAAATGCTATATAAGCTTCCGGCTCCATCCTTCCAATTGATCTATTGTTTGTTTTTAAGGGTTCCATTTGTATTTTGTATAATGTTACAGTTATAATTTGCTGCTAAATTTAATAAATTATTGAATTAATTATTGTAATTGGAATAGATGATGATTTGTAATTATATTATGGCTATATATATATAATTAAAATGAACAAAGTGAAAACTGGACAGCTAAAACCTAGCTATAATAATTACCAAGCTAGAATTGCCTATTACTTGATAAAGAGAGTACCATTAAAAATGCCAGAATAAGGTTGTAAGACTAATATATATATATCTATATATATATTTGTGTGTGTGCAGCCCTGTAAATGATCTATAGATTTGTATGTATTTTAAAAGTTAGTTCAATTAAACGTATAGCACAGTTGAAAATTCGCTTTCGTCAATTTCTGTAAGTAAGCGGAAATCTGCTCGAGATCTTTTGTGCAGTCCTGCATATGATCTATAGAATTTACACACACCAAGTAATATTTAAAAAAAAAAGTTAAATTTAAAAACCCGTACCACAACTGAAAATACACTTCCAGCAATTATTGTTTATATGCAGTACTGTAACCAAATTCTTTTGTGTGCCCCTGTAAACGAACGATAAATAATATGCATACCAGACTCTACAGTAAGCGCCTTGTAGTACACCTTAGTGCTATACATGAATTTTAACATGTTCAAAATAGTGTAATATCATTAAAATACACCACGAACTATCTTTCCCGTTTACCGTAATGTGGAGGAATACTTTTCAGTGCCGCTGTAAATGAACTGTAAATATACATTATACAAACTTCATTTTCAATACTGGACATACCATTGTAAGCTTCAATAACATATATTAATTTCATGGCAATCTAGCTAGTATTGAGTTAGCGAGTTAGAATACGGACAGACAGTAGACACAGAGACCAACCGAATTCATAAACTAGAGAACAGGAATTCTGCTTTTTCAGAATTTACTGTCGCCCCCGGCATTTCTATTACTTCATTTTCTTCTGGTGGACTGGTGGTTTCTATTATTGTGAAACAGCCATTATAAATGAAGCGTTAGGTGAAGATGAAAGAGCAGCCGTAATAATTAGAACTCTGATTTTCTGGTCAGAATGGGAAAAAAAATGGCCATATTTTTTTTTTTTTTTTTTTTTTTTTTTTTTTTTTTTAAATTATGGCCATTTTTTTTTCGATCTATCCAGCCTGAGTTTGCCCGGACCCGTGATGATAATCTTAAGGGGTCTCAGTAGTCTTAAAATTGGAAAAAAAAAATGGAAAAAAAAAGACTATTTTCAACATTTAATACCTTAAAATGCATTTGATTTTAAGGCAAAATTTTAATCGGTATTAAAGATATAGGTATGTTCTTTCATTTTATGCATTTAAAAAATTGCAAGAAGCAGAATTAACATTTACAGGGGGCTCCAAATTGTCAGACATTTGACGAGCAGAAAATCGGCATAACAGATTACACGCAGGATAACAAAATAAATTTTGCAACTAGAATGGAAATTTTAGTGCCTACTTATACTTCAGATTGTAATGATTACCCTGAACCTAAATAAATTTGTATTTAAAGCGTTTTTGTATTTTTAATACAAAGTTGATTTTAGATAATGAAAAATTCAGGAAATTTCAACAATACAATCCCCTAAAAAAATATTTTTTTGAACAATAAAAGGGAAATTTTAGGTTCAGTTTATACAGACTAAGATGAAACATATGTTTTGAAAATTTCATGAAAAAATATTCTGAAGTTTTTGAAATGTCGTGTGCGTTATGCCCCAAAACTTCATTTGGAGAAAAATGACTTCAAAGTTTCGGAAACACAGCTTCAGCTATTCAGCGGGTATAATTCTAAAATTTACAACTTCTGTTCTAATAGGAATTTCATGGAAACAATTATATCAAAATGTTCGGTAAAAATAGGAGTTTAATATCTACAAAAAATCAAAATTTCGAAAATTTTAAAGCTTTAAGAGTCCTGAGACCCCTTAAATATACCTAAAATCAGTGTCGAAGGATTGAATATTTTAAAATGGAAATGTAAACGATTTTAGAATTGGGCGGATGGGGGAAGAGTCCACTGCTTTCGGCAGCATACAACCTCGAATTTGTATGGTTTTATATTTTTAAACGGAAATCTATCTAGATTAATTTAGGGACGTTATAGTGATTTAGTGATTGACGATTTAATTTCTGACATGTAGATATACCTAAAATCATCAGATATGTTCAGCACGCCATAAACGTAGAATTACAAATTTTTCATCAATTTTGATTGATTGTTAGTTTTTAAATTAATTATTATTGAAAAAAGAATCCAATCAAGACAAAACGTCCATTTTTTAGACACAACTCGTACAAGTTGTATATTTCATTTTGCGTGATTGACGATTTAATTTCTGACATTTAGATATATCTAAAATCATCAGATTTGTTCAGCACGCCAAAAACGTTGGATTACAAATGTTTCATCAATTTTGACTGATTATTATTTTTAAAATAAAAATTATAAGAAAAATATTCAATCAATGCTAAAGACAAAACGTCCATTTTGTAAGCATAACTCGTACAAATTGTGTATTTCATTTGACGTGATTGACGATTTAATATCCGATATTTAAATGTATCTAACATCATCAGATTTGTTCAGCACGCCAAAAACGTAGAATTACAAATTTTTCATCAATTTTGAAAGATTATTATTTTTTAAATAAAAATTATGGAAAAAAAGATCCAATCAATGCTAAAAACAAAACGTCCATTTTTTAGACATAACTCATACAAGTTGTGTAGTACATCACATTTTGTTTTTTAAGATATTTTTTAAAAGCATTAACCATAACGTGAATACATAATTTGGATAAAACTGTTTTTTAAATATTAATGATTAATTAATCATTCGAATATTACAAATTTATAAATAAAAATATATACATTTTTCTTCACCACTAGTGTCCACAAATGGTGAAAAATAACCAAAATATATTTTTGTTCACTTTTGCTCATTCGTTGTCAAATTATCAGCAAATATCTAAAATCAGAAATTTCAAGAGACCCTTCTTTAGGTTAAAAATTTCTTTTAGGCGATTTCATATACGCTAAATACAACATGCTAAAGATACATTTATAGATTTCCAGATATTTATGGCTACTGTTGTTAACAAATAATTGTTTTATAATAATTATTATTTATCATTATTTTAACACTTTTAGCCGCTATATCGCCCAATCTTTAAAGCGCATTTCTCAATAATGACGCAGCTGGCAGTCCCCGAACACATTTTAACTCAATCAGATAAGCAAGTTTTGCAACGTAGATCAATAGAAATTTGTATTTAACTCGGCTGGAACATGAAAAATTAAATAAAAGAAACATATATAGATATTCCATTAAGATTTTTAAAGTTCGTTTAAAAACGAACATGTATACAGTACATAAAAAAAAAAAATTAACTATAACAGTAGTATAGTAAAATGATAAACAAGGAATTTTGGTTTAAACAGTTTTATTCTGAGACTTTTAGAATGGTAATTACAGTTTGCTATCGTACTTTTTCTTTTTATTTAACTTCCTTTTTTTTCCCAACTGTACATGTAGAGTTGGAATCGAACTTTTCTATCCTCCCATTAATTTTCGTAAATTGTGTTTATTTACATTTATATATTTATATTTTTAAACATAATCAAATTTCAAATTCATATTTATTTTCCAAGCATTCAACCAAACTAATTACTTTGTATTATTAAAGGAATGAATACAAGCTGAATTCATTTTAATTATACGCTAAATGCCTAAATATTTTTTACAAAAAAAAATCCTACTGTAAGTGTCCTATGTGTTATTTTGCGCTTTTATGTCAATTATTGGGACAGAAGGAGGGGCGGGAGAATAATTTGTATATATTTTTGACATGAAAAAAATAATAAGTTTATTGAATTTCTTAAGATAAGTAAGACACAAGAAAAATTTCGGAAAGTTAATATTTTCTCCTTTTGCACACACACACACACAAAAAAACTCTAGAGTCTAGGGCATTGGTTCTTTAATCTTTTTCATTCCGAGGGTTTGTTTTGGCGGCTGTTGTATTTTGCGGCACCCGCTGACTATAGTTCACTTAACCCCTTCACGATGAACGTCTTTTACAGAATTTTTAATCTTTTTATCACCGGTTTTCAAAAGAGAAATTGTTGCAGAATTGAATCGGGGAAAATGCCCCGATTAAATAAGGGAAAATTTACAATAAAAAGTAACTGGTGGGAATAATAAGGGATTCTGAGTACCTTATGCTTCACGTATACGTGACACTTTTCTCGAAAAGGTGTGAAATTATTTTTATGTATGCACTCCACCCAGAGTAGGGAGATAGAGGCAAGAGCCTCCCTCCATACCCCAAATTGGAAAGAGTCCATTGATATATTTGTATTTTGTTAAAAAGGCACTTTAGCGTAAGATCTATAAGGTTGGCGCTAGATAAAATGTTATACTCTCAAGTGCAGAGAACTTTGTTGGGAAAAACAAATTACATTAAATTTTAAAGCTGACAGAATGATTACATTTCTCTGAAAATAAAACATATTTATTACTGCTTACTATGAAAAGGACGACACTTGTTACTTTACCGCTGTATCTGTAACATCTGATTCAATGTTTGAAACGTACATGCATAAACATGGTTCGATTTCTATACTTTTCTTTTTCTCACAGGGATAGAGAAAGCCTAGAAAGCGTTATATTCACAGAACTTACAATAGGAGCAAATCAGGGCAACAAAACAAAAATCTTATAATGACACTATGGAGTTCATTATTGATTGATTGAAATTGCACTGCATAGTTGCTATATTTTTAACAAAGTACAGTTAGATAAATAAAAATCAGTTTGACTTGCGGACCCCTGGTTATAAGATCAGGAACTTCTAGGGGTCCGCGAACCACAGTTTAAGAACCTACACTAGTCACGCGGAGAAACTCGAACATCAATGTTGGAGAATTCTTACAGATTTCTCACTCGTATTTCAATATTTTTAAATGATTTTATTGCATAGGATACCTGAAGTCGATATGCATTGTTGTATGTTTGTACTTTTTCGATTTTGATTACAGTTTTTTTATATGAGTATAGTTTCATTTTCAGAGCCGGATCTAACCAGTGAAAGCATCCGGATTTAAAAAAAAAAAAAAAAAAAAAAAAAAAAAAAAAAAATAGAAAGACACAACAATAGATATCAACCTCAGGTATCCTATGTAAAAAAAAAAGAAAAAAAAATATTTAAAAATATTAAAATGCGAGCGAGAAATCTGTGAAGAACGCTTCCATAAAATTAAAATTAGCTTGAGCGTTTCTTCCCTTGACCAGTTTTTTCTATTCTGAAATAATGGCATGTTACCGAACTTTAAAAAATTATGACGATACTCCAATTAAAACCGGTTTTATGATAATATGTGTGGAGCGATGCCTATCCAAATCACGGTAAATTTGAACTTTAAAGTCAGTTTTCTCAAATCGGATATTTTTGAAATTACGCGCACCCTATTTCACAAACTAAGGAACATAGAAACTTAAAATTTTGGGTTATATTGTATTTTAAATATCTTTATAACCTCTAGTTTTAAGTAAATATTTTTTTTTTCGAAATTGTATCGTAGATTTTGCGTTTTATGGTTTAATTGCCTAAACTTGATTATTACTTTAGGTTGAAATTAATGTAATATTAAGTGGACCTATCGAATATATGTTTATAATCCTGCCTGCGCGCAACACATGTATGTCATTGAAAATCCTTAATAGTCTGTATTAAATAAACTAAATTCTAATTATGTATCATTAAAAATATTTAAAGGAATACGTAAACAAAGATTTGCGCAACTTATTCTAAAAAAATTGTTTCATTTGAAGAAATATTTTCAGCTCCAAAAATTGTTTTAATGCTGTGTTAAAATCACGCGAACTAACTCGTTTGCATTTTGACATTTTTAATTTTTTTTTCTTTTTGCATTGAGTAGCTGAGGTCGATAACTATATCGCCCTTTTTGGCTCACAGGCTATCAAAGCCTGAGATCTTATGTGCCCACAGGTTCTGTATGTATGTATGTATGTACGTGTACGTACGTAACGCGATAACTCTTGATAGAAATACCCGATTTGCTTAATTTTTTTTTCTAGGTTCATTCTCATAAGGCGCTTCCCTGATTAGTTTTGGGGGTTCATTGGTTAAGTATAAAGGGGGTACGGGGGGATGCAATCACCCACTTAACTTAGATAAATGGGTTTTTCATGCAGAATTATCAATTTTGGTATACCGGTTAATTATGATAAGACGACCCCCCCCCCCTGATTAGATTTGGAGGTTCATTGTTTAAGTATAAAGGGGGCATCTTGTGGGGGATACCCCCTTAATTTAGATAAATGGGTTTTCTTATCCGATTTTCTTCAAATTTGGTCTACCGGTTTATTATGATAAGACACTTCCCTGATTAGATTTGGACGCTCATTTGTTATGTATAAAAGGGCGGAAGGGGGGCTTATACCCCTTAACTTAGATAAAGGGGTTTTTCTATCCGATTTGCTTCAAATTTGGTATACCGGTTTATTCTGATAAGGCGCTACCCTGGTGAGACTCATTGGTTAAGTATAAAGATGTGAAACAGGGGGGGGGGGGAGTAATACCCTTCTTTTATGTAAGAGTATAATATACTATTAGTGCGAATAGACTGTGAGTTCAATGCCACCAGTTTAACTGGGCACTTTTCTTTTTTATGTTGTTCATTCATCAATACCTCTTGAAAATCACCAATGTGGGTGCTAATAACGGTACATTTTTCGCATTTTAGTGGCTTTCTTCAGAAAACATTAAGATGCTTGAAGTTTTGAATTTCATTTCTTTTTCTTGTTTTGCTTTTTCTATTTTGGTTACAGATATTTTTTATAAAGTTAGTTTCACTTTCGAAACCGGTTCCGATAGGAACCGATTTCGGAAGTGGTTCCGATACCGGTGGTTCGAGTGGTTCGAAACCGGTTCCGATAGGAACCGGTTTCATCTTCGAAGATGAAAGTGTCATCATAAAAATATCTGCAACCAAAATCAAAAAAGTAAAAAATGAGCGATGTAATAGAGATAGACCTCAGTTATCCAATGAAAAAAAAAATTAAACATATCAAAATGCAAACGAGATATTAGTAAATAACATCACCATAGGTTTAGCATTAGCTCGCGAGTGTCTTCGCCTGACAGGACAGGAGCCTTAAGAACTGCTGCTGCAATATCCTTTGGCTAAAATGACAGGAACGGTATGTATGAATACCCTCTGAACACTGGGCTTACACGCTGGCAGAAAAATGGCGGTTGTCGTAGGCGTATATATATATATATATATATAGTTTTTTTATCGTTCGTATGGTACCTTAAATTTCTATATTAGTATTTTCTAAAAATATTCTTTGTATCATTTAATCGCAAGAAATGTCGTAGATCTCTTTAAAAAATTACTGACATTAAAACTGAAGGGTCTTTATAAACGCTAAAACGAAATCCCTTTATCGAAGCCGCCATTTTAGTTTCAGCGCGCAGTCGTAATATTAAGAGGGCTATGTGTAAATACGATAGTTAGATGAAAATATATAACGTGTTTTATGGTGAGGTCTGTGGTTCTAAAATTTAGACGCATTAATCTCAGATAATACCTTTTTTATAAAAAAAAATTGTCATATTTAAATTTATATATCTTTAAATTATTTATATGTTCATGTATATATATATATATATATATATATATATAAGATATAGATGCAGGTGTAAATAGAGAGATAGATATAGATATAGATATAGAGGAAGATGTAAATAGATAGACAAATAAATATGAGAGAGAGGGAGAATTTTGAAAATATAATACTTGTAGAAAAAACATTAATAAAAAATAACATTTAAAAAACAAAAAAACCTCAAAATAATTTTAATAAATATTTTTTTATAAATTTCAAACACAAATTAATATTTATTCTTTTCTGTAATCAAAAATGGATAAAGTATGCAAAAAGAGTTACTTTATTATTTGATTATTAAATTTTAAATATGGTTAAAATTGAAAGATTAAAAAAAAATATATTAACTTTTTTTACGATTTACATAAATGAACAAATATTTAGATATTTAGATATCAAGAATTAAAATAAAAAGAGTAAAAAGTGTCTAAATTTCGCGTCACGGGCCTTCTTAAAATGTAGAATTTAAAAGAGAAGAGTTGTTTAAGTTCTTTTTTAAAGTCATGCACAAGTTGGTTCACCATTTTTTGATATAATACATTTTAAGCTTTTGACGTTCCAAAAAAGGCTTAACATTAAATTGTGTGTTTAAATTTACTCCAACAGCAGCCTTCAGAAAAGTTTCAGCTTATAGCCACACTTACCTTAAATACGGCCTTGAATTGGAAAATAAAATGGACTTCCTGGTATTATTTTTACTGCTATACGAATTGCAACAAAATATTTCAATTTACAATTATTTCCAGCAAAGCTCAAACGCTAAATTTCTACTAATTTAAAAATTTCTATGTATTAAAAAAAAATAATACAGTAATAATGACGCTTTTCTTAAAATCTTATTGTAATTAAAAAATGTATAAATGAATTACAAAAAAGTTTGCTTTTATTCTCGAAATCTATGGTTTTTAATAGTTCAAGTATCAGATAAAAAAATAAATAAAGAAAGAGAACAAGCAAAAAGCCTCACTTTCTTCCTCTTGTTATCTCTCACATTTGATGAAGTACAACACAAGAAAAAAGAGAAATTGAGAAAGAAAGAACCACAGAGCGACTTAAGAAAATCGGTTTATTTCTCTGAGGGAAGGGAATCGATTATGAATCGATCTTATATTTCTTTGTTTTACTGATCGATTGTCTCGTTTCGTCCTTCGGCGGAAAAAAAATTTAAAAGTAAAATAAAAAATAAGTAATTATTTGCTTTAAAGAAAATCTAGATATTAAGCTAAATATGGTGTGCTTCTATCGATGGAGAATTGATATTTTGATTATTTATAAACCAACTTTCTTTGTAATTTGCGAAAACTAACGTAAAGAACATTCCAAATAGGTTAAAATAAATAATAACGAAAACTAAAAATCGATCGGTTCTACCTTCAAGGTAAAATTAAAGACGAATAGAATAAAAATCAAATAAATTCAGATGATATCAAATATTTTTTAAATGTTGCATCATAAAATAGCGTCTGTATTTTTTTTCTTATTGTATTCATTACTTATTTGCATAAGCGAAATTGGGGAGCGAATTTCTAAAAAATATCTGTATTTGGATCAAAAGTAAGGCTTAATTCTTTTTCCATACCGCATTAAAAGAAAAAAGAGTTTAGAAAGTTTGCGAAATAGCAATATACAGTAAACTCTGTCTAAGGCGGAATCGTTCGGGACTGAGAAAATTTTCCGTGGTAGATAATATTCCGGTTTATGCAATGGAGCGTGATTTATTGAAATGAAGCATACGTCAGTCGAATAGCGTTTTATGTTTTCGATAAAAAAGATTGGATCTTGAGTTATAATGAATTGCTCGCGATCTTTCATTCGATCTTTTATCACGATCTTTCATTGATTGTCCTGACTCAAAAATCTGTCGAAAACTGAAATTCTGGAAGATCCTTTGTCTTTATAAATAAATGAGAAACGCTATTCAATTTCTTAGTACCGCTGTAATACCTACAAATTTGAAGTTTACACACACACCAAAAAAAAAAAAATAAAAAATAAAAAAAAATAATAATAATAACTTCGGGAATGAGACAGAAAGCCATCACTTTGAATTTGAGTACAACCTTAAAGCATAATATATTGTAGACAATACATATTTTCATAAATGTGCACTCAACTAGTAATAAAACGTTTAAATGCATATTTATTTAGGAAAAAAATGGCATAAGCAAGAATTCCTTAAAATTTAAACAGTTTCTGTCCTTTTGAATTAACTTTTTAAAAGTATTACTGAATTTAATTTTTGTGCTCGACATTGAGTATTTGACGTATATATATCAGTTTTAAAGTTTCATAAACGAAATGACTTTCATTTTTAAAATATCCTATTTTCCGCCTTATGCAAAATTTCGGTTTCGGTGGGACCTTAAAACCCTTTCCGTTTCCACGTTAGGCAGATTCCGTCTTATGCAGCAACAATTAATATTATTTTCTATGGGTTCGCCGGGACATGAAAAATTTTCCGCGGTAGACAGATTTCCGGCTTACACAGAGTCCGCCTTAGACAGAATTTACTGTATGTTGTTTTAAGTAACAGGTAATTTAATTAAAGCTGTCCCCCCCCCCCCCAACAGATTAATGTAAAAACTGTTATAATTCATAGGCGTTGAATTCAAGGAGGGTCTAAACCCATGATCTCCTATGTGCAGATTCAAATATATTTTTTAGCCCCCGTGTTTCACATAAAATGAAATTTTAAACTCTTACTCAAAAGCGAAAGTTTACTTTCCACTTCTTAAGCGTTCTAAGACCCCCAGTCTAAATGGGTCCCAAAATCTATATTTCAGAATCAAAAAATTATTTTACATTTTCCGAAAAATTAACCCCTATTTGGTCATTGTCCTATTAGGACAGTATACATTTCTAGCTCATAATAATAAAATATTTCTATACTAATGCTTTTGTTCCAGTATTACATTACTGTGAAAGTATCATTACAGTGCGTTAAGAAATTATAAGACCACTTTGATTTTGAAAATTATGAAGTAAATAAGGGTTCTTAATTATAGTTTAAACACATGAGATATCTAAATACAACGTATTTATTAAAATTAGTTTGCAATAATTTTGATTAATGCAATAAATAAGTATGTTAACAAAAATATAAGCAATGATTGAAAATACACTGTTAACAAATTATTAAACCACTTGTCTAAAAACAAAAATAATATGTAAATTAATACGATATTGGTCCTCCATTTTTCCTTATAACCTCAACACTCTGTTTTTCATAGAAGTGACCAGGTGATTAAGTACAGATTCAGAAATATTGCGCCATTCTTTTACAATGATTACTTCTAGTTCACTGGCAGATAAAAACTGTTTATTATTAGCATAAACTTTGCGACTTAATACGCCCCAAAGATTTTCCATAGAGATCAAGTCTGGATTTCGACTTGGCCGTGACAAAACATGATTTTTTTCTTTTTTAAACCATTGCTGGGTGGATTTAGACACATGGAAAGACGCATTGTCCTGCTAAAACATCCAGTTAGCACCACCTAAAAAAAGTCCAAACGGTATCAAATGATCATATAACATAGCCTCATATAGCGCAGAGTTCATACTTTCCGAAACTGGGGTTAAATCGCATAATCCATCATAACTAAAAGCTCCCCAATACATTACTGATCCTCCTCCCATTTGTCGACTGAAGCAGCGTTGCGGTTCCTTCCTCAAATCATGCCAATAGTTTTTATAACCATCCGGACTGTCAAGATTATTTTTTTTTCATCTGAAAATATCACTTGTTTCCATTTCTTGTCCCATAACGTGACATTTTTAGAATCATTCTTCTTTATAATGTTTCATTAACCTGGGTTTTCTCAAGAGTTTCATTCATTTTGCATTACTATTTGATTTCAGACCAAACTGTTACGCGTGAGGTTCTTTTGCTGAAACGGTTCGAAATTTCCCGTGTTGAAAGACATTTTTGAGTTGATAATCCAAACATTCGTCAATCATCCCGTGCTGTCCAAATCTCCTTTCTTCCAAATCGTTTTATTTTATTTGAATCCTTTTTTCTAATTATTTCATTGTGAATGGCAGTTTTAGAACGCTTCATTAACCGAGCTGTTTCTCGTTCAGATTTACCAGCACCCTTATAAACCAAATATTTCTAACTTCGGTCGCAGACAACTCTTTACCCCGCGGCATCTTCAAATATATCGTAAATAACACTATCTAAACCTGCACTTTTGCTTCTCGGGAATACTTTCACGATATAGAAACGAGTACGTTTTATAATGATTCTGATGTGACGTATAATATGCTAATTTCCTTAGGTTATTATAATTATGCTATTATTATACGCTCTTATAATTTCTTAACAGTCACCTTATTTACGTTTGAAAAAAATTAAAAGATTTTAATAAAATGTAACTTAAATTTTAATGTAGCAATTACAACAGAAAACGTTTTACGATCAATTATAAATAAACACGCTAAAAATTTACATATTGTGTCTTCTTCTTCAGAAGTGCACCAATTCGGTAGTGATCTTATAATTTCTTAGCGCACTGTATTACACTGGCTTAAGGGTGTTCTCAAATCCAAAAGGGCAACTTTCTGACATAAGTTTTAATTTATTTTTGTTCGAAAATACATGAAAGTTGCTGGTGTTGTTGTTCATAAACTATGTAATTGAGATGTTTTTTCCAGCTTTTTGCAAAAGCAATAGATCTTTCTGAAAAGAATGTCAAAGTGGGCGTTTGGACCGAATTTCCGCGCGAAGGAAGAAAGAGCACTCAAGAATGGGCGAAAAACGTGTTTGTCACGTGATCGAAAACGCTTATAACTCAATAGGTAATGGATGGATTAAAAAAATGGAAAAACAGTTCAATTCTAAATTGCTTCCATGGCCAGGCTTTCCAGTTTTATACCTTTCCGTTAAAAAATAAATTTGTAAATGTGTCAAAACGTTTTGCGCTTGTTGAGCAGAGCAGTTAAGAACAGCCTTAACCCTTAATTGCCGAAGCGTCAGTGAAGATTTACTGTGGAAACACGAAAAGTTTTTGGTTTCCGTCTGTCTCTCAGTTAGTCTGCCTGTTCCGAGATATCTGGCGCATAAACCATCCGATTGGCTTGAAATTAAGTAGGCAAGTTGGTGAGGTACCAGATTTACCTGCATAATTTTTGATTAAATTTAGTTCATTCATTCGGAAAATATAGAACATTTTCTTTTTCGCCATAATGTTTTTCTATGACAATTCAGGCGATTTTCAAATTTTCATTTGTTGAAAGAAAATGGCGCATTTGATTAATGGATTTAAATCGCAAATTATGGAGGCTCCTGATCTGCAGATTTACTAGTTTTAAAAAATTTATTTATCATTTTTTTTTAAATATGCCAATTTTGAGAGAACGGAAGACAACGCAGTTGCCAGCTACATAATTGCCCACACACACACACACACACAAAAAAAAAAAAACTATCTGCAAAAAATGTGATGTTGTACTCTGATTGAACCGTTTCTTAACCATTTCCTTTGAAATTAGTTTGAGTACGAAAAAATAAAATGGTGTCATAACAGTGTATATAGGTGTGCAGCCTGTATAAGATACCCTGTAAATTTGAAGATAATAAAATTTTGATAGGTTTTTCATTTTTATGTCCTTCCTTGTGTCTTTATGAAGCTAAACCGTAATTTTTGCACAAAAAAAATTTTTTTTAATACTTGGCCAAATATGGGTTAAGTTTAGAGATAGAATAAAATATTTAATTTCCATTAGAAAAAATCAATAAAAATTTCACAAAGAAAAAAAGGGAAAAAATGCCTTTAAAAAATAATAATATTACTAATTAAACATGAATCATTAAAATATTCATCTTGAGTAAGATTGTACCTAACAGAAATAGCTCAAGATTTTTGCTAAAATTTCTAATACAAAAATACCTCGTTCTGCATTCTTATTCTTAATGGTTAATTCTATTAATTACTAATTAGTTAATCAATACTGTAATTATTAGTTTTAAAATTCGAAAATATTTCAAATCATTATGTTAGATTTAGCATTCCCTTTCTTTAAATCTACAGTAAACTATGTACAAGTCGTGGAAAAAAAAAAGTAAACACCCCCTACTAACTCCTCAACAAATCATTGTAGACGAAAGTTACTGGTACCGAACGATTGGAAATAAAGTCTACTTTTAAATGATGTTTATAAAATTTTCTTAGGGGGTGATCTACATATTAAAACGAATCCAATCTTCATTTTTTTCAATGGCAATACCCAATTTTAACGAGATATATCAAATCTTCGGTTCAAACTTATACATAGACACAAAATTGCAAGTCATTTGAATGATAAGTTTTTGAATTATAAACATTCAAAATTTAGCGCTTCTAATGTTAAGTTACATTTTCATATTTTTATTTATATCTCCTGAAATTATGTTCCTAATGTACTACTTTTTTTGTAGCATTAATACTAATATACCCAAGCATAGATACGCTGAATTTGCAATTTTTATAATTTTATGATATGAATTATGAATTATGAAATTAATATTCGAAAAAATTATGAATTGCAACCTACAATTTTTTTGATGGATTTAGATTTATTAAGTCCTGCTTTATGGAAAACCAAAATTTCACATTTTCCTTCCAAGTACTTTTCAAATTATGCTTAAAAAACGGCAAAATGATAGTTTCTATGATGGAAGTGAATAGACATTTTAAAATTTATTCTGCTGTACTGTAATTTAACAGGCTTCAATGACTCCTTGAGTGGCGCTTAAAGTGCCTTGATCAAGAAAGGGGCTCTCTCGGTTAACAATCGAGCACGGAACTTCAATTTGGTTGGTTGGTTGGTTGTGTTTATGACGGCCAATTATCAACACGAGGGATATGGGCCCTAAGGGTGGGGGGGGTGCCCTTCGTGGGGGTCTTTCTAAGGGAACATAATCCGTATTAACGCTTGGAAATCCAAGGTTCGAAGAAAACCACGAAAACTCCGAACGATTAGGCCGACGGGCGCGATTGGGTTCGAACCCAGCATCTCCCGTCTACCAGCTTCGAGAGCAGATCCTCTCGGCCACTGGTGGGCTGAACTTCAATTTAGATAGAGTCCTTAAAATACGTTCGTTTTAAAATAATTAATTTCTCGGAAACTACGAATTACATAGAAATTGGTTTTTAGTTTAATTGAAATGTGTAGAGTTCATTTATGCTGTCAGAATTGTGTATTGCCATTGAAAAAAACAAAGTTTGGGTTCGTTTTAATATGTAGATGGGCCCCTAAGCAAATTTTATATACATCATTTAAAAGTAGACTTTATTTCCAATTGTTCGGTACCGGTAACTTTCTTCTACGATAATTTGTTGAAGAGTAAGTAGGGGTGCTTATTTTTTTTTCCACGACTGTACCTTACCTTGCCCCCGTGATGAAAGCCAAAGACGACTTCTATGCCTTATATTTTTTCAAGTCAGTTCACTAACAATTTAATCACTTAAGCGGCTGATTTCTGACTGCCGCAATCATTTCCAGTGAACAATTTTAATTCTGCCATCAACCAGAAAATTAAAAAAATATATATTTTTATATACTGAATAATGAGAAGAACGTTTACATCCTCTTTCTTTTTCTGTCTTTGTCTATTGTTTTATGGTAAAAAAAGATCTTTATAGCCTGTTTGTTTTCTAACATTAAATATATTATAATCAAAATGTCACTGAAAAGTGGTCTTTTTTTTAATGAAATTGGTTACAGTTTTTCTTTTCTAGGTTAGAAACTAATGAAATATTTTCTATTTTTTATTTTGTTCAGTTTTATATTATAAACTTAATTTATTTGTTTTTCTGTTTGGTTTTTCTTTTTTATGATTTTCTTATAATTTTAGCTAAAAAAATTTTTAAGTTATTCATTTGCATGTAGTTTTATACTACAGTTAAGTTTAATTTTTTTTATAAAGGCTCGCTTATGTCTCTGCAAGTCGTTGACATGATGTTACCTGAATGTTAATTTGCACCACAATTAGGAAGCCCATTACGATGCTTACATTGTTCCATTTACATCCGCTATAACCACTTTAACGGTTAAACGTAACACTGAAAACCCAGTTGGATGAATTAAAGAATAGTTTTTGTGGAAAACTCATTTGACGCTTTCATTTGTGAATATGTCATTGTGATCGTACATACATGTCTCAACAGTGGTGAAAGGGTTTATTATTGTATTATTCTGTTTAAAATATATAGATAGAGCCAAATTAAGGCGTGGTCACACGAGGCACCGGCCCAAGGGCCCAAATTTTATGGTAGACCATATCTACTCATAATATTTTTAAATTGCAATAGATTTTTACGATTTATTTACTTATAAGTTGTAATATTAGATGATATGAATACAATTTCATGAAAAAAAAAAAAATATTTTGTTTTCGTCAATCTTGACAAGTAATGTAAACTAAAAGCATTTGAGGCATTCTCACAAAATTGTAATTTTCAGGAATAAAAATCTGGTGAAATTAAACTTAATAAAATAGCATTTTAAACTTATAGACGAATGCCTTAATGATTCAAAATAAAGAAAAAATGGTCAGCAGCGACGACTTTTAGGTAGCTTTCATTACAAAAAGCTACCTATTGCAGCCGATCGGAGGAAAGCGATTTAAAAAAATTTTGAAAGCGATTTAAAAAAATTTTGATATATTTTGATCGATCATGACCCCCAAACACCGAAACCACCTTCCGTTCAAAATTGACACACACACACACACATATATATATATATATATATATATATATATATATATATATATATGGCCTTTGTCACACTGGAACTCTCGTATTTATGAACCGATTTGGATGTAATTCGGTGTGTACATAGTACATACCAATGTCCCGACCGAGTTCGCTGACCAGTTTCATCCGCCATTTTGTAACAAAATGGCGGCCATTTAAAAAGTTTAAAAAAAAATTAAAATTTGAAATGTGGTACCAAAAAATTTAAAATGGGAAAATATTTTTTTCTTATGTTTTTGACCTTTATACAAAGATTCCGGAGCAGTTTTTGTTTCGTCTATATCTTAAAAAATGGCTGAGTTATAGCATTTTGAATTTCTAGCGTGGCTGACATTTTGAAACGTCCTGAATTTTGTCACGCGATAAAAGGCGTATTTATGAACCGATTTGGATGTAACTTCGTTTATACATAGTAAATACCAATGTCTCGACCGAGTTCGTTGGCCAGCTTCATCCACCATCTTGTTTAAAAATGGCGGCCATTTAAATTTTTAAGAAAAATTTAAATTTGAAATGTGGTACCAAAAAATTGAAAATTGAAAAAATATTTTTTCTTATGTGTTTGACCTTGATAAAAAGATTCGGGAGCAGTTTTTGTTTTGTCTATATCTTAAAAAATGGCTGAGTTATAGCATTTTGAATTTCTATTGTAGCTGACATTTTAAAAAGACCGGATTTTTGTCACGCGATATCAGGCGTATTTATGAACCGATTTGGATGTAACTTGGTCTGTACATAGTACATACCAATGTCTCGACCGAGTTCGTTGGCCAGCTTCATTCGCCATCTTGTTTCAAAAGGGTTGCCATTTAAAAAAAATTAAATTTAAAATTTAAAATGAGGTATTAAAAAATTGGAAAATGAAAAAGATTTTTTTTATGTGTTTGGCCTTGATACAAAGAATCCGGAGCAGTTTTTGTTTCTGAAAATTTGTTCTTTTGTTTATATCTTAAAAAATGGTTGAATTATAGCACTTTGAATTTCTAGCATGGCTAACATTTTGAAACGATCCTGTATTTGTCACGCGATAACACACGTATTGACCTATTTCGATGTAAGAAGGCATGTGGATAGTATACATCAATATCTCGACCAAGTTCGCTGGCCAGCTTCATCAGCCATCTTGTTTCAAAATGGCGGCCATTAAATTAAAAAAAAAATTATATTTAAAGTGAGGTGCAAAAAACTTAGAAATTGAAAAAGATTTCTTTCTTAAGTATTTGACCTTGATATAAGGATTCAGGAGCATTTTTTGTTTGTTTTTATCTTAAAAAATGGCTCAGATATAGAAATTTCAATATCTAATGTGGGTGACATTTCGAAAAATCCAATTTTTGCCTGCGAAAGCACTCGTATACTTCAACCGATTCCGATGGGAGTGAGCATGTGCACAGCAATTACTAAGGTCTCGACCAAGTTCACTGGTTAGCCTCATCCACCATGTTGTCTTAAAATGGCAGGCACTTTAAGAAATCGCCGAATTTGGCAGCCAAATATAAGTTACTTTAAAGAAAAGCAGCTTGGATAAAGCTGACTAATTTCGCGAAATTCTCATTCATAATGATTTAGTATTGATAAAAATTAGTATTGAATCTCCTATATTCTGTTTCCACTAAATTGAGCTTCGTGTGTTTGAATAATATAAGTTGGCTTTTTTAAAATAAGGAATATGAAAGCTACCTCTTCCTCCCGGCACTGGCCGGAAGGACTTTTTTTTTATTTAACTGAGGTTTAAGTTAAACTTGCGAATTTAATTTTCCTTACCATTTTTACCTCTCTAACTTGTTTATTTTCTTCTAAATTTCTACTTATAATGAATTTGCATAGTATCCACACAACATTCAAATAAGAAATCATAACAATGTAATATTTTTAGTACAAAATTTTGGTATAACATTGTCTTAAAGGGGTGTTAAGGAAGAGACGGTAAGGAAAAAAAGGGGACGGTAAGGGGAAAAAAGGGACGATAAGGGAAAAAAAGGGACGGTAAGGATGGGACGATAAGGAAAATTACCACCTATTTTTAGGCAAATCATGTTAAGACTAAGTGATAGCCACAATGTTCATTGATTTTTAGCAACAGTTATTTACATTGGATTAAATTACAAAAAAATTTATTTACCTCGAAAAGTGCAGGAATAAACCTTGGGGACGGTAAGACTACCAATAAAGCCACGATGCTTGAAATTGATATTTAAATGCTGATTTAAATTATGCAGTGAATTTCCTGTCAAAGAATTTTAGCCATTCTTTCTCTAGCATTTCTACATGAGACAAAAGTTGAAAAAAATTCTGTGGCTGCATCTGAAGTGATTTGCTGTACCATTTTAGAAAGAGGGACAGTAAGGAATCTAAAATCGAGGGACAGAGTTAAAAAAATAATAACAACCGTAAAAATGTGTGCAGGTTAATTTTTGCTACATATTTATATAAAACAATAGTCCCAGTTTCGGAAAAAAATTACATCGAATTACTTTTATTG
The DNA here is from genome assembly GCA_963932465.1 of Maratus speciosus. Lineage (NCBI taxonomy): Eukaryota > Metazoa > Arthropoda > Arachnida > Araneae > Salticidae > Maratus > Maratus speciosus. Next base: position 461,527,503 of record OZ010792.1, read on the forward strand.
AAACAATTCTACACAGATAGCTCCAGATTTAAAAATCAGCATCAGGGACACGGGACGCTAAGGAATTTCGTGGTATATTTGGACCCCCAACATCGTCCAAAACTTATTTATCTCGTTTATATTGTTATACAGTCATGCAATGGGATGTTTTCCAGTATAATAAACAACAACAACAACAACAAAAAACCCAAGAATATTTACTAAAATAAAAATTATTATTCAGGTACTTAAAAGTCAAAATTATGTGAGAATGACTCATTTACTGAGATTTCGTTGTTGTTATGAGCGTATCCTATAATTTGCATACTTGTATTTTTGTATATTAAATCTAAAACTCTCTAATCATTAAAACAAACATTTATCAGACTTTTAAAAAAGAATATTTTAAATGAAATGTATTTTTATAAACCGTACACAATAATTTATCTCAGCGGTTTCCAGACATTTTTATTACGCGACCACCTTAAGGTTTAGAAAATTTTCGCGACCACCTTAAGGTTTAGAAAATTTTCACGACCCACATAATACATAAGTAGGGGGGACCTTTGTATCTAGGTCCCTAGCCCTAATTATAAGTAATCCTTGGATCTATGTTTTTTTATTCATCTGTGTCAGTGGTAACCTCAGTTTTTATAAATATATCAATTTTGAATTTCAGAAGAATGACGTTCTGAGAATTTTAAAGTGGAAAACGGTTTTGAAAGCACAAAAGTAAAAATTTTCAGTTTAATGGTTTTATTTACTAAGGCAAGAAAAACATTTTATCGTTAACTTTTACATTTGGCCAAGATAACTTGCGATAGTAAACTGATGTTAAAACTAAATGCTTTCACACATGCAAAAAATTAAAAATTCAGCTTAAAACCTGTACATTATGTTTTGTTTCAGTTCCTTATATTTAAACATGGAATAAAAAAACATATGGTGATTTTTTGCCATTTTTTCAAAAATGTTGTTAAGGGAAGCGGTTCAGAACCGTTGACAGGGTAAAACTGCAAAATGTGTGGATTGAATTTGATTACAGATTAGATGTTTGTCGTGTTATGAAAGTTTCACACATCGAATATTTGTTAAAGGAAAAAAAAACTTGGAATGTTTTTCTTTATTTTCATATATCAGTTATTATAATTTTTTTAAATCCAGTTATTCATTTATGTTTAATCCTGTATTGCACGTTACAGTTTCCAAAAGTGAAATCACTGGAAACTATTTACAAGGAAGGTTTCCTTACCGGGCATACTCAGAATAATAGAAAAAATAATACTTATTAAACTACTTATGTATGTAATAAAGGATCAGTCAAATTTAGCGGCGGAATTACAGATGAAAGTCTAAAAAAATAAATAAATAAATAAAAAAATACTTTCGAGTATTTGACGCGAAAAGGCGAAAGCGTCACGCGATTTGGCGAGCAGTACTTTCCGTCTCCAAAAGCAAGCGATTTTAATGCACCTGAAAATTGCCTGTTAATTGATTTTTAGAATTCGTGTAAATAGTATGAATGAATTTAAACTTAAACAATGAGAGAGTTTAATAAATACATTTTTCGTATTACATTTTGTATTTCTGTTGCTTGTTATTTAATTTTGTTACTTTAAAAACACTTTCATTTATAAAAAATATTTTCAACTATTTAAGTGTATTCCAAAATAAAGGCAAGATGAAGAATGCTGCAGTTATTCATTTCAATATCAAAGAAATCGTTGTTTTCATAGCAACAAAATTGTATCGACATTGCTCAATTGGACTTAATTTTGAGATTGGAACAATTTTAATCAATTTAAATTTTGTTTAATTCATAAAATTTGATATTTAACTTTCGTTATAAATATATATATATGACAAAACTATAGTTAAATCAAACTAAAACTGACAAAACTAAAGTTGCTTACATTAAATTTATTTAAACAAGTTCAATATGAAACATTTTTATCTTAAAGAGTATTTGACATAAAAAAGTATTTTTTGAAATTTTATTTCACCTCCAACCGGTGATAAAGCGCCAAATATTGAAAATTTCATTATTTTTTTAACGGACGCTCTATAGAGATTCCGCTTAATTTTTTTTATAAATATATCTATCCCCATAAGTAGAACATTCAATATTTTTTTTCAGATTTTTCGGAGTATGCTCGTATGGAGACCTTCCGTGTTAGTAATACATATACGAAAGAAAAGGAAATTCGGGTTAAGTTTTTTAAATTATAAATGAAATACTTCATAATAAAAATGTCACTTCCAGAGCTGAAGATGAAGCTCTGATCTGCAGATTTACACGTTAGAAGTAGAATTAATATTTATTGTGCTTCATAATGTACAGGGTTGTTTTTTTTTTTCAGAGTTGAATTGAGTTATAGCGGATATAAGGCCGAACTCGACAAAAGTTAATTCTTTGTTACTTTTCTAAACGTAACATGGGAGAGTGTATTATAAAAGATTCTACTAATTTGTGCAATATCTTACAAGAGTACAGTTCCCCTTTAGACTCTAAAAAATAAAGGCGTAAATTAGTCACTTTTACGTACGTATTTGTGTAGATTTGTAAAATTACACATTTGTCATAAAATTTACTCTCTTGTCTTTAACATTTACCTGTATTTATGTGTATTTATTGGCTTTATGGAAGTGTGAAATTTGTTATCCCTCCAAAAACTCAGAAAGTGCGCAAATATTTGAAAATTTAAAAGATTTACATGAATTGGTGTGTTAATGTAATTTACAAATTTTGCATATTATACAAATATATTCCTAAAAACAGAATATTACACAGACGTATGCGCACGAATTTTACACAGCCATATATGTAAGAAAAGAACATTACACTGAAATATGTGTAAGAACAGAATATTACACAGAAATATGTGTACTTATGTGTACACAATAAATATCGATACTTGAAAACTTGGCTTGTGTAATAGTAGCTGAATGGCCAAGTTCTGGCTTATAAGTCTCAGATCGTGAGTTCAAATCACGTTTCGGTAAGTGTTGCTTGTTTACTGTAGATTGAATTAAATAAAGAATTTCTCCTCTTGATAAAAACTTGTGATTGAAATTGATAGAAAAAAAAACCCGACAAAATGCGGAAATAATACTAGCGTCAAGATTTCTGTATTTTTCAAAATTTTATTTTACAGTATATTTATTCAAGTTATACAGATTCTATTCATAAATTATGACTGTACTATTTTAGGGCTTCAAAACAAGTTTAACAGAAAATGACAGCAGTAAATATAGTTTCAGACGATCCTGTTTTTTGTAAATTAATGTTATACTACAGTGCCTAGAATAAATAGTGTGGAAATCTGCTATCCAAACAGCGCTAAAAAATTGTATCCCTTAAATGTGCAATGATGCTGAAATCCAACGAGCCGATCGCAGCGACACCTGCGTTATGTTTTCAAATTTCAATGTACACATTGTATTATAACAGCGTCTAGACCAAATAGTCTTGGAGTTTTAGAAAATATCCTGCAGATGTCGCTGCGATCGTTTCCTTGGATTTCAGCATCGTTTGACATTTAAGGGATGCAATATTTTAGCACTGTTTTAAGTACTACCGGGATAGCCGATTTCCACACTATATATTCTAGACGCTATAGTTATATTATTTTGTGGTCTAAAAACAAATCTGCTGGAAAAAGAACAAACACATCAAGTACACGTGTTCTTCATTCAAATTTGTTTTGCGTCCATAAAAATATTTAGTTCAAAGTTTACATTAAAAAATATAAGGTTATGTACTATGTACACAAAATCCATCGTTTTTGCATATTACACAGATATATGTGCAGTCATGTGCAATTACACGCTAAGCTGTGTATTTCTGAGCTATCTGATAACATTTTACACACTTAAGCCGCTTAATGTGCTATTAAAATACACAGGAAGATATGTATTTTGAAATTGACGCACCAAGGAGTGCATTTGGCAATTTACACGCCACTTTACACATATAGACAAATCGTTTTTGTATCATCAGTATACTCGTTTTAAGGGGACAGGAAAAGCAAAATTCAACCAAAAATCGATTTTTACTTTTTATATCATTAAATAGTTTAAACTTTTATCTTTCCAACGATGTGTCACACATGTTTATATATAATAAAATAAGTGTTGAAATTATTCATTCTTTTCTAAGAGTACTTCACAGCTTAGTGTCCATTTAAATCTTTAATAGACTTTTTCTCAAAACTCGGATTTTTCATGTTTATGTTCCTTTTTTTCAATATGTATTAAACTTAAGAACTCAGATTTTCTTTTAATACTTATCTTATATTGTATAGTTTAACACAGGGATTTAATGATTTGTTGAGAATTATTTATTTTAGGCACTGAAATCGTACCAAAAATGCTAATTTAAAAATGACTTTCAATAAATATTTAATAATTAATTTTGAGTTTCACTCAAAAAGAAAACGGTCTGTTAAAATACATAAATCATGTCATTCTAACTGCTCTAAAAAATCTAAACCTCTATCTTTCACCATTTTTGAGAAAAAGTTACATAAAGTTGGTGAATTTAACATGGCGGAGGGCTTTTCCGGTCCCCCTAATGTAAATTTACGTATTTACTTTTTTGGGTGTAAGATTCTGAAATTTGGTTTAGAATATAAACTGTCAATAATGATAAATGAGTAGTTTAAACTATTGATTCTCGAAACTTGTACATTTTGAGTTCGTTTCTAATATCCTCAATTATCGAACGTTTAAGACCGTAAATAACTGACTTTCGAACAGTTCATACGATCTACCGATCCAACAGCACATACGAAATTGTAGGAAAATCATTCTCTCGGGAACTGCTAAAACAATTTCAATACCTTTTTTAAATAGTTTTGGCAGTAGCTAAACTATAAATTGGTCATTCTGCAAAATAAAAAATGTAACAGTAATGCGATCAAAAAACCTAGCTTTTTCAAATTAGGGTATAAATAAAAGTATGGTCCTAAATCTCTTACTGTTATCAAAAACACGCTGTTCCAAGCTGATCACATTTAGCGGCATATGCTGTAGTTTTCCATATTATAGTCTTTCCATATCAGAATACTTAAAAAAAAAAAAATGGATAATATGCAAAGATTACTCAATATATAGTCAGGTTCACCGTCCCACCACCCCTGCCCGAAGATTGGAAGACGGGCTATGGGGGAAGAAGATTCTCACCCAGTCGTTTCTTGAAAGATAGAAATTGTCCACCAGTGATCTAATTATGATTAGTTATATAATCAATTTTAAAGAATTTGAACGAATAATTATTATTAAAATTACAATACGGTTTTTAATTACTCTCTAACCTCCCCTTTTTAACTGAGAATGCAACTTGAAGCTCAGCGCTATATTATTATAAAATATTTTTAATTAATTTTCCAACTACATTTCAGCAGTGAAATTACGCTTGAAATTATTGAATATTACTGTTGTGAATTATCACATTGCTAACAAAGCGTAAACCAACTCAGTGAAAAATGCCCAAGCCGGGAATCGAACCCGGGTCGCTGGAATAGATCTCCAGTGTTCTACCACTAAACCACAAGGACGATGTCTAGCCCGGCATTTCTCACTTATATAAGTCGGTAAGGCTGCAACCGCAGCACAAGATGGAGAAGTCTTCATGAGCACACATTTCTAGCGGCGTAACATGAGACGCAAACATTCCCGGCTTGGACATTTTTCACTGAGTTGGGTTACGCTTTGTTAGCAATGTGATAATTCACAACATTAATATTCAATAATTTCAAGCGTAATTTCACTGCTGAAATGTAGTTGGAAAATTAATTAAAAATTGTATATTCACCGATGCTGGGTTTGTTTGCGTCTCATGTTACGCCGCTAGAAATGTGTGCTCATGAAGACTTCTCCATCTTGTGCTGCGGTTGCAGTCTTATCGACTTATATAAGTGAGAAATGCCGGGCTGGACATCGTCCTTGTGGTTTAGTGGTAGAACACTGGAGATCTATTCCAGCGACCCGGGTTCGATTCCCGGCTTGGACATTTTTCACTGAGTTGGTTTACGCTTTGTTAGCAATGTGATAATTCACAACATTAATATTATAGAATAACTTTGCACAATTATGCCATAATAAGATAAGGACAATATTAATAGCATCACTGTAACACACGCGTTACAATGTCAAATGTTACCAACTTACTATAAAGGAACTACTTTTTTAGATCAAAACTGTCATAAAAAAGCCTATTACTCGTATAATACGGAAAAAAAATTTAATCGCTTTAGTTGTTTCTGAGAAAAAGAAAATTCGCCAATATCAGCTGTTTTAAATGCGATTTCACAACTGTTGTTGGCCCCTTTGTCTTTATTTGAATGGCCTCATGAGCCCCCTCTCTTTAATACATAATTTTTGACTTGTGTAAGAATAATAACTTAATCTTAAGTGTCATTGAAACAAAAGAAAAATAATCGATTTTCCTCGTAAATTTTAAAGCTCTGTTTTATCTCTTAACAAGAGCTCCGACTTTGGGAACATATCGACATCCATTTTCAGGCCTTGCCCCATCGTTAGAACAGTAGCAGCTCCGTTACAAATTGCCAGCCATTTCACAGGCGCTGCTGGTCCAAATCGATTATGTATCTCCTCCAAGTTGCAAAGTAAATAAAAGCCTCTCGCTTGGTTTGGGCTGCTCGTTTAAAACTTTGTTGTGTGTGCCCCGTTCGATAGAAACCGTCCCGCAGACTGACTGCTTTGCGGGCGGCTACTGCGCATGCCCCTCGCGGAGATGACCTACTTTTAGGGCGGGCGCACATCAAATATGATATTTTCTAAAAGAGCAGCGTCCTATTCCAAGTTTTCGTTCGCTGGCTCTCGACTTCCCAGCGGTATTCGGTCGATGATAGGAAAAAAATACAATCTTATCAATCATTTTCAATATGTGCTTTTAAGAAGGGGGGGTGGGCGGTATTGTCTTAACCGGTGAGCTGTGGGGGCTGTTGTAATTCTGCAAGGGACTCCAAGCTAGCAAAGTTTTATGAAACAAGCTTATCATTTCAATTTTTTCTTTTTAAATGAAGACAAACGTAATTAATTGTAATAAGAGTTTTCTTTTGTTTACTGTACGGAACATTAAAATTATATGAGAATTAATCTCTCTAACATTAAGTTTAAAATGACACTCTGTGGTTAATAACGAAACTTATGTATATTAGTTATTATTTTGTTTTATGTTAGTAAAATCTATTTAGCATATGAACCCACATCGATACCACTTTACATTCATGCAATAAATTAGATGCCGCTTTATTGTTTCTAATCGCTTAATGTGATTGATTTTTCGTTTGATGTAATCGCATTGTCAGCAGACTAATTCATGAAAGTGTGCAGTTGAAAGCGAAGGTGTGTTTGCCCATTTAAAGCACGGCTTCTAAGGGAGAAAGAATGTTGCAGAATGGGACGGATCGAGCTTATGATACACGGATGGTGATCGACACCGACTTTTGGTAACTGCGAAGCTCACAGAAAGTAACATTGCCCAAATGTTTGCGAATGAATACAAAACTAGCAGGGATGACCGAGCTAAGTTCGGTCAAAATTAGCCTTTTGTTTAATTCTATATTTTATTCTCACTGTATCATTCTTGCTGTTTAGATACAATTGGCATGATCCTAAAACATAGTGACACAAAAGGACCCCAGTAACCGAATTTTTCCAAACATGCAACCTAACCAATGTTCTTCTCGAACCCGAAAACGATAGAATACAAAAGTTAGCCAAAATCGTTAAAGTCCTTTTATAAATAAAATTAGCTTGACCCATAGTAACCCAAAAGGAACCACTAATCTAAATTTATCGAACACGCGAGGTATCCCAATGGTCTTCTTGTGCTGGGAAACGATGTAATAAAAAATTTGTCAAAATCGTTAGCCGTTTTAGGTAGCTTTCATTACAAAAAGCTACCTATTGCAGCCGTTCGGAGGAAAGCGATTTCAAAAAATTTTGGTATATTTTCATCGATCATGACCCCCAGACCCCGAAACCATCCTCCGTTCAAAATTGATATATATATATATATATATCTGACCTTTGTCATACTGTAACTCTCGAATTCATGAACCGATTTGGATGTAATTCGGTATGTACATAGTACATACCAATGTCTCGATTTCTCTCGAAACTCTCTCGAAAACTCTCTTTTTTTTAAACTTTTAAATTTGAAATGTGGTACCAAAAAATTGAAAATTGAAAAAATATTTTTTTCTTATGTATTTGATTTTGATACAAAGATTCGGGAGCAGTTTTTGTTTCGTCTATATCTTAAAAAATGGCTGAGTTATAGCATTTTGAATTTCTAGCGTGGCTGACATTTTGAAACGTCCTGATATTTGTCACGTGATAACAGGCGTATTTATGAACCGATTTGGATGTACCTTGGTGTGTACATAGTACATACAAATATCTCGACCGAGTTCGTTGGCGAACTTCATCCGCCATCTTGTTTCAAAATAGCGGCCATTTAAAAAAAATTAAAAAAAATTACAATTTAAAATGAGATACCAAAAAATTGGAAAATGTAAAAGATTTTTTTCGTATGTATTTGACCTTAATACAAAGATTCCGGAACAGTTTTTGTTTCGTCTATATCTAAAAAAATGGTTGAGTTATAGCATTTTGAATTTCTATTGTGGCTGACATTTTAAAACGACCTGATTTTTGTCACGCGATAACAGGCGTATTTATGAACCGATTTCGATGTTACTTTGTCTGTACATAGTACATACCAATGTCTCGATTGAGTTCGTTGATCAGCTTCATTCGCCATCTTGTATCAAAAGGGTTGCCATTTAAAAAAATTAAATTTAAAATTTAAAATGAGGTATTAAAAAATTGGAAAATGAAAAAGATTTTTTTATGTGTTTGGCCTTGATACAAAGATTCCGCAGCAGATTTTTTTTCTGAAAATTTGTTCTTTTGTTTATATCTTAAAAAATGGTTGAATTATAGCACTTTGAATTTCTAGTATGGCTAACATTTTGAAACGATCTTGCATTTGTCACGCGATAACACACGTATTCGCCTATTTCCATGTAAGAAGGCATGTGGATAGTATACATCAACATCTCAGCCAAATATAAGTTACTTTAAATAAAAGCAGTTTGGATAAAGATGACTAATTTCGCGAAATTCTCATTCATAATGATTTAGTATTGATAAAAATTAGTATTGAATCTCCTATATTCGGTTTCCACTAAATTGAGCTTCGTGTGTTTGAATAATATAAGTTGGCTCTTTTAAAATAAGGAATTTGAAAGCTACCTCTTCCTCCCGGCACTGGCCGGAAGGACTTTTTTAGATACAATTAGCTTGTCTCACAGTGACCAAAAATGAGCCACTTATCGAATTTTCTCGAACATGTGACTTAGTCCAATTGTAGTCTCATGCTCAGAAACGATATAATACAATTTTTTTTCAAAATGTTTTGACCCCTTTTTTAGATACAATCAGGTTGACTCACAGTGACCCAAAAATGACTCACTAATCGAATTTTCTCGAACATTTGACTTAACCCAATGGTCTTCTTATGGTCAGAAACGATATAATACAAATTTTTGTTAAAATGTTTTGAGTCGTTTTTTAGATACATTTAGCTTTACCCACAGTGACCTAAAATGACCCACTAATCGATTTTTCGCGAACATGTGACTTAGCACAATGGTCATCTCATGCACAGAAGCGGTATATTACAAAATTTTGTAAAAATGTTTTGAGCATTTTTCTACATTCAATTAGTTTGACACCTGTTCCATTGTGACCCAAAATGACCCACTAATCGAATTTTTTTTAACATGCGATTTAGCCCAATGATATTCTCGCGCCCGAAAACGATAGAAAACAAAATTTCGTCCAAATCGTTAGAGCCGTTTTTTGGATAAACTTAGCTTGACCCACAGTAACCCAAAAAAGACCCACTAATCGAATTCTCTCTAACATGTGACTTAACCCAAACAAGTTTTTTTTTTTCAAAATGTTTTGACCCTTTTTTTTTAGATGCTATCAGCTTGACTCACAGTGACTCGAAAATAACGCACTAATCGAATTTTCTCGAACATGTGACTTAGACCCAATGGTCTTCTCATGCCCAGAAACGGTATAATACAAAATTTTTTCAAAATCGTTTGAGTCGTTTTTTAGGTACAATTAGCTTGACACTCAGTGACCCATAAATGACCCACTAATCGAATATTTTCGAACGTGGGACTTAGCCCATTGGTCTTCTCATGCTCAGAAACGATATAATACAAAATTTTGTCAAAATGTTTTGAACCGTTTTTTAGATACAATTAACTTGGCCCACAGTGACCCAAAAATGACCCACAAATCTAATTTTCTCGAACATGTGACTTAGCCCAATGGTCTTCTCATGCCCAGAAACGGTATAATACAAAATTTTGTCAAAATCGTTTGAGTCGTTTTATAGATACAATTAGCTTGACACTCAGTGACCCATAAATGACCCACTAATCGAATATTTTCGAACGTGGGATCTAGCCCATTGGTCTTTCTTATATCAGAAACGATATAATACAAATTTTTGTTAAAATGTTTTGAGTCGTTTTTTAGATACAATTAGCTTGACCCACAGTGATCCCAAATGACATATTAATCGAATTTTCTCGAACAGGCGACTTAGCACAATGATTTTCTCAAGTCCAGAAACGGTATATTACAAAATTTTGTCAAAATGTTTTGAGGCTTTTTAAAATTCAATTAGCTTGACACCTAATCCATTGTGACCCAAAATGACCCACTAATCGAATTTTCTTGAACATGCGACCTAGCTCAATGGTATTCTCGTGCCCGAAAACAAAATTTCGTCAAAATCGTTAGAGCCGTTTTCTAGATAAACTTATCTTGACCAACAGTGACGCAAAAATGACCCACTAATCGAATTTTCTCTAACATGTGACTTAGCCCATTGGTCTTCTCGTAATACAAAACAGTAGATTACAAAACTTAGTCAAAATCGTTAGAGCAGTTTTTTAGATAAAAATAGCTTGACCCGAAGTGACCCCATATGACCCACTAATCGAAATTTTTCGAACATGTGGCCTAGCGCAATAGTCTTCTCGTGCCCGAAATTGGTAATATATAAAATTTCGTTAAAATCGTTAGAGCCGTTTTTAAGATCTAGACACACGGCAGTGTGTCAGCCAAGTTCGCCTGACATAGCCATGTGTTATATTACACGAACCATTTTGAGTTGTTTTCGTCAAATTTTGATGCTCTGCTACTGAAAATCCATGTGACTTACGTACTTGTTATATAAAATGCGTAGTAAGGTTACCCTAATTACCTAGAATCCAAAATTTTATAAATAACGAATAATTAGTTTCCGAGATCCATTTCCATTTGAAAATGTCTGATAATCGATAATTTTATCACTGACTGAATGACTAACTGACTGACTCACTCATCAAAAAGATCTCATATATCTACTGCAGCTGCAGACTTCAAAATTGATGCGAAGTTCGTTTACACTATAAAACTAAGGAATAAAATTAAAAAAAATGTGAAAATCAATGAATTACCCACCCGTGGTTATCCATTTTTACTTTAACATTACGTCTATTAGGCGAAATTTTAATATGCCGTTGGAGGGAGGAGACGCTGTTCTGTCGCCAAATACCGCCAAGTTTGTCGCCCAAAATTGTCGCCCAAAATTTGGCGACCAAAATTAGTCGCCAAAAGTGACGCCATCTTGGCGATATCTCAAAATTTCACCAAATTGCCATAGACTTCCATTGTAAACCTATCTACTCTGGGGGTTTATTTGGGTTTACTTGCTTACAAAAAATCAACAAATTGAGATATTTTAATAATTTTCTAATATTAACTTAAGGGATTATATTGTTTTTTCAGAAACAATAAAAATTTCGAATCAATACATTTCGTTTCAAAATATGCATTCAATACAGCAGTATTAAAATATAAATTTCTGTCGCAAATTGACAGCCAAATACTTTGTTTTAGGAAATTTAAATTAAAATTGAATGTTGCTTGGTAAATCTAGACACACGGTAGTGTGTCAGCCAAGTTCCTCTGACATGCTCGTGTGTTATATTACGCGAACCATTTCGAGCTGTTTTCGCCAAATTTCGACACTCTACTACCCAAGATCTATTTGACCTACGTACTTGTAATACGAAATTCGTAGTAAAGCCACCCTAATTACCTAGAATCAAAAATTTTATAAATAACACATCATTAGTTTCCGAGATAATGACATTTGAAAATGTCTGATAATCGATAATTTTATCATTGACTGACTGACTCACTCACTCATAAAAAAATCTCATATATCTACTGCATCTATAAATTTCAAATTTAGTGCGAAGTTCGTTTACACTATAAAACTAAGGAATAAAAGAAAATATGAAAATAGATTAATTACCTATCTGGTGGTGTCCATTTTTACACTAACATTACGTCTATTAGGCGAAATTTTAATTTGCCAAAAGAAGCGCAAAACGCTGAATCCGAGCAAAACATGTAGCAACTGATTGTTTCCTTATTTGATTGTTTACAAAAAACATGTTTTCAGAAATCGCATTTAAAGTTTTTATTTCGTAAACTTTATTAGAAATATTCAGCCTCCTCAAAAATCTCTCGATTTATACGTTATACCTTCCTTAATTTCAATATTGAAAGACATTATTTTTCTTTAGGTTACCTAAACTTATATATCCGTTTTTTAAATAAAAACTTCTTGTTTGAGAACTGAAATAAAAAAAACAGTTTTAGCTGCACTTCCAATGATCGTACAAAGAAAACAAAAATAGTTTTGGATAGCTAAAAGCACAGTCTTTCATATGAAACAATAAAAATAATGTGTTAAATTTGCCGAGAATTGATTATTTAAACGCACTGGGATATTTTGAGCGGGCAGGGGACATTGGAAATAAGCAAATTTGCTCGAATTATTGAAAAATAACTCTAAAAGTCATTTTATCTTGAAATAGTCCTTTAATGAATACGGCCTGACTCATTTGAAACTAGTCTGATCTGAAGCCGATTAACATTGAGTAACGACTTTCTTCTTTTATATTCACCTATTATGAAATACCGAAAACACTTAATGTCAAGTTTTTTTTCTCCGAACCTTATCAAATTTCCAATGAACAGTTGCGGTTTTATTTTTCAAAAACCCGAGTGTTCATTTCGAAAACAGGAAATTTTTATAAAAAATTAGAACTCTCAAATGCGATAGTACGGTACAAACTTGAGAAAAATCCTGTTTGCAAACGAAATATCCCGTTAATTGCAGTAAAAATTTCGGCTATAAGAAAAAATTTTATTTCCTTTTTTTTTATCGGTGTTTAATTATTTTAAATCACTTGAGAAGAATAAAGTTCTTTTTTATTTTCAAAATTATCAGAAAAAAAAAAGAATATCTAGTTAATTGAATTTGAAAATCCAGGGAGGGGCAATGTCCTTTGTCTGCACTGCCTCTTTGCTGGCGCCCATGGATGAATGATACATAGTGTGGCATAAGCACATAACTTTATTTTTCACTTTCAGTACAAAAAATCAGGCCCAGTTATAGGAGATTTAATTGGAATATTTAATAGGAAAATTTAACATAAGAATTTGATAGGAATTGTTGTTTCAGAAATAATAAAAATTTCAAATCAATACATTTCATTTCAAAACATGCATTCAATATAGCAGTGTTAAAATATAGATTTCTGCCGCAAATTGACAGCCAAATACTTTGTTGAAGGAAATTTAAATTAAAATTGAATGTTGCTTGGTGAATAAAATAGTCGCATGTAAACACATTAAAAAGCATTAAATAAAGTGTCTAAATATATTGTAACTTTACAAAAAGTAATGATATCTAACAAAAGCATAACTGTGAAAAAAGGGAGCCAAGTTCTATAAAGACAATGGCAAGAAAAGAAGTGATATCTAAGTGGGTGCCAAGTTCAAATAAAATTCACTCAAACTTACCTACTGAAGTATTATAGCATTTTTTAAATTGTTTAGAAATAAAAATTATTGATAGCATATTAATAATAAATCTAGAACTTGGCAAGTTTTTGATAAATGGTATGGCTATCAATTTAATGTCTTAATAAAATGATGATGTTAATATTAACAACGTCATTATAAAAAATAATATAGTTAATAAATTGACTTAATAAAATAGTCCAATCTTGAACGCCAGATTCACCTTTGTTTATTATATAAAAACATGGAAACATTTAAAATGCTTCATTTAAAACACATTACTACATAGGTGTGATAAAATATATACAAATGTTTTTTAAAATTAAAAACACTAGATGTTAAAATGATAAAAAGCTACTCCGAGCGCTTTCGGCTAACCTTAAGCCTTTGTCAAGGAGAAGAGTAGATCAGTCAATTCTCTTTTCCTTGACAAAAGCTTAAGGTTAGCCGAAAGCGCTCGGAGTAGCTTTTTATCATTTTAACATCTAGTGTTTTTAATTTTAAAAAACATTTGTATATATTTTATCACACCTATGTAGTAATGTGTTTTAAATGAAGCATTTTAAATGTTTCCATGTTTTTTTATATAATAATATAGTTATTATTATAAAAAAATGACTCATGTTAAAGATTTGATAAACCAATAAATACACAGATGCACTCCCGCTCATCTTTGGTTATCACTCTGGCACCGACCTTTCGGAAACCTCAATGCAAACAGACTAAAAGGCCTGACAAAGAGAAAGATACACTTACGCTTGTTCTTGGTCATTACTCTAGAGACTGCACCCGTTTAACCCTTCAGGGGCAAAGAACTTTTATTCGTGAAATGTTGAAATGATTGAATCACACCATAATTCAAAAACAAATTTATTTCAAAATAGGTAAAAGCTTTATTTCACGTATTTAATAAAATTAAACTTTTTAGTCCTGGATTCTAGTGTCAATGTGGCATTTTGCAGATAAAATTAGGTGGGATATATTTTATCCCACCGCCCTTCAAGGGGAAGGAGCTCACTCAAATTAAGGCTTATAAACATGAAATAACAAGTTGTGATATAATAATGTCATTAATAAAAATACTACATTAATAATAAACTCGTAGGTAAAAACTTGTCAAGTTCTAGATTTATTATTAATATGCTACCAATAACTTTTTATTTTTAAACAATTTAAAAAATGCTATAATACTTCAGTAGGTAAGTCTGAGCGAATTTTATTTGAACTTGGCACCCACTTAGATATCACTTCTTTTCTTGCCATTGTCTTTACAGAACTTGGCTCCCTTTTTTCACAGTTATGTTTTTGTTAGATAAAGTTTATATACGCACACACAAACACACACACACACACACACAATTTTTGCTCGTATTATAGTATTAGATAAAGATGACAATCATAATGATCAAGAAGACTTCAAGAAGGAATTTAATTTAAAAAAAATATTTACGAATACGGAAATGAGCAGCACGTTAAAGTTTTTGAAACGAGGCATACAAGAGAACGCAGAAAATTTTCCAATATGATATGAGTATGAATAACTCATTAATCATCTTTTAAGGGAGAAGTGTAAATAAACAAAATTTACTGAATTAATAAATTTTGTTCAATTTTTAAAGCCAATATTTCATCAGCAAAAAATTATCATTTTTTAAAATATATATTAAATGTTATTATTACGTATAAGTATGGTCCTAAATCGCTTATTATTATTAAATCAGCTGTTCCAAGCTGATCACACTGAGCGGCATCTGCTGTAGGGTACTTTCCATATTAGAATGCTTAAAAAAATTGACAAATAATGTGCAAAGAGTCCCCAAAACATTGTCAGGCTGCCCTTTCCCTGCCCGTAGATTGGAAGGCGATTAAAGGAAATTTACTTTTAAAATAAAATCTTTTCGCGAAATTTGGTCAAATAAAGTAAATTTGAAGGCATCCTTGTCCTTAACTGTTTTACCAAAACCTCAAACTTTATACTGTATAATAAGCAAGAGACAAAGGACTTTACTATGCATAGAACTTTTACAATCAAATTTGTCGATTAACTACTACGTTGTAGTTCCTTTATTATTATTTCTTTAATTTCGGTTGACAGAAACACCATATATAATTTATTGCTAATGTCTTTAAAAATACTAGGGGGTCGTACCCGGGCTTCCCGGGTTAAAGAATATAGGTGAAATCATTTTTTTAAATTAAAAACTAATAAATTTTTTATATTCCATAATATTTTTAGATTGACAACTTAGATTAAAAAAGCATTTTTCATATGGAAAATACGAATTATACAATCCAATAAATTTTTGAAATTTATCAAAAGCGATATTTTCTTATTAGCCGCATGCTAAGAGTTATTTGCCAAGATTTTGCTACTTATGGCATCCTTTTATATTCTGATAATTTCAGAGCTTATACATGTCTGGCAAATCTGTGTTTTATTTATATTATTATGTTTATTTATTCATAGGGAATTTTTTTAATAGATATTAGCCATAAGAAAATGATGAAGTCTGTATTTTGTTTTAAAGGCAAACGGATTAATCTTTCGTAATCGAGCTCCGCGCGATATAGATAAATTAAAAAATATTCCATGCTTAAAAATTGTTTTTAAAACTATAGGCAATCAGTAAACTGAGATGGACTTTGCAAAGTTATTCCATTAAAAAAAATCCTATTTGGTGATCTAAAAATTTAAATTGTACGATTATAAATATGTTAGATTTGTTGTTTTTTCAATATTATTCTTTTATTTGTTTATAAAAGAAGTATTAATTTCGTTAATTTGTCTTTCACAAATATGTTAGATTGGTGGCTTTTTTAATATTATTCTTTTATTTATTTGTTTATAAAGGAAGTATCAATTTCGTTATGCAAAAATAGTCAGAAACAAATGCTGAAAAATGTTTTTTGCTTTATGTGGAAAATGTTTATTATTATTATGTACTGAAACCGGCACGTGATAAGATAAACTTTAAAAAAATCATGCTTAAAATTTATTTTAGAAAATATAATACATCAGTCAATTAAGATAAAGTTTTTAAACAAATTGCATTTGAAAGTAAATTTTTTCTCTATGCGACGAAAATTGAAAAT
This sequence comes from Maratus speciosus, assembly GCA_963932465.1. Taxonomy (NCBI): domain Eukaryota; kingdom Metazoa; phylum Arthropoda; class Arachnida; order Araneae; family Salticidae; genus Maratus; species Maratus speciosus. Next base: position 461,544,558 of record OZ010792.1, read on the forward strand.
GTAACGATGGTCAGAAGATTGAAAAATATACTTTATAAAGATACTCTAAATTTTTGTAAAACATTGCGTTTTATCAGTGTGTGATTTCGATTACATTATTTTTAAATGTGAAGCATTTTCACCTGTGAAGAATTTCAAAGCAGCTGGGCTGTGAAAATGACGCACTTCTACAAAACATAATTCAGGTTTAAGAAATAAAATACACGCTTTTTTATAAAATGACGTCATTTGCATCCGCTAAAGCAATCCACTTTTACAATCCAGTTTTAAACTTCGTCTATAGAAAAGTGTGCATATGACGTCATTAGCACAAAATAACAGACAGTATTCTTGACATAGCCCATATTTTAATTTCAACTTTTTTTTTTAGGTTTTATGAGAAAATGGCAACAGAAAGATATAGTATCTCCTATTTTCGACTATTTTCCGTTTACTTTCAATGACTTTCAATGAAATGAGTTACTTTTGTTGCCACGATAAGAAAAATGGTATTAAAAACAACAAAAAAATTAATATCTCAAAAATAAATTGAGATACAGTTTTCAAACAAATTGCATTTAAAAGAACATTTTTTTCCTTACACGACGGTGTAAAAATTTAAAATGTGCGATGTTTAGAAGTTTAAAAATTTGCAGTAGAGAAAATTGCAAAGCCAAAATTTTATTTCAAATTTCAAAGTGTTGCCATTCGCAAAATGACGTATGCGTTACGCACAGATATGTTTGTCCTTTATAATATAGATTGTTTCGTTCTATATCCTCAATTATCAAATTTACTCTCCCTCAGAGATTTTTTTTAAGACTCTATTTAATGGTATGTCTCTCAAGCATTACCGACGTCTCTGAAACTGCTCCCACCGCGAAGGTATATTTGTTGTGGCAAAAGTTGTTTTACAGTAACTGATTCGTGCTAAAGCTTTGAACTTTGTTTTGCGCATTAGAGTTCTGCTACGTCTCTCTAAATTCTAAAGCACAAAAAGAATTGTATAAAGTATGTTATTAAAAGGTCATAATGCCTAAAAGAATTCCTCCATTTTATTTCAGAAACAATAAAGAAAAACCATGCGTCAAGCAAAGATTAAGGAACACTTTCCAACACTTCCAGTATATTTTTATAAACCTTCGCCGTTTAATAAGGTAAAGAAGATACCCAAGTAAGCATTTTAGAAAAGTATAACAAATTTGAAAAACAAGATTTCAACGATTACCGCCCATAGCCGGAAAAGTACTCCAGTTCTTTTGTGCAGCTCTGTATATGATCTATATATTTGTTCAGATTCTACATAATATGCTAAAATTTAGTTTAGTAAGAAAACGAATAATACAGTTGAAATGCACCTTCAGTAATTTCTGATAATAGACGAAAACGTATAAATTCTTTTGTACAGCCCTGCATATACAGGTTTTTATAAGTGCCACATATTACCTGAAATTTAATTCCGCCAAAAACATGTTTAAAACTACTGAAATCACCCTTTCAGGAATTACTATACATAGGCGGTTATGTATCCAGTTCTTTGTATATCCCTGCATATGATTTTATTTATATGCTACAAAGATCTCTTAGTATGCTAAATGTAGTTGAGTTTCAAAATGGATAACTCAAATTAAAAACACCTTTAAGAAATTCACGCTCATTTTCAGTAGTGCTTACGAGCTCCTTTGTGTACCCCTGTATATGTTTTATAGAACTTATGCGCACCACATAGTACGCAAAAATTTAGTTAACATAAAAACGTATACCGTAAACGAAAACGCACTTTCCACAATCCCCCCAAATGACAACACTTCATATACAGTATTGTATTCAAAATCTTTCATGTGTTCCTATAAATGAACAAAAAATGCAATGTACATCCTATTCTTCTGCAAACATTTTGTAGTAAACCCCCAGTAATTTATGTCAATTTTATCATGTTTGAAATAGTGCAACATAAGTAAAATACGCTGCGAATAGTTTTTTCCTAGTGGACCATTATATAACTGAACTCTTTTGTGTAACCCTGTAAGTGAATAATAAATGCTTCGCACCCACATTCCATAGTGAGCATGTAGTGCACCTCGGAAATTCATATGAATTTCATTATGCTTTTAACAGAGTAACATCATTAAAATACGCCGCAAATAATTTTTCTTCATAGATCATAATAAAGCGGAATACTTATGAGTTCTCCTGCACACGTAATGCAAATGCTACCCATGACATTTTCAATAGTAATCCTTTTCTAGTTCACCTCAATAATGTTCATAAATTTATATTAAATTAAATTTCTATTAATTAAATGTATTATAAGCAAGAAACAAATATATGCATAGAACTTTTACAATCAAATTTGCCAATTAACTACTGCGTTGTGGTTTCTTTCTTTCTTTATTTTTTTTTATTTCAGTTGCCAGAAACATGATATATAATTTATCACTGCTGTCGTAAAAAGTATTGGTCTATTTTTCTTCCTCCATTATCAAATTTACTCTCCCTTATTCATTTGTTTAAAGGCGCATTTTAATAATATGTCTGCTGTCTTAGGCATTACCGATGTCTCTGAAACCGCTTCCACCGCGAAGGTATTCTTACTGTGGCAAAAGTTGTTTTACAGGAACTGATTCGTGCCAACGCTTCGAAATTTGCTCTGCGCATTAGAGTTCTGCTACGTCTCTGTAAACGCTAAAGCACACAAATAAAAATTAAATTTAAAAAATCAAAAAATCCGACTGCATAAAAAGCGAACTAATTAATAATTTCTCAGCAGTGTTAAACTATTTTTTATATATTACTTACCTTTTTTTATTTACTTGCATTGATGACTTTTAAATTGTGTTTAATTGTTAGTTCCTATCTATAAACACTGTTTTGATGAGGCCTATAGCTGTCTATGATGGTTAGAGTTGTAGTAAAGCTAGAGATCCTACCTACACAACTTCCAGGTTGTATAATATTTAAACGGAGCTTCTGACTGCAAGATAGCCAATGAAACATCGTCTTCATTTTGAAAGACCTATCCAATAATATGCCACCCAATAGGGTGCGTAAAAAAATTTTTTCGTGTCTACCGCCATTTTGAATTTATAAAAACAAAACCTACCCTATAACCATCGGACAATTTAGACGAATCGATAGAGACCTCGTTCATTAAAATCCATCAAGCCGTTGAGATATTTCGAGGGTATAAAGAAATCCACATACTCAGATACGCCTAAAACACTCAACCCTTCTTGACAGTCGGGTAAAAAAAGAATTGCATCCAAACTATGTTATCAAAAGATCATAATACCTAAAAGAATTCCTCCATTTATCTGAGAAAAAGTTTGATTTGCTTTTCTTCTGCAGGCTACAAATAAATTATTAATTTTATTTTTAAATCCATTACAGTTTGAAAAACAATAACAAAAATGTGTTAGAATATTTTTTTCTTATTATATTCACTAGGAATCCATTAATTATAATTGAAAAACATATACTCACTCTCTGATTCATAAAAATTGATACACCTGCAGTTCTTCAACATTCGTTTACAATAAAATTATAATTAAAGTGTCATTGGATTTGAAATACGTCATAATTAAGAAAATTGATAGTTTGTTAGTATAAGAAATCATAGAACTGAGGAATTTATTGAAAAAATATAATTTTTGTTCTATATCTTCCTTAAGGTCAGGAAAGAAAATAAAAAAAAGTATAGGTTTTCTAATTCTTTTCCCCGCGTATAAACATAATTTAATTATTATTAAAATATTAAATGATAAAAGAGTATTTGGTAAAAGAATAACTCTCTTTATTAGCCCCCGGTACGGTATGCTATTTCTTTCTCCCAGCTTATTTTGTGTCGTCTTCAAAAAATAACGTTACCTTACAGAAGCCAGTCGTAAAACAAAGCGGTGCGATTAAATACTCTATAGCAATTTTTTTAACTTCTAAGCATCGCATATTATCACTTTTTATACCGTCGTATTGGAAAAAAAAGTACTTTTAAATGCAATTTGTTTGAAAACATCTCCATTTATTTTTGAAATATTAATTTTTTTGCGGTTTTTGGAGCGATTTGCTTAATATTGGCAACGGAATTACTCCATTTCTGTAGAAAGTAAAGGAAAAATAGTTGTAAAATATAAATTATATATTTTTGTTGCCATTTTTTTTATAACAACCGAAATAAAATGTAATGAAAATACGTGCTATTTTGAAAAAATATAAACGAATGATTTCTGTTAAAAGAGGGAACTATTATAAACTATATTTAATTTTAAGTACCCATATTAATGTTACAAACAAATGAAGGCCTATGAATCATTAGAGAGCCTTTTTTCTTTTGGTCGAGTTTCTTTAATTACGGCATCTTTTTGCTGCATTTGTGTATTATTTCGCGATAGTGACGTCCAATGCCTACTTTACTGTAGGTGTTTAAGAGTGGATCGTAAATGTGGAATTCTTAAGCGGATGTGAATGACATCATTTTACATAAAATAAAAGTGTGTGCTGTAAGTCTTAGAATTGAAATATGTTTTGTACTATTTATATATACATAAATTTCTTATTTCATCGGAGCGGCACTAAATTCTGAAAAAGCAAAATTCCTGTTTTCTAGTTTATTTTTTATTTATTTTTCCTACTTTTTAGTGTTTAAAAAATTTCGTTGTTGCAGTTTCAGAACCATTTGGCCTATTTTAGCAAACGTGGTTTTGCGTATAACGGACGCCTCTGTTTTTTTTTAACTCGTATATAGTTTAACTATATAATTGTAACTCTAAAGAATATTTTGCAATTTATCACTTGCAGACGGCTTACAGATAAATGCCATAAAATTAATTTATTAGTTCATAATTTACCTCTAAAAATGTTAAAATGTTGAATTGTGATCATAAACATACCTTTATACATAATTTTTATAATGATAACGTAACAGGAAGTGAAACAAAATATATTACAAAATCCCATCAATACATACAAAAACCAAAATGAGAAATAAAAGAGTGTATTTAAATTTAAAAAATCAAAAAACCCGAACTAATTAATTATTTCTCTTCAATGTTAATTGATTTTTTATATTACTTGCCTATTTTTTTATTTACTTGTATTGATGACTTTTAAGATGTGTTTAATTGTTAGTTCCTATCTATAAACACTGTTTTGATGAGGCCTATAGATGTCTATGAAGGTTAGAGTGGCAGGAAAGCTAGAGATCTTACTAACACAACTTCCAGATTGTGTAATATTTAAACGGAGCTTCTGACTGTAAAATAGTCAATGAAACATCTTCTTCATTTGGAAAGACCTATCCAATGATATGCCACTCAATAGGGTGCGTAAAAAAAAAATATTTTCGTCTCTAAAGCCATTTTGTATTTTACAGCCGCCATTTTGAATTTATAAAAACAAAACCTATCCTATAACCATCGGACGATTAAGATGAATCGAAAGAGACCTCATTAATTAAAATCCATCCTGCCTTTGAGATGTTTTGATGGTATAAAGAAATCCACTTACCCAGATACGCATGAAACACATAACCCTTCTTGGCAGTCGGGTAAAAAAAAGAAAAAGAAACTTTTATGTTCGTTTTCGTTTCGTTTTATAAACTGATCGACCTTAGTTCTTTACTTTTAATTATTTTTTTGTAAGTTTTATTCCAAATAATAATTCAAAATTTAATTCTTCATTTTAATGTTTGTAATTATGCTTCCATGCAAATGAATTCTCTTCCTGAAAATCTTTAATCATCCTTACTTTATGCAAAAAATGACAAAAGAAAACTTTTAGTTCTAAAACTAAGTTTGCCAGTTATAAAATTCGTTATTTTGTTAATTTTTTTTAAACAATATATATGTATGGGTTTTTTTTTTTTCTCAGATCCCATATGTCTTTCAGAAACTTTTGAAGAAACTTTTAAACATAGCAATTTATTCTTGTAAGCCCTTTTTCTTGCTTCAGATACTTGACCTTCTCTAGGTATTATATTTGATATTTTCTTTTACTTTTAGCAAATCCATTTGTGACTGCCGCGTTGAGGCAAAATCTATATTCTCTTCTTATGTGCATTAATAATGCGCAAAAGGTTCTTCATTCAGAGTTAATTTAGTATTTTGCTACAACTAGCCTTTTTCCAGCCTTTTTTTATTTTATCTTATTATTATATTGTTATTATTATTATTATTATTAGTGGTAGTAGTAGTATTGTGTGTGTGCCTAAATACTCAAGAAAATCACCTTTGAGTAACTAACAGCTTCGGATGCCATTAGGTCTTTATGAATTTTATTCATGATTTCGTGTGAGCTTTTATAGAGACAATCATATAAACCCGGGCTTCCGGGGTAACAGAATGTAGTTGAAAACCATTTCTTTAAAATTGATAACTGTAATATATACATTTAATATATAATTTTTTAGCTCACAGGCTATCAAAGCCTGAGAGCTAATGTGCCCGCAGGTTCTGTAAGTACGTACGTATGTATGTATGTACGTAACGCGATAACTCTTGATAGAAATATCCCATTTGCTCTGACAAGGCGCTTCCCTGATTACATTTGGAGGTTCGTTGGTTAAGTATAAACGGGGCAATGGGGGCCAATACCACCTCCCTTAATTTAGATAAATGGGTTTTTAATGGAGAATTATCCGATTTGCTCCAAATTTGGTATACCGGTTTATTCTGTTAAAGCGCTTCCCTGATTAGATTTCGTGGTTCATTGGTTAAGTATAAAGGGGGGGGGTATGGTGGGTTCATCCCCAACTTAATTTAGATAAATGGATTTTTCATGCAGAATTATCCGATTTGCTCCAAATTTAATATACCGGTTTATTCTGATAAGGCGCTTCCCTGATTATATTTGGAGGTTCATTGGTATTTTATATATTGGTATCATTATAAAGGGGGGGGGAAGGGGGCGTTATCCCTTCCTTAATTTATTTACCGTTTTGCCCAAAAAGAATGAGTTCTATTTTATGAATAATAAACATAAATAAGAATATAATATACAATTAGTGTGAATAGCCTGTGAGCTTAATTTCATCAGTTTAACTGGGCACTTTTCTTTGTATTTTAATGTCCACAAACAATGCCAAAAGTCATATTTATTTGAAAAATAGCAATATTGCGTTAAAAAAAAGTGAAATTTATTAAAAGCGATACAATCGTAATCGCCTCGTGCCGGTAGTTAACACCCTAATGAAATCGCTAAAGATTACTATTTACAATCAGCCTTTTCGATTATGTTCATTTCAGTGGATTAAGCGCGTAGTTTGATTTTATATCTTAAATTTGAGTTTTATCTATATATTGTTGTTTTATTAATTGATTGATGAATGTTTTAATTGCGTTATGGAATATAAGCTGGAAACAAAGGCTAATCTAATTTTATTAATTTAAATACAAACGGGGTTATCTTTCGTAATAGTCTGCACGCGATACAGATAGAATTTTTTAAAAATCGTGCATGAAAATTATTTTTAAAAGGATAAAAAATTAATAAATAGCGATCTATTTTTCAAACAAAATGCTTTGGAAAGTACATTTCCGTTAAAAAAAATTACACTACTAGAGAACAGGAATTCTGCTTTTTCAGAATTTAGTGTCGCCCCCGACATTTCCATTACTTCATTTTCTTCTGATGGTCTGGTGGCACTATTATTATGAAACAGCTATTATAAATGAAGCGTTAGGTGAAGATGAAAGAGCAGCCTTAAAAAGTTAGAACTATGATTTTCTGGTCAGAATGGGGAAAAAAATGGCCATATTTTTTTTTTTTTTTTTTTTTTTGAAAAAAGAAATTATGGCTATTTTTTCCCCCATTCTGACCATTTACCCCAACTAACCTTACTTTTAACCCAATACGACAGTATAAACATCGGAAATGTGCGATGATTTAAATTTTTAAAAAATACTATACCATATTAATCGCACAATGAAACATCGACTTTTGTTTTACGTCTGGCTTATACAAGGTAACGTTATTTATTCGAGACAAAATAAGCTGGGAGAAAGAAATAGCATACCTGGGCTAAAAAGTTAAATTTAATCATCTACTGTTGACACCGTCAAAATAACGTCAGCGTTACGCACGGACACGTTTGTCCTTTATGATATAGATAGATAGATACTTGAGTTTAATTAACCCTTTGGCAATTATGACCAAGTTTAGATCGTAGCTTTCAGTTTGTATGTTCCTTATATTTTCAATATCACTATTTATAGATAGTAATTTTTGCTTTATTTATTCGCAAAAATAATATGGTAGCTCAAAAATAAGCATCATATGAAACATGAGTGACCTCCAAAGAGTTAAAGAACCTTCTACCTACCCTGTGCATAAATTGTGTATATTCAGCAAGATACAAATTGACGGTTACGCAGTGTAATGCACTAATATCACGTTCCAAAATCACTTATGAAACGCTGTTCAAGGCGTAACATTTGGACAAACATATCAACATAATAATGTCATTCGCAGTCTAAGACAAATCCAACAATACTTTATTTGCGGATATCTGTCTAACCATTTTGGCTGTAATGTGCCATTAATATGTTCCTGTTCACATTTATATTGCGTTCATATTTTAGTAGTTAAAACATTAACTTGAATTTTTTTAAGCGGAAAACCCGGAATCAAATTTTTTGACTCGAACAAGTTTTGGAAACGTTTTTAACATTGAAGTATATTCACTTCAATAGAAGTTAAGTATTTTTCTGCCTTCTGAACTATTTTTACTTTCTTATATCCTTACAAGAAGAAAGTATTGGATTCGTGAAAATTCCGGTTTTCGACGGACTTACACGTTTTAGGGGTCAGAGATCCCGAAAAACATGTTTTCACAAAATGTCTATCTGTCTATCTATCTGTGTGTCTGTATGTGGCACAAATTTTGCGGGCGCTCTATCTCAAGAACTAATGAACAGAATTTAATAAAACTTTAGATTCAGTTAGTCCCTGATATAAATTGGTGCTGGTTACTTTTTGGTGTGAATCGCCGAGCAGGTGGCGCTGCTATGCTGCATTATTCATGATTTCTACAATAGCTATATCTCAAGAACTAACGCAAAAATTTTCAGAGAACTTCAGATTCAGTTAGTCTTTGATATAATTTGGTGCTGATAACGTTTTGGTGTAAACCGCCCGATAGGTGGCGCTGCTATGCTGCATAATTCATGATTATCGCAATAGCTTTATCTCCAGAACTAATGCTCGAATTTTCATCAAACTTCAGATTCAGTTAGTCCCTGATATAAATTATTGCAGTTTAGTTTTTTGGTGTAAATCGTCCAACAGGTGGCGCTACTATGCTGCATTTTTCACGATTTCCGCAATAGCTGTATCTCAAGAATTAATGCATGAATTTTCATCAAACTTTAGATTCAGTTAGTCCCTGATATAAATTGTTCCTGATAAGTTTTTGATGTAAATTGCCCAACAGGTGCCACTGCTATTCACGATTTCCGCAATAGCTCTATCTCAAAAACTAATGCACGGATTTTCATCAAACTTCAAATTCAATTAGAAGTTGACATAAATTGTTGCTGATTGGATTTTGGGATAAATCACCTAACCGGTGGCGTTGCAATGCTGAATTTTTCAGGAAGTATTAACATGTATGAGCAGAAAGTTTAGGGATTGCTACGTCCGACTAGTTCTTATTTGATATTGCTCTTAAATTTACAGTTGAGCTCTATAATTAATTAATATGCTTTTTGCGAATGGTCTTTTGAATCGTTTATTTATTTAACACACGGCAAATAATGAAAATAAACACTAACTATGTATAATTAGAAATTGCAGCTATAAATTAAGCAAGTTATGCACATGTCCATATATCTGTTTGGCTAAGTTAACCCTTTCAGGGGCAAGTCCTTTCTGCTCCAAAAATGTTGAAATAATTGATTGACACCACATTTTATGAACAAATTTATTTGGAAATAATCAAAAGCTAATTTCCACGCATATTATGAGAGCAAAATTGTACTAAAAAATTCTTGGTGGCATTTCGCAGTTTGAGAATTAAATTTAAGTGTTCGCACCATGCAAACGCCGCTTCTGAAAGGGTTAAGTCTTCAAACAAGCTAATACATGCTAAAAGGGATAAATTACATTTAAAAGGCATACAAATACCTTTATTCTGATCTACATGTTTCATTGCTCAGACGACGACATTCCCAAGATCTATATTAATACAAATATTTTCGCAAAAAATTTTTAAATGAAACTGGTAGTCAAAAATCACGAAATTACATGTATAATGAAAAAAATGCAGTAATAAAAATATTAATAAATGGACATTTGAGAACGTGAATTATTTTATTTTATTGTAGATCATGTAGATCAGAATAAAGATATTTACATGTCTTTTAATGTATTTTATCCCTTTTACCGTGTATTAGCTTAGTTTGATGTTTTTCATATATAATTTTATGTTAAGTCTCTTAAAATATTTGATAACGTGAACAAGTGAAGCCTAAATCTGGGTTGTCCTAATCAACAAGTCGTAAATTGTACGTCAAATGTGGCGAATGAGGTGCGTACGTAGTATAACTAGTTTTATAAATATTCAGGTCTTGGTGCAATAACTGTTGCACTCTTACGCAAAAATGCATGAATACAAACTTTATTAGGATTATATACATATTATATTCAGTAATACGGAAATAATAAGACTCCATCTTAAATAGGACGTCACCACCATGGCAATCTAGAATCATTACCTATCATGGGATATCATTGAATTAATTACGTATGATAGACGTTTAATAGAAAGAAGGAAACTTTTATTAATATCTATTTAAGTTTTGATTCGATTTTCATAAAATTTGAAAACTCGACAAAATTTTGAAACGATTGTATATATTAAATTTCAAACTATTCGGTTTGGGTAGTTTTTTTCGCTGTTATATGCGGACGGACAGACGAACGGACCGAACGCTATATTACGACACACACGAAAGCCACTATACTTCTTTCGGAGTCACCTTAGCTCGGAGAAAAAGACGCGAAACTTTCAATTAAGTATTCTAAAATTCGAAATTAAAACAACGAACTTTTAAAAACTAGTCTCAGCTCCTTGAGCTTACGATGAATGTCGCGCCGAGATTAAGCGGAAGTAATCACCCTTAACGTAAATTATTGAGAATAAAACTGGTATCTATGAAAAGTTGCAGAAGTTTGTCTCACACATGGCTGACGATCAAAATTCCCGAGAGAATACGACGCGACGATAAGACGAAATTTACCATATAATTAATGCAATGCAATATAAAAATTACGTAGTTATAACATACAGTGAGTAGATTGAGGATGATGTGATGCACCAAAATTAATTGAACTGTACTATTTTAATTTATTATAACTGTAGGGAAATGTTGGGTCAAACCGAATAGTCGGAAGAAATGTGAATTTTAACTCGATTTGAGCAGCTCTCTATCAGATAATGGCCGAAATACTTAGCTCTAGACAGCAAAAAGAAGAAGCTGTAACGGTATCTCTATACTAACATTTAAGTATTTTCTGTGTCGATAAGTTTATTTTATCAATGTTTTGTGTTATTTTTTTCTAATTTTCACGATTCTTAAATATAAAGAACAACGTTTAAAGTTACTGAAACTTTTTATATTATTATGCATAGTACATTGAATAAGGATTTATTTTCCAGATTGAAACTGTTGCTTGCATTTAAAAGGATATTTTTGTGGTTTACTTTCCGACCCACATTCTCTTGGAGTAAACCGGATATCTTACATGAGATAATAAAGGATATTGGAAAACAATAATCGAAGACCAATTTTGTGTTTAATCGTTGCTATTTTTAAAATACGTAAATATGAGCATATTTAAGGTTAACCAAACTGTTTACATCATTGCTTGTTGCATATTTTATGAGGATTTATTACCTTCAATAAAGCTGTTGCTATATTTACTGGTACATTTTTATGACTTGCCTTCCGTTAAAAATTTTCTTAGGATAAAGCCTAATCCTAAGTAGGGTAAAAACATATATTCGAAATCAATGCTTTAAATACAGGAAAACAGTTTTTGAAGAAAAGGCAGTCAAAAACACAAGGACAAAAGAGATTATGGTTTTTCTGAATCTGGGAAGGAGGTGAACTTCTTTTCTGTAATTTCTCAAATTGTTTTTGCAATGAATAATAAAGATAATTATTTTGTCTTTCAATAAAATATCATTAGACTTATTGTAAATTAAGTTCCTTAGATCAAATAGTATGATAAGTTTTTTTGTTGCTTTTCAAAAGAAAGTTTAAAATATTTCATTTTCAATAAGTTTAAAATAGCCATCCTAACGTATCCCGCCGGTAGTGTAAGACATGATGATATTTTTAAAATAAAAATGTGATAAACTAATTACATATTTAAAAAGACTAGGTGTTCCAACGCGGTCTTCCGGGTTACCAAAAATGGGTGAACATCCCCCCCCCCTTTTTTTTAAAAAAACTCTAATAGCTTTTTTTTTTCTTTTATTCTTTTTTTTTTACATTTAATAGTTTTTTTTTACATTGCATTTTTTTTTTTTTTTTTTTTTTTTTTAGATTTTCCACTAACAACACCAAAAAGTAATTTCATGTGATAAATATTAATAATGTTATACATACTTAATGTGAAAACAGCACATTTATAGGCCTTTTAATACACAGATAAACATATTTCGTACACATAATTGGCGACATTATCAAGATCAATACTGATCAATGAATTATTTTCGCAAAAGTTTGAAAAATGAACAAAATAAGCTCATTTATTTTTCACATACCATGCTAAACTTTAGTTCAGTTAGGAAATGCGTAGTACATTTGAAAATTTCCCTGCAGCAATTTCCAACAAAAAACGAAAATGTACTCGGGAACTTTTGTGCAGCCCTGTAATGGTTTATTGAGTTTATACATATAAAGTTATATGCAAATAATTAGTTAAATTTAAAAACACGTACCACAACAAAAAAACGCGCTTCCAGCAATTATTGTTTATGTACAGTACTGTAACGGAATGATTTTGTGTGCCCCAGTGAATGAACTATGAATATGCTATATTCACACCATTTTCTATAGTAAGCATCTTGATGATATAAGTCTTCAGTGATATACCTTCTGTGTAAAAAGTACCAAGAATTGTTAAATAAAACACAAAAAATTTATTTTTTCATCAAAATTTATTTTGCCACCTTCAAAGCAGACCTCACCGAATTTAATACAACTGTACCAGAACAGGACCCAATCTTCCATACTTTTTAGATAGGTAGATTTTGGTATGGCCTTTAGCTCCTTCTACGAATTTACTTATGGCCTCCATTGACTCAAAACTTTTTCCTCGAAGTGGTAATTTTAGCTTCGTGAACCGGAAAAAGTCATACTACGTGGTCATACCAGACGAGTACGGCCTTTGGTCGAGGACATTATTTGCGTTCTTGGCCAAAACCTCTTGCAGAGAAATAGGAGAAAATTGAGCTCTTTCGAAACCACTCTTGTGGCGATGCGTTTCATACCCAAAATATTAGTCATAACGTTATGAACAGACTTAAAAAACATGTGATATAACTTTAACTAACTCTCTAAGACTCATACGACGATTTTCAAGTACTAGCTTCTTCATTTTATGAATGTTTGAGCCACTGGTAGGCGCTGTAGGTCGATCAGAACGAGGCAAATCAACTACCACTTCTCGACCCTTTTTGAATGCTTTATACTATTCATATGCCTGTGTGTTTTGCATGCATGATTCACCGTAGGTCTTCTGCAATATTTTCAGTTATTCAGCACACCAAATTTTATTTGAAACAAAATTTAAGACAAACTCGTTGTTGAACTAATATTTCCATTATAAAAATCGCAGAGCACTCTAAAGTATGCCTGAAAAAAAAAGCAGCTGCTGTCAATACACTAAGTCCGCTTTGTAACTCGGCATAATGGTCCCAAATTACAGAAAAAAAATTTGTCGTTAGATCTTTTACGGAAATCTTTTAAATGATAATTTTTTTAGGCAGGGGGTATTCATGTTTATCCATTTCAATGCGTTTTAAATAGTGTATCGTTATTAAAATACACTACAAACGATTTTTCCTGATAGACTTTAATGTAATGAAATTCTTTTGAGTATCCCTGCAAACGAACTATAAAAGCTGCACGCCTAATTTTCAATACCAAACAAGCCACAGTAAACCTGAATAACATAAAAGTATACACATATATTTATAATTACAGACTTGAAACACAATTAATACAATTAACCCAACTGGAGTGAAAAATTAGCCGTGGCCAGGAATCGAACCAAGGTTGACAGCGTAACGTGATGCTGCTGTAACCACTAAGCTACCCTGGCCGATATCATAACCCGACAATTTTCCACTAATAAACCAAGTTGGGGAACGTCACCGTCCATCTAACAGACAGCACTGGATGACATGACAACGATAAATAAATTACTTAATCCATCGATCCGCAATATATATTTTAAAAAACACAGAAATTAACGTCACCAGACGTTAATTTCTGTGTTTTTAAAAACTCAGTAACATATATCAATTGCATGGCAATCCCAGCATACTGACGTTAGACATATAGCAGACAAACAGACAGACAAACTGAATTCATAAACATTTTTCAATTTTGTTAGAAAGTGTTTAAAAAAGTACTTTTATCTTTGCGATTACTGTTTATTGATCACGTAAAACTAGAGTCTAGCATGTTTTTTCAGAATTATAGTTTTACAGCTACCTTTTTATCTCACAGGCTATCAAAGCCTGAGAGGTAATGTGCCGTAGGCACATTACCTCTACATACATGTGTATGCATATGTATCCCAGTACATACATGTGTATGCATGTATGTACGTAACGCAAAAACTATTGATAGAAATATCCGATTTGATTCAATTTTTTTCTTAGGTTCATTCTGATAAGACACTTCCCTGGTTAATTTTGGTGGTTCACTGGTTAAATATAAAGGGGGAACGGAGGGCTAACCCCCCCTTCCTTAATTTAGATAAATGGGTTTTTCATGCAGAATTATACGATTTGCTTGAAATTTGGTATACCGGTTTATTCTGAGAAGGAGCTTATCTGATTAGATTTAGAGGTTCATTGGTTAAGTATAAAGGGGGAAATGGGGAGCTTATCCCCTCCCTTAATTTAGCTAAATGGGTTTTTATGCAGAATTATCCGATTTACTTCAAATTTGGTATACAGGTTTATTCGCATAAGGGGCTTCCCTGATCAGATTTGGAGGTTCGTTGATTAAGTATAAAGGGGATAAACGGGGGGGGGGTGTCTAATCCACCATTAATTTATTTTTCGAGGGGCATTATTCTTTGAAATAAGAGTATAATATACAATTAGTGTAAATAGCTTGTGAGCTCAATGCCATCAGTTTAACTGGGCATTTTTCTTTTTTTTTTACATCCCTGATACGGGTATGACGTTCAAATATATTTACTTGCCTGTGAAAACAATTAGGCGCATGTTTTCTTGTCAATAACACTGTGTTAGCTGCTCATTTAAGCTGTAATTTAGTCATGAGATTTATCGTTTGATGGAGCAAATGCATTAGCGGAGTAAAAGTAATATAGCTGTCGACTAAAGGATTAATATTTATCAAATTAACTCTGTCACTCATATAGAGGCTATGTAATATACTTATTTAACTTTCTTGAGGTCATATAATGCATGCTATTTTACCGAAACATCCGTATTGCTTGGTGTAACTACTAAGATATGCGATTGTCAAATTTAGCATGGAAGTTAATTTAAAATTTCAGGGTGAGTATTTTATTTGTGTAATTTTATTTCCTACGTATTTTGTACTTCACTATCGTACTCTGTGAAACAAGTCGAAGTCGAAAATTGTACGTCAAACGTGGCAAATGACTACTTGTACTATAACTAGTTTTATAAATCTTCAAATCTTGGTGCAATAGATATTGCACTCTTATGCAAAGATGCATGAATACAAAATTTATTACGATTATATATATTGAATTCAGTAATATGGAAATAATAGGACGCCTCCTTCAATAGGACGTCATCACCATAGCAACATAGAATCATTACCTTTCACGGGATATCACTGAATTCATTACGTATGATAAGATTTAATGGAATGAAGAAACTGTTCATTAATGTCTTTTTAAGTTTTGATTCGATTTTAATACTATTTGAAATGACTCGACAAAATTCTGAAACGATTCTGTATATTAAATTTCAAACCATTCGGTTGGGTAGTTTTTGCGCTGCTATATGCGGACAGACCGACAGACAAACAGGCGGAACAGACGATGACTATAAGTGCTATGTATTTATATAATTACGAACGCACCTAAAAACTTTATTCTATAAACAATTAAATTTTTAAAAAATCAAAAAACCCGACTGCGTAAAAAGCGAACTAATTATTTCTCATCAAGGTGAAACTATTTTTTTTTCAATTTCTACTATTAGCTTACACTCTCGCTATATATATCTTGTTCAAATTTTCAATTGTTAATAAAATACTTATTATTCATCCAATCAAGTTCAAATAATTTTTTTAACTTGTAGTGGATGACACTTGATGTTAATCCAGTTTTTTCAAATATTAATTCATTAATTAAATTAAATTAATTAATTTTCAATAATCGAGAGAGCCCTCTTCTTGAGTAAGGTATTTTGAGACCGAGAGAGCCCTCTTCTTGATCAAGGAATTTTAAGCGCCACTCAAGAGGAAAGAAGAATGGGAGAAAAAAACATTCTCTTATTGACTTAAGTAGGAATTGACTTAAAATATTTTTTTTTAATATTATTTGTTTATATTACTTACCTAAATTTTTTTTATTTACTTGTATGGATGACTTTTAAGTTGTGTTTAATTGTTAGTTCCTATCTATAAAAACTGTTTTGATGAGGTCTATAGATGTCTACGATGGTTAGAGTTGCAGTAAAGCTAGAGATCCTACCTACGCAACTTCCAGGTTGTATCATATTTTAACGGGTCTTCTGACTATAAAATAGTCAATGAAACATCGTCTTCATTTTGAAAGACCTATCCAATGATATTCCACTCAATAGGGTGCGTAATTTTTTTTCCGTCTCTAACGCCATTTTGTATCTTACGACCGCCATTTTTAATTTATAAAAACAAAACCTAGCCTATAACCATCGGGCCGTTAAGACGAATTGATAGATACCTCCTTCATTAAAATCCATCCAGCCGTTGGGATGTTTCGAGGGTATAAAGAAATCCACATACACAGATACGCGTGAAAGACACAACCCTTCTTTTCAGTCGGGTAATAAATCTGAGTAATACACTATAAAAACTACCCAGAGACGTCTCTAAAAATCAGTGGTTATAAAGAAAAATTTGTTTTTATGAGTGATTCTTTCAATCTCGAAAATATACTGGTTTCTGATATTTGTAAAGATAAAGAACGCCTTTCGGAATCGTTAGTAACTCGGAATAGGTTATTGTATATTTTTGTTCTTGGTTATATTATATTTTCGCATGTTAATAAACATTTGTCTTTGTTTTTACATTATATACACTAGTGCAGAGGCGGCGAACCTGTAAATGGTACGCTGCAGATTATTTTTGGCGCGGCATAGATTCAGATTCGACAGAGTGTCCATAATTAAACGACCCTACTTTAAAGTTGTCTACAGGCAAAACTATTATTCATAAAGGTGTGAAATTTTGTAAAATACATAATAAAGGTATGGGAATTTGTTTAAGCCGAAAAATATATAAATAAAAATATTTCAAAATCTCGTCACCAGATGGCGTTTTTTTAATGAATTACACATTTAGCTTTACAATAGTTTTGAAATTTAATTTACAGGATGCTCATAATTAATCGATCCTATTTTAATGTTGTCTACAGACAACTATTGTTCAGAATGTTCAGATAATATGTTCAATAGAATGTTCAATATATTGTTCAGAATGTTATGAATTTTTTTTTGGAGGGCATAATAAAAGTATGAGAATTTGTTTGAGTGAAAAAAAAATAGGAGGCCGTTTTTTTAACGAATTACACATTTAGCATACATTTACCAGAGCTTAACAAATTTTGTTATAACCAAACATATTCTGCATGACTTTCATCCTTTTCAGATACCATCAGGAATCGTAAGCTGGCATGTTCCACAATTAGCCGCAGTATGTTCTAGGTAAATGTCGTGAAATGCTGTCTTTAGAATAAGGTTAAGTTAATTAATAAACTTTCTAAACTATCGTAATGCTAAATGTGCAATTTATTACAAATCGCCCTCTGGTGGTGAAATTTTAAACTATTTTTATTTATATATTTTTTTAGCTTAAACAAATTCTCGTTCCTTTATTATGTATTTTACAAAATTTCGCAACTTTACGAATAATAGTTTTGTCTGTAGACAACTTTAAAGTAGGGTCGTTTAATTATGGACACCCTGTACATAAAAACGTAGTAGAATTTTACAAATTAATCAATTTTACAAATTAATTAATTAATTTTTCAAATTATTAATTAATCTAGATGATGTCTCTGTTTACCTGAATTCGATTAGTTCGGGGTTTTTGTCATTGTCATGCAGATTGAAGAAAATTAAATATAACTTAATCTATCCCAATCTATCCTGATCCCTAGCTCAATGTTTGCTCAGAAAATTTTAAGAATAAAAGAGAAGTAGGAGATTATCGCAAAAGAAAGATTGCAGGGTTGGCAAGTTTCTTCCAAAGTGGAAAAAAGCGCGGAAAAAACCATGGAAAAAACCGGCCGGAAGAAATAGATTTCTTCCAAGTGAAAGAAATGGGAGAAATTGTTATTCTTTAATAATTTACCATATAAGTTTCAAATTTGTAAAAAACAATAATTGTATTCTTCTTATAGATAACCTTAAGTGAATTTCATTAGACCTATACAAATTTAATTAATTATATAGGCTAAGTTAATAATTACATCATTTTTTTAGCCAAGATCACACACCTGTCTAAAGCTTTTCAATTATTCGCTATTTGAAGAAAAGAAATTGCATCAAAATTATATAAAATCAATTAAAAGTTATCAATTTCAATTTAACCAGCATATTTTAAAAATTATTTAGACTTCTGAAACTGGTAGTAAACAGTGCGGATCATTTACGAATGGTAGAAAGAAATTGATTTAAATAAAAGACAGTGCTTTTAATTTACATCAATTTTATTAAAGCAAGTTATACACAATAATTAATGTATTAAAAATTTCATTAAAATCCTTATTTTTCTTACTACAGTGCAACATGGTATAACAAAACAAAAGTTTTTTAGCGGTAGGATGCTGCAATCGGTTTATCAACTTAGAATGGATGCAAAAGATGAAAAAAATTCTTTCAAGTCTTACAAGACATGAAGGAGAGTTTAAAAGCATTTCAACATACCCATAGGCATTTTTAGAACATTAATCTCAGCATGCTAGATGCTAGTATAAATACTTACACTTTCATTTATTTCCTTTGTTGCACAGTAAAATAATCCATAAACACCTTTAAAATAATGCATTTTTATATGAAAAATAAAGAATTTTAAGTTTTTATTTATTTATTTATTTATTTATTTATTTTTATTTATTATTTATTTTTTATTTTATTTTTTACAGAATTGGCATAATTAATGAGAAAATATCCCTCTACCTCTAAAGTTGTAAAATCCATCACCTGTAAATGCATGCTGAACCTGAAAGTTGTTATTAAAAAATAACTTATTTTTTCAAAAATAATACTTTTAATATTAATTAAATTTTCCACTTTAGATTTCATATAGTTATACTTTGAGTTTAATTATAATACATAGTTAATATACTTTAATTTCGAGCATTTGTTTTGGTTTCTGTTGGTTTCTTCCATTTCTTCCAGTTTCTTCCGGAAGAAACCCAACCCTGATTAAAAGGCATTCTAAGCATAAATGCTGAAGGTAATATTAAAACAACTTGGAATTCAATTCCAGACGCCAAAAGCTGTAGATTTTGCGCTTGCTATTTTGACAATTTTTTCTGTGAGACATTCTCATCGGAAAAAAATAATATGAAAAATTCATGTAAAAACACCTTGTCAGATGAGTCTAATTGAACTTGCATTCTCTTAAAAATAACGAAGTACAAAGCTGATATAAATTAATTGTCATCCAAGATGAGACAACAAAAATAATATTTAAAAAATAAATTTCTAATTTCTAACAAAAAATATAACACATATTTTTTTAATACTAAAAATAAAATTTTAAGTAATTTTGTTTCATTATTATTTGATCTATTAATTTTTTTATTGGCACGTTCCGATCGTGTAAAATATGTTTTCGGAAAAATTTGGCACGTTGATGTGAAAAGGCTCGCCGTCCCTGCAGTAGGGGATCTAACCCGGACATCCCGGCTATCAGAATGTCCGGGAAAACCATTTTTTTATATATTTTTTTTCTTTAGATTGCCCACTAACAACACCAAAAAGCATTTTTATTTGAAAAGTATCAATTTTGCATTGGTTTCGCCAAAGGTTTTATTACTTACCTTTTTTATTCAGACCATTTCAGTTGTCTAAGCGAGTAGTTGAATTACATGCCTGTTTTATTTATATTATATTATTACTTTATTTTATGGATGAACTTTTAACTTCGTTATGGAATATCAGCGGAAAACAAATGCTGAACTATTTATAGTTACTTTCGTGCAAACGGAATTATATTTAATAATCGTCGGCACGCGATAAAAGATTATATAGAAAATTCATACTTAAAAATTATTTAAAAAGGCCATAAAAAAGGAGTAAATTGCGATGCAGTTTTCAAGCAATTTGCGATACAAATTTGAAACAAATTGCCTTTGTAAGTAATTTTTTTTCTCTATTCGACGGTGTACGAGTAAAAAATCAAAATGTGCGATGTTTAGAAGTTAAAAAAATTGCAATAAAAGCGAAATTTAATCGTTTGCTGTTGCCAGCATCAAAATTACGTCAACGTTACGCACGGACACATTTTTCTTTTATAATATAGATTTATCTGATTAAAATATTGTGGAATGAAACGTAAATACTAACACGAAATACGATAGATGTGACAATTGTAATAAACACAAAGGAGTTCTATGGGATAGGATCATTTGATTTTAGAGAAGAAATCTCATAAAATAACATGAGAAAATATAAGCCAAGATGCAAACAAAATATTAGTATAGATCTTAAAATGAGAGTTTTGGAAATAAATTGGAAAACAAATATTACAAGCAGGACAAGATGGCATAGTTCATGTCTTCGGGATTACGGCGGTTCTGAAAAATTCAAGTATTGGTTTCTTAAGTTATGAAATCACAATCACAGTTATTTTTTAGACGAAAAATAGCAGTACAGGCATTGTTTACTATTGGTTATACTTTCGAAAAAAAAAACCAGTCAAATAATTAATGTTCTTGAATAATCTTCATTACTTTTAAACATGAATTCATAACTCGCAGCATGAATACATAAGGTTTTTCATAGTTTTCCTTTTATTTCAAAAATATGATTTTTATAATGATAAGACTAGCGTTTTCGTAATTAAAAGTTATACTTAATCCCTTTAAGATCCCTTTTCAAGCAAGAGGAGAAAAAAACTCAGGAAAGCTTATAGTTAAAAAAATAAAATAATAATAAATAACCATACACATACACACACAAAATTATATAAATGCTAGCAGTTACCCGTGACGTCGTTCACGTAACATTAAAAAAAGATAAATGCATTAATTAAGCAAAACATTTTACTACCGATAATTAAGAACATATATAATTATCCCACTTTTTATCACATTTTATAGCAGACAATACTTATTTATAGGGGCCTTGTCATAACTCAGACCAAAAAAAAGGGCAAATTTGGGCCAGATGATATAAACAATCGCCAAACAGGACACTGCAACCAATGAAAAAAAAGGGGGCAAGTAAAATCGTGAAAATCGACGAATCTCTATTCGTAAAACTAAAAACGATGCTGGGAAAATATTACTACAAAACTGTCTTTTAGGTGGTTATTTTTTGTGAAATTTGTATATGTATGCACTGCATCCTATAAGACTTTACAAAAAATCTATTTAAAAAAAATATTTTTAAAAGTGACAACATGTTTTTACTTTTTCAAAGCTAAAAGAAATGTGGAAATAAAATGCGTTTGCCAAACCACGATTTACAAACATGTCTTCGATATACTTCGAGCTCCCGATCCTTAATTTCGATATTGGCAGAGGAAGAATTATATTACTTTGATGCAATCATATTAAATTTGTGAATTGCGTTTTAAGATCGAAAATGCAATTTTCTTTTAAAAAATAAAGTAATTTTTATTCATATTTTCTGAAATGATCGGCTTGAACGGCTGAAGAATTAACACTCGTCAAAAACCGTTTTTTTTTTTTTTCAGGCAGTCGAGTTAGTTTTTTACTTATTAAGAATGAAAAGAATCTATTTTTCGCTAATCAAGACGTCATTTACGACACGGATATTAATGATTGACATTTACTATGCATTTTCTTTTTAACCTTTCTTTTTCAACTTATTTCAATTTTAAATTACAAATTAAATCTTTGTTAAACGTGCGCAAACAATAAGTCGTGAAGTATTGATAATAATTCTCTTTAAATAATAATTATTGATACCATAATTCAATCCCATTTTATTTCAACATCAAAGCATATCCGTTTAATTTCCGATATGACATCACATTTATTTTTTTTTTTTTATTCTTAATTATTTCATTTCCTTCTCCTTTTCACTTGAAAATCTTTCAATTGAAAATTAATTATTGAGTAAAAATTATTCCGAGTTTTCATCTTTTGGCAACGAAAAAAGAAATAAGGTTAAATTTTATAGGAAAAATGTTAATTGATTTTGTATGGAACATAATGAAATTTTGAATTATTAAGAAAAATACTTGAATAAAATAAAAAAAAACATAGCCTATGTTCATTTCTGGGTTATAATCCATCTATGTGCAAAGATACAAAGGCTTTGATTCATTCGTTTTGACGTTGACTTCATTCAAATATTCGCAAACGCTTTCACATTTATAATAGATTATAAGGATTGTAAGGATATAATTCCATTATTTAAACTAATGTACTAGCTGGAGTAAGGGATAGTATCTCTGTTAGGGTGACAACTGTTCCATAATTTGTAATTATAGAGCTCAGAGCACACTACAACAAAAAATATTTATAGCCATAAAATAGTTCGTCAATATATTAACACTAGAACGCCCAGCTGGTGTCGATTCGACACAGATCAAATGAAAATGTCGATTCGAACCATAATTTTTTTCGTAAAATTAATTAAATTGTAACTGGAGAAAACTCGGTTGAATAAATAAGCGAAATTGTTTAAAAATTATGGTGTTAAAATATTTTTATTAAGATTGGGTAAAATTTCCGGACATTCTAGTGTTAATATATTAATTTCAAAAGCTAAAAGGTGTAAATTCAAATTTTAAAACCACTAAAAATACGTTTATTTCGACTGTTGACACCACGAGTCATTTTCAAAAACAAATAAACTAGTAAATCTGCAGATCAGGAGCCTCAACGTCATCTTTGCAAGTCATTGTTTTTTAACACGGATTGCGTAATATTCAACTTCCTACAAATCGCTTTTTAAAGTTTTCAAATTACATAAATATTTATAAGCATACAAGATACTTCGTAAAGTTTCAGAAATAAAAAGTGTTAAACAAGTGGTTATACATTGATGTTCTGAAATTCTGATGAGCTACTTATTCTGGTAACTTTTTAAATCAAAAATTGCATTTCTTCAGGGGGGCTCTACCTCCCTGAACCCCCCGTAGTCTTTAAATTTACATTCGCAATTTTTTATTGATTGTGCGGATGGTTATAGTATATCTTAGCTTTTTTTTACGCTGTGATTTATAACGATAAGCATAAGTTTTTTTAATAAATTAATAAAATTTAAATTTAAAATAAAATATTCATGTTAACCGTACACAGACAATAAATATTGAAGTGACGCCTAAAATCCGCTACATTCGGCACAACAACGACGTGTTAAAAAAAAAAAAAAAAAAAAAAAAAAAAAAAAAAAAAAAACAGAGTAATAGCTTTAGTAATACAGTTTTTAATTCATAATACAATGAAATGCTACCTTAGAATGCTTATTGCTTAAATGTAAGCAGATCATTTTCATTTTACAGAAAAAATGCACGGATGAAGTCAAAGAATTCGGTCCAGTTCCACGTGCTTGTTTTGCTTGAACCGAATGAGAGCATTTAAATCTGAGCGACAACGCACATCGTATTGCAAACTGTTTTTACGGCATACTGCATCTCCATCTATCTGTTTCCTCCGTGAATAATAGTTAATTTTATTTTACACAAGATCTTTTTATTCCAGCATCTTTGTTTTCGATAAATGACATCTAATTCACCTGCTATGCGTACTTAATCAAAACTTTTCATCTTGTTATATTAAGAAATACTCGAGAGTTTTCTTTTTATTTCCAATATGCCGCCATATTAATTTTTCTATTCTTAATTTTATTTTTCATTTACCTGTTTCACGACAAAACATTTCAATTGAAAATTGTTTAAAAGAATATATTTTTCCGGGTTTTGATTTTCTTGGCAACAATTAAAGAAATATTGGTAAATGTTGGAAAAGTGTTACGTTATTCTCTATGAAATAATGAACTTTTGTATTTTTAAGCAAAATATTTGAATAAAATAAATAAAATAAATGAAATATTGCCTAATTTTATTTCTGGGCTAAAATCCACCTATATACAAAGATACAAAGGCATTAATTCATCCGTTTTGACGTTGGCTTTACTCAAACATTATACACGCAATTATACTAATATTATTAGGACCAAATACGTTGCTAGGCAACAGATGAAAGAAAAGGAAAAAAATGAAATATGCATTATGTCAAAAAATAAAAAGAAAACTCTCGAGTATTTCTTAATATAACAAGATGAAAAGTTTTGAGTAAGTACGCATAGCAGGTGAATTAGACGTCATTTATCGAAAACAAAGATGCTGGAATAAAAAGATCTTGGGTAAAATAAAATTAACTATTATTCACGGAGGAAAGAGATAGATGGAGATGCAGTATGCCGTAAAAACAGTTTGCAATACGATATGCGTTATCGCTCAGATTTAAATGCCCTCATTCGGCCCAAACAAAACAAGCAAGTGGAACAGGGTCCAAATTCTTTGACTTCATCCGTTTTTTTTTTTTTTTTTTTTTTTTTTTTTTTTTAAGATGTCGTTGTGTTGTGCCGAATGTAGCGGATTTTAGGGTTACATTTTTGGCGTCACTTCAAGATTTATTGTCTGTGTACGGTTAACATGAATATTTTATTTTAAATTTAAATTTTATTAATTTATAAAAAAAAAAAATTATGCTTATCCTTATAAATCACAGCATAGAAAAAATCTAAGATATACTATAACCATCCGCACAACCAATAAAAAATTACGAATGTAAATTTAAATAGACTACGGGGGGTTCAGGGGGGCAGAGCCCCCCTGAAGAAATGCAATTTTTGATTTAAAAAGTTACCAGAATAAGTAGCTCATCAGAATTTCAGAACATCAATGTACAACCACTTGTTTAACACTTTTAATTTCTGAAACTTTACGAAGTATCTTGTATGCTCATAAATATTTATGTAATTTGAAAACTTTAAAAAGCGATTTGTAGGAAGTTGAATATTATGCAATGAATGTTAAAAAACAATGACTTGCAAAGATGACGTTGAGGCTCCTGATCTGCAGATTTACTAGTTTAATAATGTTATTTAAAAATTTCAGCATCAAAAATTTACCATTTAAATCCATTTTTCATATGAGCCATTTCTTTCAACAAATGAAAATCTGAAAATCGTCTGACTTGCCATTGAAAAGCATTATAGAGCAAAATAAAATGTTCCATATTTCCCGAACGAATGAACCAAATTTAACCAAAAACTATACAGCTAAGTCCGGGTACCTCATCAACATTCCCAGTGAATTTCAAGCCGATCGGATGCTTTTTGCGGCAGTTATCGCGGAACAGACAGACAGACTAACAGAAACCAAAACTTTTCGTGTCTCCACAGTAAGCCTTCACTGACGTTTCGGCAACTAGTAAATCTGCAGATCAAGAGCCTCAACGTCATCTCTGCAACTCATTGTTTTTATCAAACTTTGCGTAATATTAATCTTTCTACAAAAACAAAATTTAAACTATTTAAATTACACAAACATTTATAAAAGGAAAAAAATATTTCGATGGTTTCAGACATTAAAAGCGTTAAATTAAACACGTTGTTATGTAAGGATATTCTGAAATTCTCACGAGCTACTTATTCTAGTAATTTTTATATAATAAAGCAAATTTCTTCAGGGGGCGCCCCCCTGAACCCCCCGTTGTGTAATTTATTTTGCATTTGTAATTTTCTACTGATTGAGTTAATGATTACCCTATATCTTAGATTTCTTTTTACACTGCGATTTATAAGGATAAGCAATAATTCGGTCAAGCATTTTACGTTATCCTAATATCCATACAGCAGTATTTACTTGCCTGCTAACCACAAATACCTGTATCTAATGGATAAAGAACTTTTGGATATGTAAACTGAAACATCTAATTTAGAAATCTAATACCTTTATAAATTTTGTTTATAAAAAAATAATTTTGATTACCATTCTGCAATATTTATATCTAAGATCTAATCTAAATATCAAAAAATGTACTCGATAGCATTAACTTACTAAAATCACCCTAAAGTAGGGGGCTTCTAAACCTAACAGTTAATAATTCATCATCGTTAAATAGATAAACATGATTTGGCGCCTTTAAGTATTTTTTGTGATTTTCTTTTAATAGTATCTACATTTAATTTAAAATCGTGATGTTACAAATACCGTTGAAATTTGACGCAAACCTATGTTCAGGTCAAATTACGAAAGGTTAACTAACATTTCATTTCCCTTAGCCGGACTTTCTGTTTCATTTTTCGTAATAAGGATTATTTTAATAATTTAATTTATTTTACACTCTACAAGCTGTTACACGGACGTTGTTCACGTAGCATTAAAATAGAGATAAGTGCATTAAGTAAAACATTTCACTCCCCTCCAGACATGCCAAGTCTCAAGCTTTTTGCACATCACTATTATCTTAGAGAAAATGTTCTTTTAAATCGCGCAAATGTTTCAATTAAATAAAGTAACATTTTCTGTATTAAAATACTGGTATCCAGAACGCCGGAGGCTTGGCAGCTCTGCTCCTCTTAATAAAAACATATATGATTAACCAACACTTTATCACATTTTATAGGAGACAATACGGAATTTCTTATTTGTATGGCCTTACATATATCTCAGTCATAAAAATGTAAAATTTTGTGCCAATTAATGCACGCAATTGCGAAAATGAAATCGCAAAGAATGAGAAAAGGAAGGCCAAGTAAAATCGTGTAAATCGAGGAATCTTTCTTCGTAGTGCTGGGAAAATACTGCTACAAAAACTATTTTAGGTGGTATTTGGTGTGAAATGTTTATATGTATTCATTCCTGTCCTATATATCCTTTTTTTTATTTTTTATTTGCTTATTCCATTTTCCTTTTGCACGTGAAAATCTTACAAATTAAAATTAACTCTTTGGGAGAAATTGTTATTCATTTTTTTTTGGCAACAATAAAGTTTATAAAATTTAACAGAATAATGTCAGTTTATTCTGTATGAAAATAACGAACTTTTTCATTTATAATCAAATAGTTGAATAAATAAATGAAAATATTATTCTATATAGTATATAAATACTATTTTCATTTCTGTGTTTAAATAAATCTATATGCAAATATCTATACAAAGGCATTCATTAATTCATTCCTTTTGCTTTGATTTGACTTCAAAAAACCATACATACTTTCACATTTATGATATTTTTAGATGAGATGCTGTTGCTACGCAACGGTTAAAAGAAAAAATGAAATATAAGTAAATTCATAAAATAAAATGTTTTATATTATTCGAACATATGTATAAAATTCTATCATAAGTTATACACCTAATTTAAAAGCTCTGACAAATGTTTTGACAAAATTGCAAACTAATAAGAATAATTTAATACTCTTATTTAAAAATTTTAGCATCCAAAATTTACCATTTAAATCTATTATTCATATGAGCGATTTCTTTCAACAAATGAAAATTTGAAAATCGTCTGACTTCCCATAGAAAAGCATTATATCACAAAATAAAATGTTCTGTATATTCCGAACGAATGAACCAAATTTAACCAAAAACTATACAGCTAAATCCGGGGAGCTCATCAACATACCCAGGGAATTTCAAGCCGATCGGATGCTTTTTGCGGCAGTTATCGCGGAACAGACAGACAGACTAACGGAAACCAAAACTTTTCGTGTCTCCACAGTAAGCCTTCACTGACGTTTCGGCAATAAAGCTATTCTTAATTTGCACGGTCTATGACACGCCATCATTCAGTTTTCCACGTATTCTTCCATATTATGCACGTTACATTTTTATTTTATATGAATGTTTATTTTATTTTATTTTCATACTCATTGAGTAGCCTGAGCCATATTTTTGGTAAATGAAATGATGCTGCATCGTTACATATTGAGTTTTTTGCTCGTTACAATCTCTATGGTTTCTCTCATAATAGATGGATAGTATAGACTGGACGGGGAAATTATTTTACTTTTATTGAAATTTACTTTGATGGTTTCTTCTTGATAAAATCTTGCTAGGGCTGTGGTTTTTCAATTATATTTAATATCAGCTATTTTCTCCTTTTTTCTATACTTAAATTTCCTGTTAGACATATCAATATAGTAATTCTTTGATCCGTCTGCTCTAGTAAATAGTATTTATTACACCCCTGACTAATTCTCAAAACTAATTGGGTTAATTTTAGCGCAAATGATATTCTTCAATTTCGGAGGTGGTTTCGCTACTAAGCAGATATTGAAACGTTTAAGGCTATATTTTAATTTCTCAAAAAAGCTTGGAATATATTGAATAGTATAAAGTTTGTATTTTTGCGAATCTAATTTACGTTCAGACTTATTGCTGGCAATATCCACGATTAATTTGTTAATATGTCAAATATTATCCTTATATAGTACTCTATCATAGAAAACCCACAGCAAGATTTTATCAAGAAGAAACCATCCAAGTAAATTTCAATAAACGTAAATAATTTTCCCGTCCAGTCTATACTATTCAACCATTATAAGAGAAACCATAGAGACTGTCTCACGCAAAAACTCAATATGTAACGATGCAGCATCATTTTATTTACAAAAAATATGGCTCGGGCTACTGAATGAGTATGAAAATAAAATAAAATAAATAAAAAGGTAACGTGCATAATATGAAAGAATACGTCGAAAACTGAATAATGGCGTGTCATAGACCGTGCAAATTTAGAATAGCTTTATTTATTTGTTTTTGAAAATGATTCGGGGTGAGTCGAAGCATGTCAACAGTCGAAATAAACGTATTTTTACTGGTTTTAAAGTTTTAATTTACACATTTTAGCACTTGAAATTAATATATTATTATAAGGTATTATTTGCTATAGACCTATTTATTCATTAAAAAATACAGTGTCTCACTCAGTCGGAAAATGGATTTATTTTCATAACTTAATAATAATAAAAGTATTTTAACGGAATTAGCAGAAGACTTATTGTATCAGTTACTACGATGTATGGTCATTATTCCTGAATGTCGTTTGAAAAGACTTATGGGAGTGAATGCACAGATCTTCGTTGTTGTGATTTCCGTATTTTTAGGATATTGCATTTTCATTGATTTTACTTAAAAGACCTCCATGATCAACACGATTTTTCATTTTTAAAAATGGCTCGTTATTAATCAAAAGACGCTATCTTGACAAAGGTACTATAAAATTGATTACAGCAATACACTGTAAAAAAAAAAAAACGGACTTTAAAACGGAAATACTACTGGAAATCTCTACGCCAGTATTATTTCCGTTTTTTTTACGGGAATTTTTACCCATAAATTACAGAAAATTTTCGTTTTTCTGATTAAAAACGGAAATTTTTCTGTAATTTATGGGTAAAAATTCCCGTCAAAAAACGGAAATAGTACTGGCGTCTAGATTGCCAGTAGTATTTCCGTTTTTTAGTCCGTTTTTTTTTTTTTTTTTACAGTGTACATTTAAACAAACGATACAACTTCAATAAAAATTAAAGATTCCGATTTGCCTACCGCTGGTCGTAGTTTTCGAAAGCCAAAAACTTTACCAGAGTTATTGGAGATATATTGTTTCTGCCAATATGCTGATAATCTTTACAAAATTAGAAATTATCAATGTCCACTTGTCGATATCAAATGAATGTCTTACCGCTCAGCTCAATTTCCTGCAGGTTCCTCGGTTGTTTGGATATTATATTATACGGCTCTGTATAAGAACTATAGGTGATACATGCCCCATATAGCTTAGCAGACAGAAATGCATACAGCTTAAAAACACATAGCTGAAAACATGATTCTAGAAAATCATCCATAAACGATAATTTGACAATAATAGTAAGCGGGCCACATACGCTATTTTAGTGAGGAGGATATTTCAGTCTGAAGCTTTCACACACTTCTTCTAAAATTCAGTTATGCAATGCAGCTTTAGGGGCGTTCGCAAATGCGTACCACCTATAATCGTCGTCTGTCCGTCTGTCTGTCTGTCCGCTGTCCGCATATAACAGTGCAATAACCACCCAACCAAATGGTTTGAAATTTAATATATATAATCGATGCATAATTTTGTCAAACCATTTCAAATTTTATGAAAATAGAATCAAAGCTTAAAAAGATATTAATAAAAGTTTTATTCAATCTATTAAATCCTATCATCCAATAGTATCCCATGATAGGATAGGTGGTGATTCCAGGTTGTCATGATGATTAAGTCCTATTTAATACTTAACTGCCTGATTTTTCAAAAATCATTATACTAATGTTTTTCGGCTTTCATTTTTTAAATAAATCATGGGAAAAATACTTAAAAAAATCATATTTTGTTTAAAAAACAGTTTGTTACTAATCGGCAATACTAGTCTTTAATTGAAAAAATAATTTTCCTTGATAGAATTCTATAATATTAAACGCACGAAAATTTTAGGAACTATAGTAAAAAATAATTTTTACTTGCTCACTGCAGAGCAAAATAAGGTATTTCGCAAGCTTCCAAACAAAACAAAAAGAACAAATAGCAACAACTGAAAAAATAAATCTATCTTTATTCTTAAACAGCACAAGTGTTGCCATCTACATGAGGAAAATCGATTTAATAATATTTTCAGAATGTATTTTATTGGTAACATTAGGTATTATAGCTTCAATATTACTCTAATAATATTTTAGAGCCTAAATTGGGTATGTTGCCGAAAAGCAACACCCGGCATTTAAGGGTTAAGATGTAGTCCTATTACTTCCGCATTACTGAATTTAATATACATAATCGTAATAAATTTTCTATTCATGCATTTTTGCATAAGAGTACAACAGCAATTGCACCAAGCTCTGAATATTTATAAAACTAGTTATAGTACGAATATGTATTAATATGTATTTTCCGTGTTTGACGTACAATTTCCTACTTGTTAAATTTCCCCCTTCTCCAGACTGCGTTTTATTTTGTATATTCACATAAATATAAATATAAGAGTTCGCTAAAATTGTAGTACAGTAAAACCTCCCTAAAGCGACCATGTTCTGTTCCAATAAAAATTGGTCGCTCCGAGAGATGGTCTTTTACTGGAGGTCATGTCTAAATCTAGATTTTAATTGTTCAAAAAAGGTAACAATTAATGTTACTAAAATTTATTTTTCACATTAGGAAAAAATATGAAAATTTAACTATCAAAACAAAAGTTCATTACATAAGTTAATTACTGCAAAGTTTAAAAAAATGAATACATTGACGTTTGCTTTGAATTTACGGTTTTATCTTTTATAACTTTTATTTCCAAGTCCTTTAGAAGTTCAGTAAATAAATGCAATTTTTTTTTTTATGGGAGCAAATATGACGATTTCATTAATTTATCTATTTCTTTGAGAGTTTCCTGACAGAACAGGGCAGGGGAGTTTATTGACCGTCATTCTTAATTTGTCATCAGAGTTAAATTTATTGCCTAAGAAGGCACAAGGTGTTTTAAACACTTAAAAGTTACCGGAATAATAAAAAACAATCTAAACTTAGTTTAGAAGTTTCATGAATAATGCGCACTCCAGAATTATTTTTCTAATAAAACCTTCTTCAAGCGACCAGGAAAAAACGGAATTTGTTTCATTTTCTTGAAAGAAATGAGTCGCTTATGGAAGGAGTTCAACTGGGATGGTCTCTGAATGGAGGTAAAATTAGTATTCAGCCTATGGGAATAAATTTCGTTCCATAAAAAAATGATCGTTCAGGGAGGAGGTCAGTTAATGGAGGTGGTCACACAAGGAGGTTTCACTGTATATCATTAAAATCAATTTCAGACAATTAATACCAAAGGATAATAATGTATCCACCATTTTTGTATAGTCCTATAAAACAGCTATAAACTTTAATCGTCCTATTTCACATAGAGAACATGCTGTCCTGAACTTAAGTGACATGCATTAGTTTCGGCCTGTTCGAAATAGTTTAACGTCATTAAAACGCAAGAGTTATTGTCCACAGCTCGAAATGTGTCTAAATTGTCTTTCGTGTCTTCCCGTAAATTAGGATAAATGTTACGCCTCTGCATATTCAATAGAGAACCTATTGTAGTAAACCACTGCAATATATAAATCAATTTTATTTTGTTTGAGATAGATTTGCAGTAAACCAATATTATATGTTTGAATTAACTGTAGTATAATACAATTCCGAGTCAAAATACTAAAGTCATATAATACATTTCTAAATTGAACTGCATTCATCTTCATTTCAATGTAGTGCATTTTTAAAAGGAACAGCGGTTGATATTTTAATAAATTTACATGTTATTAAAGTAAATTAAATCTTTCAAAGATTTAACTGTCAAATCTTTAATTGTGAAATCTTTCAAAGATTTAACTGTCAAATCTTTAATTCTGAAATCTTTCAGAGATTTAATTTAGAGCTAATGTTGTATTTTTTAAAAATATTGGTAAGATGTTAAAAAATATGTTAATGTAAATGTTGAATCAATGTAACATTAATTTATTTTTCTCATTGGTGCAGAAAGTTGCATAAATTAAACAGAAAATTAGTTTCTGTGAGATTTCTTCTTAAGTTAGTAAAAATTGCAGAGTTATTTATTTTTTTCCATGTTCTATGAAACGGGGTTCATTCGTCTGCCATAACAGCGTTTACAAGGACATGTATTATTGATTTGCATAAACAAGGCCGTAATTAGTAGTAAGTCGTCAATTACTAAAAATTTTCTCAATCAAGTGTTAGTAGAGCAATAAAGCAGTATTTCAACGACGGACATTTTGAAAACAAGCACCTGAATAGCGACCGAAACACAAAAATTATTAAGAGACATGATAGGAAGCTACATAGTAATGCTTAAGGGAAAAAAAAGTTTTAGATGTTTAAGATTAAGGTTTTAACAATACTGTATTTATATTATTAATTGCTTCAAGCCATTGTATACATTCTCAGGGCACCAACTTATACGGTCCCGTGACATTACCGTCTCAATACTCAAGGTCTTCGGACTGATTTCGTGACGTACCAAATGAAGATTAATCCCTTGAAGTGCAAGCAATTGCGTTTGTGTAATGCTTAATTCCCACCGGAAATTTGGAAAAATTTTATTTCAAAATAAGGAAAAGCAATTTTACGACTTTTCTCCACTAAAGTCAGAAAACTAAAATTTCCTGAAATTTTTCTGGTGCAAATCCTGATTAATCGTAGGTGGGATAAAATATATCCCACCGTCCCTCAAGGGGTTAAGGGTCGGCGGTATATATTATATACCACCTACGATTAATCAGGATTTGCACCAGAAAAATTTTGGGAAATTTTAGTTTTCTGACTTTAGAGGGGAAAGTCGTAAAATTGCTTTTCCTTATTTTGAAATAAAAGTTTTCTATATTACCGGTGGGAATTAAGCATTACACAAACGCAATTGCTTGCACTTCAAGGGATTAATCTCCATTTGGTACGTCACGAAATCAGTCCGGAGGCCTTGAGTATTGAGACGGTAATGGCCGTGGGCCCACCAATAATTTGATCTCTCCGCCCACCCAATTTCAATTGATTTATTTCGTTGTTTGTTTATTTATTTTATCGCTGAAATAAAATTTTGTTTAGTGTTTCATTGACGTTCCCAAAATAATTTTGTTTGAAAAATATTAAGGACGCCAATTAGACTTAGAAGATCAGTGAAAGCCCCTTCAGCAGATGCAATTAAATTTCTCTCAAAAACAAATTTAACTGCATATTTTGCCACCTGTTTTAATGTCTTCAATTGATAAGCACTTAAGGTGATTAAAATGTATGTTTTTCTGTAGTTTTTCAGCCTTTTGAAGTCAGTTTGGTGACTTTTTGGTGACAGTTGGTGACTTTTGACTTTTTTAGTTTTTTTTTTTTTCAAAAGAATGTCTAAAGTACTGTATCAAATTAAATAATTATTACATTTGAATATAAATGAGTCGTTGTATTCTTTTCTCTACATAAAAGTCAAATTTGTTAGAGATATAATTAAAGACTGTTTTCCATAGGTTTAAAATAAAGTTAATTTATTCTGTAAGTCAGTGACTTTTCAAATTTAATTAATCCTTCTAAATCCTTCAGTCCTTCTAAAATCCCTCTAAAATTTATTAAATGATTATGTAAATCTTCTAATATAGTTTCGAAAATTCACAAAAAAAGCTTTAGAAGATAAAATTTTCATGAATTCATAATTCAGTACATAAGGGGTTAAAGTAAAATCTGACCTGTTACAAAACAGTTGAAGTCCCCAAAGAACCTATTACCTAGCTTTTAGACATGTAAAAGACCTTGTTAAAAATATATAAACAAAATCCAGAATATATTTATATTCTGGAATACATTTTTATCTATTCTTAATCCAGAATATATTTTTATCGGAACTCTTAAAATTTTAATAGTTTTGATGTATGCAATTTTTATGTTATTTGTAGTAAATATTAATGTATTTATAAGGAAGAACTTATAAGAATATAATTAAATAAAATTATTTATTAAATTATAATGTTTTTATATTTCGCTTAGAAAAAACATAATTTAACTTCAAATTATCATCTGTAGTCATTGGTTCCTCCCCAAAGCGATATAAGTAAGCGTCCTATCTTAAATGGTAGAGGTAACCGCAAGATTAAAGGCGAGGTCACATCAATCAGGGTCGCACGCCACGTAGCGGACGGGGTGAACTACAGAAAGATGCCTAACTGTTTTCTTCTTTATGGATAATCTATAAATTGCACATCTATGAAATAACTGCGCAAGCGCAAACGTCGTGTTTTCATTTGTTTGTAGCATTTATATTATGACAGTAATAGAATATTCTATTAATTTTTATTCGTTTTTTTTTTACTTATTTATTATAGTTAATTATTTAAATAAAAACAGTTCTTTTTAGAACTAATATTATTTGTTAAAATGGCAAAATGTTGGCCATCGAATAACTGTAGTTTTCGAAATTGTAAGAAAATTCTTTTTCTTATAGAATTCATATCTGTCCTTTTTCCAAAGAGCAAAATAAGTTAGTTACGTATTTTAACTTTAATTTATTTAAAAAAATGTTATTTAATATATATTATCAAATGTTGTTGATTTAAATACGCTCGATTTTAATTATTTTCTTTTAATGAAATGAAAAATGACCCATAAAAATTAGTCAGTAGTTAATGTGTAAAGATTGAATTTTGTAGCCTTATTTTTTACTCAATTCTTGATGTGCTAAAGTTATAAAAAATGATATACACGGTTCTATTCCAGATGAAAATACAATGTTTATAAAGATTTAGAATATGTATAGAATTTAATAATAAATAAAATATTCAATTGTAAGATATTCAATTCCTCGTTTAATAGTACAACATTTAATGCCAGCATTTTAAATTAAAGTGATTCGAAATATAAAATGAAATGAATTTTAAATGAAATGAATGAAATATTTGTTAGTTAAATAAGATGATTGCAATGCGATTAAGAGAATTTTGGAAATTTATCGTTTGCGCTGGATAAGCGAACAAAAGGACTTAAAATTGAATATTTTATTTATAATTAAATTCTATACATATTCTAAACATTCATAAATGTTGTATTCTCATCGGGAATACAACCGTGTAAATCATTTTTTATAACTTTAGCACATCAAGAGTTGAGTAAAAAATAAGACTACAAAATTCAATCTTTACACATTAACTACTTACTAATTTTTATGTGTCATTTTTCATTTCATTAAAAGAAAATAATTAAAATTGAGCGTATTTAAGTCAACAACATTTTATAATACATATTAAATAATATTTTATCTTTTTTAATAAATTAAAGTTAAAATACGTAACTAACTTGTTTTACTCTTTGGAAAAGGACAGATGTGAATTCTATAAGAAAAAGAATTTTCTTACAATTTCAAAAACTACAGTTATTCGATGGCCAACAATTTGCCATTTTAACAAATAATATTAGTTCTAAAAAGAACTGTTTTTATTTAAATAATTAACTATAATAAATAAGTCAAAAAACACGAATAAAAATTAATAGAATATTCTATTACTGTCAGAATATAAATGCTACAAACAAATGAAAACACGACGTTTGCGCTTGCGCAGATATTTCATAGATGTGCAATTAATAGATTATCCATAAGGAAGAAAACAATTAGGCATCTTTCTGTAGTTCACCCCGTCCGCTACGAGGCGCGTGACCTTGATTGATGTGACCTCGCCTTTAATCTTGCGGTTACCTCTCCCATTTAAGATAGGACGCTTACTTATATCGCTTTGATTTGAGCCCACCAAATATTTTTCAAAAGTTGGGGCTTCTGTACATTCCTTTTATCGTTTTGGACAGAGAGCAATCCGAAACATTGTCTGGCTGAAGATGTCCTTTTATATATAAAAAAAGTTTTGATTTGGAAATGGACCAATGAAAATCTGCGTAGATATTCCCGGCAGATCGGCATCCAATTTGAAAGCTTAAGCATGGTCTTCTTCGTTAATATTAAAAAACTGTTGCATACAAAAATATGATAATCGGTAGTATTATAGAGGAATGTTTGATAAATACGCTGATGCAGACAGTTTTAAAATCGAAGAATTATTTTAAAAAATATTTAATGCCAAAGTTGGACAAAATCGTTCCATTAAAAAGGTTATATAGGAGCAAAAACTGTACATAGGAATTTAATCATTTTTAGATCATTTTATGCGTCAGAAATTTTCGGTGTGCAGACTGCATTTAGTTTTTTAATTTGACTCATTTTTTGAGGTTTTATTTCTATTTTAAATTCAAATTTTCAGCATTTCGAGAGATATTTTTTACATAATTTAGAAAACTGTATTAATTTAAACTGTTGCCAACTGTATAAACAGCGCAAACAATAATGTTTGCTTCAAATTAAAAATTTATTTTACACGTGACTATTATAAACAGAAAATATAAAAACCATGAACTCATTGAAAATTACGTCATTAAAACTATGTTTACACGTGAATTTTAAAAGAGAAAGAATATTGTAAAATAATAAATTCATTAACATGCGTTAGAAGTCTTAAATATGAGAATTTACGTCTCATTTACGTCACATTACACTTATTATGTAAAATGAACAAAAAATAATATTGCAAAACAGTTTAAATTTAAAGTTTGCGCGAGACATTTATTTGATATTTTAAGATGATCATAATATTTCATTTCTAACAAAAGCATTTTTACGCGAATATTAAAAAGAGAAAGAAAAGTTTAATGAAAATTACGTCAGATTATAATTGTCAGATTCAAATTATAATTCAATCTTCCGAAATCTTTTTAAAGCCGATCAAATTAGCGTGCTGTTAGAGTCTGCGGTGTCTGAACGGGGGTTGACGAGCGTAGCTCGTAGGGGGCAGAGCCCCCTAGTTATATAAAAAAGGAAGATTATCTTTAAGAAAAAATCCAGGCGTTTGGCAACTTTGACTAACTTGTACAATATCTACATAAAGAAAAAACTAAAATACTGATAGAATTGCGTTAATTTCTCAGTGTATCCCGCTTAATTAACCCTCTTGTTATCGCAATACTCTTGAATAAAGTTTTGACGAGATTTTATCTGAATGGAATGTTTTAAAAAGTGGTTTAAAATACTAAATAAAGAAAAACACTTCTTTAAAATACCCTAAAAATAAGAAATGCACAAAGTCTTTTGAAAGAACGTGGGCTTTCTTTTTCCGGCTAAAACAAGGCATACTTTAACTTAAGCAAGGCTGGAAAAATGATAGTACGTCCTGTTTCCCCTTGAAGGAGAAATGACCCCGTTATTTTGAAACGCGTTGTGCACTTCTCATTTTATTCGAATTTTTAAGAATTTTTCTCTTTGTGTTATATTTTACGCCAATTTTTATAACATTTTATTAAGATAAACAATCGACAAAATTTTGGTCAAACTTATCGTAATAACAAAAAAGTTAATTAAGCATAAATCACCAAGGAATTTTTTTAATTCAATTTTTCTTCAAACTAGGCCATTGCACTTATCTGTTGTTGTCCAAAGTGGCTACGGTATATACAAACAACTCAAAGGAAGCAGGGAATTTCCTGCCTGATTATTTATCGCAATCTTTAAAAATGAATTTGATAGTAAAGCGTCTCCCATTCACATCACAGGAGATAATCATCAGTTGACTGAATTCGCCCCAGAGAAAAGAAGAGTCCCGACTTTTCGATGGGCCGCGTCGCCATGGCAACGCAGCGTACCCCATATTTGTTTTTGTTGTTCACCTTTTGGGAATGAAAATGACGTCACACTCTGTGAAGACAAGCCGTGGCCTTTTCATCGGCGTCAAATAATATATTTATTAAGTGTGAGAAATGAATGCGCCAGAGATTTTTCACAAGTTCCGCAAACAATAATTGCAAAAGTTTTCTTCTGAGATAAGGTTAGGCTCATTTTTGAGATCCAGCGTTCGGAGGTTTGGAGCGCGATTCTGCAAAGCGGTATTAAACTACCGTGTTTCTCCGAAAATAAAAGCTGGTGTCTTATATTAATTTTGCTCCCAAAGGCACATTAAGAATTCTTTTCCAGGAGCCTTATATTTTTCATGCACAATAATTTAGAAGTATTCATTTAAAGCAATCGGCATCTCTATGTTTCACTGGCACAAAGGAATGGACATTTACTCATGCATTATCAGAGACAAAAATTCACATTTATTCAATTAAGGTCATGCAATCTTTTACTTCCACACATGTTTTGTTCGAATTTTAATTAGCCGGCACTTATGAGTAATATATTTGAAATTATGGTGTGTTTTCTTTTATTCTGATGTGCCTGTAACTTTGTGGTGATGTGTGTTAATGCTTTAAGAATACATTTATTGATTATGTGTTTAGGATTTAATAATGATACGTATTTTAGAAGGATGTGTGTGTGTTAACGCATTAGTAAACTTTGGGATGTGCCTCTATGGATAAAACCTTAAATAGACATTTGATACAGTGGAACTTCCATTTAATGAAGTCTCATCGTTACACTTAAACACTTCGTTATGAAGAAAATTCGTTAAACAGAAATCGACTCAAATTGATGAAATTTGTACTATAATAAAATCCACATGCTTAAAATGGTAAATACACATAAAATGGAAATATTGGAAAAATGTATTTTAATTTGGGCAGTAACTTTTTAAAATGCAATGTAGACATTTGAGAAAAATTTAATTAGAATAATGTTAAAAAAAAAATAATAATAATAAAGAGAGGTAAACAAAAACCGAAGCGTAGCGTAACTTTTCTCTTTATTCTCAGTATTTCAATTCCTTAACTTTAAAAAAGTCTATAATATTACTTGTACAGATTGCTTATAAAAAATACATTGCTCATAAAAATTTCCGCATTTTTGGAAGTACCTGAACAATTCATCGGTAACATTCTCGTGAAACTGAAATGCCCTTCTTGTTGTATCGAAGACTTTTAGTATTTCTTCTTTTGAATGGAAATGATTCAATAAATGAAAAATTTCATTTTCATACAATCCGCTGAAATAAATTCATGCATCCATCCCAAAAGCAACCTCTCCGTTTGAATGTTGTACACTCACGGAAGTGGAATAAACTTCGTTATTTAGAGTACATTTTTCGCAATAGGGAGATTAATTTGCGCGTTAATGGAGTTCAATGTCAAGGTTCAGCAGAAAACTTCGTTAAACAGGGAATTCGTTAAAGAGAAGTTCGACTGTATATTTAATACGAGTTTCATCTATGTCTCTGCAAATGTGCAGTTTTTACTAATCCTTTTAGTAAGGCTAATGTACAAGAAAAAGTGTTTTTTTTATGCATAAAGTTCTCCATATTGCTGTCACCTAAGAACAAAAGTTTAAATTTTTCTGAACACAGCTACACTCGCGTCAGAATTTTAAAGACTGGACGACACCTTGAACAGTCACTATTTTAATGAGTAAGGTAAATCAATTTTTGTAGTGGGAGTTGCTTTTGAGATAACTTTATTAAAATAGTTTGTGAAAGTACTTATTCTAGCTAGAATCAGGGACCGATTTACAAATTTGGGGGTCCCGGGCACAGATGCTTACGGGGCCCCCCTTGCACCGATGCTTACAGGGGGACAGAGTAAATATATATATATATGAAAGGATAAAAACACTTTTAAAATTCGAAATTCCAAATTAAATTTCAAAAATTTAAATTAAAATCCGAAGTTTCTCCTAACTTTAAATCTCATTCTAAAATCAGTTTTACCCCTTGTAACTTTGTTTCCCAGCAATACATCTTATTATTTTCAGATATCATTTTTGGACGATCTTTAAGAGTAAAAATGCTGACGTTCGGAATATTCTCATTCAGTTGTGGTTAGCCGATTCCCGGGCCGGCCAAGCCCAGGTCTTGCATCTGAGCCTGGAGAATCAATCAAAAGCTAATCAACCAATTAAAGAAATGTTTCTCCCAATTTTGCAACTATGCTCTCTGCTGGAAAATATGTTAAACCCTAAGATATTAGCTAAAACCCGCGCCAAAAACGAGAGAACTTGCAATTTTGAGAAGCCTGCAAAACCCATGCAATGTAGCTCCTGAAATCATCACGTAAAGGGCTCTAGGACCTCCGAATGGACTCGCGATCGGACTGTACGATGGAGCACAGAATAAATGAGTTCGATCCACCAAAAGGTTCCCGAGTCCAATTATTATTCAAGTATGACACCCCAAGATGGACTTACATCTGTGTACGGACACATGCCGGGGAGTGAACGGACCGCGACTACCTCTATACGAGTCCGGAACGCTCGCGATTCCTTACATATATAAATATATATGTTGTATTTTGCTATCGACTTTAGTGACATTCCAGCGACACTCGTATATCTCGAAGTAAATGTAGTATAGTAATCAAGGCCAACCCTCCGTTATCATGAGAATATCGGAGTACAGTCATAGTGACGATTAGAAGACAGGCTCCATAAACATTGAAAAATTTCCCATGGCATAATTAATAGAGTCATCGTAACTTTAAACGTTGTTTATTTAACAAAAACATATCGTAACATTTCCAGTAGCTTGTCTATCAACTCTCGAATAATCGATAATCCATTTCATAAAACTTAAGATGTTAAAAGTATTAGGATCTACACATTAAAGTCATCCACCCCTAGTGATGTAGATTTATTAAACAACCGGGAAAACGTAAAATCTCTCGCTCCTCGTCGATGTAACAGTATAAGTACTCAAAGAAACAGAGCGCGGACGGATGCATTATTAGTGGAGAACCAACTCCAGCAGAGAGCGGGGTAGGAACGGGACAGGAGACAGGCTACGATTCGATGGGAAAGGTGACGAACGCGTGACGTCGATAATGAACTCTTTATACTCGGCGTCAGATTAAAACGCAACCAAATGCTGGTGAAAGCTTGCAAGGAATTGTGGGAAAAAGAACACCATCGGACAAATGCTATTAAAAACATTCGAAAGAAAAAGAATTTAGTTTTAGAATAAAATTAAAAAAAGTAATTTAATGGGTTTTAAGATTAGACAAATGGATTAAGGTTTTTAGAATAATAACAGAATACGCAGATTTAAATGCATGAAATAAAAGATAAAAGATATTAAGATATTATTAAAGATAGGTAAAAAAGGAAAAATATTAAGAATTTGGAATAGTTTTACTAAGATAAAAGAGCGAAAATTTTTATTATTACATATATATATTGAAAAATGTACTTACTAAGATAACCACTATTGACTTTAATAATCACTTTAAAATATCCATTAAATAATTAAATTTGATAATCATTAATTTACTTTAAAATAATTATTTCACAATTATGAAATTTAAAAGAGTAAACGTTTTATAATAAATTGTGTGGTGCCCATTACCTTTTTCTGCAAGTCTATATATCTGGAATGATAAAGTATGCAACAACTAATATTAATTTCCCGCAGTACGAAGCTACAATTATTTAAAATATTAGGGGGTTCTGCAGCATAAGAGCTACACTCACCAACTCACACAAATAATCTGTCGAGAACAGGAACAGGATTAAATAAGAATTAAAAAGTTCAAGATATTTTTTAAAAGATAAAGATAGAAGGAAATATTCACTGTAATAAAGTAATTAAATACGGATGTTTCCCACAAAATATAAGATGTTATAAAAATACAATATGAATACAATAGAATGTAGAAGGAAATGTAAAATTCCATTTGATGTTAAAATTACATCAGATTTCAGACAACAATTGAAAAATCTTCAGCAGCATTTGGGGGCCCCTGAAAATCAGGAGCCCTGGGCCCGTGCCCCGATCCCCGGATGCCCTGCCGTAAATCAGGTCCTAGCTAGAGTTTCTGCAAAAAGTGGCGAGCGAGCGAGTAGCAGTCCCAATGCGAGTCGCCTCGCAATTCAAAGGGGTTGACGAGCATTAGTGACAAAAGGGCGAAGTCTCCTAGTATTAAAATTTCTGTAAAAGATTCTTGTCGTGAAAAAGCTAATGAAAGTCCTAGCGAAAAAGGGTGAAATTTACAAGAAAATTAGACAAATTTTACAAACATTAATTTTGTAGCGTAAATTTTGAGAAATGTATAATCTCAACTACTCTGGATGAGATGGATAAATGTTTTTGTTTCAATCCTTTCAGGAGCAAAGCCTTTTCAATGCTAAAGTGTTGAAATAAATAAATGGTACCGGAATTCACCAACAAATTTAATTGGAAATAAGTAAAAGGCTATATTTCGCTTTCATATTAAGTGGAAAATATTTTAACAAAATTCTGGTGCCATTGTGGCGTTTCGGAATTAAAATTAAGTGGTTTCATAAACATACCACCGCCCCTGAAAGGGGTAAGTGCCTATGCGCCTGTGTTGCACATCAGGAAACACAGAAGAACAATAAGAGTTGAGAGAAATAAGAATTGACTGCAATGGAAAAATTCTTCAGCGGCTGCTATAAAATGTTAGCTTTCTTTCAGTTGCAAATTTAAGAGCTATTACAAAAAAATAAAAAAAAAAATAAAAAAAATCTTTTGTTCTCAAGATTATATTTGTGAGAATTTCCACAAAGAAGTAATATTAAAAACTAAAACAGATCTTTGTTAGATTCTTGCCATAAAATTTAAGAGTACGCCTACGTGAAAATTTAATCCTGAAAAACAGATATTCGAAAAAAAAAAATGTAAAGTTCAAATATATGTGTCAGTATATAATAAAAATTTAAATAAAAAATATTTTCAGCATTTTTTATTTTTTAAATTTAAATTATAACAAATTATTATGTTTTTGATGTCTGTGATGGAGAATTTTGTTTTGGTTAATAATTAAATTTATATAATATATATTTCTCTTGTACTTTTTCTATAACAATTTAAGTATGCCGTTGAAGTATAATTATACATTCTAGTGTGCACTGGAAGAATAACTATGCAGTCAAGTATGCTGCGAGATTTAAGGGGAAAAAATGTTAAAAAACACTGGTCTAAGGTCAAAGGAATTTGGAAGAGAAAATGTCTATTTTTCATAAGAAACTTTGGAATTGTTGATACGTAGCCAAGATTTGGCTTTATGCGGCAGGAGGGTTCTTTATGAAATATCTAATTCGTTCTGGGATGCAATCTGTTAACATATACGAATAATCATATGGTCAACACGTCTTTGATATAATAAAGATAATATATTTTACGCTTTTTCAACTAAATTTCAGAGGGATTTTTCCATTGTTTAATAATATAGAGTCTAAATCTAAAGCACTACAGTAAACTCTGTCTAAGGCGGAATCGATCGGGACCGATGAAATTTTCCGCCGTAGACAATATTCCGCCTTATGCAAAATACCCCCAAAAATAAATAAATAAGTAAAATTTAAAAATGCACTAGGTTTTTAAATATAGTATTGAATAAAAATTGCTTCAGTTCTGGAATATAATGAAAAATTCACTTTAACAAATACAATCATATACCTCATCTTTAACATAGTTTCTGACAAGACGGAAA
Source organism: Maratus speciosus (assembly GCA_963932465.1). Classification (NCBI taxonomy): domain Eukaryota; kingdom Metazoa; phylum Arthropoda; class Arachnida; order Araneae; family Salticidae; genus Maratus; species Maratus speciosus. The sequence continues at coordinate 461,589,154 of OZ010792.1, forward strand.
ATAATACTTTATCGATGCTTATTTTTACTTCCGGTTTAACAAGCATTCTTCAGTAATACATTGTGAGTCTCATTTTTATGGTTAAAAATTACCTTACCTAACCATAAAGTTAAATATGGTTCTCTTGAATTAACTTTATAGAATTGCGAAATTTAGTTAAAATGTTCGAGACTATTTGATGATATACATATCAGTTTTAAAGTTTCATGAATCAAGTGAATTTCATTTTTAAAATATCATTTTTTTCCGCCTTATGCAAAATTTTCAGTTCGGTGGGACCTTAAAAACGTTTCCGTTTCCGCGTTTGGCAGATTCCGGCTTAACCCTTTATCTACTGACGGTACTTATAAGTACCACTCACTTTTAGCTTTTATACCATAGTGAATATTACTAATATTCTAATGGTACTTTGCAAAAAACGCTCTTTTAACTCCACTTTATCCGAATACATGGCAGCAGTAGTTCTAGGTTTGTTATTTTAGAGAGGAATGAGGCTATCTTTGAAGCAGTCGATGCATTTCTGCCGACATTTTCTACAGATTACCACACTCGTCTTTTCATTGCTGCCAACACAGTAAAAGATATAAGATAAGTGTTGGATTTTTTTTTATGTGTTCATTATGATTTTAGAATACAATTTCATAAGCTATTTTAGATGAACGGTGTATGTATTTGATTTAACAGTTGAATTACTCGGTGGTACTTATAAGTACCGTCAGTACACTGCGTGTTGGAGAAAAACTTCTTGTTTACTTTTCGTCTGCGTAGTTATCCATCGTTTTCATCTGCTTTAAAATGTAATTACTAAAATGTAGTGTAGTAATGATTTTCCTGGTATTTCTTTTCTGTTTCATTGTTATTTTTTATAGGAAATCATAAAAGTTGTGGCACCGGCTCGTTTTTGCTATGCTAGAAATGGCATATGTATATTCATATATTGCATATGTGGAGATGCGAGAGAACGTGTTGTCTCTGGAATATAGACGTCGCATAACTAAAGACTGCTAACAAGATAGAAACTTAAAGAAAAATAGTTTTTTTTAACCCTTTCAGGAGCAAACATTTTCAATTCTAAAGTATTGAAATAAATGATTGGCACCGGAATTTGCCAAACGATTTATTTGTAAATAAGAAAAAGCCTATATTTCCTATACTTGTTAAATCGAAAATATTTTCTGGTGCCAGTTGAAATACCTTGTGAGTTTTCTGTTATGATATTTTAGTCATAGTGTACTGGCGGTACTTTAAAATACCACTTTAATTAATTATCTCTAAATAATTAAATTTCTCACGGGTGAGTATTTTTTTTATATTTGTCCTTTAATTTTCATTGTAGTAACTGAAAAAAAAATATTACATGAAAAAAATTGCAGTAGATCATAATGCCGTAGATAAAGGGTTAAACAGCATGGATTAATGTTTTTTGCTTTGGGCTCGCGGGACTTTGTAAAATTTCCGCGTTAGACAGATTTCCGGCTTACACAGAGTCCGCCTTAGACAGAATTTACTGTATTTTTATTCTGAAAGCATTTTGTAGTCAGCAAGTTTTAACACTTTATGCTCCGTCAATTTCTCTTTAACGAAGTCCCTACTCAACGAAATTTTCTACTGAACGTTGACTTTGAACACCACATGTAAGTTAATCTCCATATTACGAATATACAGTAAATTCTGTCTAAGGCGGACTCTGTGTAAGCCGGAAATCTGCCAAACGCGGAAACGGAAACGTTTTTAAGGTCCCACCGAACTGAAAATTTTGCATAAGGCGGAAAAAATGATATTTTAAAAATGAAATGCACTTGATTCATGAAACTTTAAAACTGATATGTATATCATCAAATAGTCTCGAACATTTTAACTAAATTTCGCAATTCTATAAAGTTAATTCAAAAGAACCATGTTTAACTTTATGGTTAGATAAGGTAATTTTTAACCATAAAAATGAGACTCATAATGTTTTACTGAAGAATGCTTGTTAAACCGGAAGTAAAAATAAGCATCGATAAAATATTATTTTCCGTCTCGTCAGAAACGATGTTAAAGATGAGGTATATGATTGTATTTGTTAAAGTGAATTTTTCATTAAATTCCAGAACTGAAGCAATTTTTATTCAATACTATTTATTTCAGTGTTCGAATAATGTTTTAAAATATTATTAAAGATTATAAATTTAATAAAAAGCTTAATTTCATTAAAAATTAATTTTAAAGAACGGTACTAAAGGTTTATGAATGTACAAAAAATTAAAAAAAAATAGTGCATTTTTAAATTTTACTTATTTATTTATTTATTTTTGGGGGTATTTTGCATAAGGCGGAACATTGTCTACGGTGGAAAATTTCATCGGTCCCGATCGATTTCGCCTTAGACAGAGTTTACTGTATATTCTACATAACGCTGTCTATTCCACTTTCGTGGGTGTACAACTTTCAAACGAGGAGGTTACTGTTCCGATGGATGCACGAATTTATTTCAGAGGATTGTATGAAAATGAAATTATTTACTTATTTAATCATTTGTATTCAAAAGAAGAAATGTTAAAAGCCTTCTATATAAGAAGAGGATTCCAGTTTCACGAAAATGTTACAGGTGAATTAATCGGATACTTGAAAAGGGCGAAAATTTGTATGAACAGTGTATATTTTTTTATAAGAAACCTGTACAAAGTAATATTACAGACATTTTTAAAGTTAAGAATTTGGAATACTAAGATAAAAGAGAAAAGTTACGCTGCTATTCAGTTTTTGTTTACCTCTCTTTACTATGCGTTTTTTTAACGAAATTATTCCAATTAAATTTTTCTCATCTGTTTAAATTACATTTTAAAAAGTTACTGCCCGAATTAACCCTTTAGTGCGCGGCTTTGCATATATGCAAACAACACTGTTTTGAATTTAATGGATTTTTTTAAATTCTTATATACATAATTCGCACCAGAAAATTAAAATATCAATATCTGCTTTAATTAATAACACACATTCCGTATTTAAATAGAGCGGAGTTAATTATTGAAACTTTCTGGTGTAAAGTCAGATTCCGTGAACTACGTGATTTCTAGAAAGTATTCTATCATGGGAATTAAAGGGTTAAAGGTTAAGTTTTATAAAATAAATAATTATATAAAATAAGGTATTTTGAGACATAATTCTTAAACTATTTTCTAATTTGCAATATTTTAGCGTAAAACAGCCACACGACAGTAGTTTTTATTTGTATTGCAGATGTGCAATAGAAGGAAAGTTTGACGTATTATATGAAAAATGTAACTGTGATATTTTTCATTATTTTTCCTGTGTAATAAACCTTTCAGAGAATCATATACAATTTTTCCGAAGCAAAATAAAAAACCGCGCAATTAAGGGTTAAAACAGATTTTTCCAATATTTTCATTTTATGTGTATTTTTCATTTTATGCATGTGTATTTTATTACACAAATTTCATGAATTTGAGTTGATTTTTTTTAACGAATTTTCTTCATAACGAAGTATTTACGTGTAACGATGAGACTTCGATAAATGGAAGTTTTACTGTGTAGTACTTTTCACACAAAAGGCTTTGCTGGATCACATTCCGTAAGCAAAGAGAAACAGTCGAAGCTAAATATTTTTTAATGTGATTATCTTTTTAATCATTTACATGGATTTAGCTGTTCTTCTATTAAACTAGTTGGATGTGCCAATCCAAAATTTTCTTCTATTTCATGTCAATATTTCATTATAATTAGTCTTATTAGTATTTTTATTAGAATTAAGCATAACTTCATACACTTTTCGATGGTATAGTATTGAAAATTGCACAAAAATCAGTATCACAGCGCCCCTTTCCGGCGAAATTTTTCCAAACTCAGAGAGGACCTTCTTGCCATGGCCAAAAACATAAACAGAAAATTTGATCAATTCTATGCATAACTTCATGCACTTTTCGATGGTACAATATTCAAAATGCACAAAAATCGTTATTATAGCGCCCCTACCGGCGAATTTTTTCCAAATTCAGGGAAGACCTTCTTGCTATGACTAAAAACATACACAAAAAATTTGGTTCAATTCTATGTGTAACTTCATGCACGTTTCTATGGTACAATATTCAAAAGGTACAAAAATCGCTATTACAGCGCCCGTTACCATCGGATTTTTTCCAAATTAATGGAGGACCTGCTTGCCATAGCCAAAAATTTTTTTAAAAAATTTGGTTCAATTCTATGCATAACGTCATACAATTTTTGATGGTACAATGACGACACACGGGCATACGGACAGACAGACATTTTGTATAAACATGTTTTTTGTGATCTCTGACCCTTAAAACGTGTAAATCCGTCGAAAACCGGAAGTTGAAAAAAAATTTCGATTACAATACTTTCTTCTATTGAAGATAGAAGAAAGTAAAAATGTTTTACGAAAAATTTGCTATAACAAAACACTTCTCATAGGATCACAATACATTTATTTACATTGATCTTGTCAGAATTGTGAGGTTTCCGTAACAGTATTTTTTGTTAATTAATCTAATTTTTCTTGTAAATGTTTAAGAATAGACTCTAAATAACGATTTATTAAATCGGTTTCATTTAAAAATCTATCTAAAAATCAATTTGTTATTATATAAGTTGTTTTGGACATCTTCAGACATTAGCGAAGATAACTATTGAAGGGGAGCAAATTTCTGATTTATAATTCGGTACATAAAGGGTTAAAGTATGTCTTTGAAAGTGGATGAATATAATATCAATTCTAGGTTATTAAAAAGTGCTAAAATTTTTCTTGATATAGCAGAAATGTTTACAAAAATTCAATCTAATTTCGCAGTTTAGCCCGACCACAGAAATCTTTTCCTTACCTTAAGTCACTAGGAAAAGAACCAATCACAGACTTCAACAAGGAAGAAAAAAAATCATGCTTCAAACATAGATTATGAAACACTTTCCAAGACATTCAGAATAATGTTACAAAACTGCACTGTTTAACACGTTGAGTGCCAAGTCTGTTTTGTCTGTCTTTCCGTCTGGGCCCCGAAATAAGATTCCCATTACACAATCTATGAGTGTCAGTCACCGATGGCTGACGCGACCTGAACGGAAAGTTCAGTGTGAGTCATCGGTGACTGCTGTAGCACTCAACTTGTTAATAAATTAAAATATGATGTATAATTCAACCATATGGAAACGCATAACACACTGGTAAACCCAATTTCAGCTGTTCCCATCTAAAACCGGAAAATTATCCTAATTCTTTGAGCAGTTCCGTATATAGATTAGTATCTATTAACTACATGTATACCAAAATTTAGTTCAGTTAAGAAATACATAAAGGGTAACTCCGGAAGTGTCGCTGCATACGGGATAGATGCCGCACTCCTTGTATTTCTTGTAATTATCGATAGAAGGTCGTCAAACACACAGTATAGGTTTGAAGTAAGATTATTTTAACCAGTGAGTCCCATTTCGTGAGTCCCATTTCGATGTTTACTTGTAGAATTACAACCCTTAATTTGACGTAAGTGCATGGTTTTACTCTCGAAACTTTTAAACACGTTACGTTTAAATACTTTTCATACACTAATTACTAAATGCATGCATGATTTCGAAGTCAAAACTAAGTGGAGCGTTTATATAGAGTAGGGTAACTCCGGGAGAGTCGCCGCATACGGGATGGATGCCGCACCCCTTGTATATCTTGTAATTATCGATAGATGGTCGTCAAACGCACAGTATAGGTGCGCAAATGAGATTATTTTAATCAGTGTATAGCGTGAATCCCATTTCGATGTTTACTTGTAGAAGTACAATCCTTAATTTGACGAAAGTGCATGAATTCACTGTCCAGACTTTTAAACACGTTATGTTTAAATACTTTTCATGCACTAATTACTAAATGCATGCATGATTTCGAAGTCAAAACTAAGTGTAGCGTTTATATAGAGCACTGTGTGTATGGTTACGCCATTCCCCTTAGCGATGGCAGGTAACTGTGATGGCCGACGTCTGCACCATGCAAAATGGGATACATGCCGCACTGCTATTCCAGTATGCATGCCGCAGTTTCTTTTGTACGGGATGATTAAGTGTTATTAATTTTCCTTTTATTTGCACAGACTAACCAAGTTAGGCATGTTATCAAGTTTACTAAAACACAAAGGAGAAAAAGGGGGAAAATAAAAAGTAAGAAGGGATAATAAGGGAAATAAAAAGTAGGAAGAAAAATGCAAGTCAAGATGATAATAATGAAAAATTGGATTACGCGTAACGCAGACGTTATTGGCAAACTACTCCAAAAAAGAGGAAGTGTAATTGGCTTCGTTGCATCATGTGTTTAAATGTAGTTACATAAAGACTCTACTTTTTAGACACTTTTTCCGTAGGTTGCAGTCGAAAAAACAGGTCTCTTAACCCGTTCGGGACCATAGGTGCATATAAGCATCTTCATAAAGAGCTTACAAAATTTGTTTCTGGCACCAGTAAAAAAGAAAAGTAATATTTGCTTTGTTTAATTAGAGCATTTTCATGATTATTTAAGTAAAGGTAACTTCTTTAAAAAAGTGGTACCAACCGAGTAAGATTTGTGTAAAAGACACCGGTCCCGAAAGGGTTAACAAATAAATTATGTAAACACAATTTTACATTTTTTCTTTTTCCTTTCTACTACATTGATGTTACGTTGTTGCTGAAATAACAATTAAAATTTAATATAAGAAAAAGGAAGTCGATAATTTTAATAATGAAAGCAGGCAACAATTATTAATTTGAACCTACTAAGACGTTTCATTGTACTCATTTAGTGTCATTTTGTTATTACATCGTTAATTATAGTCCAGATATGAATATTTTTTTTTAATATTTTTATTTATAACTTCATTCTGTTCTTATTACAAGCGCGGCATAACTACCGCACAAGTGCGGCGTCTCAGGCTGAATGTATGGGTGACGCGCCGCAGTGTAATGTTTTAGAAAAAAAATATTTAAAAAATATTAATAATTTGTTTTGAAATTTTTTGCCGCAGTACACGCGTTGTATATTTAACATTAAATAGCACAGCATGATTTTTTTTTTTTTTTTTTATGTCCATCAAGGAACTTTATACATAAATTCAAAAAAATGTGCGGCATAAATTCCAGAATTACCCTATACATTAGTTGAAATTTCTTTTTCAGCAATTTCTTCTAAAAAGGAGAATGGTTTGAATTCTTTTGAGCAGCCCTGTATATGAGGTATAGTATTTATATACAACTAAAAAAATGTAATTTTTTTTAAGTTAAAGTTAAAAGCGCTTGCCGCAATTGAAAACGCACTTCCACCCATTATTACTCAAAGATAGTACTGTAATCGATTTCTTTTGTGTATCCCTGTGAATAAACCATAAATGCTATGAATGCTCTATTCTATTGTAATCATCTTGGAGTGAAATATTCAGTCATTTATATTAGTTTCAATAGATTTGAAATAGTGTAATGTCATTAAAATACTCTGCAAACGATTTTTCGCCATATACCATAATGTATTGGAATACTTTTGAGTGCCCCTGTAAATGAATTATTATTAATCCTACATACTTCATATACAATACCAAACATGCTTTGGTGACCCTAAATAACCTTTATCAATTGGATGAAAATCGGAGTATATTTACAGGAGTTAGAGCGTGGACAGACGGACAGACAAACCGAATGCATAAACACTTTTCAACTTTGTTGGAAAGTGTTAAAAAACAATAGATTCGAGGTGTGCGAATTTTTTTTTTTTTTAAATAAAAGGTCTCTCATAACGATCTGTAAGCTTAGGAAAAGCCGGCTTTGTTACACTTCTTGATTCTTTCCATAAACGTTTTCGATGATAATGGAAAGTTTTCCAGATTCGGTGATTAAAATTCCTGGGTCGTAAGGTTGCACTAAATTTTAGTAACTGTTCCTTGGATATCTGAAAGCGTTTAGACATTTTTTTTTACAGTACACTCTATGCTAAATTCTTATGACGACAGTTAAAAACAAGTTGGAAATTGCTGGTGAAACGTGGCAAATGAGGTACGTTCGTACTATAACTAGTTTTATGATCATTTTTTGCACCCCATATTGTACTGAATGTATATTTTTTTGCACTTCATAAGTGCATAGTCTGTAACATCATTCAAATGCACTTGCAATATTTTTTTTTCCCATTCCCGTAATGTAACGGAAAACTTTTGACTGTCCCTGTAATTAAACTATACATCCGATTTCCATAAAATATGCAATAGCTCGACAAAATTTTGCAACAATTATATATTTAAAATTTCAGACCATTCGGAAGGCTGTAACATCATTAAAATGCACTTGCAATAATTTTTCCCATTGGCCGTAATGTAAAGAAAAACTTTTGACTGTCCCTGTAATTAAACTATACATCCGATTTTCATAAAATTTTAAATGGCTCGACAAAATTTTGCAACAATCATATATTTTAAATTTCATATCATTCGGTTGGGTAGTTTTTGCTCTGTTATATGCGGACAGACAGACGGACGGACAGACGGACAGATGGACTGAACGACGACTATAGGTGCTATGTATTTATATAATTACGAACGCACCTAAAAAATAATAATAAAATGAAATAAAATAGAATCTGATATTAAATAAAAGTGCTATTAGTTCAAAAAGCTTTTATATTAAATTTAAATTTAATTAATATTTTTATTTCAATGCCCTGTAGCTCAACGCATTGCGCTGCCGTTCTACAGCTCCAAGATTATTCACTGTAGATTTGGGCAAGGATCATTCAACCTATCATCCCTTCGGGTTACAGTCCTGCGCGGGTTGGGTTGTATCCGACCCGAACCTGAAAATTCCATTTTAAGTTAACCAGCAACCTGGTCCGAATCCGAAAAAAAATAAATCCCTCGACCCGCAACCCGACCGGAATCCGCAAAAATAATTTTCGGCGACTGGCAACCCGAGCCGAACCCGCAATGAAAAGAAAGTCAATCATGCTTCAATACCATTAGGAAAAATAATCTACAATTGTACCTCTAATACCATTTTTAGGTTTTACATAGAAGAATGAGCAAATCTATATTCTTTAATATTCAAATATAGTAGAACCTCTGAATAGCGGACACATCAGAACCGTTGAATAGAGTCAAACATCGGTTCTGGTTGTTCGGAATTTTCTTTTTATGGCTCGGAATGAATCTAATTTTCTTTCTGTGGGTCAGGTTTACACTACACTGTTAAAAATTTGCAGCATTCTGGAAGGTCATTTGACCGTTTTTTCCAAAAACGGTTACACAACCGTAATTTAATACTATTCTGACCATATTATTGGCCATTTTATAGTCAGAATATAGTTAAATTATGGTTATGAAACTGTTTTTTCAAAAAACGGTCGAATGACCTGCCAGAATGCTGCAAAATTTTTAACAGTGTATAAGAATTCTTGCTGGTCATATTCAGGGTTTGTGCCACTCAGGTTGTTGGGATTTCCGCAAAAAAATTGAGCACAACTATGTTTCAGATGAAAATAAATACATGTTTAAATATGAATGAGTATATATTCAGTTTACTGCATGAGAAATAAAATGTATATAAGAAATGTGAACATAAATTATTCGTTCTTTAAGAACCATTTTTTCTCCTTTCGAAATATGAAAAATAGTATCAACATTTCGTTTTTCATATACACAAAAACAAATGTATCGTGTTTGTAATAGTTTATCCACACTTACACATGTTACGCGTGTGTAGATTGAGAGGTGCCCGCTATTTAGAGGTGTAAGCGTTCAAATATATAAATTTTAGGAAATGAAAGAGTGTTCGCAAAATAGAGGTGTCGGCTTTTCGGGAGAAAAGTCATTATGAGGGTCTTATCGTATATAGATTTTTAACCTACAAGAATATTTTGGATATTCTTTTAAAATTCGGATCAACCCGAACCCGACACGCTAGTCAAAACCCGACCCGAACCCGAAACAATGAAAGTCAACACGATCGCAACCCGACCCGCAGTAAAAAAGTGGAAGTCAACCCGACCCGAAAGAAAAAAATCTAGCGCCAATCCGACCCGCCCGGGTCGGATTTTTGGTAATTATTCCATTCCCCTAAATTTAGTATGGTGAAAGAAAACGACTATACTTAAATTCCCCGGCTGAGAAGCGATACCGCTTTTCTGTCCCATACACCTTCCCACTCACCCCAAATCTCACTATCCCATAGCTCGTCACATTGGGTGAAAATCACCCGGAAAAATTACCTTGTACCCCCCCCCCCCACCCCCGTTGTTAGAGTCTGTTCAATTCTCCGAAATGTTAAAAGTTGGGCCAATTCTGAGGTCAAAGAGGCTGTTAAGATTCAAACTTGGTGGCGCATCCCGCAGGTTGCTTTGCGGGTGGAGACCGCGCAGGCGCCCTCTCGCCTGACCTACTTTATTAGAGATCAGAAAAAAAAAGGAGAGCCGTCTTTTTTCCGGCCGAAAATCGGGAAAAGAGCGACTTTCTCTCCTAAATGTTATAAATGGTCGGGCTAAAAAGACGATGATTAAAGGATACGTCAAATATGAATGCCTCTTTTGATCCGATACATATTTCTCTTGGTTCTTTTTCCTCTTACCCCTTTATCCTCTGATTGCAAATCGCTGTTTGTTGCAATCATTCTGTGTTCAATGAGGCCTAAGGAGGTGCTCCCCTCAATAACTTTGTTCCGTTACGCTCGATAACATTTTTCTGCGGCGAATTGATTGCCTAAAAATTGCATGAAAGATTAGCAAATAATTCGAAACGATATTAAGTTTGTCACAATTGACTGCATAAAAGGTTTAGGATATGTTACTTTCCGTCAACATGGCTGATTTCAGATTTAGAAATTAAAATTGCTGGTCACTTATGCGTTATCACATAAATTGTTTTGTGACAGTAACTAACTGTATATGATGTTAAGGCCAAATGTGCACTGAGAAATATTTCATCGTAAGTAACCGGTATTTTATAATTTATCATTGAAGTAAATTGTTCATTTATTCAACAGTATTTATAGATAGCGGTTACTAAACTATATTAACCATTTTTAACTCAACAACTCCGATTCGAAAAATATTTTCTTAGATATTAGAATATATCACTTTAAGCATGTAAAACATAATTAAAAAAGTAAAGCATATAAATGAAAAATACTTTTTTTTTTTTTTTTTTTACATCTGCAATAAACAGAAAGTTACGTATTTCTCGTAAATGTTGTTCATTTTCTAGTACAAAATTGAAAAGTATACAAAACTTCCTTTCTAAAAAAATCTATCTCCAGCCTATATAATTTTATAAAATTTACGAGGTTCGTTTTAGCAATATCGATTCAAAACTGCTCAAATGATAAATAAAACTATGGCATGAAACCGTTAACTCAGTATCGCCATCTTCTATGAACAATTTATGCTAACTGGTGTGTTGGGAGAAAGCAGTAATAAATAAAATCGTCTTTTAAATTGAATCGGTCATTTCCAAAAACACATAAGTCACAGAATCAGAACTTTTCAGAAATTCACAAAAACTGTATTATTCAGAAATAAACGAATTTCTATGGATTTTTCGGGGCTGATTATAGAGTTTGGACTTCAAAGTTTGTAAATATCGAATAATTTTTACAATTTATGAATAATAAAAAGAAGAAAAACAGAAAAACTGTTCCCGACTTATGTTGTTTTAGCAAGAAACAAGGTTAAGCGGTATTTAATTTGAACAAAACAGTCATATTAAACATATTTTTAATCAAAATTTTTGAAGATAACACTTATATAGACTAACATTTTTATGTTTTAATATCATTATGGTGCATAATCATATTCTTCATCATTCTCAATTGGATTATCTTCGACATTTGCAGTTGGCCAGCTAAATATGTTTCGATAAAATGGCATATGCTCTTCCAAAATGCTACCCTGAACTCGTATTAAATCGTCTATTTTTTTGCTATTAATCGACACATTCGACGCAGGCTTTGGCTGATAGAAGTGACACAAGGGTTGAGATTTTTTTCATCAAGATAAATGAATCCTTAATGGGTCCATCAATAAATTCCTCAGGTATGATCGATCATGCCTTTTTTATCAGAATCACAGTGAAAACTCTCGTATATGGAAGGAACAAATGTTTTCTTTTCTTTTTTTTTTCTTTTTTCTTCTTTTTTCTTTTTTTTTTTTTTTTTTTTTTTTTTTTTTTTGTTATTTTAGAACATTTTTACCGTATGATTCTGTTGACAAGCATGTTTTTTTTTTTTTAATAACGTCAGTCATTTCTTGAAGTCCAAAGAAGATATTGCATAGAAAAAGCATTTAAGTCACTGACTTAAGTTGTTTTAAGCAATGTACGAAAAATAGAACGCATTGTTTGAAGAGGAGGGAATACACTCACTGATGTGGTTATTATCCAGATCATGGCTCTACCTTTAAGGAAGCACTTGCGACAAAAAAAAAGTATATTTGGATAAAACTTGACATATGGTTTAAGAAATGATCGATTCAATTCCACTGTATAAGTAACATTGACTTTTGGGTATGTTGTAGATCTGCAACACGGTGATACAAAAGGTTAAGAAGGGTTCTCATTGGTTAGGATACAAATAAAATTAGGGTTATTTAAGGGGTGCACAACCCTCGACATTGTCGGAAAGATAAAAAAACATCACCAACGAAACAATACGATATGGAAACTTATTTATAAGGAGGAAAATAATAAGAAAGAAAATACCAAAAAAAATCAGTAAAGATTAAAAAATATTGTGAATATAAATAAATTTTCAATTTCATGAAAATATTTCTACCAGCACCTCATGCTTTTATGAATTTTGTTTTCACCTCCAGATTTTTATACAAAATTTATTAGTACACTAACAAGAGCGTCAAAGAGTTTTTATTCATTAAAAAATATCGATATAATCAGGTTCTTTGTAAAATTTGTGTAAAAGATCGCGTAAAGCTGATTTTCAATAAAAAATATTAACAAAGGAAATCATCAAGAAATTCAAAGTAGGGGAGACCAGGGCTAGTAGGCGCAGTTTTAGTTTTTGATTTTTATTAATTTTTTGTTTGTGTTTTTTATGAAACTTTAACTGTACTTTTAAAGGACAGGCTTTGGGCTATAAATACCCGGAGTTTTGAGTTTGTAGCTTTTGTAGTTTATGTTTAGCGGAAGCCTAAGTAAAAGGAAAATTGTGCGCCAACCTACCCCGTCACGGGGTAAGTTGCCTATACCTATGGGGTACGTTAGCACACGCTTTATAAAAATTTAAATAAAACTCAAATAAGACACGCAGTTAAGAGAAATCAATTTCATTATTATCAGTAAGTTTAAACAAAGGCGTTATCACCGTACAATGCAAATTCTAAATTATACAGACATAAAAATAATGAATAAAACATTAACATTGAGTATCTTCTATCCTACTCGATATCATCATCAGAGTTACAGTTGTCACAAATAAAAAATCGAGTGTCTCCGTTTGGGCAAGTCTCGTATGCCCAAAATCTTGCATTACAACCACTTTTCTCGGTGTTTGCTGTTTTTCAAGCTACCAGCACGCACCAGACACCGAGCCAACTTGCCCCGTGTTCAATGCGCCTACTAGCCCCATAATGAATTTCTTCACAAAAGGGACACGTAACATTCTAACCATAAATAATCCAAGTAAATCACATATGGGGTAGGTATAGTTAATCATACACTAAGAAAAACTGCGCAAGTTAAATCGCAATTACTAAGATAAGTATTAGAAATTTGAAAAAGAATGAAGCAGCAAAAAATTACTTATGAGAGCAAAAAACAGAAAAATCGTAATAAATGTCCACTGCACCTAGGTATCGCTGCAAAACTGCAATGAGGATTGTAAAAAGTAAGGAGAAAGGTACTCTGTGACTGGTTGCGCAATCTATCCACAAACGGGCGATTTATGAGGACTGCCCCTACTTACCCCTGTAGCCAACTAGCCCCGGTCTCCCCTATTGGTATTCATAAAATGTGTGGTTGTTATATTTGTTTGTCGGGAGAGCAAGATATTCTTCCAGAAAACAGCGGTATAATCAATAATTGTTAAGCAAAAGTTTAAACTTGGTTATTAATAACAACTATTTTATATTATACTAAAAAGGTAGCCCGTCAAAAATGACGGAAATTTAGATATAAAGCTATATACAACTCATGTGCAAGAATATGAGTTTTCTCGCTTGTTCCGCAGTGATAGATGAAAATAACACATTTTAAGAACGAAACATATTTATTAAAAATTGTGTACAGTAGAAGACCACTAATCTGCACTGTTTGGTTCCAAGTGTTATGCAGATTTGAGGCTTTTTGCGGTCATGTCAATTCAATCTTTGTTTACATTTTTTTAAATTCATATATTGGGCAATTTAGATTTTTAAGCCTTAAAAATAAATAAATTACACACTTGAAGTAAGGTAAAAATTATTAAATTATCCTATACGATTTCATGAAATGATATTATATGTGTGTGCTTCACGATCTTGGTTAAGACGTTGGCGAAATTGGCTGCAACTTGTCATAATCCTAATAGTGTGGGCCGCTATAACAAAAAAGTAACCAGTTTTTACTAAAATTTCTGATATAAAGTAGTTTTCAAAAACTTGTGCAAAATTGCAGGCCGTTCTCATGTTATGTCATTCCTAAGAATAATATTTCTAACACTGAAGAGTTTCCGTGTATATGTGGAATTTAGAAAAGCTTCTCCAAAAGAAAGGTCCTGAAATGACATTGTAATTTCTCTAATTTCAAAGTTTAATCGGGCCCTGACGTTTACTGAAATCTAATAAATACAGTTATTTTGAATATTACAACAGAATTAAACAGTTAAACTTATTTAACGTAATCCCGCTGTTACTTCCCGATGTTATTTTTTACTATTAAGAAGAAAAAAAAATTAGGTACTTCTTAGTTATCCCGTCGACCATTTCGCATATATATAAATCGCCAAATTATACACATTGACATAATTTTTTATTTTAAATAACGAAAGAACAAATAAATTAGCAAAACATTAATAAAAATACAAATAAAACGTCGAATTGGTTTTATTGGCCATTATTGGCATTTAATCTTACAATTAATAAATTAATAGCAACCATTATTGGCAATTAATCGTGCAATTTGGCGACAGTAATTTGGTCGACGGGATAACTAAGAAGTACCGAAAATTATTTAAATTTTTCAAATCATGCACTTATAATTTTTTCCGTCTTTAATAACTAAATAATGAAAAAATATGTTTTTGTTCTGAGCTCACAAATATGACAATAAAATGATGTAACTAAGAGACATTGCAAAATTAAATCTTTGTGATTTCAAACCATAAACAAACGATACCGCCACCATTTTACCTAGTATGACGTCATTAGAATATTGTCCATTGATTGTTGGAGAACTTACTTTGTGTATGATTACCTCAATGATTTAATATTTTTTTACGTTTCACGATGAATGAATCACTTGTGTTTGTATAGGTTTATGGAATGATATATTAAGCTGTGAACCTAATTTCAACTGAAATTATTCAAGGATATATGTATTTTTAATTGAAATTAAAAACAATGCTTTGATCTCGAAATAAAAAGTTTTAGTGTGTATAATTGGTTATTTCTGTTAATTATTTATTTAGGTACTTTCCCATTATAGAGCATTTTTAAAAAAAGCTTGACGCAAGTCGGGCATCAAAAAGTGAGATATGTTGCCAAAATATATAAACAGCTATGAAAACAAATCTAATGAACTTTTATTTTTGTTTATATATGCACTTCTCGGAACAGATGTCATATTCGCCCCATATTGGCGCGATTTTTTTCTGTCGCCAATATCATATAGGCAACAGGTACTTAACTTGCGCCAAAGTGCTTAATGTGGTAAACCGGATTATGTTGTTTATGCTGTTGATGTTTTCGCCAAATTGGCACCCGAAAAAAATCGCGCCAATATGGGGCGAATATGACATCTGTACCCACTTTTCTAAATATATATAATATTTTTTTATATACAAATTACGGCACAGATTTCAGATATGAACCTGGATACCTAACTGGCGCCAATATGGTGTTATTTTGCCTGCTATGGTAACCCGGCTATTGTTTTTTATTTATTAATAAATTGTTTATTTACTTTTATTTTCTGTTTTTAATTATATAAACTGTTTTGTTCTATAGTTATTATTCAAACTTTTATTTATTTGTAGTTATTTCCTTTTCAAAATGATAGCAAATAATTGAAAAATATATAAGTAACTGGTATTCGAAAGCGAGAATTCTGCAAAACTGGCGGTAAAGAAAAAACATGCCAATATCGATGCGTATATGACATCTGTGCAAAAATTACTTCTGTTTCTTTATGAAAATGGGTAAATAGCTTTTTTATATTAAATAAATTGCATACATATGGAAAAATTTGCTTGTGAGTATGAAGCAGTAAATAGGTTGTCAGAAAATACGTTGACAAACTTCTTTCTCGCCAAGAAACTTTTCTCCGAAGTATTGAACATAAACAATGATTGCTAGAAATGCATTTTTAATTATGATATGCGCTTTTACGTTTCACTGCATTTATGCACACTATACTGTGTGTATAAATGCTACAGTTCATATGCAGGGCTACCCCAAAGAATTCGTAAAGGTTACTGAGTATGAGAGTAAATTGCTTAAAGGTGGTTCTTAAAGGAGTTGTGCATTTTTACGCTGAACTGCATTTAGTTTACTAAGAAATGTTTGTAGAATATAGATAAAATGATATACAGGATCACGCAAAGAATTGGATACATAACCGTCTATGGATGATAATATCTGGAAATGTGATTTCAGTAGTTTTAAGAGTAGTTTAAATTAAATTTTGGCTAAATAGTGGCATGTAATAACGATACTATTAGCTATGGACGGTAACTGCTGAAATCAATCTTTAAAATTTTTTATGCGTCTTCTAAAATGTTTACTTAGTTAACTTATTTACCTTATTTTCCCAAATAACGAAGTTTTGTTAAAGCATTCAGGATGTGTTGGAAAGTGTTTCATATTCTATGCTTAACGCATTATTTTTCTTCCTTCTTTAGTCTTATTTTTCATTTATTTTATTCTTAATTTTTTAGTCTTATACTGCTTTATAGAAACTTTGGCACAGTGTTCATATACGCCAATTTGGCGAAAACATCAACAGCATAAACAACAACATTCGGGTTACCATATCAAGCAAAATAACGACACTTTGGCGCCAGTTAACTACCCGTTGTGTATATGGCATTGGCGTCAGAAAAAAATCGTGCCAATATGGGGCGTATATGACATCTGTGCCGAAACTTTAATATTTAATGGTTAAACTCTTCGCTCCAACCCCCTTGCATATAGTACAAACTATAACATAGCTAGCGCAAAATAATAGACAGTTTGATACTTTTCCACTGTAGGGGCTTTGGCGGGTTTTTTTTTTTAAAGCTTGGTGTAATTTGGGAATCAGAAAGTGAGATTTGGGTACTTTTCCGTTATACGGATACCATTGTCGCCACGCGTAATAGTGGGCACAAAATGAAAATAACGTGAATTGAAGCATTTGAAAAATAAAAGAAAAAACACGTCGATACTAAAGTGAGCATTTAAAAAATATAACATTTGAAAATTCCAGACTTTTACGAACTATTTCATTAAATCACAAATACATACATAAAATAAGTGAACAAATAAGTGTTATAAAATAAAGCAATAAAATAAAACTCATATTAAACTGCTAGCATAAAATTACAAATATCTTTTAGCATTTTGAAATAATTGGCGCATTAGCATACATTTTGGCGTGGTGTCCTTATAACGGGAAAATATCGAGATTTGTTGTCAAATCATATAAACAGCTATGAAAACAAACTTGATGAGCTTTTATGTTTGTTTTATATGTTTATTTTATATGTATATTATTGATGTTTTTATGTACAAATTACATCTGTTTCTGTATAAAATTAGAGAAATGGCTTTTTTATGTTAAATAAATCGCATAAATATCGAAAAAAATGCGTGTGTATATAAAATGAAACAGTGGATAGGTTCCCGGAAAATATGTTGCCAAATTTCCTTTTTCGCCAAGGCATTCTGGAAAAGTACCTAAAGCACATTAAAATAGCACAGTTAGGAGCTCACACAGTACAGCGTCGTCTATTGGCGGTTATTTTATTAGTAGCATCGGGAATGAAGATGTAAAGATGTTCTTTAAATTCTCACTCATAGATTTTGAAAAATACCTTAAAAGAGCGGAGTTTAAATTAAATTTCGGAGACCTCCTTTATGAAAGATTAATGGTTTAAAATGAGAATTTCGCCAAATTAGCCAGCTGTCGCAAAGTTGACTAACATTTGGCGCTACTGTGGTAACCCTGCATTAGTATTTTTTAACAATTACTCATTTCAATGAGGCGGTCCTACCGGAATCGTGAGGGACACACAGAGACTTGGATTTTATATAAATAGATAATTATTGATCATACTTAAATAATTTGAAATATATAATATTTTAAATACTGTACAAAAATATTAAATTATATAAAATTACAACATTAAAGTGTTATAATAATATAAAAATATTACATGTAATAATAAATATTGTTATTGTAATAACAGTAATAATAAGAATAATTATCATTATTATAGTATTATTAATTAACTAATAATAATAATAATAATAATAATAAAACTATAAATAAATATTATTATAATAATGTAATAGTCTTCTTATTATTATCAATACTATATAATTATATATACTCATTATTTATTATTATATCATGATATACTGTATTATAATTATGAACTATAATATAACATTTCAAATAATATTAAAAATATTACGTCGTATGAAATTATAATAGTAAAATGTATTAAATTACATAAATAACATTTTAAATATTTTAATAATTAATTTATCATATTATGTTTTATAACTATTATATTACATACTATCAAATAACAATTATAATCCCTTTGACGTTTCAGGGATGAAATTATTAATTCTTGCATACGATACGATATTTTTGAAAAATCCTTTTAGAGTGCTTTCTTGAGTCATAGTTTTATTTATTGTTATATTTATTGTCATCAATTGAATGGGTCTTTTTTCACTATAAAAACCTAGGTTTTTTTTTATCTTAATAATATACCAAGAATTCTTTTTTATTTCTTTAAATTCAAGTCGAAAATTATTGTCAAAAGAATTCAGCGCAGAAATTTAAATTATAGTACTATTTTATAAATCATTGAAATAGTAATGATGTGGTGGTTGTGATTCTAGTATATTATTAAATAGTGTCTAATGAGAAAAAATTATTAACAGGCAGAAAATAAAGCTAAATTGATTGAAAAGCAAGTTTATTCGAAATACATTAGGAAAATTGGTATAAGAAAATCATTTTTAAACAAGTTTGAAATTTCACGTCAAACGTGGCAAATGTGGTGCGTTCGTACAATAACTAGTTTTGTGAATATTTTTTGCACCGCATATTATACTGAATGTATATTTTATTGCACTTCATAAGCATATATAAATTTCATTCTAATCGAAAGGCTGTAACATCATTAAAATGCACTTGAAATATTTTTTCCCCATTGGCCGTAATATAACGTAAAATTTTTGACTGTCCCAGTAATTAAACTATACATCCGATTTTCATAAAATTTGAAATGACTCGACAAAATTTTGCAACAATTATATATTTAAAATTTCAGGCCATTGGGTTGGGTAGTTTTTGCTCTGTTATATGCGGACGGACGGACCGAACGACTACTATAGGTGCTACGTATTTATGCAATTACGAACGCACCTAAAAACGTGTTGAAAAAGCTGCGTAACTTTTAAAAAACTTTTAAAACGTGAAAAATTAGCAAAAGTTTTAAATATTCCCATTTTTAAAATTATTTTAGGTCAACTAGTGAAAAATTTTAAAGACGTATCTCCTTCTCTATTCTAAAAAAAAAAAAGTTACTGTCACCGCCGCTTTTGAATTTTTTGTGGCCGGGGGTCTTTCTTCGTTAATATTAAGAAAACTGCTGCATACAAAAATATGAAAATAGGTGGTATTATAGAGAAATGTTTGATAAACACGCTGATGCAGACAGTTTTTAAATCGAACTATTATTTTAAGAGATATTTAATGTTAAAGTTGGTGAAAATCGTTCCATTAAAAGAGTTTTATAGGAACAAAAACTATACATAGGAATTATACATTGGAAGTTCCCGGTGTGCAGACTGCATTTATTTTTTTAATTTGACTCATTTTTTGAGGGTCTATTTTCATTTTAAATTCATATTTTCAGCTTTTTCAGAGATAATTTTTACATATTTTAGAAAAGATTATTACTTTAAATTGTTGCCAAAATTATAAAAACTTCTCAAATAATAATATTTCCTTTAAATGAACCCTCTCATGCATAAGGACCTCATATGAGGTCGTATAATTATTGCATTATTAAGCAAAAAAATTTTGAGCATTCATTTATGGAAATTTGATTTGTGGACAGATAATACCTAGCATGCAGTACAATAATAAAATTATTTTATAATGGTTTCTCATTTATCACAAAAAAGATTTTTTGTGAATAATGAAAAATAATGAAAAATAATTTATGCACGAGAGGTTTAAAAAATTATTTACACGTAACTATTATAAACAGAAAAAACCCTATGGAATTAGAATTAAATGATTACGTGTTAAAAGCAAGAAAATATTAAAAATTACGCCATAAAAATTGTTTATACACGTGAATATTTAAAAAGAAAAAAAAATCTATAAAACAATTAATTATTTAATATGTGTTACAAGCAGTAAATGCGGGTGAAATGTGATTACGTCCTATTTCAAATAGCCAAATAATATTGCCAAACAGTTTAAATTAAAATATATATTTACAGGCACACGTGAGATTTATTTCATATTTCGAGATAATCTTTTTAACTACTGTTGCCAAATCCAGCACAAATAATAATATTTCCTTTCTAACAATTAAAATATTTCCAGTTGAATACTACAAAAAAAAAAGTTTGGTGAAATTACGTCAGATTTAAAACGTGTGATTTAAAATCCTTTTCTTATAGCGTTATTAAAAAAATACCTTGGAATCAAAAGACTCCATTGACTTAGTTCATTTTATGTTAGCTAATTTTTAGACGTTTAACTAATCTTATTTAATCAAACATGAAAACAGCAATTGACAGCAGCTTGTTTGGCCTTAAAATCTTTTATTAAAAGATAAATAAATGGAAACCCCTCAACAGGGATATCGCCACTTATTTTTTAATTATAATTCAATCTTCTGTAATATTTTTTAAGCCGATCAAATTAACGTATTTTTAGAGTCTGAACGGGGTTGGCGAGCGTAGCTCGTAGGGGGCAGAGCCCCCTAGTTTATATAAATATTCAGTTTAGAATTTTGCTTTTCGATAAATTAAATGTTTAATTTTCATTAACTTTAATTAATTAATAGATGCATCTTTTCAAGATGATTCATTTCACACAAGATATAGCACTCATATAATTCATTGATAATGATTAAATTTTTCTAATAATAATATATAAACAAACATGTCCTATTGAAATCACTTACAATTGTAACAAAACTTGTATCTTTTTAATAATAAATAAAAAAGTTCATTAAAGTAGGATTTTTGGGATTGATTTAAAAAAAAAGCAGACGCATATTTAAGGAATATAAACCATTTAAAGAATTTACACTGTAAAAAGGACAAATACTTCTTAATCTATGAAAATATTATATCACGAATGAAAATATAATAAATTCTCTTCAGAGTTACCCAAGATTCCGAAAAATGTTCCCTTATTTTTAGAGACCACATAAACTAATATATTTTCCAAACTTAATAAACATTTACAAAAACGATGTTTTTTGCTGCCTAATTTTCAGGGACGTTTCCGAGTAGCTTTTACAGTACATTAATCAGTTTTTGCAAAAAGGAATATCGTTTTTAACTCTTTACAAGATAGCTGAAAAGTGTTTATGACTTCGGTTTGTCTGTCCGTCTGTCTGCGCTCTAACTCTCGCAAATATACTCGGATTGCCGTGAATTTTTTGTATATTATTGATGCTTATGTTCGCTTGCTAATTGATGCTTTATTGGTGCATAGGACAATCGGTATTGAAAATGAAGTGTGTAGCTTTTACAGTTCGTTTACAGGGATGGTCAAAAGTATTCCGTTACATTACGGTCAATGGGAAAAAATCGTTTCAAGCTCATTTTAATGATGTTAGACAATTTCAAACATAAGGAAATTGATATACATTACTGAGGATTACTACAAGATACTTGTTGTGTAACATGATGTGCATAGCATTTATAATTCATTTACAGTGACATATAAAAGATATACAGTACTGTATTTCCAGTAGTGTCTATTAACTATAACTGCTGAAAGTCTGATTTCATTTATGGTATGCGTGTTTAAGTTTAACTAAATTTTTGGCTGTGTGGTGTGTATAAATGCTATAGGTCATATACAGGGGTACGTAAAATAAATCGAAATCATTGTGGGTTATCGGAGTGAATGGCGGCTTTTAATTGTGTTATGCACTTTCAAGTTGAACTATATTTAGTATATTGAGATATGTTTGCATAATATAAATAAAATAATATACAGGGCCACGCAAAGATCTGGATACATGACCGCCTAAGCAAGATAATGCCTGGAAATAGGATTTCAGTAGTTTTAACCTTGTTTTAGCCTGAAGTAAATTTTACCTTAATATGTGGCGCATACGAAAATCTGTTGGTAATATACAGGGCTGTACAAAAGAATTCATGTTTGTTTCCGTATATTGAGAGAAAGTGCTAAAAGTGAATTTTCAACCTACGAGTGTTACTCATTTTCTTACTAAACTAAGTTTTAACTTTTTAGCATACTGTGTAAAATAGTAGAATATATAATGTATATATAGAATATATAGTGTTGGAAAGTGTTTCATAATCTATGCTTGACGCATGTATTTTCTTTCTTGTTTTGTATGCTATCGACTCTCAAGTAATCATTTGCAACTGCTTAACTGAATTTTACATGCAAGAGTAACAAAATAATACCGATTTTAGGGGTTACTGTTCATGCTATATCAATTAAGCATGTTTACCCGTTAAACATGTTTGTTGATACTGAAAATGTTTACTTGAAAAATGAATAGCATCTGAAAAACTTATATCCCCGTTGAGAAAATTGATTGGTGTACTGAAAAAAACAACTCGAAAACATTTCCGAAAATTACGGACAGTAAAAGAAATTTCGTTTTTATAAAACAGGAAATAATGATAAAATCTTTAAATCCTTTAATCCACGGTATCTACATTAGACTAATCTAGAAACCGTGGTATAATCTTTCGTTTCGTAAATTCTTTGAAGCTCTAAAATCTGTTGGTTTATGAAGTTTCTAAAGATAAAGGAACGCTTTTCGAAATCGTGGGTACCTCGGTAAAAGTTTTATTAGATTTTCGCTCGTGTTTATAATACATTTCCGTAAATTAAGAAACATTTGTCTTTATTTACAGAGTAAATCATTTCATATGCATTCATTTATTAATACAAAATTTTTAAATTTCATGAAAATCTAACTAGCTATTTTTTGCTTTGGGATAATATTAGATAACTGCTTTGAAAAAAAAAAATCTAAAAAGGTAAAATGCCTTATCCAGTATATGACGATAGCTGAAGTTCCCTTTACCATATGACTTTTGCTCTAACGCAAACTTTTCAATACAATTGTTTAAAATATTAAGAATTACCTGCATTTTTAATACGCGATTAATGTAAAAATGTTAAATTTGTTTATCGATGTAAGGGGGTCCGGGACACAAAAATCTTCAAATTTTGTAAAAACATTTTATTACATTAACAGATTTTCTGGTTTTTTTTTTCTACTTAAAATGACTTTTAAATCATATTTCTATCTTAATTAGAAGAAGAAATATTAATTTTTTCGTTTTGGTTTGTTTTCAAAATCTAGCTTTCAAGCAATGGCTGTCATGGAAACGACTTCTTGTAAAAATGCGTTTTTCTTCATGATGGTTTTTTTTTTTTTTTTTTTTTACCATTTCTCATGTTTAAATTCTTATAACTCAAGAACCGTTAAAGATAAAGGGTTCAAACTTGGAACGTGTCTTTTTCAATTGTTTTACTTTACTTTTATTTCAGCATATTTGAAAAAAATTTTTACTTTTGAAAAAATGATTTTTTTTTTTTTTAAGTTGCACCACTTTTTTAAAAATTTGTTCGTTAAATATTTTTAATTTTTTTTAAAAATTAATATTTTAAAAAAATAATGAATCTAAATTAAAACTTATGTATTTCTGTTTATTTAAATGAAAACAAAATGAAATTCTATAAATAACCTTTCGAGTTATAACGATTTTTACTTACCCCACTTTTTTAATAAATTTTAAATTTAAAATTTTGTAAAAAAATTATGATAAATTTTATCATGTGATTTTGTTTACAAATGTTATGGTTAATCATCACAAAAAAAATTCAGAATTTTACCTCATTAAATAAAAATTATTTTAAAATGTGTCCCGGACCCCCTTAAACATATTCTAAATGTATTTGAATTTTCTATGTTTTTTATCAAAGAAAATCGATAGCTATAATTAGATTCATTATAAAATTTGCGTAAAAGATATAGCTTAGCGTTGATAATCAATTATATGTATACTAATCTCAAGACAAGTCAAAATATCGATATTCATAAAATATTGGATTTTTGTTTTATTTAAATTTGTCCATAGCAAGAATATCTCATCTAGAAAGTAGCGGTATGTTCGATAATGGGTAAATTGTGCCTTTAACGTTTCAAAGCATAAAATTATGTATACTACTTAGAATGCGGTATAATATTTTTGAAAAACGTTTTTAGAATGTTTTCTTGGGGCACAGTTTAATTTAATTATTAGTAATTTAATTAGTAATTCATTGTAAAAACTCAGTTTTTTATTCTAACAACACAACAAAAATTCGTTTTTGCTTCTTTCTCAGATCGAAAGTTATTCTCAGAAGAATTCAACTGAGAAGTTTAAATTATAGTACCATTTTATAAAGTACTTAAATTATCATGGTAATGATGATAATTAGATCATGATGATGATGATAATTCTAAAATATTATCTCTTTTTTCTCTCTGATATTTATTCCCTTAATGACGTTTCATGTATTTCGCTATATTTAAGGACACATGGAACGTAAGATGATTCGAATTTTTGAGTTTTCAATTATCGGCCTAAAAAATAGAGCTAAAAGATTGTGGTGCTAAATTATTATGAACCTAAAAGATTATGGTTCTGGAAGGTTTTAAAATAATATTTTTTTAAGCACTGTAAGTGTGTATATAGCTTTTTGCCTTTTTCTCGAAATGTGTTTCTTTTTTTTTATGCTTTAGTATATTTTTCTAAAATTCTATTTTAGGTAAACAGTTGAAACTTTCCAAAATTGTGTAACTAACTATGTAGTTTCTTTAAAAATGTCTAACATTATAGGTCTGAGTGAAAAAAAAAATTTAAATAATAAAAAATATATTCTTAAAATTTTCAGGAATTTCAAAGTTTATTAGTAAAATATTTTTAATTTTATTTCTTTTAAGTCAAAAGGAAAATTGCTTCTTATTATTCTCAAATAGTATGTTTTCTGAAACCATAGCAAATTTTAAGGTGATATATTCAACAGTTTTTTAGAAAAGTGTACCGAACAGACATATTGCTTTAACCTTTTATCTACTGACGGTACTTATAAGTACCACTCACTTTAAACTTTTATACCATAGTGAATATTACAAATATTCTAATGGTACTTTGCAAAAAACGCTCTTTTAACTCCATATTATCCGAATACATGGTAGCAGTAGTTCTAGGTTTGTTATTTTAGAGAGGAATGAGGCTATCTTTGAAGCAGTCGATGAGTTTTGTGCCGACATTTCGTACAGATTGCCACGCTCGTATTTTCGTTGCAGCAAACACAGTAAAGGGTATAAGATAAGTGTTGGATTTTTTTTTTTTTGTGTGTGTGTGTGTGTTCATTATGATCTTAGAATACAATATGACTAGCTATTTTATGTGAACGGTGTATGTATTTGATTTAACAGTTGAATTACTCGGTGGTACTTATAAGTACCGTTAGTACACTGGGCGTTGGAGAAAAACTTCTTGTTTACTTTTCGTCTGTGTCGATCCATCGTTTTCATCTGCTTTAAAATGTAATTACTAAAATATAGTGTAGTAATGATTACCCTGGTATTTCTTTTCTGTTCCATTGTTATTTTTTATAGGAAATCGAAAAGTTGGGGCACCGGCTCGTTTTTGCGCTGCTAGAAATGGCATATGTAAATTCATATATTGCATATGTGGAGATGCGAGAGAACATGTTATCCCTGGAATATTGACGTCTCATAACTAAAGGACTGCTAACAAGATCGAAATCTAAAGAAAAATAGTTTTTTTAACCCTTTCAGGAACAAAGCATTTTCAATTCTAAAGTGTTGAAATAAATGATTGGCACCGGAATTTGCCAAACGATTTTTTTTTAAATAAGAAAAAGCCTATTTTTCACATACTTATTAAATCGAAAATATTTTCTGGTGCCATTTGAAATACCTTATGGAATTACTGTTACGATATTTTAGTCATAGTGTACTGACAGTACTTTAAAGTACCACTTTAATTAATTACATCTAAATAATTAAATTTCTCACGGGTGAGTATTTTTTTATGTTTATCCTTTAATTTTCATTGTAGTAACTGAAAAAAAAAATATTACATGAAAAAAATTGCAGTAGATCATAATGCCGTAGATAAAGGGTTAAATATTTCATAGATAGAACGTAAAGCGAGGAGTGTCTGCGCACATTTCAAAAGAATAATAATAAAAAATCTAAATATTAATATTTTGCTAAACTATGCATGAATAATTTTGACTTCATTTGTTTTTTATGCATTTCCATTGTTATTTTGTTGTTATAATGTAATTTAATAGAACAGCAGTAATAAAACCAAGAAAACTATTTTGCGCAATCTCTCCTTACAGTGTAGGAGATAATGCGCATATGGATAGGAGAGATTGCGCACATAGGTAGAAGAGATTGTTATTAATAATAACTGCAATTAAATTGTTAACAATAATAACTATACTTAATCGACATTGTTGAAAGATTTTTGTGAGTAAATATTATTGTATTAGGAATGAATATTTCAACCAAATGTTTAAATAATAAATAAAAGAAAGAATTTTAACAACAGTAAAAAAATTTAATTTAAGAAGATTAAAATATCAGAAAAAGCAAGCCCTACTAAGATTACAAAACAACATTAATCTAGTTTATAATATGTTTAATTTGAAAATTACTTCATTTCCATTTCCACAGTTTCATTGTATTTTGTTTGCTAACCGAAGTTGTCGTCGTCCACAATCGATGCACTTATTGTTGTAAATCGTGCACCTTTCATGCATTCACCTGCAACAAGCAATACATTGAATCCAGTCTGTTGTTGAAGTTGTCTCCTGGTACAATTCCAGACATTCAGTACACACATCCTCATTGACTTTCGGTTTTTTAGCCCACTTTTTGTGGAAGCACCTTATCTTCAGCTTTTTTTTTTAAGTCTTTTTTGATGTATATTTTGTGGATCAGCAACATTAGTTGCACTCTGTTTCCTTTTGATTTCGATGGCATTACACTACTTGGAATGGGTGAGAGCTTTTCCAAAACATTGTATTAGAAAATTTATTTTAGTTAACAAAATTAATTTATTAGCAAATTAATTGTTCATAAATTAAAAAATATATATATAAATATTTAATCAAATTATTAACAAATATATTATTAATTTATTAATAAAAGTAATTGCATAAAATTAATTTAATAACAACTGTATTATTAATTTATTAATAAAATTTTTATCTGCAAAAATATTTTTTTGCAAATTAATTTGTTGCCAAATTTAGGTTTGTTTATTATGTGTTTTTCCGAAATTATTTCAAAATTGATTCATTCATATGTTTTACACGTAATTTCATACAAATTTATCAATAAGCTGCGTAATCTCTCCCAGCACTTAAACTTATGGGAAAATGCGCCATCTCTCCTAAGTAGCAGATGCTTAGATTGCGCGGCCTTTTATTTAAATATGACCACTTCTAAAATGAATTGTTGGTGCTCGCATACTTAGTCCAGGTTAGCAGTTTATTAGAAATCGTTTAAATTCAAAATATTTTGTATTACTGACGTTCTATAAAA
The DNA here is from genome assembly GCA_963932465.1 of Maratus speciosus. NCBI lineage: Eukaryota > Metazoa > Arthropoda > Arachnida > Araneae > Salticidae > Maratus > Maratus speciosus. Next base: position 461,617,405 of record OZ010792.1, read on the forward strand.
ATTCTGACGAACAGTTATGAAAATTCAAGCACTTACTTTGGAAAAACAAAACAAAATAGCACTGCTTTATCCAGGACGTTTGGAACAATCAATATGCACATTAGGGTGGTCACAAGCAACATGGGGAAATTTTTTTTAACGTTTTCTTCGGGGGGGACCCTCCTAAAAGTTGCCAATTAGTTAGAAAATGAGATTGGCAAAGTTTCAGCTCAAATAAATAATATTAACCCGTGCCTCATCGAGGTTGAATTCTTGAAAATTTGCAATTTTTGGCAAAAAATTGTCGTTTTTCTTTCCTTACGTGAAAAATATTTGTCTTAGAAACCTCATTCTTGTTTTATTTCATAGAAACTGTTGTTGCCTTAAACTTTTACTCTCATGAAAACTTATATTTAATGAACATTTAGTATTTTTCAGGACATCTAGTGAACCATACCCTCAAACTCTGCATTTTTGAAACATAGGTAAAAAATGACAAATTAAAAATTTTATTACTTTTGATAATTTTTTTGTATCATTTTTATTAATAGGCAAAAATAAGTGAACATTTTTTGTAATTTTAAAAATATTTCACGAATTATAATTGATTATTAGTTATCTAGTTCTGTGTCTAGTAAGAAAGAGCTTCTCGATTTGTGTTGCAGTTGAACCTCTGAATTTCTCTTTTTATTACAAGGCTGTTTTTGTTATTTGTTACGGATATCTATTTTTAGAATTGACGAAACATTCCGTAAAACTCCTTCCCCCTCTTGATATGATGGCAGAAATGTAAGATTTTTTAAATTGGCCACATGTCTCATCAAATCATCGACAGTAAGGAGCTAAGTTATTGTCAAGTTTTATGTATTTTATTTTATAATATTCGCAAAATGAACTGAACGCCAGAGAAGCTGCTAGACTTAGAATACATCCACTAGCTAACCACAGACATCGACTCTGCAAATAACTGTTTCGTAAACAAAAAACTGAGCTCATCAAAAACAGATTTTAAAATTCCCGTTTAGAGAGAACTGTTGTTCACTGGGGTGGAAAACTGCTTCACCACTTTTTGAATAAAGAAAATGTAGAGTGGATAAAAGTTTTAATTAGTTGTGGGGATGAAGAACAGTTACTACGAGTTCCTCAACTTGAAAATAGTATCGGAATAATTCAGTCGAAAGCTGTATTTTCAGCAGTTGAAGAGTGGGAGGAAGTTGGTAAAATCCAGGCAATATTTTTTGATACAACTGCAGTAAACACAGGTCGTCTCAGAGTTAACCTGCATTTTTCTGTAGCAATTGTTAAAGGAAAAGTCTTCTGTATTTACCATGCCGCCAGCATAATTTAGAAACTGTTCTTGATTGTAAAATGGGCACAATCACTGCCCCTCAGCCAGATATTTAAAAAAAACCAATTCAGATTGGGTGGTCTAAGTTAAACCAGAGTAAGTATACAAATGTTACTGAAGATGAAATACTAGGTATAAATAGTTAATTCAGAAGAAATTTCAAATTTTCTTACAGGAACTCTTAAAAATTAACAGCTCAGGGATGATTATAAAGAGTTTATCCAACTTTGCTTAATTTTTATAGAACTCCTTCCTGCAAAAGACTTTTTTCAAAGCACCTGGTACATTTAATCAGGTCAGATGGATGGATGCACCGGCCATCCATTCTCTTAAAATATATTGTTTCAGGGATCATCTTTCAATAACAAATTTAGAAAAAGAAGGTATCAGAGATCTTTTCTTATTTTTAATCAATATTTATGCAAAAGCGTGCTTCAATACTTCCACTGTCACTTTAGCCCCCAATTCAAGACCTGCAAATAATAAAATCACTTGTTCACTACAGAAAATTTGATAAATAGGTTACAGACAAAGCACTTGCTAAAATGACAAACCGCCTTTGGTATCTTAATTGCATTTTCATTTTTAGATAATACTTTGGTGAAAAAAGTCAACATAAGCCACCTTATCTAAACCATTACCACTTCAATCCTTTCCGGCGCAGTGTCCCACGCCGGGACCACCTAATTTTAATTCCAAACTTACAAACGGCACGAAGAATATTTTAATAAAATTTTGCTTTTACAATGAAAGGTTAAAGTAATGTGATTTTAATTTCTAAAAATGTCATTTGTAAATTCCGGGGTAGACAATCATTTCATCCTTTTACGAACAGAATTTTTCTGTGCCGGAAAGGGTTAACGTGACAGTTGTAAGGGAAAATAATTTATTTTCTTTATTATGCCTCCTTTCTTGTAACACAACTTTAATAATAAAATGCAATTGAGCATTATTTGCTCTCATTTCTATACTTCCTTTGCCCTCCCTTTTTTTAAAAAATTCTTTCAGTTTAAAATTCGATTTTTTTCCTTTTCTTTCGAATTTTTTTTAATCAAACACTTTATTGGACTTCACAAAACGAAAAAAAAGAAAAACAAAAGGTGGAAAGCAGATGAAATGGAATGTTACAAATTTTGTTTTCGCTTTTTCATAAAAAGTCAATTTTTAGGATTCAGGTGAAGCCTGGTCCTGAAAAATGCGCATATTTTTAAATCTATACATTTTTAGAAAAAAATTGGTGTGTGGTTCTTCAAAGCAAAACTTTTTTTTTATAAAATGAGACCTGCATTATGTTTCTAGGTTCAATTGTATTCATTTCATGAAGGACAAACAGCATTTTTTTGCGAAAAATCATATTTTTTTTCAAAGTTAAACCTCAATGAGGCACGGGTTAATATTATCCAAATGAGCTGAAACTTAGCCAATCTCATTTTCTAGTCAATTGGCAACTTTTTGGGGGGTCCCCCCGAAAAAATTTGAAAATTGATTTCTTGTGACCACCCTAATGCACATTCATGTAGACACTGCACTAATGCTCTTGTACAACTACCTGGAGTTGCTGCGCGAGCACTCTACTCCTTCCCGTCGAATCTCTTTGTGCGCAATCTCTTCTACGCGCACTCTCCTCGCTTTACGTTATGTAAAAAGTTAGTTCTTGAAAACTAATTTATCCATGAAATTAATTTCTTTTGATTTATATATGGGCTATAATGTGTATATTTATTGTAAAAAAAAATCATTTCTATCTCTATTTTTAAGTAAAATACGTGATGTTAAATATTTCGCAAAAACAGCTTCATTTTACTTGTCGAGATGTTCTATGTGCCCTTAATTATTAAATGCGCGATTTTTTTTTTCGAAAAAAAATTATATGATTCTTTAAAAGTTTATTACACATGAAAAATAATGAAAAAAAAAATCAGAGATACATTTTTCATATAATACGTCAATCTTTTCTTCTGTTGCGCACCTGCAATACAAGTAAAAACTACTGTCATGTGGCTGTTTTACGCTAAAATATTGCAAATTAGTAAATATTTTAATAAGTATGTCTCCAAATACCTTATTTTATATAATTATATATTTTATAAAACTTAACCTTTAACCGTTTAATTCAGGGCTGCGGTGTCGGAGTCGGATCTGTTAAAATCCCCGGAGTCGGAGTCGTTCATTTTTCCCACCGACTCCGCAGCCCTGCTTTAATTCCCATAATAGAATACGTTCTAGAAATTACGTAGTTCAGAGAATCTGACTTTACACCAGAAAGTCTCATTGGTGAATTTCGCTTTATTTAAATACGGGATGTCTGTTATTAATTAAAGCAAATATTGCTATTTAAATTTTCTGGTATGAATTAGGTATATACGAATTAAAAAATCTAATAAATTCAAAACACTGTTGTTTGCATATATGCAAAGCCGCGCACAAAAGGGTTAAACATACTATTGTAAATGTATTTGAATTTTCTATGTTTTTTATCAAAGAAAAATCCATATAATTTAGATTCATTGTAAAAATTCGCGTCAAAGATTTCTTAACGTTGATAATCAATTATATATGCATTAATCTCAAGAAAAGTTGAAATATCGATATTCGTAAAATATTGGATTTTTGTTTCATTTAAATTTCGTTTTATTTAAATTTGCCCATATCAAGAATATCTCATACAGAAAGTAGCGGTATGTTTGATAATGGTTAAATTATGTCTTTAACGTTTCAAAGCATGAAATTGTGTAACCTACTTAGACTGTGGTATGGAATTTTTGGAAAAGTTTTTAGAATATTTTCTTGGGGCATAGTTTAATTTAATTATTGCTAATTAAATAAATGAACATTTTCATTGTAAAAATCCAGTTGTTCATTCTATTCTAACAACCCAACAAGAATTCGCTTTTGCTCTTTCCTCAGATGAAAGTTATTGTCAAAGGAATTCAAATAAGAAGTTTAAATTATAACACCAAATTACACGGAAATTATGATGGTAATGGTGATAATTAGATGATGATAATGATGATTATAATTCTAAAATATTACATTTTTTTCTCTCTGATATTTATTCCCCTAATGATGTTTCATGTATCTTCCTATATTTAATTATGTCTTATCTAACTGTTCAGACGCAATTTAAAGTCAATTCCTGGAAACGAATTTCACTCAGTTTTTAAGAGAAAGTTTTTCTCATAGTCATTTTTATGCTTTGATAAGAAATTCCATGGAATAGGGTATTCTATGCTAGTAGTGTTCATGGCAGGAAATTGCATAACTGCGCAATTTAAGAGGACTTAGTACCTGTCATTTTGATAACAAATGACAAAAATGCCGAATTTCAGATTTTAAAATATGACTTAGTATTCTCAAAACATTCTGTCCAAATTTCGGAACGATTCGATAAATAATAAAGGAGATATACTTAAGTCGTAAAGGTGAAATTTATTATCATTTAATGTGTAACTGAAATTTTTAAACTCCTAAGTTCGCATTTTTTTATGTTTTCATTTTAATCGAAATGCTTAAACTGCAATAATTAAACAAATTGTCTGAAATTAAAAAAAAAAAAAGTATCTTTTGACCTTGTGTGCCAAAACTAAGTATCAGATTTTTAATATTTTGTAGCTTTAAAAATATATATATGAACTTAAAAATATGCTACTTTTCCACTTTTTTCGATATAACTAATTATTTTTTTTCTGCTGATCTTATGGGCTAATCAAAAATCCAATACTTACATTTACATAAAAAGTGCTCTAAATAAAGGATAAAAAATCGATTTCCAAATATAAAAAATGAAAAAGAAGAATTTTTTTTTAATTGTTAATTTAAAAAAAAAAAAAAAGTTATTGCTATATTAAGAATTTATCACTTTTTATGATCTATTATTATCAGGGATAGGGAAATACATCATTTTACTCGCCACTGACGAGTGAATTTTTTGACAGGGCGAGTGAATTTTTGGGTTGTCTTTCAAAATTACAAGCAATAAATATATGCCAAAAACTTAATTTTTTTACTAGTTAACTATATTTTACAACTTTTCAAATTAATGTAAACATGGTACTAAGTTCTATCCCATAACAAAATTTTCTCTCTTTTTGTGCATATATTTCTTAATTTTCTTAATTTCTTACTCTCTAAATTTATAATTTTATTTATCTATTAACGTATAGAACAAAAATGTGAAAATACAGTGTATATTAATGGTAATTAACTGTTTTTGTTGTATAAATTTTGTCATAACAATTTTCAACTGCATGTTGCATTTTGATGGCTGGTAAGATTTTCGGAATATTCTCCACCCCTGATTATGACTATGTTTTATTCAAACATGGACATAGAAATGTAATATAGATTACAGTTACAAAATAAATATTTTGGTACCGAATCTCGTTAAACTATTAACAACTTTAAATTAATTTTAAGACTTTCGTTTTCGACCGGAGCTGGGAAGATAACATAAATTTGGCTTCGGTCTTAAAAAATTGTTTCGGTTGAACACTATTTTTAATTGTAATTAAGTTATCAAAATATTGAAAATATAGCATTATCACCGAAAAGACACGACTCTACATATTTTTTTAGAATCCTAGCATATCAGAAAGTGAGAGAAAAATCGAGTACGAAATTCTATCTTTACATACAAGTTAAACCAAGTTGAAATAAATACTAGAGAACAGGAATTCTGCTTCTTCAGAATTTAGTGTCGCCCCCGGCATTTCCATTACTTCATTTTCTTCTGGTGGACTGGTGGCTTCTATTATTATGAAACAGCCATCATAGATGAAGTGTTAGGTGTAGATGAAAGAGCAGTCGTAAAAAGTTAGAACTCTGATTTTCCGGTCAGAATGGAAAATCTGAGTTCTAACTTTTTACGACTGCTATTTCATCTTCACCTAACGCTTCATTTATAATAGCTGTTTCATAATAATAGAAGCCACCAGTCCACCAGAAGAAAATAACTCGGTTAAGCGGGACTCTGATAATCGGGACTCTACTGCAAAACATATTTCAATTTTAAGACTTAAAGTACAAGCTTTTATTTTATGTAAAATGATGTCATTTGCATTAATATAGATACTTAAAATTAAATACAGTTTATAATAGCTCCATGTTATATCATAAATCCTTCATTTATATTTTTCTCAAAATAGCACGTATTTTAATTAATTTTTTTTTTCAATTTGTATGACAAAATGGTAACAAAAAGATATAATTGCTATTTTTCAACATTTCTTTCTTTACTTTCTACAGAAATGGAGTGCTTGAAATGCCAAAATGAAACAAATGTCGCTAAAAACTACAAAAAAAAATTAATATTTCAAAAACAAATGGAGATGCAGTTTTGAAACAAATTGCATTAAAAAATCCTTTTTCTCCCAATACGACGGTATAAACATTGAAAATGTGCGATGCTTAGAAGTTTTAAAAAATGCTGTAATTTAATCGCACAATGAAACATCGGCTTTTGTTTTACGGCTAGCGTATACAAGGTAACGTTATTTATTGGAGACACAATAAGCTGGGAGAAAGAGATAGCATTCCGGAGGCTAAAAAGCACGTAACAATGTACATTCCTTATAAATGAAATTTTATAGCTGAAGTTTTTTAGCACTTTCCAACATATGTGAAATGTGTTTATGAATTCGTTTTGTCTGGACGTCTGTGTGTCCGTGCTCTAACCCGCGTAAATATACTCCGATTTTCATGAAATTGATAAAGGTTATTTAGGGTCACCAAAGCATGTTTGGTATTGTATATGAAGTATGTAGGATTAATCGTTCATTTACAGGGGTACTCAAAAGTATTCTATTACATTATGGTATATGGCGAAAAATCGTTTGCGGAGTATTTTAATGACATTAGCTATTTCAAATGTATTGAAACTGATATAAATCACTGAATATCACTACGATCACGTTAGAACAGGACATTCATAGCATTTTTTATTCATTTACAGGGACACACAAAAGAAATCGGTTACAGTACAGTACTGTTTTTGAGTAATAATTGCTGGAATGTACATTTTAAAATTCGGTAATATACTCAAGTTGCCACGCAATTGATATATGTTATTGAGGATTATTATGATACGTTTGGTATTGTAAATGAAGATTACTTATAATTCTTTTATAGGAACATTCAAAAGAATTCAGTTCCATGACGGTCCATGGGTAAAATTCATTTGCAGTGTACTTTAATGTAGTTTTACTATTTCAAGCATACATAAATTTATGTATTTCACTGAGATGCATAACAAGACTCTTTCTACAGAATAGGGTGTACATAGCATTCATCATTCATTTACAGGGACAAGCCAAATAATTGTATTCAATCATTACTGTATGTGTACTGTAAATCACATTAGCGTATGTGTATATGAACAATAATTGCTGGAAGTGCTTTTTCAGATGTGATACTCATTTTAACTAACTTTTGCGTATTATTTCGTGTGCATAAATTATACAGATCATATACAGAGCTGCACAAAAGATCTCGAGTACATTTCCGTTTATTGTCAGAAATTGCTAAAAGAGAATTTTCAGCTGTGCGTTTCGTAATTGGGCTAAAGTTTAGTATACTATATAGTATATGTATAAACCTATAGATCATATACATTGTTGCACAAAGGGAATTCTGATATTTTTCCGAATATTGATAACAATTACTGAAATTGGGTTTTCAAATGCCTTATGCGTTCTCCAAATTGTGTGCTCATTATCTTTCACTTTATTAAACGGTGACATTCTGGTGCATCCGAATGTGTTGGAAAGTGTTTCATAATATATGCCTTATGCATAATTTTTCGTTCTTGTTTTCCATGATTCTTATTCTAACGGAAAATTCTGAATGCAATTTTGCTTAAAATGTTGACAATTAACTAAATTTTAAAGCGATTGGGATGTTAAATACCTTCAAAAAATCGATTTTTCAAGTTGTAGTTTAAAAAATAGAGCAGATTCTGCAGATTACAAATATATATAATTTATGCACCTTTTAAATCTCTAACAGTTATTATTACCAGCTTAAAAATATGAACAAATATTTAAATCCCATTAAAATTGCAAGTGTTTTCTGTATTTTGCTCAAAATGTCATTTTTTTCATGTAATGGCACACTTTATGCAAAATTTGTTGCAAGTACATCTCGGTAATTTTCAAATGTGATAGATTAAGTGTTACTGCATTTTCTGAACCTATTTTTATCTCACTGGCTATCAAAGCCTGGGAGCTAATATTCCAGCCGGTTCTGTATGTATTTATGTACGTAGCTGTTTAACTTACTTGAGGCCATATAAAGCATGCTACTTTACTGAAACAGCTGTGTTGTTTAAAAGTAAATTCTAAAATATGGGATTGGCGAATTTAGCGTGGAAGCTAAATTTTAGGGTGGGTTTTAACTCACAGGCTATCAAAGCCCGAGAGCTAATGTGCCCGCATGTTCTGTATGTATGTATGTATGTATGTATGTATGTATGTTCGTAACGCGGTAACTCTTGATAGAAATATCCGATTTGCTTCAATTTTTTTTCTAGGTTCATTATGATAAGGTGCTTCCCTTATTATTTTTGGGGTTCATTGGTTAAATATAAAGGGAGGAACGGGGATTAACTCCCCCTTAACTTATATAAATGGGTTTTCGCAGAATTATCAGATTTTCTTCAAATTTGGTATACCGATTAATTCTGATAAGGTGCTTCCCTGATTAGATTTGGAAGTTCATTGGTTAAATATAAAGAAGGGGGAAACGGGGGTCTAATACCCCTTAATTTAGATAAATGGGTTTTTCTATCTGATTTGCTTCAAATTTGTATACCGGTTTATTTCGGTAAGGCGCTTCCCTGATGACATTTGGAGGTTCATTGGTTAAGTATAAAGAGTAGAAAAGGGGGGGGGGGGAATACCCCTTAATTTATTCTTTGAGGGGCATTATTCTTTGAAATATGAGTATAATATGCAATTAGTATGGTGAATAGTCTGTGAGTTCAATGTCATCAGTTTAACTGAGCACTTTTCATTTTTATTTAATTTTTAAACTTTAGGATGTTTTTGTAAACGGGGAATATGTATGACAAAAATTTGCAGGTTTCTCATAAGTGGAATTTATAAATTTTTGTTTTTTTTTTCTTTTTTTTTTTTTAGAATATGTAATAAAGATTAAAACAGGTGAAGTATATAAAATCAAGTAATTTTTTATCATCACAGAAGATTTCATGGTAATATTTTCATTAGTTTTTTAAAAAGTGTACCAAAGTGAATGCCTCAAAACTTTCAGGAGGAAAAAATATCTTTGTTTACATTTGTTATTTTAAATTTATCTTTAAACCAAATAGTAATTTTTTATCTTAAAATATTTATAAGTTCTGACTAAACTAGGATTTAAATCATCAGTGATCAAAATCATCATGCAATCATGAGGATGCATGCGTATTTGAACGAGGCATGCGCTTTAAAAAAAAAAAAACAAGGCGTTATACCCGGGCTTCTTGGGTTACAGAATATTCGTGAAAACCATTTTTTTTTATTTATAACTTTAATAAGTTTTTGAACTTTTAATAATGTTTTTTAGAATGTGCACTAAATCATAATTATATGAGAAATAGCAATTAAGCGTTTAAATAACGTTCTGAAATTTATTAACAACGATAGTTTTGCATTAACCTCACGCCAAGAGTTAGACGAAGAAATCGCCAAAGATCACTGTTTACAATCAGCCTTTTTTATTCTGATCATTTCGGTGGTTTAAGTGGATAGTTTAATTACGTCTTAAATTTATGTTTTAAGTATATTTTATTTATTGATTGATTGATTAGTGAATGCTTTCATTTCCTTATGGAATATAAACTGGAAACAAATGCTGAGTTATTTATATTAATTTAAATGTAAACAGATTTATTTTTCGTAATCGTCTGCACGCGATACAGATAGATTAAATAAAATTCATGTTTGAAAATTATTTTTAAAACAGTAAAATTTGAGTGCATGGCGATACATTTATAAAACAAATTGCGATACAGTTTTCAAAGAAATTTCGTTTAGGGGTACATTTTCTTCCCCATTCAACGGTGTAAAAATATAAAATCTGCGATGTTTGCAAGTTTTTAATAAAAAGTGCAGTAAAAGTTAAGTTTAATCGTGTGGTGTTGCCACCGTCAGAATAACGTCAGCGTTACTCACGGACACGTTTGTCCTTTATAATATAGATAGCCTGAATTTCCAACTTCTTAGTTGTCGTAGCTCTTTAATATGAGACAAGACCTGCCCTTTAAGGGGTCTCAGGACTCTTTAAAAAATGAAAATAAAAGTCCATTTTCTACATTTAATATCTTAAAATGTATATGATTTTAAAACACAATGTTTGTTGGAATGAAAAATATAAGTATGTTCTTTCATTTCATCTATTTAAAAAATTGCAAGATCCAGAATTAGTGTTTACAGGGGGCTCCAAACTGTCAGAGATTTGTCGAGCAAAAAATTGGTATAACAGCTTACGCGCAGAATTACAAAATAATTATATTATGTGATTATATGATTATATTATATGTGATTTTTACTAGTGAAATTTTTTGTACCTAATTATACTTCAGATTATATTAATTACCCTGAACCTAAATAAATTTGTATTTAAAGCAATTTTTATATTTTTAATACAAAGTTATATTTATGCGATGCAAAATTTTGAAATTTTCAAGAGTTTAATCACAAATACAGTATAACCTCTTTCATCCAAAACTCTTTTAACCGAAGCTCTCGGTTAACCAAAATCCATTTTTAAAGCTCTTTTTTTTTTTTTTTTTTTTTTTTTTTTTTACTATCACATTCCTTGTGTGCAAAATCCATTTTGAAAGCTTTTTTTTTTTTTTCCTATGATATTTCTTGTGTGCAAGAGGTCCTTTCCGAACTACAGGTACATATAAATATTTTCGATCCCCTTTCTTAGAGTTCTTTTGAATTTAACTTGAACTCCCGTAAGCTGCGGAGTGGAACGGAGAAAACGAACAAATTAGCAATTCTGAAGCTTTTGAACGTTTTGCAAAACGTTTGGCATGGCTGGAGCAGCAGAAAGACTGTGATATTGGTGATCTAATAATATTAAAAAACTCCGTGATAGAGCTTCAAAGCAAACTCAAGCTAAACTGCGACAAACAAAACATTTTTTCAAACCCTTGTAAAATATGTAAAACGTACTTAATTTCAAAATTAAAATTCAGGTAATTTATTCTTGTTTCTATTTTGCTATGGCCCCACCAGTGGCCGAAAGGTTCTGCTCTCGAAGCTGGTAGACGGGAGGTGCTGGGTTCGATCCCAATCGCGCCCGTCGGCCTAATCGTTCGGAGTTTTCGTGGTTTTCTTCGATCCGTGGATCTTCCATGCGCTAATACGGATTAGGTTCCCTTAGAAAGACCCCCCGGAGGGCACTCCCCCCGGGCCTATATCCCTCGTGTAGATAATTGGCCGTCAAAAATCAACCCAACCCAACTCTATTTTGCTATAGCTTTATTTTTATTAAGCACTTGTTACCATTATATGAAATATTCCTCCTTAATCTTAAAATTGAAACATTCTCGATTATCCGAAAATTTCGATTTTCCGAAAGAGGGTCGGTCCTAATTACTTCGGCTAATCGAGGTTGTACTGTATATATATATATATATATTGAACAATAAAAATAAAATTTTAGGTTCAGTTTATACAGACTAGCTTGAAACATATATATTTTTAAAATTTCATGAAAAAATATTCAGGAGTTTTTTAGATATGCTGCGCGTTATGCCCAAAAACGTCATTTGGAGAGAAATATGACTTCTAAGTTTCGGAAACGACGCTTCAGCTATATAGCGGGTATAATTCTAAAAGACATAACTTCTGTTCTAATGGGAATTTCGAGGAAGCATTTATATCAAAATGTTCAGAAAACATAGGGGTATAACATATTAAAAAATTAAAATTTCGGAAATTTTGAAGCTTTAAGAGTCCTGACCTCTTAAAATGTATTCGCAATAAAAAATATTAATTTCATTAAAAGTCAAAATATCAATATTCTAAAAATTGAAATTGCATCTCCTTCTATCGACATTGGAAGGAAAATATCCCGTGAAGATTTCCTCAAAAAGATTATATCGCAGGAACGAATTCCGCCTCGATGAAATGTGTTCAATCAGTGCTCCGTATGTGCTGTTCGGCTGTGCATTTACGGCTGTTTTATCTATTGATGTGACGTAATCAGAATGGCAATGAATATGCGTATTATGAAATATTAATGAATACTGATTAGTTCTTGCTCTCAATGTCTAGTCTCTGCGGGCCGAAGTCAGCGCCCCCTACAGACAGGCAGTCTGACATTAGGTAAATCAAGCAAAACATTCTCAACAATGAAGTGAAGTGCTTGGAGCCATTTCGTCATGCATATCTTAACAGGAAAAATGGTCGTTATTTATTTATTTGCTGTTATGAAATTATATATGTTGGAAATCCATTAATGATTTAAATATCCTACTAAATAGTTAAACATTAAATAATTAAGTGACTTAGTCTGGGTCATTAGTCTAATCAGTTAGTTCCAGAACAAAATGGTAACAAGAGATTTATAATGTAGTCCCAAAAATTGAAAAAACAAAACAAATGTTTCGTAATCTCGAAAAATATAATATAATCCTGTACGAAAATATACAATAACCTCTTACGAATTAACCAACATTCCGAAACCGAAAAGCGTCCTTCAGATTTTTTGCCCTTTGCGATCATATGTCTGCTCTCAGCCACCAAAGCTCTTTAGATGCGTTCATAATTATATAAATACGTACCACCTATAGTCGTCGTTCGGTCCGTTTGTCTGTCGGTCTGTCTGCCTGTCCGTCCGCCCGCATATAACATAGCAAAAACTACCCAACCGAATGGTCTGAAATTTTAAATATATAATTGTTTCAAAATTTTGTCGAGTCATTTCAAATTTTATGAAAATAGGATGCATAGTTTAATTACAGGGGCGGTCAAAAGTTTTCCGTTACATTGTGGACAATGGGAAAAAATTATTTCAAGTGCATTTTAATCATGTTACAGCCTTTCGAACAGAATGAAATTGATATGCACTTATGAAGTGCACACATAAAATACATTCAGTACGATATGCGATACAAAAAATATTTATAAAACTAGTTATAGTACGAACGCACCTCATTTGCCACGTTTGACGTGTAATTTCCAACTTGCTTACCGTTCCAATCGTATGTCTGCTCACAGCAAAAGACAATTACTGATCTTATATTAAGTCGACAAGCTTCGGAGATACGTAGAATTCGAAATAATATATTACAAATTGTGCTTACAAATTAGTTTACAAACAGTCTAATTGGGAATTTTCGGTTCATAAAAATATTTTTTAAATAATACTCTAAAGTGGTAAAAGAAAGTTACCGAAAGAAGTGCACCGTGAAATTGACGGTAGTTTAAAAAAGATAAGATATAAGGTGTAAAGAGTAAAGATTCTTCTGTATGTTTAAACAGAAATATTAAGAGCTGAATATTAGAGACTGCTTTGAAAGATAACAGATGATGGAGAAATATAAAATGTAATTTTTACATAAAATTCAAACATATTATTGCGTTACATATATCTAAAGGACACATGGAATATAAATTGATTCAAATTTTCGAGTTTTGAATTGAGTTGTATATTGATAAAGCATAAAAAAAAAGTTGATGATGAAATGTTAAATAAATATAATTATGATGCTGGAAGGTTTTAAAGCAATGGGTTTAAGCATTGTGAGTGTGTATATAGTTTTTTTTTTTTTTTTTTTTTTTTTTTTGCCTTTTCGGAAAATGTGGTTTTTTTTTTTTTATGCTTCGGTACACTTTTCTAAAAATCTATTTTAGGTAAACAGTTGAAACTTTCCAAAATTGTGTAACTATTTGAGAATAATAAGAAGCTATTTTCATTTTGGCTTAAAAGAAATAAAATTAAAAATATTTTACAAAAAATTTTTGAAAAAGATTTTGAAAGTTTTTTAGTAAAATATTTTTAATTTTATTTCTTTTAAGCCAAAATGAAAATCGCTTCTTATTATTCTCAAATAGAGTTAGTTACACAATTTTGGAAAGTTTCAACTGTTTACCTAAAATAGATTTTTAGAAAAGTGTACCGAAGCATCAAAAAACCACATTTTTCAAAAAGGAAAAAAAAAAAAAAAAAAAAAAAAACCTATATACACACTCACAATGCTTAAGGCATGTCCTTAATCCTGTCCCTGCCGGCGAAGGCACTCACGAGCTAATGCTAATCCTATGGGGAAGGATTTTTCTAATATCTAGTTTGCATTTCGGCATTTTTAAATAACTTTTTTTTTTTTTTTTTTTTTTTTTTTTTTTTTACATTGCATAGCCGAGATCCGTCTCTACATCGCACCTTTTTTACTTTTTCGATTTTGATTGCAGATATTTTTTAGAATGACACTTTCATTTTCAGAACCGGTTTTGAAAGTGAAAGTAACCAAAATCGAAAAAGTAAAAAGGTGCGATGTAGAGGCGGATCTCGGCTAAAAAAATTATTCAAAAATGTCGAATTGCAAACAAGATATAGATAATCCCTCCTCATAAGATTAGCATTAAGTCGTGAGTGTCTTCGCCGGCAGGGACAGGAGCCTTAAATATATTATTTCAAAACCTCCCAACATCATATTCATATTGATTTAACATTTCATAATCAACCTTTTTTTTCTGTTTTATCATTTTATAACTCAATTCAAAACTCGAAAATGTAAACCAATGTTCGTTTCCATGTGCCATAAAATAATTAATAAATTCCCTTTACAAAAATGAAGTTCCATTAAAAAGAATTAATAAATTTGTATTTCCTTCACAACCTTGCATATTATGTATTACTACTGTTCGTTCAATGAAATTATTTTCGCCTATGTGTAAAAATAATACGACCGCAAAGGGTTAAAAAGCAAAGTTAATTTTGTTGGCACTTATTTTCGGAAACGTTTCCGAATCGTTTTTGTGGTGCATTAATCAGTTTTATGAAACATGAATATCGGTTTTGAGACTGCTTTCCACTCTCAAGTAAACATTCGCATGCTTAAAAAATATGTTTTACAGACAAACATGATAATAATAGCATTAACATTATTACAAAAATTAATATTGTTTTGGTACTCTTCCATGTATCAATTCAGTTTGACAAAGCCTTTAGCATTTCAATCAAAATGGAGAAATTAAAAAACGCAAACTCAACTTCATTCGGGACAATGTCGGCCTAGATGTTGAACCCCAGTTATTTCACGTATTATTCTGGACTGATATATATAACAACAATAAACAAGCTTCCTGAAGAACATTTTCGGTACTTAAAATATTTTTTAAATAATACTCCAAAATGGCGAAAAGAAAGTTACCGGTAAAAATGTACCATGAAATTGAAAGTAGTTTAAAAAAGATAAGATATAAGATATAAGGTGTAAAGATTGTTCTGTAATGTTTAAACAGAAAAGTTAAGAGCTGCGCATATTAGAAGCGTTGAAATGTAACAGACGATGGAGAACTATAAAATATAATATTTACATAAAATTAAAACATATTATTGTGTTACATATCTCTAAAGTTTAAAAAGAATCAATAAATTTTGTTTTTCCTTTATAACCTTGCATATTATGTATTACTGCTAGTTCACTGAAAATTATTGGGCCGACCGGAAAGTCGTGTCGGGAAAATCACTTCGTACCAGAAATTTCTATCATTTAATTATTAGACATTGATTTCGATATCTAATGTCTAATAATTACCGGGCAGAATTTTCCGGTACGAATTGATTTTCCCAACACGACACGACTTTCCGATCGACCGAATGTATATCCTATGTATAAAATTAATACGACCGCAAAGAGTCAAAAAAGCAAAGTTCCTTTTGTTGTCACTGATTTTCGGAAACGTTTCCAAATAGTTTTTATGGTGCATTAATCAATTTTCTGAAACCTGAATATCGGTTTTGAGAATGCTTTCCACTCTCAAGTAAACATTAGCATGCTTAAAAATGATGTTTTACAGACAAACATGATAAAAACAGCATTATTATAAAAATTAATATTGTTTTGTTACTTTTCCATGTATCAATTCAGTTTGACAAAGCCTTTAGCATTTCAATTAAAATGGAAAAATTAAAAACCCAAACACAACTTCATTCGGGGACAATGGCCGTAAAAATCGTCCTAAATGTTGAACCCCAGTTATTTCACGTGTTATTCTGGAGTGATATATATGTCACAACAACAATAAACAAGTTTCCTACGTCTAAAATAAAAATGTTTGAATGAAAAAAAAAAAAAAATCAATAATTTTAGAAATCACAAAAAAGATTGAAAATACTACAATTCCCAGTAATGAAAATGAAATAAAAACTGCCTTATTGGCAGATTTTATTTACGTGCCAGAGTACTAAGGAGCTACTTCAATCACACGAAAACACCCGTTTGCTAATGTTAATCCTATGGAAGAAATTTTTTAAGCTATCTCGATTGCATTTCAATGAGAATACTTTCCCTTTCGAAACCGGTTCCGAAAATAAAAGTATCCTAATAAAAAAACCTGTAAACAAAATAGACAAAGCAAAAAACAACCTTTGTACAGATTGATCTCACCTAGCCAATGCGGGAAAAAAAAAAAACTTTACTTTTAACCTACACTTTTACTTTAAACTACACTTTTTACCGTTATGCGTAAAAGTTCACATATTTGAAACATTACTTACACATTTACATGAATCCTTACTTGCAACTTTACTTATAATACACATTTTACAGCACATACTTGTAAGCGATAGCTTGCAACATATGCAATACACACTACTTACACAGCAACCAATACAAACATTACATACGGGGAATAAAATGGGATAGTTTCAACAAATAAAATAAAAACGGCCATATCCTATTCCTAATAAGAAATATTCTATAAACCTGATTTTATTAAAACTTAATAAATACATATTAAAATTTGAGATATCTTACATATTTGGTACGGCCGATATTTATATAATAATGTATGTTAATAACATAAGAAATTCATATTAAACTGTGTTGAAAATCTATTGTTAATTATAACTCGGATATAAGTATTAATAAATAAGCATGACAGGGGCCGGCGCCAGAACTTGCCCGACGTGGGGGCATAGTATCCCAGACAGGGGAGGGGGGCGAATTAATAATATATATTAGATGTCTCCACGAGCCCGGGCCTGTCCCGAAGCCCGAACTCAGTAAAAGGTTCTTTCATTAAACTCGGGTCGGGCTTAATTTTATCTGAAAATTCTGTAAGGGCTAAATTTTAGATTTTGAAAAGTTGGTCCGGGCCTGAACTTCATTCTTCCCATCACACGTCAGGGTCTTACATTTTTTCTGTAGTTTCGGGCCGGACAGGGACTTTATTTGTACTTCAGAATTTTTTTTCCCCACGGTAATGTCGTGGTAACTTTTCTCCTATAATAGTGGAGTTTATGAACAATAAAACATTTCTTTGTTTCTTTTTACTTTCTTCTACCTTTAGAAGAAGAAAGTATTGGATTCATGAAAATTTTCGACTTCCGGTTTTCGACGGATTTATACGTTTTAGAATGTCCTGAACACGATTTGATGGTTTTTAGAAAACGTCTGTCTGTCACTCTGTGAGTCTGTATGTGACAAAAATTTTGTGAGCGCTCTATCTCAAGAACTAATGCACGGAATTTCACAAAACTTTAGATTCATTTTGACCTTGATATGAACTGGTCCATATTAGTTTTTGGTAAAAATCGCCCAACAGGTGGCGCTGCTATAAGGCATTTTTCACGATTTCTGCAATAGCTATATCTCAGGAACTACTGCACGGATTTTCCTAAAACTTCAGATTCAGTTAGTCCAACAGTCCAAGATATAGTTAAGTGCTGATTACAATTTGGTGAAAATCACCCAACAGGTGGCGCTGCTATGCTGCATTATTCATGGTTATTGCAATAGCTCTAACTCAAGAAAAAAATGCATGAATTTTCATCAAACTTCTGATTCAGTTAGTCCCTGATATAAATTAGTGTTGTTTAATTTTTGGTGTAAATCGCCCAACAGGTGGCGCTGCTGTGCTGCATTTTTCACGATTTCCGCAATAACTATATCTCAAGAACTAATTCATGAATTTTCATCAATCTTCAGATTCAGTTACTTCCTGGTATAAATTGGTGCTAATTAGTTTTTGGTGTAAATCACCCAACAGGTGGCGCTGCTATGCAGAATTTTTTTACAATTTCCGCAATAGGTTTATCTAAAAAACTAATGCACGGATTTTTATCAAACATCAGATTCAGTTAGAAGTTGTCAAAGTTGTTGATAATTAGTCTTTGGTGTAATTCATCTAGAAGTATTAACATGTACGAGATAGAAGAATTTTGGGATTGCTACATCTGACTCGCCATTCATATCTCTCATAAATTCAATAATATGGGTTTAAAAGATATGATATCAAAATTCAAGTGACGCTGTGATCTGACTTTAAAAGATTTGTTTAAAAATTACTTTACACACATTTTTGTTTTGTCTTCTGAAATATATTTAGGCATTCAAACATTTTTTTTACAATACACTATCAAATATGTCACACTTTTTATGACCTGATGTTATGTATTAAATGTATTTAATTCAATGCATTTATTTATCTTTTGCGTGACACTATCAAGAACCATCGGTAAAATTTGCGTAAATGTTTTCTTTGCGTCACACTATTTGCATACAATTTGGTTAGTTTGGATACTATGGCGCAAAATAAATACAAAAATTTCTGGATGTTTTTTGTTTATACCATATGGGTTTTCAACCTAATTTAATGCCACTTTCAAGAAACTAAAGCATAGCAGGAAAACATACTACTATAATGAAAATATCAATATATTAAATATTTGATGAAATATGAGCATTTGTATGAAAAAAAGGGGCATGAACTAAAGACAACAAAGTTTTATTTTTTTTTTTTTTTTTTTGCATAATTTAGCAGTGAGCTATATAGGACAACTCATATAAAAAATCCAGTAGAGTATTATGTAAATTCAGAAAGATATTGGCGATAAAATGAGCTGAATTTCAGTTGCTTTCTAAAAGTAGCTGGATGATAAAGGATTTTCCACAAATTATTATTTTTCACTTTTTTTATTTTCCTTTTTAGCTTTAGTTCTTAAAAAACCCAGAAAGATCCCATTCCAACAACAAAAAAAAAATATCAAAAGCTAAGCATCTATTTCAAAGCTACGTTCCTTCTAAGTTTCGTCCCCTACTTAGCTAACTTCCTTTTATACTAAATTCTTTTTTGGGAGTCAGTTAATGAAAAATGACAATCTGTCCCTTATCATTCGGCTACCCTTCGAAGGCAACTAAAATTCATCTCACTATATCGCCGATATCTTTCAGAATTTTCTCGATAATCGACTGGCATTTTTATAGTATAAGCTTCCATATATAGTTGACTACTAAATTCTACAAAAAAAAGAAATAAAAAAAAAGTTACGTTATCGCTAGTGTATATGCAGGTAAAAATTATTTCAAACGAGTGCTCAAATTTCATTAATATTTATTATAGGTATATTTTAACTGTAGTGTGTTGTTTTATATTTTGACGAGTTTCCTGAAACTTTCGTTAAATTTGGTTGAAAACCCTGCATTCTATAGGCAAAAATCATGCGGGGATTTCTTGAATTTTTTTAACCTATTAAAGGAAAAATTTATTTAAAAAAATCTATTACGTGCTTAATTGAAACCATATAATCAGAGTTCCTACGCTTTCAGCTAAAATACCAGTACTTTTATACAGAAAAACTCGACTCATATAATTGCATGACTGCAAAAGACGATTTTTTTAAAAAGAAAATACAATAGCCTTTCTCTTAATCGGCCTCATCTTAACCGGAACTCCGCTTTATCCGGTCGACTTTTTTTCCCAACATCAGGCAAAATTCAGGGATGACGGCCTCGGGAACTTAACTTAAGCTTTCGAGTTGAAGTGCAATCCCCAGGGAAAGGAGGCAAAATTCAGAAAGGAGAACGTCGGTTCTAAATAGATATGCGTCGACATTTCACTAGTGTTGAATTCAGAGTGTGGCCCGGGGTGGGTGGGGGCACATTCCCCCCCTCCCGGAACAATGAGATGTCCCTTTGGGATTTTGTATTTTTAACGGTCAAAAGTGCAATCTACCCCCCCCCCCCCCTACCCCTCCTCCCGCCTCGGAACTCTATAATGTCTGATCTATCTGCAAACTGTTTTGTACAAACATTTAAAAAGCTTGATGGATGCGAACAGATCGCCGTAGAAGACGTATAAGAGTTGTTTGTGTCTGATAAAGATCCCAAGCATGAAACATTAATTGACGAGGAGATAACTAGTACTGTAACTGATGTTGTTCAACACGAAGACGATCCTGATGACGATCCAGTTGAAGTTTATACTGCTAAAATTCCTCATACGGAAGGGGTAAAAGCCAAACGTTGGCGTTACTCACGCCAGTTGGCGTTACTCACGCCAACTCTAATGACCACTCTAAGACCGCTCACGGTGGTCATGCGACAATATTTGAGGCATTCAGAACACAATCCGACTAACTCCATTTTAAGTGGCTTTCTTTTAAAACAAAGAAACACTGTAATGTTTCTATATATTTATTCAGTGATAAAAAGTTGCCCTTAATTATAAGAAAATTAATGAGTTTAATCAAGATATACCGAGCAAAAAATATTATACAGATACAATATTTGTATAGGAACAATAACTTTAACTATTTATACAGAACATTTTCCTTTGATGGAGTTAGTCGGATATTCTGAACGCCTCATTTGTCGCTCCGGTTACGGGTTAATCGAAAATACAGGATGTTCTACCCTAACTCAGTTTCGATTGACGGTAATAATTTTCAGAAAACTGAAATATATTATAATGAAACTTTTAATAAACATGCTCACTTTCGTTGTAAATGTGGTAACGTAAAACAAAGTGGTAGAAGTTTCCATTATACGCGCCAGCAGTAGAGTAGGTGGGAGTAAAGATACGCACGGGGCAAAAATACGCACTGGCTGATTTAATATATGAAGAAACATTTCTACAATCATGACCGCTAGGTAGTAATTTCGTCTCAAGTGTAGTAGTTGTGTGTTCAAACCTTGTGAAAAAAGTAGCACTCCGTGCCAAGAAAATGAGGTAAGTTTAAATTTTCTCATTTTGATCTAATATTTTTGAATTTTCACTTTATTGTTTAGCTGACAATACTTCGAATTTTTACAAATCCAAAAATTCAGTGGAGAACGGAAAGTCTATAGCTTCTAAATGGCGCATAGTTTACCTCGATTGCATTTGTTTAAACTTGTCAGTAGCCGGTTAAGTAAAATACTGCAGAATGGGGTAAAAGTACGCATCCGTCATGGGGCAAAGATACGCACAAGTTTAAGATTCGGGGCTTTGTCCTATCGTTTAAGCTAGATGCAAAGCTTTCTACAATTACGTTGTGGAAAGTAATTTTTTTTATATAGCATAAAATATAATAGCCACTTAACTAATATTAGCTAGTTAACTTTTTTACTCACCTTTTCCTTTTCTAGTTAAGTTTTTTTCAATTTAGAACGTAAGTATCTACCTACCTACTTTTAAAAATCAGTATTCTTGTTTCATAAAACGATTTTAAGTCTTAGCCCTTAACTCCTGTTATCTGTCTCACAGACCGCTGCTATATTCAGTTTTCATAGCTTAACTTGTAACTTTCAATTTAACTATTGATGTTAGTTCAATTTTGATTCGTTTCGAAACTTAGTAGTATCGCTAAAGACTTCTAAATGAGGATAATTTTTATTATAATAGGCCTTTACATAAAGTTTAGCGCAAAAACATGGTATCTTATGAGTCAGTCAACCCTTTTATTCATTCTACGATCAAGGGGTCTTTGGGACCGTTCACAACATTTATGCAACAATTTTTACCACAGTAGTTAGAGGTTAACTGCTATTTGCGATCTCGCAGACCGCTGTTTAATTCGTTTTTTTATGGTTTAACTTACAATTTTAAGTTTAACTATAAATACTAGTGAAATTTAGTAATGCTTTTGCATAACTCATTCGTTTTATTGGAAATGGGGCACTGCGTATCTTTGCCCCATGACTGCGTACTTTTACCCCAACTGATGGGGCAAAGATACGCAAAGCAATGGTTTTTACAAATTGCGATTTCTCGCAGAATTATAATTTGACATAATGTTGGTTGATGGTGACACTTGCCTAAGATTCTAATCTAACATTTTAATCACCCATTACATAAGTTTAGACCGATGTGTGCGTTAAAAATCAAAATGTATGGAAAGTGCATATCTTTACCACCACCTACTCTATACACTTGACGCTTCACATTTTGGATTGCGTTTACCAGTTCATACGGTATCATCGATTGCGTGAGCAACCTGTTTTTCCAGAACTTTCCGTGATGTTATCACATTTCATATCAAACGAGACATATATCGTTATATTTTCATTCCTGTATTTTTATTTTTATTAAAATTATTACCATCAACTTGAATTCAGATAGGGCAAAACATCTGCATTTGTGACTAAATAAGTGTTTTACGACCCCTTGTTCTATGGTAATATTTCATCCTCTTGATGCCTACTATCACCTCTCTAAATTTGTCGGTCGATTTCGACAACCCCCTGTATATACACTCAAATGTACTCAGAAGTTTCTCGCATGAATTAAAAAAAAAATGCGAATTTTCCTAACATACAAAAATCTCTATTTCCAGTATTTTTGCAAACAGCTTGATAACTTCGAACGCGAAAGTTAAATGTTGACTATTAAGACTATTGTCTATTAACGGAAAATCGGAAAGTTTGCATATTCTATGCGTGACATGCTATTTTTTTTTCCCTTTCCGTTTTGAATACGGCCGCACCCTGTGCCGGTCACGGCCCCCTATCGATCGCTTGCTTCGACCATTCGTAGATAATGCGCAAGGGAAAAAAAAAGAAAAAAATCCCGTCACACCTCATGACTATCGGTCACTTCCAAATGTGACCCTGAGGTGCAAAGGAATGAGAAATCTCTCCGGCCGTTGGTAAGATGAACTGCGATATTTCCGAAGATTTTTTTCTTCTTTCACGAAATGGTCATGTCTGTTGCCACCGAAAAAGCCCCGAATTCGATGTGCTATATAGGAAAGGCAATACGTAGAGCTATCGATTGATAAGCATGAAGGATTATATTACCGCCATTACTGCAAAACAATATATTATTTAATTTATTCAATACATAAGGTTACCATTTCAAACTAGTTTCAAATTTAATATTTTAAAAACTTTAAAGTTTTAAGCTTTCATTTTCTTAAGTTTTTAAATTTTTCATCTATTTGAAACACAATAACATTTTGTAATTGAAAAGCCGATATCTACACTGTTGAAGCTTTGCAGCAAAGTTTCCAGTCATTTGACTGTTTTTATTGAAAACTGTTACGTAACCGTAATTTAACTGTAATCTGACCATATTATCGGTCATATTATGCTCAGAATACAATTAAAATACGGTTATGTAACAGTGTATTTTCTTTTAAAATTGTCGAATGACTAGAAACTTTGCTGCAAATTTTTAACAGTGTAGCTTCTAAACTGAGATATGCAGAATGTATCCTCTACTTCAGATAAGAGCGCTTATTTTGAATGTATTTTATTCGATTTATTCCTCTTTCGCCGAAAAATCTCCCCAAAACCACCTGCAGTTTCTTGGTAGGTCCTATTAACGAACGGCGATGACTCGCATGAAGCGAAAAAAGAAGGTTAAAAACACAACACAAAAAACACAAATGCTGATCTTCATAAATGCGACATTTCGATCCTTTTTCAGAAAAATGTCCTCCCCCAAACATCTTTAAGCGAGATCCAGGTGGTCGTTAATTACAAATACTCAAAGAGGTTCTGGGTGATGGTTATTCTCACGATGGTACTTCTGAAAACCATTAATCGTTTCCTGTTGATTATCTTTCTTAACAGTTCAACTTGAAAAATTCCATCAAATTTTATTTTTTTCAGCTAGAAACAAATATGGTTATTTTGTACAAGTACTAAATTATTAAATTTTAATACTTGTATTTTATATGCTTCGTCTGAAATACAAGTGAGAAATTCGTATGGTTTTCAGACAATTAAAAATGAATTTGTAACAATCTTCTTTGCTAAAAATAATTAAGAAATGTCTTTATCGCGAATATTTAATGCATGGATGATAATAATAGTAATAATAATAATTAGTAACTTCATAATTTCTTTATCTTAATTGCATGTTAATTGTAACGTATATAAATAAAGTTTAATGTCTCAATAATTATAAAAGTTGAAATTAACACTAGAATGATGGTTAGGGGGCATTTTGGCCCCTACCAAATGAATATATTTTGTTCCGATTCAGAAATTTATTTAGGAATTAAGTTTAAATGATATAAAGAAAGAAAGGGTTAATTAAATAACTCAAACAGTTTTAAATAAAAATTCTGGTATTAAATATTTTTATGAAACTGGAGTAAAAATTCAGGCCTTTCTATGTTAAACTTTAGTTTAAAATAATATTTGTTTTAAGAGTTAGGTTAGCCAATATAATATTGATTAATTATTGTAATTATTTTTCTTAGCTTTTTATAAATTCAGTCAATCACTGTCTTTTAAACATTTTCATTCGTCGAATCCGCCAAGTTATTAGTGTGTCGACTCGCAATAATATTAATATATAATAATTATTATTTAATAATAAAATTATATAATAATTATTATTATTACATTATTATTATTATTAGTAGTAGTAGTAGTAATAGTATTTTCTACAGATTAAACAAATATTGAAAAAAATTGTACTTAGTTTTTGTTACTACAATAAAAATAAAAGGGGGAAAAAAGACCTTTCTGTCAGATTTCTCTCTATTCTAAAAAAAATATACACCACCGCCGCCGGTGTAAATGAATTTTTTTGTGACCGGAGGTCTTTCCTCGCTAATATTAAGAAAACTACTACACACAAAAATATGAAAATTGGTAGTATTATAGAGAAATCTTATATAAACACGCTAAAGTAGACAATTTTTAAATCGAAGAACTATTTAAAGTGATTTTCAATGTTAAAGTCGGTCAGAATAGGTCCATTAAAAAAGTTTTTTAGGAACAAAGCTATGCATAGGTTGGTTGATTTTTGAAGGGCCGATTATCTACACGAGGGATATAGGCCCAAGGGGATGTGCCCTCCGGGGGGGGGGGGTCTTTCTATGGGAACCTAACCCGTATTTACGCATGGAAATCCAAGTTTTCGAAGAAAACCACGAAAACTCCGAAACGGTAAGGCCGACGGGCGCGATTGGGTTCGAAGCCAGCACCTCCCGTCTACCAGCTTCGAGAGCAGAACCTCTCAGCCACGCTATGCATAGGAGTTTAATATATGTTTCTAGGGATATACTTCTCAAGCTAGTGGTGTGAAAACTGCGCTTATTTTTTTTTTTAATTTTACTAATTTTATGAAGGGTTTTTTTTTCAATCTTTTATTCGAATTTTCATTATTTCAAGAGAATTCTTTTCTTATTTAGAAAGGGTAATTTTTTATGTTGATGCTAATTTGTAAAACAGCAGAAATAATTATATTGCCTCTCAAATAAGAAATGTATTTACACGTTACTGTTAAAAACAGAAATGAAACTTTAAAATAATAATAAAATGATCAATTGTTAAAAGCAGAAAATATGGAAAGTTATGTCATACAAATTGTATTTACACGTGAATATTAAAAAAGTAAGAAAATCTTAAAATAATTAAATTATTGCTCGCGAACCGCATTTAATGGGGACAAATACGTCATATGTAAAATTTATGTTGTCATATGAAAGATGCCTAAAATAATTAAATTATTATGCCTTGAAAAACTTTTAATAGGGAAAATTAGGTCATATATTTAAAAAGTTCAAATACTGATATTCCCAAACACTTTTAAATGGAATAATATATTTACACATGAATATTAAAAAAGTGGGAAAATAAAAGCTGTAATTAAATTTTTGCACACGAAACGCATTTAACCCTTTCAGGGGCGGTGGTATGTTTATGTAACCACTTAATTTTAATTCTCAAATGCGATAATGGCACCAAGATTTTTGCATTATTATTTTTTTTCATTTATTACATATGTGAAAAATCGCTTTTTGTTATTTGCAAATAAATTTATACGTAAATTATGGTGCCAATCATTCATTTCAACATTTTAGCAATGCAAGTGCTTTGCCCCTAAAAGGGTGAAAATTACATCATACATTTAAAATTATTTTCTTATGGACAATATTAATAGGATCTCACATTGCAAATCACATGGTGTACAAGTAGTGCGGCTAGCAAATAGCAAATTTGTTTATAGATTTCATCACTTGATGCAGCATAAATAAAGGTAATTGCATGCACAAAATACTTTCGATTTATTTTATAGCAATTGCTATTCGATAAATACATACTAGAAAATTCGTATCTACTTATTAATTAAAATAAATGATTTACATTTTAATAATAACATGGAAATGTGCATGATGATGCAATAAAATAGAGAAAAGAATTCATGCATAAGCTGTACTTGTTCCTGAAAATATTTAAAACTCGATCAAAACATGAAATATAAGCGAAAATTTTCAAAACGCAGTGCTTTTCAACCCCGTAGTTCTGAATGCTATTCCGAAGCAGACGAAAGAAAAGAAAAAAAAAATTGACACTGTTAACTATTTCATCAGGTGATGGTGGTACGTGGGGGGTCAAAATTAGCAAAATGTTGATAAAGTTATGTATGGACAGCCCCCCCCCCTTCCTCTCCCCGAAAGTGGCTACCTTCTGTCACGATTGCTCAATTGATTTGCAATCTTAAACTGAAAATATCTTCAGGTATTGACATTCACAAACTGGGAAATCGTGCGGTGATTTCCAATCTTTGGTAAAAGCAAAGGAAATTTCATAAAATCCGTTAAATTTGGAGCTTATTTTGAAGTAAACATTTTAGTAAAATTCATAATTTACATTATATAATGTAATAATAATAAGACACGGCATAAAATAATTAATTAAAAAGAACACAATTTCGAAGCAAATCGGTATGTTCTATCTAAATTATATATACCATGTACCTACATATAGGGTGGTTCGTCAGTAATTGACCAGTAGGAAATGATTTTTTATTTCTGAATTCTACAATGGAAAAGAAATATGCAACTGCTGACGGAATTTCATTTTTCAACAATTACCGTAAATATAAATAATGCAGAAAATGAAATAAGGAAAAGCTTCCGATTTACTAAACTAATATTTTCTTTATATTTAGGAAATTTGCAGAATAATGTTTTAATAATTTTGTTAGAAGAAAGTATCTGGATAAATTTCTATTAAACAGTAACCGTGAAAATATGGTACTAAGCATATGAAATTAGTCTCGCATTATTTGAAATGTAATATCACGAGAAAGTGCTTTTATATATTTTTTTATATTTTTATTAGAAAAAAAATAGCTAGATAAATTTCTGTTAAATAGTTAATAACAGTGAAAATATTGTATTAATAATGTGAACTTAGCCTCACATTATTTGAAATACAACATCAAGAAAAATGCAGGAAGAATGCAGTAAATCAGTGTTAAAAATAATAGCAATCATATTCAATGTGCAGTACATGTTCTTGTTGTTTGAGCGCGAAAAGTGAAAATTTCTGGAGCTTGTCTTGATCTTATTTCATTTCTCATAAAGCAAGATCAATCTCTTCCAAACTTTATTGCAATATTTTCACTTTTCTAAGGTTATTAAAAGAAAGGAGAGAGAGTAAACATATTTTATGGGGGGAAAATATTTAAAAAAATGAAAAATTACTGAAACATTGTAATCCAAACTGGCTGCTTTCTGACATATTCACAAAGTTATTGTTAATGCAACAAATGCATTAGTGATTATTAGTATTAGTGTAAACAAGTGTATTAGTGTGTAGTTTATGTTAATGCAAAAATTGTTCTTCATGAACTAAGAAATCGAACAGCATTTTTCATCTTTTTATAAAGACAAAAATATTGCGGAATATGCCGTCCAAGTTTGTGTTTTAAGCCTATTTTCGGGATTCTACAGCCCGGGAAAGCTTGTTTTTAGAAAACAATTAATTAGAACTTAATATGATATACAATCATCGAAAATGCAAAATGTTGTTTGATTTTAAATTATCTCAATAGTAATAACTGATATTTCCATGCATTTATGCATAAAATGAGTCGGTGAATACGTCAGTTTTGAGTTGCTGAGTTGTGAGAAAAAAAAAAAAAACGCCTTAAGTGTTATAGTCGTGCATAAAATTTCTAATTCTAAAGTAACGCATTTCAGAGGTGAGGGGGGGGTGGGGGGTATGAATTAGCAAGTACGGAACATTTTTAATCATATGTTTTATTTCAAGGAATTATTACATGATAATATCTTGAAAATTAATTACTTTACTATTTCGATTCATTCAAATGTATAAATTATCGTCAAAATAAGAGAATTTTCATCTTTTATTAACAGATTACCGATATTTCACTGCAAGAATATGGTATTATCAAATTGTTTCACCCACAATAATAGTATTGCAAAGAGTAATTTTTAATAGAATTATAATCCATCATAACATTTGTAAGTTTAAATCACATGCTGCTAATTATTAGAAAGTACCTCGTAAATTATGCGCCATATAAGTATTGTGTTAGATCAACTGTTTTTTTTTCCTCAATCCCCTCCCCCCCCCCCCTCCCCCCTTCTTCTTTTTTAAGAACAACTCTAATACAACATTTCTCCCTTTTTTGTAATTTAATGTTCCAAATTTTATGATTAAAATAATTTCTTCTTTTAATACAGGCTTTTTTCTACAACCAATAACATATATAGTGAGTCTAAAGTCAGGTTTGTATGCATATAGTATGAAAATTAGCAAAAATTAATGAACAGAACATATCTGGTTCCCTGAAGAGTTTTCTTAAAATATTTGTTAACGCGAATAAACACTATGCAGACTATATGATACAACTATGAGAACACAAAATAGATAAAAAATATTCAACATTTAGCCTAAAATAGTTTCATTTTTTTTAATGGGCATATTTATAACAATCTCGTAAGATGCTTTTAAAGGATTTGATCATGTTATAAAAGAAAATCAACTCGATTTATTTTTTAAGAGCTGTTACTAATTATGTTTAAATTATAAATAATTTAAATTTTCTACAAAATTGACTGTAATTATTTAATTTAAATTATTTTCGGATGAAGTATTATTACTTATGTAATGGTTGTTCCTATCAAAAAATATGCATGTATTTGTAATAGGAGGCATTTAAAAAAACAAATACACAAGGTTTAAATAAAAGAAAAACTCGTTCTTGCTTAATACACATTTTACTTGCAATTAATTTCAACGTGTCTTTTAAATCTATTAAAATATGCAACAAACCAATATAAAAGTTGTATAATCTTGCATTACACTGTACAGTACATTTTCCTTTCTTCATTTGTATGATGCAGCTGTAATATGCGTTTATGGAAATAATTTGATGAATTAGGGGATTACGATTGGGAAGCAAAGAGATCCTGCGATATTAACAATTATCTTACATTTACCGTCTAATAAAAGCGTACTATTATGCACATATTTATGCAAATATTAGAGAATTTTCGAACTGAAAAATAGCAATAAAAATCTTGAACATTTCACACACCATTACAGACAACGTAGAACGCGTTAGTGTAAGATAAGTTTCAATTTCATCAGACTTCGGTGCATAGGATTTATTTGACAGAAAATTAAAGTCATAAAAATTTAATAAGCAGATCGTGAAAATTCTTATGTTCAATATTTCGCAAAAACTAACATCCAAATACATGAAACAGTGCAGTGCAACTGAGACGTATTTGTGGTTCGCAGTTTCGCAGTAGCACCTAAACTAGAGTCCTGGGTGGGCCCGGTCGTACTCGATCTGAAACCACCAAAATAATTTTCATCAACCCGCAACCCGACCCGAACCCGAAATGAAATGGAAGTAAATCATGTTTACTTTCCTAAATCTAGAATTTATCTCTTATACCAATCTTAAGTTTTATTATAAAAAAAAAAAAAAGGACAAATCTATATTTTTACTATTTAAATATAGTAAAACTTCTAAATCTTGGACACTCCGGGATTGTTGAATAAAAGTCCTACATCGGATCGGGCCGGGTTGTCCCTAATTTTCTTTTAGGTAGATTTCTTATGAAATACTACCTATTACATTATCCCCTACGTAGGAATTTCTGAAAAAATTTTGCATATCTACACCGATCATGACCCATAGAAACCAAAACCAACCTCAGTAAAAAAACTTTATACATATATAATATCACTTTTTTATGGACACGATAACTTCCGTAATTCTACACAAATTTCTTCCAAACTGATGCATAAAATCAAGGGGCATAAAATCTCGGTCAAGTTCGTTAATGGGCAAAATCGGACCAAGGGGATGGAAAGTTTTGTGAAAACCGGAAAAATGCCATAATTTCTTAATTTTTGTACATATCAAATTAGTTTAAAGTTTTTATTACTTCTAAAAATAAGGCCAAAATTTTATATATCACAGATTATTGATAAAATTAAAAATGGGCTCCAGGGGCGCAAAAAGATTTTCCGCCCCTTGATTTTATGTATCAGTTTGGAAAAGATTTGTGCAGAATTACGAAAGTTATCGTGTCCATAAATAAGTGATGTATATATATAGATATAGTTTTTTGGGGGGTGGGGTGGTTTTGGGTTCTAGGGGTCATGATCGGTGTAGATCTGCAAAAAATTTTCCGAAATTCCAACATAGGAATGATCCCAATAGGTAGTATTTCATACGAAATTGACCTAAAATCATCGTTTGAAGGGTGTATTCAAATCCAAACTGCTTATTTTCTGACTCATTTTTAAATTCATTTTTGCTCTCAAAAGCATCCAATTGGTAGATTCTCTTATTCAGATACTATATAATGTATCGTAATGGTCAATTTTTTGATAGAGATAGAATATATTTCAAAAAATGATGTCAAATTGGGCATTTTGAATCGAATTTCCCGAAGCGATTGTGTTGGAAACGAAAAATATTGTCCTACTGAGAAAATAATTGTTTATAAATGAAGTTTTAATTAATTGAAAGAAAATTGAAAACACAGGTCACTTATAAATATCTTCAAAAATCACGTCCGCAAGTTTCATATTTTTTCTTTTAAAAATGAATTTGAAAATGTGCCAGAAAATTCAAAGTTGTTGAGCATGGGAAAATATTTTTTTTAATACCGCCTTAACATGATTCTGATAAAATCAGCTCTGATACAAAAATGAACTAAAAACTCGTCAACAGCGGTCAGATAAAATTGTTAAAGTGTGTTTATCTCTAATCATGATTTAGTTTTTGTTGTTGACATTAGCACTTAACTTCGAAATCTACCTGCGCCTGTAGGCCGAACCGAAAGAGATTTTTTCCAGGTTGGGGTGATTCTTATTTTCTTTCTGCGAGTCGGGTTCAACTTAGAATAATTTTTGCGTGTCATATTAATATTTCTTGCAAGCAGTCAGGTTGTTAGAATTTTCACAAAAAGTTTAAGCAGAACTATGCTTCAGATGAAAATGAATTTTTAATATGCACTACTTTTATTGTCAGTACCGAATTAAGGCGGCACACGTTGGTTGTGTTTATGACGGCCAATTATTAGCACGAGGGTATAGGCCATAAGGTGGAGAGTGCCCTTATTGGGTGTCTTTCTAAGGGAATCTAACCCGTATTTACGCTTGGAAAACCAAGGTTCAAAGAAAACCACGAAAACTCCGAACGATTAGGCCGACGGGCGTGATTGGGATCGAACCCAGCACCTCCCGTCAACTAGCTTCGAGAGCAGAACCTATCGGCCACAGTACTTTTGAGTTTGTCGAAACGATAAAAAACATCGCCTTTTTCAATGTATCAAAACACAAATAATATGGAATTAAGATCCCTTTCTGCCTAAAGCATATATCCTTGGCTATATTATCCAGAAAAATAAATGCTGTATATACAAAATTGATATTTAAATTTAAAAATTTAACTCACTGATGCGTGAATTAAAATTATTAATTGGTGCGGGCATGATAAAACTCTAAATTATGCATATAGAAAACAATTTTTGTACAAAATAGAATCACAACACACCTACTTCTAAAGTAAAACCATAATATATACAAAAAGGTTTAAAATTTAATTTTTGCACAAAAGAAGAAAAAAAAAAGTAAGTTTTTCAATTGCCAAAAAAACTAAATAAATAAATAACCAAAATATGTGATTTTTTTTTTGTTTTAGCATAAAGACTATAAAGAAATGGATATTTGGTTAATTTTCTAAAGCTGTGGCTTGCATAGTTTGAAAGTAATAATAAAGTAAAAATAATACAGTTAATTAATTCATATATATATTATGCGGAACTCTCTGAGCGCGAGTAATACTCGCTCTTGGTCGTTTATTTTGAAGAAGTTTCCTTTTTTTTTTTTTCAATTCACCAATAAGAATAAATTATTTGTAAAATGCCTTAAATTAAGATTCAAGGTGTAATAAGCCACTCAAAAAACCTCTTGAATCTAGTTATAAAGCTGTTCTCAAATACATACTTACTGCTTTCTAATACAATCAAAGAATTTAGGATTATTTGTATAATTTACGAAATTTGCAGAAATTTTTATTTGGATATCAAGAAATCCCAATACATTTTTTTTCTATAAAGACAAATTACCTTTCATAAAATAGTTTCAAAGTCGATTTTCAATCAATTATAACTCAATATGTAATAAATTTATCAATAACTGAAATCCACTGTTTGATTCCAAATCATTTGCATAGTTTGGCTCCTAATTTTATGCTTTTAATAAGATAAATAAATGAACTGTCCGTCAACAATATTGAAAGATTTTAAATTATTGAGCGTTATTTTTTTAAATCAGCATCGATGGTTCAGCATTAAGAACTGTATTTTAATTCAAAAACGATAAAAAAAAAAAAAAAAAAAAAAAAAAAACAATTTTGTCTTTATTTCGATTCGTTATATAAATAGTTAAACAAAAAGATGTTTACGAAATCTTTTTAACAGGAAAAGTCTAAGCACGAAGATACGCGGGAGAAAGATGGATTGGTGTTTTGGTGATTTGAAACATTATACTTATTGAGTAGGGTTACTCCCTAATGACATTCACTAATGGATTTCTGGTTTTGGGGGAGATTTGAAATAGTTAAGTTTGCAGGAGAAACAAAATGGCCGGCTTGGTATTTTTTTTATCCTAAAGTACATCGAAGACGACTTCAGGTCCCTTCCTAACGGAAGTACTTGATCGATCACTTGATTGACATTGATGGATCTAAATTCGGCAGGTTAGGAAAACATGATTTTATTCAGTCTTGACAAACTGAAATGAGGATACATTGATTGACATTAAGAAAAGGTAATTAGATGGTCGCATTATCCTAATGAGCTAAGTTAGTTATCGTATTTATTCATTTACACTACGCGCCCTTTTTTCTTTATTATTGGAAATAATAGGTAAGTGCGCGTATTACTCGCCGTCAGACGGTTCGTATAATAAATATATTAAATGACCTTGTTCGAAGTTTAAAATTGGCTTTGTGCTAAGCGCGTTTCGAATGGAGGTCGCAAAGTTGCAACCCCACCTTGGTCCGTGCCGCGCTTATCCAGATAGATTTTTAATTAACCTTTAAAGACACGGGTGACGTATTGAGATGCGCCACTCAACGCAAACTATTCGCGAATCCCAAAGTAATTACGTGATTAATTCTAAGTTAATTAGTCTGTTTTTAACAATTGGACGTTTATTGCTTTTAAACTACTGGGCATTGCGTTGCACAAATATATCATTAAAAGTTGTTACTAGGCTTTCACAACCGATGGCGTACGCTCGTGTCTTCATGTATGTTTAAACCGTCCGTTTCTTTAAAGGTTAATATCTTGGCTAATTACAGACTTTCTTTTTTCGAAAATCATTATCAATAATCTTTTTATACCTACACAACAATAGGTACAGTCGTGGGGGAAAAAAAGTACACACCTCATACTAACTCTACAAAAAATTATCGTAGAAGAAAGTTATTGGTACCACACGATTGGTAATAAAGTCTACTTTTAAATGATGCATACAAAATTTGCTTATGGGGCTATCTACATATTAAAACGAACCATAACTCTGTTTTTTTTTTTCAGTAGCAGTACACAATTCTGACAGCATAAATGAACTCTACACCCTTCAATTAGCTAAAAACAATTTTTTATGCAATTCGTACAATAAGTTTCCGAGAAATTAATTATTTTTAAAAAGAGCGTGTTTTAGGGGCTGTATCCAAATTGACATTCGGTACTCGATTGTTGACCGAGAGAGCTCCCTTTTTGATCAAGGCATCTTAAGCGTACTGCTAGATTACAGGATAGCATAAGAAATGTCAAAATATCTAGTCACTTCTATCATAGACGGCCCCTTAAACCATCATTTTGTCGTTTTTTAAGCATAATTTGAAAACTACTTGGAAGAAAAATGTCAAATTTTGCATTTCTATAAAGCAGGACTTAATAAATATAAATCCATCAAAAAAATTGTAGGTTGCAATTCAGAAATTTTTCGAATGTTAATTTCAGAATTCATGTCATAAAATTATAGAAATTGCAAATTCAACGTATTTATGTTTGGGTATTTTAGTATTATTACTGCACAAAAAATTAGCACTTTAGAAGTATAATTTCAGGAGATATTATTAAAAATATGAAAATGTAATTTAACATTAAAAGCACTAAATTTTGAATGTTTATAATTCAAAAACTTATCATTCAAATGACTTGAAATTTGGTGTCTAGGCATAATTTGAACCGAAGATTTGAAATATCGTGTTAAAATTGGATATTGTTATTGAAAAAAATGAAGTTTGGGTTCGTTTTAAAGTGTAGATGGCCCCCTAAGCAAATTTTATATACATAATTTAAAAGTAGACTTTATTTCCAATCGTTCAGTACCAGTAAATTTCTTCTGCGATAATTTGTTGAGGAGTTAGAACGGGGTGTTTACTTTTTTTTTTCCAGGACTGTACCTCGAGCGCCCCTTAACTCCCTTGCTGAGCGCCCGCAAAGTGAAATTTGTATGTGAAAATGCGATACAGTAAACTTCCGATTATCCGTCACTCACGGGACCGACGGGATAGCGGATAATCGAAATAGATGGATAATCGATAGTAGTACAAGACCATTATTAAAATCGCATTTTTATTTGCTGGTTTATAAATAACAATATTTGAATGCCTTTTATTATTAGCTGTGTATTCGTGAATGAAAAGCACAATTAATATTAACAAATAAATTTATAAGACAGTCTTACATAGGTAAGTGTAAGTATAAAATACCCGTTTTCATCCAAAATAGTTCGTTATACATTTTTCTTTGCGTTTTGCTTGTGCTTTTACTGCAGCAAGATTATGAATTTTACGTAATAAAAGTACTTGGGTTGCATCTGCTTCTTCTTGTAGAATAGTACCGCCTCACTCGGGTTCATTTTTCTTGTGAGTTTTTATTGTTCGTTTCTGAAAAAAGAAAAGAGAAAAGGGGGGGGGGGGATGGCGATTAACCGAAGGTGGCGGTTGATCGAATGACGGATAATCGGAAGTCTACTGTAATTTCAAAAACTGTGTCACATAGGGTAATCGCTGTAGTTTTCCTGTAAGTTTTAAATAAACTTCTACTACCCCTAATTTTTTCATAATTTTAGTTCCAATAGATTCGGAAATAGAGGGAGGCGGGGGGGGGGGGGGCATATATTTTTGCATTACATTTTCAACGATATATCTGAAAATATAATACCTAAAATTAAAACAAATGTATTTTTGAGTTCGGTGTTACGAGAGTTTTCACATGATATTCCACACGATATATATATATATATATATATATATATATATATATATAAAACAAAGATTTTTATTTTCAAGTCACTTAATTAACCCCTACAATTTTTTCTAAATATATTTGTGAATGGTTAATAATCTGTAAATATGTGGGTCAATGGCCTTTGTTATTTCTGCCAAATTTAAACTTTCCACGTTCCATAGTATATAATGTCTCATGTATTTTGATGGCAAAAATTCTTGGAATTCGAACAAAATTCCTTAACTCCTTGGGGACAAGCGACCGGTATTTGCGCCGCGTAAGGTGCTCAGAATCGGGGATTATTCTCACCAGTAAATTTTTATTGTAAATTTTGCCATTTTTAATCCGAGCATTTTCTCGATTCAATAAGGCAAAAATTTCAGTTTTAAAAAACCGGTGATTAAAGATTAAAAACTCTGTAAAAGACGCTCGCGTCGAAGGGGTTAAAATACCTGATTCAAATAACACCAACAATAATAACAATGCTAGTAAAAGCCATAAATTTCTGTATTTACAAAAACTTGTATATTTGCGGAACCATAAAATACCCATAAAACTTAAGCTTTCTGCAACATATAATTTTCTCATATTAGAAACTTTGTTTTAAAACATGTATTAACACCAAAAATATAATACTACTACATAGTAAGTTATTAGAAATTGTGAAAGGCGGAAAACATAAGATCTTTATTGCATACTTGCGTTTATTTTGTTTTCAGAGAATGTCCCGAGAGAATTTTCCGAATAGGATGGAAAAGAGGACAATGCCGCTTTCAAACGGAAAGTGTTATATTATGCTAAGCAAACGGTAACACAGCTACAGTAGGAAAATTCGATGTTTAAAAATTGCGTACGATTATGGAGGAAGGAAGAAGAAAAATCAAATGAAGGCTCCACCCCAGAAGTTATTTAGAAAGCATGTATGGTTTCATATGGTTGCCGGAAATATTCCGTGTACAGTGCGCAATCCCGCTTTTTAGCCCAAAATTTCAGAGGGGAAAGTGCGCATTTACGCACCAGTAAATACAGTAATGCATGTGCGTTAAAATGATCAGTAATCTCTATAGAAGGCGACATATTTTGGTCACCTTACTTGAAAAAACAACTCTATTTCTAAAAATTTGTGACACTTGGGCGCCTTACTTGAAACATCAACTCTAGTTCTAAAAATTTGGGACACATGGTCAGTTTACTTGAAACATCAACTCTACTTCTAAAAAATTGGGACACTTGGTCACTTTACTCAAAACATCAGCTCTATTTCTAAAAATTTGGGACACTTTGTCACCTTAATTGAAACATCCTCTATTTTTAAAAGTTTGGGATACTGTGGCACCTTATTTGAAACATCAACTCTATTTTAAAAAAATGGGACACTTGGTCACTTTACTTGAAACATTAACTCTATTTCTAAAAAATTGAAACACTTGGACACCTTACTTGAAACATCAACTATATTTACAAAAACTGGGGACACCTAGGCACCTCATTTGTACAGGGTTTTTTTAAGGACAAACTTTAAGATGTATTAAAGCAATACTACAACAAACAATTTTTGTATAGAAAAGCAATGTTGCAATGCGCTTATTCAGTCAGGAAATATAGGTGTTTTGCTGCTATCCCAGCCCGAATTTTCGTTAATAATTTTAACAATAATGAAAATAATTTAAAAGAATTTTCAACGGACTTCTTTTGTGCGAATTGAAATGATATCATGAAAAGTCATCAAAATGACCATCAACCACACCCAAATGGCGCTGAACTAGATGATCCTTATTTTGAAATATCGTTGACAACATTGCGGTGTCACCGACCGAATTACTTCTTACTTCCAATACTTTGCATGGTTTCATCGAATGAGAACAAAAGATCAATCAATTTACAATCAATCAATCAAACAATTTTTTAAGGTAATTTGTGACGAACTAACCAGATTACCAGATGTATTTTATCTCTTTCAAAAGTGAAAAATTTATCCAAACATAATTGTTCCCTTTTATTTAAAATTGTTCACTTAGCAACTGTTCACTTTTATTTAAACTTTTATTTAAAATAAAAGTTAACACAAACAAATCCTTTTACATATGTAAAACTTCCAAAAAATTTGTTTGAAATTAAATTCAATTAAATACTATTTTGCTGACCTTTTAAATGACTTCTAGAACATTTCTTCATTTCTTTCCATTCATGACTTCTAGAAGACTTTTGCAAAATGTGATCTCAAACTCGATTTTCTGAAGATGGTAAGCGAAACTATTCATATTTTTGCATAAAAAGTACTTTTAGTAAACTAAGTTTGTCATATCTGCAAGTGCCCGGATCTAAAAATCTATCTAAGAATCTAAAAGTATAAGGCAGGGAGTTAGTATAATGATAATAATAACATCTTATTAATTGTCGGAAATAAAAATACTTGATATGTAGGAAACTTCAAATGTTGGAATTTTTCCCTCTCATTTGGAAGGATTTTAGGAAATTCAATTAAATAAAAGCGGAAGTTTTATTTCCGTAAAATTTAGAAAGTGTTAACTATTCATACATTTTTAAATACTTTCTAACACAGATGAAAAATATTTATGAAATCGGTTCGTCTGTCTGCCGCCTGTTCATGCTCTAACTCTCGAAAATATACTCGGATTACTATGTAATTAATATAAGTTATTGAGGCTTACTATGGCATGTTCTCTATTGAAAAAGGAGTATGTAGCCTTTATAGTTGGCTTACAGGGACACTCAAAAGAATTCCGTTACATTTATTGTCTATATGGAGGAAAATCGTTTTCGGTGATAATGATTGTAATGTCACGACAACTGATAATGGCACCAGAATTTTTATATACAATGTTTATTAAACACAAAATCCTATCTACACAATATTTACACTTGGAGAGAACTATGTACATTGTTATAATTGTTTATGGACAACAATACTTCCACTAAACTACACATCTTGCTTCCAAAACGAAACCAATTTTTCCTCGGATGCATTCTCGCATCCTACACATAACTGAAAAACCACCACTACTACCCGGTCTCCTCTCTTCACTTCCATTCACTTACCGTTGGGGCGACAGTCTCTTCACTTCACTTAACTTTAGAAAAAGGTTAAAAAGAGGGTGGTTGCGTGACAATGATGTTACACTGTATCAAATATACAGTAAAGCACTGTTTATCCGTTTCTTATTTATACTTCTTTCACATTTATACGTTGTTTCACTGCCGTCTCAATTTATCCCTATGTATTTTAATATTGCAAATATTCGTTTATACGACGCATAACTTCGAGTATAAGTCATTCCTTTCATGCCGTAATCGATTTTATCGGAATTTTTTCCGAATGTAATGCCGATGTAATAACATAGAAATTATACACAAGTGATGAACTGATAGAAAACAGGTTGCCGAATGCTCATTTAAGTAGTGATTAGTGAAGAAGAATAAGAAAGTGAAGAAATTATCCCACCTTCTTTCAAATATGCGTTGGACTGCATTGACACAGCAAATTTTTTGTTTTTCTCTATACTAGTGACAAAACTTTCCAGGAACTTAACTATATTCCATACATAATGATTTTGCTTAGGTCTCAATTTAAACGTCAGGCGTCGATTAAATATTATTTTAATTAAAATCTGTTTGTATAACTTCCATAATGGAAAAAAATGTGTAATTCAAGGTGTGCAACTGATATAAGGTTTGATAATTCTCACTTTTATTTTAAATTTTAGAAACGATTATTTAATATATATTTTTAATATTTTAACTTTTTTTCAATATACAGTGCATCTTAAACAACCGAAAATAGCAGCAAAATTAAATTTGTATGATTGCAGTATTGTATTTCTAAAGTCAAAGATTTTACACCTTAGGCGACCTCAATTTCGATTGTACATCTTACTCAGCTATACGTCATTTTAGAACGGTCCCCTGAAAGACGTATAATCGGTGCTTTACTGTATAATGAAACTGGTATACATCACTGCGGTGCACTACAAGATGCTTATACTGTAGAACAGAGTGTGCAAACCATTTATATTTCATTTACAGGGACACGCAAAAGAATTCGATCACTCTATGAGCGATAATTACTGGAAGTGTGTTTTCAATTGTGGTATATATTTTTAAATTTAGCGTTTTTTGCATATTACTACACTGTTAAAAATATCCCTGTAAAATTACGGGCAGAGAACGACAGCAGAGATTCCAGTCATACTCCGTAAAAGAAATTCCATGCCCATCATTTTGTGTCAACATGTACACCCTAGCGGAGGAAAATGTATGGGGTCGTACCGTATTTTTGCTAAAAGATGGGCTACAGCTGCAATAATATGTGAATTGCCCTTAATTTTCTAAGTACTTAAAAATATCCCTATAAAATTACGGGCAGAGACCGGCAGCAGAGATTCCAGTCATACCCCGTAAAAAAAAATCCATGCCCATCATTTTGCGAAGCAAAGATAAATTTCACTTCAAAACACAATAACACTTTACTAACTGTTCCATAGAACGTAGCACGTTAGATAATCATCACATAATCGCTTTTTTGGCGGGTTAAAAAATATGTTACGGTCGTAGTTAAGTGACATTATCTTTGAAATACGACTAAAATGAAAGGTTACACCCTAGCGGAGAAAAATGTATGGGGTCGTACCGTATTTTTTTAGTGGATCAGACCGTTTTTCATCAAATAAGGTTGTTGCCTGTGAAAATTGAAGAGCAAACGCTCATAAATTTACAGTTTTTTCTGAGAGTGTAGCGTTGCACGAAAGAATTCGGCTACATTTTTTCTTATTGACGGAAATTGCTGAAGAAGAACTTTCAACAACGAGCGTCTTCTAAATTGTTTACTTTGACGTCACTTTTCTTCTTATTAAACGACGAAGTTTTTGTATTATAGTATTCTGAATGTGTAGGAAAGTGTTCCATAATCTATGTTTGATGCATGATTTTTATTTCTTGATTATTGTTTGTTAAGATTTGAAATGTGTCATTTTTTAAGTATCAAGCTCACCAGAAAGAAGGACTTACAAAAGTTAGTAATAAGAAATACTTAGTCTGGATTCTAGTAAATGGATTTGTTTTGGTTAAAATAAACAAGCCGGAAATCATACGTCAAACGTGGCAAAAGAGGTGTGTTCATACTATAAATTTTAGAAATATTGAGATCTTGGTGCAATAGCTGTTGCACTCTTACGCAAAAAATCATGAATATAAAATTTATTACGATTATTATATTAAATTCAGTAACATTGAAATAACACGACTCCATCTTAAATAGGACGTAATCACCATGGCAACCTACCAATCATGGGTTATCATTGAATTAATGACGTATGATAGGATTTAATAGAATGAAGAAAACTTTTATTCGTTTCTTTTTAAGTTTTGATTCGATTTTCATAAAATTTGAAATGACTCGACAAAATTCTACAGCAATTATATATATTAAATTTCAAACCATTCGGTTGGGTAGTTTTTGCGCTGTTATATGCTGATAGATAGACGGACAGATCAGACGACGACTATAAGTGCTACGTATTTATATAATTACGAACTCACCTAATAAATGGGGATCTAAGCAAAAGGGGGAAAATCCTCCATCGACCCCTCCATAACAAGTACCCTCATTTTGAAAGCCTCATTAGCATCGGTTGACTTAACACCGTTACGCTCTGTCGGAACTTTAAATCTCATTAAAAACTGATATAAATTTGAGTTAATACGTCTATTAATAAAAGAAGATTTTTGATGTCATACAAAATACTTTATTTTTATATTCTTAGGAAGCGCAGACAGTTCTACGAAGCTAAATGTTTTTAAAAATGGATATTTTCTGAACTATTTAAAAAAGGATAGCTTTGAAATACAGTCGGGCCTCGTTTTCTCGACACCCGGTTTTCACGTCACTCCGCTTATCACGTCAGTTTTGCAAAGTTTCGATTTTCTGTATATGGTTTTAATGTAAATAAACTCCGGATTTTACGTCGTTGAATAATTTTCAACTCCGGATATCCCGACGGTTTAGGAAAATTATCCATTTTTCATAATCCATCTTATAAGCACGGAAATTAAGTGGTAAGAAATGTCTTAGCCAAACTTTTCACAAAAGTGTCTATAATGACTATTGACATAAATGAGAAATTTTACTTTAACCCTTTATCTGAATAAATAAACTCACACACTATGTATGACCCACTTAAGCATATCAGTCTACTCGCGGTCTTTTTGTTCTGGCCAGACGGCGCTTTCTTGTGGTTACACGGCGTTTTTCATCCAACTAAAACCAAACAATTGCATTGCTTTGAAATGATCAGAAATTATCTAACATCCATTTCTGAAGCAACTAATATTGATTACAATTCATTGTATAATATTGACAAAAGAACTGTAGGAAGTACATCTAAGCAAACCTTAATTCATCCATATTTCATGTAACAATAAATAAACAAGTCATCATAAATCTGATTCTTATTCTTTTCAATTTTGTTTTGTGTTTATTTTGTTTAATAATAATGTTTTATTACTTAAAACTGCAAAACCAGTTGTGAATTTAAAATTGTCCTAAATTAATTAAATATACAGCTTTTTATAAACATTTTTTTCAGCTCCGGTTACCGCGACACTCCGCTTATGACGACACTTTTTTCTGGACGTTAGAGTGTCGGGATAACGAGGTTCAACTGTATATTATTTTTTTAATTAATCTATTTTTGTAAATATTTTGCAACAAGTCTTTCTGACGGGTTATAATCTTCCAATGTTCTACCAATTGAGAGCAATTGGGAGAACACTGTTCCCTGATTCGAATCTTGGCCTGAACACTTTTTTCACTCAGTTAGAAAAAATACATCTCGTATGATTTATTTACCAATTAGAATAATTGTGTTGAACTTAATAAAGTGAAATTAAATATCCAATGTTTCTTAGAGTTCCATTACCTGCGATTTATTCTGTCGAGTTGATTCAGATATCAGACCAGATATTATAATCAACAAGATTCTCTGGATGAGAAAGGTCCACCAGATTCGTCCAGGATAGCTCAATTGGTAAAGCATTAGGTTCCTGGTTCGAATCCTGGCATGAACATTTTTTCACTCAGTTGAAAAATTAGAATTAGTATGATTTATTTACCAATTAGGATAATTGTGTTAAAATTAACATAATCTAAGTTATTTTGAAACAAAAAAATCAATACGACTTCATTGGCTGGTTTCTTAATAAACTACTTGCTTTCAATTGTGCATAAAACTAATATTGTTAACAGTGCCTATTTTTTTATTTACTTATTGAGCGACATTTCGCAGGTTTCAGCGAGAGTGATTTGGCACGAAAAAGTATCTTTGGTAACAACCATATTCAAGTTAATCTATATTCTTGCCATTCGAGTGTCTTTATAAATAAAAGAATGGTGGCATACGCACATGGTGAATGCTCAGATGAGAAGTTTTTATCTAAATTGCTCTAACCCACACCTCAGAACATGACAATACTCTCCTGGACAAGTTTTATTAAACGAGTGACACAAGTGGACAAACATTAGTTTGGCGATAATGGCAGGCT
Source organism: Maratus speciosus (assembly GCA_963932465.1). Classification (NCBI taxonomy): domain Eukaryota; kingdom Metazoa; phylum Arthropoda; class Arachnida; order Araneae; family Salticidae; genus Maratus; species Maratus speciosus. The sequence goes on from OZ010792.1 coordinate 461,661,275, forward strand.
CGTCAGGTTTTTGTCCAAAATCCTCTCGAATCATCTCATTTAATTGCTCGTATGCCGTCACTATCTTATGTATAAAAGCATTCTGTGTTCGTCTAAAATCCTTTCGACCCATCAAATTTTATTTCTTGTATGCCAACTCTCTAAATTTTACAAGGCAATCGCTCAGGTTTGAAACGGAGTAGACAATCCCTTATAAAAGTATTTGCGTTGTCCCTGTAAAATATATATGTATATATTCACGCTACGATGAATCTTTTTTAGCTTAAATCCTTCTCTGATGTACTAGAATTGTAGTGTAAAAAGTTACATTCAAACCTGTTCAGTGGTTGTTGTGAAAATTCAGGACATATATACATGCATGTATACATATACACACACTAAAAAAACAGAAGCATCTTCTTCTTATTTATTTTATTTTTATTTTTTAAAACACTTAAAAGGAAGCTGTCATCACGGATTTAATAAATCTATTTTAATGAGCGAATCCTTTATAAATTTCATATTATTACTACAGAAATTTTCTAATATATTTCAAATATTTACGGGTAAATTTTTTGAGGAGAAATTCCTCTTAATTCGGGACATAAAAGGGTTAAAGAAGAAAAGAAGAACTGTGTATTAAGTAAAATTTAACAATTCATCCCACATTCAATACGGAATAGTACTTAAAAAACCATTATTACGATATCTACTATGCACTGAAAGTATTTTAACTAAAATTTATATCTACGATACAATAAAATTGTTTAATCTTGCAGCGGACCCACTGGCGCAAATTTTATTACAAACTTAACGGAAACTTTGTTCTCACAAACAGCACCCAAAATGAAATTTAATTCTTATTAATGATATGTAGGATTGCTCTTATGTCTCTGATCACTGGTATAAAAAAATGTGTACTTTTAACAGCCTAACAACTCTCCGCAAAAAAATAAAATAAAAAGGTTACGCGACCGTTCGTGCAAAAAAATTGAACGCACCCACTAAAAGGTTAAATCAATATAAGGGCGTGAATTTCAAAACTCGCCTTATCTAGAAAATCAGATTTTGCAATATCGCGAAAAATCTCTGACAGCGTCCATTGGTTTTCATTGCAAACCTAGATTTTGCAATGCAAAAAATACAGGATAAAACTAGTTTTTTTGCAGATTGTACGAGTATTTTTTCGTAGTATTTTTTCGATGCAGTTTCACCAATAGAATACATTGATAGAGGCGGTGTTTTGAAAATCACGTCCAAATATAGAGAAAGTCATGACACATAAAAAATATCTTGAAAAATCAAACAAATTTTGTATAAAAACGCAGATTTCGCTGAGTCTCAAAAGGTAACAGCCGTAGTAACGAACGAAGGCGTAATGAACTCCCTATACTTGTCTCAGCCATATTCATATACTTGCCAATCTTCTGGGTTTTATAAAATCAAATCAACACTATTTGAAACAGAAAAATTATTTAACGAAATGTTTCTTGTGACTTCGAAGACATTTTGCCGATGAGGTTGAGGCCAACTACCACCCATCCCTGGAGCATAGCATATGTAAGGTATTAATGTGGAAATCAAGTACCTCAACTAGCAGCAAAAAAGAGGAGAATAGGGGTGGGGTGGAGAAGCTACCAGGACTGGAAATTGAGCTAATGGGAATAGGGAAAAATATAAAGAAAGTTTAAGGTGTAGGATACCGTTAAACCTACAAAATTTTCGATTTTTTTAAAATACATATTTTGATTTAGTAATCATTTCTGAACAATATCCAAAAAACCGCATTAAAAAAATTCCCATTAGTTTACTAAATATTGCCATATGTTGCCATAATTAGTTTACTAATTATGGCAGTTTTATTAAGACTACATATTAAGACTACACAGGATAATTAAACTTTGCGTTGCGTTTATTCAAAACGATGAATGTTGATACTGCGCGCAGTGTTACTAAAAAACTATGCATCGCAATCAAAAGAAATTTTCACCACATATTCATTTCTGTATTATCTAAAACTTAAAACCAGAAAAAGGTAAAATTTTATTTTATTTTTTGTTTTTTACTTTGAGAATATTTCTAAAAAAGTGAAAATTTTTAATTTTTTGTTAATTTTTTAATTTAATCAATATTTTTTACAAATATTCTGGTTTTAGTATGAAGGTAGCAGTATTATGTATTTATTTCCTCTTTATATGCATATTTTCAGATTTTATCATGCGCGCAAGATTTTTTTCTCTTATTGTCATATATTATTAAACTTATCATTTCAATATTTATTTATGAATTTACAAGTATATACATATTTTTAAATATAAATATAAATATCATATTTATATTTCAATGAAGTTAGATTTTTATTTTTGACTTATTACACAAGTTTTGAAGCTTGGAACATAGTGGTATTTTTTTTCCTTTTTCGACGTCTTCAAAGGTATCCTACCCCCTTAAAGATTATTAATATAAAAATGTATTTAAAACATGTAAATATTAATTTAAAAAAATTTTAAAGAAATTATCTCTCAAGAACAATTATAGCCGAAGATTTCCTGAATGAGCTCTGAGTTCGGGCCTTGAAAAAGATTCTTTGCTGCTTCATAACAGGTCCACAACTACTGATAAAGAAGCATTTCGGCGCTGGCCGGTGGGGAAAAAAAGAGGGAAAATTTAAATTCAGGAAATTTTATAAATAATTAAATCTAACTAAAATAAAAATTTAAAAATCTTTGACCAGTACCAGCGGCATGCCTCCAGCCACGGGCCTCCATGCAGTTATTAAGTAATTCATTTTACTTAATAAAATTACTGTTTTTATTTGATTTTAATCAAAGAAAGCAAAGCTGGATTTAATAAAATTACTGTTTTTATATGATTTTAATTAAAGAAAGAAAAATTGGCAGGTATGCATTCATACAGGATTTTGCATTCTTTGAACATCTAACTTTACGATTTTAACTACGACTTATTTATAATGAAAGGGTTAATGCAATAATGACATTCCAATAATGTTTAAACGAAGTTATATTTCTATTTATATGATCAACTTAATTTTAAAGTGGAACTTGAAATTGTGTCGTCTAGTTGCAAAACCGGCCATCTCCAAAAAATAAAATTTTTGGGGAAAGCTGATTTTTCTGCCACACTTAGCAAAATAAAATTGGAACCAAAACTCTTTAGTTTTATAGTCATTAGGATAGTATATTTCACCAGTTTTGGCATGGTTTCTTGTTTCCAGATGGTAGAAACGTTTACTTAGAACTTAAAAAACTGAAAAAACACATTTTCCAATTTTGAGGAGTTGGCCTGTTTTGTAACTAGACGATTTATTAAATTAAATCGAGTAATGAGGGGACTTTGTTTAATCACGTACGGAATTTATATATTAAATTTCAAAATTTCTGTGTGTACATGTGAGAAGATATAAAATGTTTGTTGATTAAACTGCACAAGTATGGACAATATTCCAGGGAGGGAAAGATTTTAAAACAAATGTGCCTGTAGTTTGCTAAGGCCCAATTTTTTAAACTAGAGAATGTAAACATAAACATTAAATAAAATAGATTAAGAATTTTTTTAGAATACACAACATGACAATTTTTAAACATTTCAACATGAAAAACTATACAGAAATACTATAACAAATAATAAATATTAAGAATCCAAAAGTAAAGATTCTACTGGCTTTTTTTTCCCCTTTAATGCAAAATTGAAACAGTTTATTATATTTTTTGTTTGGAGGCTCCTCCCCTCTGAACTCATCGTTAAATACATTTTTAAACCCTTTGTGATGTAACAACTCCGAATAGAAAAATAATTCTCAGATGTTAGAATGCAATGTTTTAATCTGAAAAAAGAAAAATAAATAATTGAAAAAAGAAACATAAAAATTAAAATATACATTAAAAAGTACTTCTTTCATATCTGCAGTAAACGGAAATTTTCATACTTCTCATAAATATTGTCAATTTTCTAATATAAAATTGTAAAGTACATTTGAAAAAAGTCTACATTTGGACGTCTTCATAAGTTTCACTTTTACAAAATTTACGAAATTTATTTTAGCAATAACAATCCGAAACTGCTCATATGATAAATAAGGCTTTGGAATGAAAAATAATTAACTCAGTATCGTTCTCTGTTGAGAATCCTATAAACAATTTATATTAATTGCTGTGTTGGGAGATATCAGCAATCAATAAAATCGTCTTTTAACCTGTATGTACTGAATTATGAATTCATGAAAATTTTATCTTCTAAAGCATTTTTCGTGAATTGTTTAAACTACATTAGAAGATTTGCATAAACATTTAATAAATTTTAGAAGGATTTTAGAAGGACTAAAGGATTTAGAAGGATTAATTAAATTTGAATTTATAGGGATTTTGTGCAATATTTATAACCCCACTCAAATATCTTACTTTAAATATTTTTCTTAGTATTTTGTAGAATTAGGAAATGTACAAATATAATTTTCTTACAATAGAAATATAGAAATATTTCCGAATTGAAAAATAGCCCCCCCCCCCCCCTCAAATGCTGCCAAGAAAGCTGAAAAGATGCAAAGGCAAAAGAAATCCTGCATTTAAAAATCTTTTTGTTTTGTTTAACCAATAATGCTTTTGGAACAAAATAAAGTAATGTATCTATAATTCATTCTAAATTGTATTACAACAAGTATTAAATGAATTTTATAATAAGTTATTTTAATGGTACTTATAAGTGCCGCCAGTAGATAAAGGGTTAAAGCCCGTTGACTTTTGGGTATGTTGCAGAGATGCAATGCGGTGATACAAAGGGATACAAAAAAAAAAAAAAAAACATAAATTTAAAAAGAAAAACAGAATTAAATATTGCCTGCCATAGGGAATTCAGAGAGGAATAATTTTCCTGAGAGGAAAAAAAAATGTAGTTTGTTTCTCTTTATTTTATGTTACTTAAGAAAAATGCATTTATTGTTTTTCAAAATCATCAGGGAAAGAGAAAATTTAGCTAATTAAATTTGAAAATCCATGGAAGGACAATGCACCTATGAGAATGAATAAAGACTAATACTTTATGTTTTCTAGTTTAAAATGTTGAAACGAATACTTTCTTACGGGAATTTCGGACAGCGAAAATATAAAAAGTGGACCTTTTCAAAAACATAAAAAAGTTTTTCTGCAAACAATGCTTCGAGAGTTCGACACATAATTTGCTTTGATAAATTACCCGGAAGTCCAATCAAACTTTAATAGAGTTTTCGCGATCTTAAGGAGATGCACCACTTTTAAGTAAATAAAGGAATAATACTTTTTAAAATTTTCTAGAGGAAATGGTAAGCACTAATGACTTTTATTAAATTCAAGTACCGTCGCGAAAAAAAGGGAGCAATCTATACTACTTAATAGCCAAATTATTCCAGAGAAAAGGGAAAAGTAAAATTCGATTGAAAAATATATTTTCCATAAATTTTTGTTAATAAAATACTTTTTTATGTGGGGAGGGGGGATTTTCCCTATTTAATTTTTAAAGTTATATATGATTTTATTTTTTTCCAGTTCAAAACGTTGAAACGAATTGTTTTTTACAGGAATTTTGGACAGCAAAAATATGAAAAGTGGGCGTTTTTGAAAAAAAGAAAACATAATTTTTTTTTCCAAACAATGCTTTGACAGGTTGACACATAATTTTCTTTGATGAATTTTCCAGAAGTCCAATCAAACTTTAATATAGCTTTCGCGGTGTTAAAAGGAAGCGCCACTTTGAAGTAAATAAAAGAATAAAAAAATACAGAGTACTTTCACAATCTTCTAGAAGAAATGGTAAACACAATGACATTTATTAAACGTTTAAATACGGTGTTGAGAAAAAACAGCAATCTATACTATTTAATCCCCAAATTATTGCAGAGAAAAGGGAAAAGTAACATTCGATTGAGAAATATGTGTTTTCTCTCATTTTTTGTAAATAAAATATTTTTTTGTGTGTGGGTGGGGGGAAGATCTCATTATTTAATTTTTAAAGTTTTTATTTTTATTTTTTCTAGTTCAAAATGTTGAAACTAATACTTTCTTAGGGGAATTTCGGACAGCGAAAATATAAAAAGTGGGCCTTTTTCAAAAAACATAAAAAAGCTTTTCTGCAAACTTCGAGAGTTTAACACATAATTTGCTTTGATAAATTACCCTATAGTCCAATCAAACTTTAATACAGTTTTCGCGGTCTTAAGGAGATGCACCACTTTTAAGTAAATAAAGGAATAAAGAATATTTTTAAAAATTTCTAGGGGAAATGGTATGCACTAATGACGTTTATTAAATTCAAGTACGGTCGCGAAAAAAGGAAGCAATCTATACTACTTAATAGCCAAATTATTCCAGAGGGAAGGGAAAAGTAACATTCGATTGAAAAGTATATTTTCTATAAAGTTTTGTTAATAAAATACTTTTTAATGGGGGGAGAAGGTAGACTCCCTATTTAATTTTTAAAGTTATATATGATTTTATTTTTTTCCAGTTCAAAACGTTGAAACGAATTGTTTTTTACAGGAATTTGGACAGCGAAAATATGAAAAGTGGGCCTTTTTGAAAAAAAGAAAACATATTTTTTTTTACAAACAATGCTTTGTCTGTTTGACACATAATTTTCTTTTATGAATTACCCGGAAGTCCAATCAAACTTTAATAGAGTTTTCGCGGTCTTAAAAGGAAGCGCCACTTCGAAGTAAATAAAGGAATAAAAAAATAAGAATACTTTCACAATCTTCTACAAGAAATGGTAAACACAATGACATTTATTAAACGTTTAAATACAGTGTTGAAAAAAAGGAGAAACCCATACTATTTAATCCCCCCAAATTATTGCAGAGAAAAGGGAAAAGTAACATTCGATTGAGAAATGTGTGTTTTCTCTATTTTTTTTGTAAATAAAATACTCTTTTTGTGTGTGTGGGGGGGGGGGGGGGAGAAGGGTTTCATTATTTAATTTTTAAAGTTATGATTTTATTTTTCTCTAGTAACTTTATTTTTTCCAGTCCAAATTGTTGAAACGAATACTTTCTTACAGGAGTTATGGACAGCGAAAATATAAAGAGTGGGCTTTTTTGAAAAAACGTAAAAAAGTTTTTCTCCAAACAATGCTTCGAGAGTTTGACGCATAATTTGCTGCGATGAATTACCCGGAAGTCCAATCAAGCTTTAATAGAGTTTTCACGTTCTTAAAGAGAAGTACTACTTTGAAGTAAATAAAGGAATAAAGAGATAAAGAATACTTTTAAAATTTTCTAGAGGAACTGGTAAGCACTAATGGCGTTTATTAAACATTCAAGTACAGTCGTGATAGAAAAGTAGCAATCTATACTATTTAACAGCCTGGTTATTGCTGAAAGAAGGGAAAAGTAGCATTCGATTGAGAAATTTGTGATTTTTCTAAATTTTTGTAACCAGAATAAGATTTTTTGAAGGGGGTTTTCTTTCTATTTAATTTTCTAAGTTATGGTCTAATTTTGACAACAAAAAAACAAATCTGAGCTTTAAATCAGACTAAATATATATTTTCACGAACGTTTAGACAGCGAAAATATAAAGAGTGGGCCTTTTTGTAAAAAAAAAACATAAAAAAGTGTTTCTCCAAACAATGGTTCGTGAGTTAGACACGTAATTTGCTTTGATTAATAACTCGGAAGTCCAATCAAACTTTAATAGAGTTTTCGCGGTTTTAAAGAGAAGCACCCCTTTGAAATAAATAAACGAATAAAGAATACTTTTAAAATTTCCTAGTGGAAATGGTAAGCACTAATGAAGTTTATTAAACTTTCAAGTACAGTTGGGGGAAAAAAAGGAGCAATCCATACCACTTAAAATCCAAATTATTCCAGCAAAAAGAGGAGAGTAACATCCGATTGAGAAATATATTTCCTGTAAATTTTTGTTAATAAAATACTTTTTAATGTAGGGGGTGGGGAGTCTCCCTATTTCATTTTTAAAGTTATGATTTTTTTTTTTCAGCTCAAAACGTTGAAACGAATAATTTTTTACAGGAATTTTGGACAGTGAAAATATGAAGAGTGGGCCGTTTAAAAAAAAAAAAAAAAAAAAAAAAAAAAAAAAAAAAAACATTTTTTTTTTTTCAAATAATGTTTCGATAGTTTGACACATAATTTTCTTTCATGAATTACCCGGAAGTCCAATCAAACTTTAATAGAGTTTTCGTGATCTTAAAAAGAAGCGGCAATTTGAATTAAATAAAGGTATACTTTTTCAATCTTCTAGAAGAAATGATAAACACCAATGACATTTATTAAACGCTCAAATACAGTGTTGAGAAAAAAGGAGCAATCTATACTATTTAATCACCAAATTATTGCAGAGAAAAGGGAAAAGTAACATTCGATTAGCAAATATTTCTCTAATTTTTTGTAAATACTTTTTTTTTTTTGTGTGTGTGTGTGTAGGAATGGGGGGAGATCTCATTATTTAATTTTTTAAGTTATGATTTTATTTTATTTTTCCCGTAACTTTATTTTTTCTAGTTCAAAATGTTAAAACGAATACTATCTTACAGGAATTTTGGAGAGAAAAATATAAAGAGTGGGACTTTTTGATAAAAACATAAATAAGTTTTTCTGCAAACAACGCTTCAAGAGTTTGACGCATAATTTGCTTTGATGCCCGGAAGTTCAATCAAACTTTAATAGAGTTTTCGCGGTCTGAAAAGGAAGCACCACTTTGAAGTAAATAAAGGAATAAAAAAATACAGAATACTTTCACAATCTTCTAGAAGAAATGGTAAACACAATGACATTTATTAAACGTTTAAATACAGTGTTGAGAAAAAGGAGCAATCTATACTATTTAATCCCAAAATTATTGCAGAGAAAAAGGAAAAGTAACATTCGATTGAGAAATATGTGTTTTCTCTCATTTTTTGTAAATAAAATATTTTTTTGTGTGTGGGTGGGGGGAAGATCTCATTATTTAATTTTTAAAGTTTTTATTTTTCATTTTTCTAGTTCAAAATGTTGAAACTAATACTTTCTTAGGGGAATTTCGGACAGCGAAAATATAAAAAGTGGGCCTTTTTCAAAAAACATAAAAAAGCTTTTCTGCAAACTTCGAGAGTTTAACACATAATTTGCTTTGATAAATTACCCTATAGTCCAATCAAACTTTAATACAGTTTTCGCGGTCTTAAGGAGATGCACCACTTTTAAGTAAATAAAGGAATAAAGAATATTTTTAAAAATTTCTAGGGGAAATGGTATGCACTAATGACGTTTATTAAATTCAAGTATGGTCGCGAAAAAAGGAAGCAATCTATAATACTTAATAGCCAAATTATTCCAGAGGGAAGGGAAAAGTAACATTCGATTGAAAAATATATTTTCTATAAAGTTTTGTTAATAAAATACTTTTTAATGGGGGGAGAAGGTAGACTCCCTATTTAATTTTTAAAGTTATATATGATTTTATTTTTTTCCAGTTCAAAACGTTGAAACGAATTGTTTTTTACAGGAATTTGAACAGCGAAAATATGAAAAGTGGGCCTTTTTGAAAAAAAGAAAACATATTTTTTTTTACAAACAATGCTTTGTCTGTTTGACACATAATTTTCTTTTATGAATTACCCGGAAGTCCAATCAAACTTTAATAGAGTTTTCGCGGTCTTAAAAGGAAGCGCCACTTCGAAGTAAATAAAGGAATAAAAAAATAAGAATACTTTCACAATCTTCTACAAGAAATGGTAAACACAATGACATTTATTAAACGTTTAAATACAGTGTTGAAAAAAAGGAGAAACCCATACTATTTAATCCCCCCAAATTATTGCAGAGAAAAGGAAAAAGTAACATTCGATTGAGAAATGTGTTTTTTCTCTATTTTTTTTTGTAAATAAAATACTCTTTTTGTGTGTGTGGGGGGGGGGGGGGGGAGGGTTTCATTATTTAATTTTTAAAGTTATGATTTTATTTTTCTCCAGTAACTTTATTTTTTCCAGTCCAAATTGTTGAAACGAATACTTTCTTACAGGAGTTATGGACAGCGAAAATATAAAGAGTGGGCTTTTTTGAAAAAACGTAAAAAAGTTTTTCTCCAAACAATGCTTCGAGAGTTTGACGCATAATTTGCTGCGATGAATTACCCGGAAGTCCAATCAAGCTTTAATAGAGTTTTCACGTTCTTAAAGAGAAGTACTACTTTGAAGTAAATAAAGGAATAAAGAGATAAAGAATACTTTTAAAATTTTCTAGAGGAACTGGTAAGCACTAATGGCGTTTATTAAACATTCAAGTACAGTCGTGATAGAAAAGTAGCAATCTATACTATTTAACAGCCTGGTTATTGCTGAAAGAAGGGAAAAGTAGCATTCGATTGAGAAATTTGTGTTTTTTCTAAATTTTTGTAACCAGAATAAGATTTTTTGAAGGGGGTTTTCTTTCTATTTAATTTTCTAAGTTATGGTCTAATTTTGACAACAAAAAACAAATCTGAGCTTTAAATCAGGCTAAATATATATTTTCACGAACGTTTAGACAGCGAAAATATAAAGAGTGGGCCTTTTTGTAAAAAAAAAACATAAAAAAGTGTTTCTCCAAACAATGGTTCGTGAGTTAGACACGTAATTTGCTTTGATTAATAACTCGGAAGTCCAATCAAACTTTAATAGAGTTTTCGCGGTTTTAAAGAGAAGCACCCCTTTGAAATAAATAAACGAATAAAGAATACTTTTAAAATTTCCTAGTGGAAATGGTAAGCACTAATGAAGTTTATTAAACTTTCAAGTACAGTTGGGGGAAAAAAAGGAGCAATCCATACCACTTAAAATCCAAATTATTCCAGCAAAAAGAGGAGAGTAACATCCGATTGAGAAATATATTTCCTGTAAATTTTTGTTAATAAAATACTTTTTAATGTAGGGGGTGGGGAGTCTCCCTATTTCATTTTTAAAGTTATGATTTTTTTTTTTCAGCTCAAAATGTTGAAACGAATAATTTTTTACAGGAATTTTGGACAGTGAAAATATGAAGAGTGGGCCGTTAAAAAAAAAAAAAAAAAAAAAAAAAAAAAAAAAAAAAAAACATTTTTTTTTTCAAATAATGTTTCGATAGTTTGACACATAATTTTCTTTCATGAATTACCCGGAAGTCCAATCAAACTTTAATAGAGTTTTCGTGATCTTAAAAAGAAGCGGCAATTTGAATTAAATAAAGGTATACTTTTTCAATCTTCTAGAAGAAATGATAAACACCAATGACATTTATTAAACGCTCAAATACAGTGTTGAGAAAAAAGGAACAATCTATACTATTTAATCACCAAATTATTGCAGAGAAAAGGGAAAAGTAACATTCGATTAGCAAATATTTCTCTAATTTTTTGTAAATACTTTTTTTTTTTTGTGTGTGTGTAGGAATGGGGGGAGATCTCATTATTTAATTTTTTAAGTTATGATTTTATTTTATTTTTCCCGTAACTTTATTTTTTCTAGTTCAAAATGTTAAAACAAATACTATCTTACAGGAATTTTGGAGAGAAAAATATAAAGAGTGGGACTTTTTGATAAAAACATAAATAAGTTTTTCTGCAAACAACGCTTCAAGAGTTTGACGCATAATTTGCCTTGATGCCCGGAAGTTCAATCAAACTTTAATAGAGTTTTCGCGGTCTGAAAAGGAAGCACCACTTTGAAGTAAATAAAGGAATAAAAAAATACAGAATACTTTCACAATCTTCTAGAAGAAATGGTAAACACAATGACATTTATTAAACGTTTAAATACAGTGTTGAGAAAAAGGAGCAATCTATACTATTTAATCCCAAAATTATTGCAGAGAAAAGGGAAAAGTAACATACGATTGAGAAATGTGTATTTTCTCTATATTTTTGTAAGTAAAATACTCTTTTTGTGTGTGTGTGTGGGGGGGGGAGGGGGAGGGGTTTCATTATTTAATTTTTAAAGTTATGATTTTTTCTATAGTAACTTTATTTTTTCCAGTTCAGATTGTTGAAACGAATACTTTCTTACGGGGGTTTTGGACAGCGAAAATATAAAGAGTGGGCTTTTTTGAAAAACATAAAAAAGTTTTTCTCCAAACAATGCTTCGAGATTTTGACACATAACTTTCTTCGATGAATTATCCGGAAGTCCAATCAAACTTTAATAGAGTTTTCGCGGTCTTAAGGAGAAGTACCACTTTGAAGTAAATAAAGGTATAACGAGATAAAGAATACTTTTAAAATTTTCTAGAGAACTGTTAAGCACTAATGGCGTTTATTAAACATTCAAGTACAGTCGTGAAAAAAAAAAAGGAACAATCTATACTTTTTAATAGCCTGGTTATTGCTGAAAGAAGGGAAAAGTAGCATTCGATTGAGAAATTTTTGTGTTTTTTCTAATTTTTTGTAACCAAAATAAGATTTTTTGTTAAGGGGGTGAAGGGGCCATCTTTCTATTTAATTTTCTAAGTTATGGTCTAATTTTGACAACAAAAAACAAATCTGAACTTTAAATCAGCCTAAATATATATTTTCACGAACTTTTAGACAGCTAAGATATAAAGAGTGGGCCTTTTTGTAAAAAAACACAAAAAAGTGTTTCTCCAAACAATGGTTCGAGAGTTAGACACGTAATTTGCTTAGATTAATAACTCGGAAGTCCAATCAAACTTTAATAGAGTTTTCGCGGTCTTAAAGAGAAGCACCCCTTTGAAATAAGTAAAGGAATAAAGAATACTTTTAAAATTTTCTAGTGGAAATGGTAAGCACTAATGACGTTTATTAAACTTTCAAGTACAATCGGGGGAAAAAAAGGAGCAATCTATACCACTTAAAATCCAAATTATTCCAGCAAAAAGAGGAAAGTAACATCCGATTGAGAAATATATTTTCTATAATTTTTTGTTAATAAGTTTTGTTTATAATGTTTTGTTAATACACTGTTGTCCAAAATTAAGGACCAATCACAAAATGCTAATTTTCAAGTACGCGATTACTCAAAAGGAAATAATATAATTCGAATAATTACTATCTCTACAGCACAGCTAGTCCATATAACATCTCATTGATGTCACACATGGTCACAAGTCTCACAGTCACTACGGCGAAGCAAAAAAATTGGAAATTTCATACATCTCATTATGAGTCTCAAATGATCACTATATGTGACTCTACTGAGTCGTCACTGTGACTGCTTCTTTGTGACGAGTCACCGTGTGACTTACAATGTAGTTAAATTGTGACTTTCATGTGACTGTCATCTGTAGGCTCAATTTCAAAGTCATCGTGAACGCTGCATTGTGATAAATTATCAAATAATGTCACATTAAAGTGACATGATGACCTTCAGGTGACAGAGAGACTACTGTGAAGTCACCATTATGCCCTTTTGTGAAAAGTCACCATGCGACTATAATTTGATATTATTTGGTGAATTATCCTAATGAAATGTTCATGATGACTTTGAAATTGAATCTAAAAATGACAGTCACATGAGAGTCCCAATGTAACTACATTGTAAAGTCACCTGGTGACTCGTGACAAAGCAGCAGTCACATAGACGTCTCAGTGGTGTCGCATATAGCGATCATTTGAGACTCATAATGAGACGTGTAGAATTTCCTATTTTTTGTTTCACCGTAGTGATTGTGACACTTGTGAACATGTGTGACATGAATGAGATGCTATATGGACTAGCTGTGCTGTAGGTATCTATATATATATTTCTCTTACGTAGCGCTAAAAAAGGGCTGTATTTGTAGCTTGCTATTTGGCAACAGTCAAAGCGACGTTTCTCAGTGGTAGTTACGGTCACATGTTCCAAAACACTCAGCAAATCAAAATCCAGACAGGATCTCTCTTTTAACGCAAACCATTTGTGCAATACATGAATGACAATTGCTATTGGTCCGTTTTACGGCGACGTAGCTTTTTGATCCAAGGTTGTATTTAGACACAGGCGAAAACGTTTTGTTTACATTTCGATAGCGTGATACGTAGCATGTTTTATAGCGTCTTATTATAGTTTTAAATTAATTTAAGCCGTGGTTTTCAATACTATAGGCAAAATGAAAGTAGAAGGACCCCATCTGACACTAACATGCCATTTAAATTTAAACGGCGTCAATTTCCTGTTCGCTTAGCTTTCTCCATGATGATCAACAAGTCATAGCGCCAAACTTTTGATAAATGCATTTTTATTTATATTTTCAACAAAATTTTCAATTACTTTTTTATGAATTAAAATATTTTTAAATTTCATATGTTGCTTGCTCGGATCTCATAGCGGCCCAACTAAAAATATTTTTTATTTTGTTTTCACTAAGTTTTTTAATTAATTCTGTTTCCAAGGTACGTTTTTATTTATATTTTCAACAGTTTTCCATTATTTTTTTATACATTAAAAATATTTGTAAATTTAATACGTTGTAATGTTTTATGATAGCACTCATTCTGGCTAGAGTTGATATAAATAGTGGCGAGCGAGCGAAGCGAGCTGGGATCGCGTAGCGATCCCAATATGAATTGCGTAGCAATTCGTGGGGGTTGGTGAGCGTTAGCGAGCAGGAGGCTGAGCCCCCTAGTACTAATTATTTGAATTATATTATTTTCTTTTTAGTATTTGCTTACTTAAAAATTAGCAATTTTTGACTGGTCCTTAATTTTGGACATCAGTGTACTTTTTAGTGTAGGGGGTGGGAAGCCTCCCTATTTAATTTTTAAAGTTATGATTTCTTTTTCATCTCAAAACGTTGAAACGAATAGTTTTTTACAGGAATTTTGGACAGTGAAAATATGAAGAGTGGGCCGTTTTGAAAAAAAGAAAACATATTTTTTTTTCAAACAATGTTTTGACAGTTTGACACATAATTTTCTTTGATGAATTACCCGGAAGTCCAATCAAACTTTAATAGAGTTTACGCGATCTTAAAAAGAAGCGCCACTTTGAATTAAATAAAGGGATACTTTTTCAATCTTCTAGAAGAAATGGTAAACACCAATGACATTTATTAAACGCTCAAATACAGTGTTGAGAAAAAAGGAGCAATCTATACTATTTAATCACCAAATTATTGCAGAGAAAAGGGAAAAGTAACATTTGATTAGCAGATATGTGTTTTCTATTTTTTGTAAATAAAATATTTTTTTGTGTGTATGAGTGGGGGGAGATCTCATTATTTAATTTTTTTAGTTATGATTTTATTTTATTTTTTCCGTAACTTTTTTTTTCTAGTTCAAAATGTTGAAACGAATACTTTCTTACAGGAATTTTGGAGAGCAAAAATATAAAGAGTGGGACTTTTTGAAAAAAAACATAAAGTTTTTCTCCAGACAATGCTTCAAGAGTTTGACGCATAATTTGCTTTGATGCCCGGAAGTCCAATCAAACTTTAATAGAAATTAAAATAATAAAACTTTGTAAAAAATCACCAAAAATTAAACAAAACACAGGACGCGTTTCGAGCTAAAAACATATCAGCTACAGCATACACGTGTCCGCAAGCGAACAAGTTCAAAAATGAACTTTAAAACTAAAAATTTTTGCTGAGTTCATTTTTGAACTTGTTCGCTTGCGGACACGTGTATGCTGTAGCTGTTGACGAGCTGTTATGTTTTTAGCTCGAAACGCGTCCTGTGTTTTGTTTTTATTTTATGGTGATTTTTTACAAAGTTTTATTATTTTAATTGCTTCATATCGCCAGTTTTCGGTGCTGTTTCGCAAACTTTAATAGAGTTTTCGCGGTCTTAAAGAGGAGCACCACTTTGAAGTAAATAAAGGAATAAAGAAATAAAGAACACTTTAAACATTTTCTATGGGAAATAGTAAGAACTAATGACGTTCATTAAACATTCCAGTACAGTCGCGGGGGGAGGGGGGGGGGAGGAGCAATCTATACTATTTAATAGACAAATTGTTGGTGAGAAAAGGGAAAATTAACATACAATTGAGAAACATTTTTTCCATCCATTTTTGTAAATAAAATACTTTTTTTGTGGGCGGAGGGTGTCTCCCTATTCTTTTTTTTTTTTTTTTTTTTTGAGTTATGATTTTATTTTTTGCCAGTTTAAAATGTTGAAACGAATAGTTTCTAAAAATTTTATTTTCTTACTGTTTATTGGATATAAAACATTTAAAAATTAAAATCAATTTTTTTCAACATCATCGAAATTAAAGATAATTTAGATAAGGTACTTATAAGTGCCATTAAAATAACTTTTTATAAAATTCATTTAATACATCGATTAGTAATAAATAATACAGTTTAGAATGAGTTATAGATGCATTATTTTATCTTGTTCCAAAAGCATTATTGGTTACACAAAACAAACATATTTTTAAAA
Source organism: Maratus speciosus (assembly GCA_963932465.1). Taxonomy (NCBI): domain Eukaryota; kingdom Metazoa; phylum Arthropoda; class Arachnida; order Araneae; family Salticidae; genus Maratus; species Maratus speciosus. The sequence continues at coordinate 461,677,570 of OZ010792.1, forward strand.
GGATGATTTCTTTTGCCTTTGCATCTTTTCAGCTTTCCTGGTGTTGGGGGAAGGCGGGGGGGAGAATTTATCAATTCGGAAATATTTCTATATTTCTATTGTAAGAACATTATATTTCTACATTTCCAAATTGTACAAAATACTAAAAAAAATTTAAAATAAAAGATTTAAGTGGGGTTATAAATATTGCACAAAATCCTTATAAATTCAAATTTAATTAATCCTTCTAAATCCTCCAATCCTTCAAAAATCCTTCCAAAATTTTAAATGATTATGTAAATCTTCTAATGTAGTTTAAAAAATTCACGAAAAATACTTTAGAAGATAACATTTTCATGAATTCATAATTCAGTACATAAAGAAAGAGTTAAAGTCCAAATGCGAGGAAGGAAAATGTCCCTCCTGTACGTCCTTGTCAGAACCATAATAATATTTATTGGATAAAAATTGAATCGCAAAATTATCGTTTGTCAGCAATTACTGGATCATAAATTTATCCTTTATATGCCCACACCAGCAATTTTTTCTTTTTTAAAGCAGAAAATCGATTTTTCTTTTTCAAAATTCAAAATTGGGTTGGATTAATTTAATATTCATTGAATTGTTGGATTCATTTTATTCAGAATTTTAAGTTCTACAACATTTGTATTGACAAGTATATTGACAATATTTGTATTTGATAGGTTTAGTTTTTTTTTAGATATTGTTATTATAATTATTAAAAACGTGTTTTTTGACTATAAATCTGTCCATATTTCCTAACGCTCACCTAGTCAGAGGGGGGAAACTTAGTATATACAGTCGAACCCGTTTAAGACGCGTTTCAGGAGAGTGGACAAAAGTCGCGTATTAAGCAGGACTGCGTATTAAGCCTTATTTGTATAATGTTGCAGAAGCTGGACTTATTTACACATTTAATCGTCTAAGTGAACTTTAAAGCTTTCATTTATATGTTTATGGTCAAAATTGTGTCTTTTACGTATATTTAGATTCTGATGTAAGGTATTCCATTTTAACTGATTCTCTTTTTATAGAACTAACTGGAATAACAAAGGAAAATAAATATGGATTCCAACATGGCTTCATTGCCGATTAATACGTTGCAACCAAAATAAAACAATAAAAATAATTTTCCTGCTAGACTTTTTTTTTTCTTTTACAGAAAGTAAAATATAGTTAATCTTTGAAGCACAACCCAGTTTCTCATATTTAGTACATAATGAGTACCATTATTTTTAATCTGTCCTTTTTTTTTCCCTTGCTAATTTTTGTCTAAAAAATATTGTTAGCATAGCAAAAAGTAAAGAAAACTTAAAAGAATTACGAATTATCCAACCGCAGTCGTATTTGTTTAATCTTTACAAGTTTCAATTTTGTTGCCACAATATTCATTATAAAACATAGTAGTGATATAACGTACATTTAAAATAGCACTAACAACAGGAATGTTCATCTGTAATCATAATAAATTTTAGGACGTATCTGATTAACCTGCAACTCTTTACTACAGTAAAAGCATACACGAGGCGGAATCAAAAAATAATTGCAGTTTTGCTAATTTAGCAGGTTTTAGTTTTATTTAAATATCTACCACTATTTCCTATTAGTAATTTTTGCCTTAATTAATCTGTTACTAAATAAATTAATAAATAATACTATTCGGAAGTTTAGATCTAGTGTTTTTTATTTGAATAAAAAAAATCCACGAAATGGGCAGCACACGAGAAAAGGAATTCGCATCTTGATGAATGGATTCGAGTCTTAAGCGTGATTTTTTTCCCTCAAAGAACCAAAAATTTATCGCGTAATAACCGATCGCGTATTAAACATGATAATTCTACATTAGCCTTATGGGCGATGTTTAAGTGATCGGGAAAAATCCGCGTATTAAGTGGGATTGCGTCTTAACCGTGAGCATCTTAACCGGGTTCGACTGTACATTCTAGGCCTAAACTAAAGGGTTTAAAACAATTTCCAGCTTTCCCCTAATTAATTCCGAATTCGGTCTTTTTGTCCTGCCCTACAACTGGGCTATTATCCATCGATTTATCTGATTTATAATGTAATTACTAAATTGTAGTGTAGTAATGTTTTTCCTGTTCTTTCTGTTTCATTTATTTTCTGTTTCTTTATTATTTTTTATAGGAAATTGAAAAAGTTGTGGCTCTTTTTTGCTATGCTGGAAATGACATATATAAATACATATATTGCATATGTGGACATGGGCGAGAAAATGTTTTCCCTGAAATATAAGCGTCGCATAACTAAAGGACTGCTAACAAAACCGAAACCTAAAAAAATTGGGGGTTTTTAATGCCATCAAATTTGAATTTTTACCCTTTTTCATGTGTAAAATAAAACTATGTTAATTTAATTTTTTTTACTGTTAACTTATGAGTATCTTCTTGTTATTTAGCATTTTTAAGAGTTTAAACTTTATTTGAAATATCATGGTGGTTTTCTGTTACGAGAATGTTTTAGGCATAGTGTACTGACGGTACTTTAAATTACCACAATTAATTACCTCTAATGAATTAAATTTCTCACGGGTGAGCATTTTTTTATGTATATTCTTTAATTTTCATTGAAGTAACTGAAAAAAATTGCAGTAGATCATAATGCAGTAGATAAAGGGTTAACGGTGCAAAGCGGAATTTTAAAAACTTGCTTCATTTACATAGACTAAAAACTAGTTATAGAGACTACGTATTTCAATGACTCAATAATAATGATTGACACACTTACAAACGAAAACGCACAAATACGCAGTAATAAAAGCCAGGAACATTCCTGGGAAATAATAGGGCAACAAGTTGCTTAAAAAGTTTTAAGGAACCTTTCTTGAAGATACCAGAAACTTCTTCAATTCATATATCATTGTTGTTAACTTTCAACAGGAATGTTTCGAAATAGGATATTCCAGGAAGTTATTTTTAGGCGATCATCCTAAACATTATTTCTTAGGAACGTTCCTAGATTTTTTTGCGCAAATAACCAGCAATTATCAATTTTAGTCAGTCAAGTAACCGAATTCTTTTGTGTGTCTTTGTATAAACCAGTGGTTCTCAACCTGTTAGCCGCGGCACAGTAGTGCACCGCGAAAAGATCTCAGGTGTGTCACGAAACTTTTAAGCGAAGTTGCATCAAATTTTTGAAAATTCCAATTCATATTATACGATTTACTTTGAAATGCGGTTTAGTGTCACAAATTTACCTCATTTTGGAGGTTTTTCTTCTGTCACTCATTATAATAGTATTCGAGAAAACCTTAAAAATGGTCTTTTGTCTCTTGAGAAAAATTCTTTCTGAAAAAAAATCATGCATCCGGAAAGAAAAAGATTACAATTGAAAATGCAGTAGAAAAGATCGTTGAAAAATGATTTAAGAGTATGCCTATTCGAAGATTTTATCTTGCGCAGAAAGTATTCTAATTTTTAAAAAAGTCAAACTCAGGTACCTCTTTAAATGCTAGCGTGACAAATTAATGACAAATTAAGGTGCTTTTCCACATTACTAATTCCTTTTGCTGTACAATATCATATTGGCTGTTGTCTGTAATTTCCTTCACTACTATTGATCAATAAATCTATACCTCGAATCCGCTTCTTCCCTATATATATGGGGAAATTCTATGTTTACAGTATAACTTCAAAAATCCGGCATCATCGGGACCCAGACTATGCCGGATTTTTGAAGGAATATCAAAAGTAGTAACTAGGAATATCAAAAGTAGTTCTATATTTTTAATGGTGCCTTAAGCTATAATTTAATTCATTATTAAGTGATAATTATGTGAGAAAAAGAGAAAATTAAATTAAAAAAAAACTTACTCTAATTGATACTATGTTACAGAAAAAAAAATTTAATAAAGAGTGAAATTATTTTTTTTTCTTATAATTTCAGAGACATCGATGTCAACTTTGTTTGATCCAATTTCTTTGACCGTTTTTTAACAAGTTTTTTTTTCTTGTATTTTATACAAATGAAGAATGTCTAATTCGGTAATACAGTCTTGTTTCTCTAAAGCGTATATTAATTCTCCAGTCAAATTTACGGATTTGAATTTCTTCAACATCCTTGTCTTCTGAGATGTTACTAGAATTTTCGGCGGTTCTATTTAGCGCAGCGTCAGCGATATCGCTGCCCGTTAAATTGTTCGTTGTTGATGCATTTTCATCAATGCTTAGCCAGTCATCTGTATCCATGTTTCCAACACTTAATGCATTGTTCAATCAGCTTATAAATTGCGGCCTTTTCACGGCAAATTTGAAAGCCTGAAAATTCTTCCACATCATTGATGTCGCCGTTGCCGAAAATTTGTTCTGTTCATATATTGTGCCATGCATTCGCCAAGGTTGTCCCCAAAGTTGTTCCCGTTGCTAAGCAACAGTGCAGCTTCCAGAGAATTTGTTCAGAAGGTAATTGCCTCTGACAAATGAAAAAAAAAAGTCATATGTATATATATTTTGCCTTTTTACTTTCGATCTTGAAATTTTTAATTCATAAAGAATTGCTATATTTCTTCTCCCATAATTTGAAAGTGTAAAAGAAAAAGGAAGGGAAAAGATGGTTTTGATGCCGGATTTTGGAAGTTGCCGGATTTCTGAATGACGGATTTTTGATGCCACACTGTATTGCACTGATGACGTTATGCTGAATGATACCGAATCTAGTGTTAAAAAGGTGCTTCAAACGGTTTTTCATCTTCTTATAAATGTTAATGCATATAAATATAAGTATATAAATTTTATAAGTATATAAAAGAAGTGTTATAAGAATTTTATTTAAGCTAATTTTCTTTTCTTTTATTCGGTTAGGATTGCCTATTTTATTTGTGAAAATAAATAAATTAAAAATTGTAATCATTTCTTTTGTAATGATAGATAATCAGTCCTTTTTCTTTTTTAAGTCATCACAATTTTAGCGTGCCGCACAAATTTAATTCTAGGTTTAAGTGGGCCGTGAAGTAAAAAAGGTTACACTGGTATAAAGGAACGATAAAGGCCATGCACTCCCTATTCTATAGAAAACTTTTTGTAGTGCACTTCAGGGATTTCATTATGTTTGAAGTAATCAAAACATCATTAAAATGGCTCTGAGACGATATTTCTCCACAGATCATAATGTAATGGAATTATTTTGTGCGTCCTTGTATACGAACTATAAATGCTACTTGTTCTAAAAACCTGAGAAAGCATGTTGTAGTCCATCTCAGTGACGAAAATCCATTTCATTATGTTTAAAATTTCGCAACATCAATAAAATGCACTGCAAACGATTTTTCTCCATAGACCACACTATAACGGAATTCATTTGTGCGTCCATGTAAACGAACTATAAATGCTACACACTACATTTTCAATACAGAAAATTCTATAGTAAACATCGATAACATGTAAAAATTTCATTGTAATCCGAGTATATTTACGAGGGTAGAAAGCGAACAGGCAAACACAGGGCCGAAACTAGGGGGTGCAGAGGGGCATGTGTTCCGGGCGCCAGAACGAAAAGCGAAGGGGGCGCCAAATGAAGAGTTTGTCGTTTCATATAAAAATGTATATATATAAACTTTTTTCTCACAGAAAACGACTAATTTTGCTTATATAATTGAATTCTGTACTCTTGATAACGTAATTCAATATATAAGCTCTTCAATTATTTTTATCGAAATCCATATTCTTTTTTTCTTCCTTATTAATTCTTGTTATATAGTACAAGCGACTTTATTTTATACATAGCAGCTTGTATATTATATTTTTGGTATCCATTCAGTGTGTTTGGGGACACTGTATTGTTGTAAATTTATTCATACTATCACAATTTTTGTTGGTGGTCAGTAATGTTTAATTAATGGTTATATATATATATGTGTGTGTGAGTGTTAAATTTATGGGGGAGCTCTTTTCAAATTTGTGAAGGTGAAAGTAACTTTATATAAAAGAAAAATCTGCAACCAAAATCGAAAAAATAAACAATAACCCGATTAGAATTCAATCTCAGCTATTCTAAGCAAAAAAAAAATATCATTTAAAACTATTAGCATGCAAGTGAGAAATTTTTAAAAGAACTCTCCCATAGGTTTAAAATTAGCGATCCAGTTACTTTGCGTGACTATTGTAGGCTCTTAACGCTCAAGCTAATGTTAATCCTATGGGAGCGGTGTTTACACATTTCTTGATAGCATTTTAATTATTATTAAATGATTTTTATTTTTTAAGGATTTTATTTCTTTTTTTGCATAGGGTACCTATGCGGTCGATAACTTTTGTTGCGCGTGAGGAGGGGGGGAGGCAAAATCCATGTTTGCCCCGGGCGCAAAAAAGACTAGTTAGTTTCGGCCTTGGACAAACAGAATCCATAAACACTTTTGGCAAATTCGAATCAATTGACATCTTTTAATGAAAATTCTGATTCCCATAGAGTCTCCCTAAAAACGGTAGTCCGGGGCAGCTGCCCCGCATGCCCCTGCATCAGTAAGGCCCTGAATGCTTTTCAACTATGTTGGAAAGTGTTAAAAAATGTTAGCAAAAATCTATACTTATCTACCCATACCCCTTTTGTTTTTCAAACTCTTCTGCTTTTAATGAGAAACGTCGGCGCAACAAAATGGCCGAATATTTTTAAGAGGATCTTCACACCGAGTGTTTTCCTTTTACAGCTCTATTAAACTCCATTAGGCCATAAAATCTAACATTTTACAGCATGTTTTGATGCGAAGCGTATGAACTCTGTGAAATAAAATGGCCCTTTCTTTTTTTAGAAAATTAATACGTAATAAAATAAGCTTTCGAACACTATGCGCATTTTACTGCAGTGATTATTCCCAGAAGCATCGCGTTTTAGGATCGTTTATCCATAAATGAACTTGTGAACCGTTGCCCTTTTCTAATAATATTACTTTCAATTCCATCCAGATTATTAATAGATGGAAAGCTGAGAACTTTGTATCAATGACCTGATAGGAATGTTTAATTAGTAATTCCTGGTGTTTATATGTAATCTAATTTTATGATAGTGTAATTGTCTGTTTAGAATTACAGAATTTATGAAATACCGTAGAATTCAAATGTTCCTTATATTATACAGGGTGTTCGTAAACTATTTGAAAAAAATATGAGGGGTTATATAGTGTCCGTCCATTTTTGTGCAGGAAACCGGAGTAGCAATCAGTCAAAAATACAGGGTGTGATAAATACTCTTGCACTTTCATTTCGCCACACGTAAAGATATATATACCGGGTGTTTCAAAAGTTCGGTGCGAATGTAAAACGCGATAAACAAAGGTCGGAGAGACATGCTGTTTGCAGATAAATATTCAGCGTGTTACGGGATTTTGAATGATACCAACGAAAAAAAAATTTCACAATCCAGACAATAGAGGGCGCTACTGCAGATAATTCCACAGAATAATTATATATTGCTCACACAACGTAAGATTTGGATACAAAAAGTGTACATGCAATATTCTGTAATTCCTTTGTATCCAAACCTTGCGTTGTGTGAGGAATATGGAATTATTCCACGGAATTATCTGCAGCAGCGCCCGCACATTTTGAACTGATTTTATTGCTGGCGTCATCAAAAAAAATCCCGTACCACGCTGAATATTTATCCGTAAACCACATGCCTCTCCGATTCATAGATGTCTTTTTATCGCGTTTTACTTTTGTACCGAACTTTTGAAACACCCGGTATATTTATATCGTTAATTGACATGATGATATCACCGGTATAGATGCGTGATATCGGATACGATGTAAGTTCGAGGATCATTCAACTTGGACTCTCCAAATAAATGTTAAAGAGAACGTTTAATGACGACACAGTTCAACATTTACAACACTTAGGTAAAACAGAATACAGGGAAGGATATAGCAGTTCCTGCTCTATGTTAAATTAGACTTTGGGAGACTATCTATGCACTAGGTTATAACATTATCATACAGTCTCCCCCTCTCACTTGGATGTACACAGCGAGGCTTATCCAATACTACGACCGCACAGGTCTACCCAAAATCTCGGCACACACTTGGGCTTGTCCTACAAGACGCATCTCAAGAAAACACGGCGGGTTCAAAGCACCACTCACTCCTTCCAACACCAGTTAGATTCTCTTGGTCTACAATCCTTACTCCGTCTTTCTCTTCCAATCTGTGTGGTCTTTTTCCCAATTTTCACGGGAAACCTCACGCGTCACGCTGAACTCTTGTCCCGTGACAGACAGCATCAAGCCAGATTATCTTCTGCTCATAAACTCTTCCCTCTACTGCTACATACATTTCTATTGTACTACCCACATTCCAGGAGGCAATAACTCTTTTCTGAAATTTTCTTCAATCCTTTAAGTCGTTTAAATCTATTAAGTTAAGAAAATTTGCCTATAACTCAAGTACGTAGATAGTAATGCACAGATAAATTTAATAAAGAAATAAATCAAGTTAAACAGTAATTTACAAAAAACATACGTCTCACTGACGTCAGAAACCTGACGCAGGCTGACTTGTACCATACCAAAACTGGATTTAGGCTTGTAATGTTACCAATAATAAAGATAGTGTAACGATATTTCCTACATATTGACCTTGTTTTTCGTGAACTGTAATGACATTAGAAAAAGTACTGCAAATAGCGACTCTTCGCATACAAACGCCGCTGAGAAAAACACTACAAAATAAGGTATATGGCTGACAAAACATACGGTGTCACCGTCCGAATTATAGTGCATTTGCAGCACTCGTCGTGATATCGTGACAAAACAAAGTTAGTCTGTTAAACTTTTCGCTAAAGCAACTTTATTATTATACCATTTTCTTTAACTCAATTTGGTCTTTGTATGTAAAGATGGAATTTTAAAGTCGATTTTTCACTTACTTCTTGTTGGGCTAGATTCTATATACATATTACGCTATCGTATGGATTATTTGTTAATTGTTTAATGGCAACGCTCGAATGAAACGCATCTCATTGGTTATTGAACAGCATTTAATGCCTCTCCATACCTGTAAGGGGGTTTACCATAGGGGGGGGGCTGTTCTGTCGCCAAATGCCGCCGCGATATCTCTAATATTTCGCCAAATTCCCATAGACTTCCATTGGAAAACGATAGGGTTTATTTGCTTACAGAAAATCAACAAATTGAGATATTCTATTGCAACAAAAACTAATATTAACTTAACCCTCTCGCTGCGTAAATAATTCTTCGCGATGAGCGTTTTTTACAGAATTTTTAATCGTTTATCACCGGTTTTTAAAACAGAAATTTTTGGCCATCGTAACCAGGGAAAATGTCCTGATTAAATCAGACAAAGTTTTACCTAATAAATAGCTGGTGGGAATAACCAAATAGTATTCATTTGACAGTAAAATGCATGCCCGAGTATATCTCGGGCTGCGCAGCGAGAGGGTTAACGGATTATATTAATTATATTTAAGGGAGTCCAAGTAAATTAAATTATGAATAAAAGTAACATGATACAATGCTTAGTATGCTTTCCCAAACTTAAATTTTAAAGGTGATCAAACTGGTAGCCAAGGACGGCTAGTTATAAAAAAATGTTTCCGATGACTATACAACATTTTATTATTTATTTTAGAACTTAATTTTAAGTTAATAAATTAACTTTAAAGCATATTTTTCGTTATCCAGCCACAGGTGATAAATCGCCCAATATACTTTACAGATAAAACTGTATACCAGTTACAATAACAATGGATTTAAGTTTGTGCCACATTTGGCTGACCAAAAGAGGCCAACAGGCTATAAAACTGCAACAACGAAATATTTTAAACACTGAAAAGTAGAAAATATCAATAAAATATAAATAGTGTAATAATATATATATATATATATATTAATTTCTTTAACCAATTACTACTTTCATTTCAATTTTAAAATATGAAAACATTGTAAGCCTGTGAAATTTAATTAATGGCCAAAATTTTAAAACCAGACTTTTATATACAATCAAATGAAATGGTTACATAAAAAGCACTTAAATTACAATAAAATATAAAGAGGTTTCGTGACACAGCGTGTCACATCCTCAGTTCAAGCGTCTGTCGACAATCGACGTACTAAAAACAATGAGAAAAAGCCATCAAAAAGTAGATGCATTCATGTACTCATATTCGATATGAGTACATGAGTTTACTAATTTTTGAGTACTTTATATATATATATATATTTTTTTTTTTTTTTTAGTGCGTAAATTTGGCCGTAACAACAACAACAAAAAAAATGTTTTCTTCAAACTTTCACCGTGTTTGAATCTGCAAACATTGAGTACGCCCACTCATATTGGAGACTATAAAATTAAAACCAGTTTTGTTATCAGATTTGGAGAGAAGCCTTCAATTCTTGATTCTCATTATGTTTAAAAAATCGATAAATAATTAAAGTAAAAATAGTTTTTAAAACACCCTTCTATAAACATTCAATATATTTATCTGGCAAATCGCGCCTAATTGCATGATTGCAACTGATGCAGTTTCAAAAAGTTTCCGTCACAATACGTTAATTTGGCGTTGACTGCGTTCATTGAAAATTCACCGTTTCAATTTGATTCACCGCTTGATAAAAAAGCAATATTACTAAAAATATATAAAATTTTTGCCCTGTTTCTTTTTTATTTAAGGTATGACAATAGGAAAGAAAAAAAGCATGATTGAAACTATCTTTTCAGGGTTTTTAAAATGTTTTCTCAACGTATAATCATAATTCAATTAATTTCAAGCACCAATAAATGATAACAGTATTAAAAATAACTATTACACTATTAAATTTTTATTTATATTTTCTACTTTTTACCACAATTTTTAGTTTTATACTTTTTAGTAGTTTAAAATATTTCGTTGCTGTTCCACAGTCAGAGTGTATTTTTTTTTTTTTTTTTTCCGAGAGTGGTTTGCCACGTAATTAATTTCATTGTTTTTTTTGTTTTTTTTTAAACTGGTAAACAGTTGAAACGATAAAGATTATTTTATGATTTATCGTCTGCGACCGGCTAACGAAAAAATGCTTTAAAATCAATTTATGAATTCATATTCAAGTACTAAAAATATTAAAATGTTGAGCTAACACTGGAAACACACCTGTGTACATAATTTTTAGGATTCTGTACTTAAAAAGTAAAACGGAACCATAAGATCACCCATGTGTCTGTCTGTCCGTCTGTCACAGCTGCTTTTCTTGAAAACTATGGAACGTGGAAAGTTCAAACTCGGTAGAGTTTAGGCATACACCGAATATTCGGTATCTATTCGGTATTCGGTCTATTCAGCCATACTACCGAATATTCAGTTAGACCGAATATTGAAATATTCGGCCAGACCGAATACTTAAAAAACCTTTTTAAAACCTTAACAAAACTTTTATTTTTAACTGTCAATTAATAAAGATATTTAGAATAATTATAAACAGTATATTTAAATAAAAGCGAATGATTTTACATTTTTTATTTGCTATTTGAAAACTATCATTTAAGAAAATGAACCAATAATGACTATTTTAGTCTCTTACGGACAAATAAACAGTATATGACTGTAAAATTTTTCTTCCAATTTCTTCAAAATTTCACTTTAATTTTTTTTTAATTTGTTTTAGAATTTAAGAAAATTGTATTCATCTGTTTTAATTCAAAGAGGAATCCGTGAAATTAAAAAAAATTTTTTTCAATTAAAGAAGTTTAAAAACTATCCTTTTTAAATAACAATTCAAAGCATTGAATTTTTTTTGTGTGTGTGTAAAATTTACTTGTAAAAAAGTTTTGTTTATCAATATGCAAGTATGCAGGTTAAATATTATGTCAAAAAATTTTTTAACTCTTTACTGCACGAATTTTTCTATCGTTATGAAAAAATTTATTTGACATCTATATATCGGCCTAATAACGGGAAAAATAGTAAAAAAATTTAAATTTTAAATTTTCAGCTAAAATTTGATATTTTATGGCGTGTGCCATACATGCAAAATTACGGTTTTTAAATATTATATTGTAATATTTTGCACATAAATGGATTTAAATTAATCAATTTTATCTTTCTAACACTCTGCATCTTCTTTTATATTAATATTTTTAGCTATTCAGAAAAAATAATGAAAGCAAATTTGACCGTTAATAGCTGATCGAAATTTCTTTTGTTTCCGAAGAACCTATTCTAATTTGTTGTCTAGTGTACATATCTAACGTGGTCAAAATAAGTATTATTCCATACTTTGGATTGTTCTTGATCAGGGGCAACGATCATGCCCGCTAAATTCATGGCTCATAATTAATAAAGTAATGTTTTTAGGTATGTGCCAGATATGGCACGCGGTGTAGTGAAAAGTTAAATTTAACTTTTTAATGCTTTCGAACTTTTAAATTTAAAAGAATTTGGCAAGCCGAGTATTCGGCTTGATAGTCACTATTCGGCTAGCCGAATATTCGGTATTCGGTTTACCTGTTGATCGAATATTCGGTATTCGGTCAAAATCACTAGAGTTATAAAGGCTATTGACCCACATAATTATATAGATTATTAGCCATTCACAAACATTTTTATGAAAAATATAGAAGGTTACACTCTCAGAAATGCTTTCTGCAATTCACGGAAATATTCCTGGCAGCGATGCTACTGATATATATCGGAGAATTGAAGAAGTCTCCGTTATTTTTTGCCGTTCTTGGACAGAAAATTTCCGTAATCTGAAAAAGATGCTTAAAAAAAAAATACCTCTCTAATTCTTCCGTGGATCCACTTGATTTTAAACCTGAGACCGCACGTTTCGAATTGAGCATCTTAACCAGGGCCGAAACTAAGGGCAGGGGGGGGGGGCAGAGGGGGCATGTGCCCCGGGCGCCAAGTGAAAGATTATACCTTTGGAATCGATCATTTTCTTCTGATGGCCTGATGGCTTTCATTATTATGAAACAGCCATTATAAATGAAGTGTTAGGTGAAAATGACAGAGCAGCCGTAAAATGTTTGAACTCTGATTTTCTGGTCAGAATGGGGGAAAAAAATGGCCATAATTTTTTTTTTTTTTTTTTATCTTCACCTAACACTTCAATTATAATGGCTATTTCATAATAATGAAAGCCATCAGGCCATCAGAAGAAAATAACTCGGTTAAAGCGGAAACTCGGTTAAGCGGGACTCGGATAATCGGAACTCTTCTGTATAAGCAAACAGTGTAAATAGCCGGTAATACATGCGAATTCTTTTTATGTGAACGAACTATAATTGCAACAAACGCCACATTCAATTTACGTAGTTCAGTATTACATATTTTAAATTTTAAAATAAGTCGGCCATTAGAAATTTAGTAAAATTCTCTTTGTAAATATACTTTGAGGAAGAAAGGGGGGGGGGCGCCAAAATTCATGTTTGCCCCGGGCGTAAGAAAGGCTAATTTCGGCCCTGATCTTAACCACTCGGCCAGCGAGCACTTGTTAGAGAGCGAGTTTAAAATGAAGTTACGAGTTTTCTTCAAATGTGGAATTGGTAAGGCTTGTTACTTTTCTTGTTCAGAAAGTTCGGAAATTTAAACTTAATTGCAGGGATATTTCATCTTTATGAAATAATGTTTCGAACACTTATAGAATAATAGAGGGTAAAAATTATTACACATTAGACATAATTTCATTGTTAAATGTAAAATATGAATATTATATTTTGGAATTAAATTCGAGAAGAAATGTTTGCTTTTTTGAATAAAATCGATTGTTTTTTCTCGATTGAACTACTATATATTTTTTAAATATGTTCTTTTAGAATATATTTTGCATACGAATATTTCCGTTAATACTCTAAAACATAAATTGCGAATAAGTTCAAATGAATGAGAAAATTGCTACTTTATTAAATTCGAAAGCATTATTTTTGTTTGTTTGTTTTTAAATAAATTAGAAATTTTAATTTATTAAATTTTCGATTTTTTATTTTAAAAATAAATTCGAACTTTGGTATTAATTAAGCCAATACGCATTCGTGCAAGGAATAAACGGAATTTCCCCCTCTTTTTCGGACTTACGGGAAGAATTAACGGAAAAAGCATTTTTTCTAGGAATACGGAAATTATTTGTTCAAAAATGACGAATAATTTAGTGTAGAAAGACGAATTCTTTTGACAGTGAAATTAAGTTACTTGAAAAAAAGATTTATTCTTTTTGTATATCGTGTGGGGTATCGTTCGAAAGATCTAGTAACACAGAACTCAAAAATATATTTGTTTTTAATTTTAGTTATCATATTTTTAGAGATATCGAAATGTAGTGCAAAAATATGCCCCGCTCCCTTTTGTTTCCGAATATACCGATATGAAAAAATTAGGGGTAGTTGAAGTTAGTTTAAATCTTGTAGGAAAACTATAGCTATTACCCACTAGTTCGCATAGTTTTTGAGAAAATCGCATTTTCGCGTTACACACAAATTTTCATTTCCGGGCACTCAGATGGGAAGTTGAGGAGCGCTCGAGGTATTTACCGACGCGGGATCATCCAAGAATGATTGATAATGATTTTCGAAAAAACTTACCGGTAATTAGCCGAGATATTAATTAAAAACGTATCTATAAAAAAGCGTCACGGACCAAATCGGCGTTTCAAATTTGCGATCTCATTTCGAAACGCACTTGACACAATGCCAAGTTTAAACTTTGTACAAGGTCTTTGTTTAACACCATGAGGAACGGTGGAATATACGAGGAGCTCACAACCATAGTAGACCAAGTCCATTTTCGAAAAAAATGGGATTTTCCATTTAGAGGGTGCATAAAATCTGTTTTATCCACTCCCACAGTGAACCAAGTCTGTTTTCACATACTTTCTCATATGAGTCATGTGTTAACAGACTTGACTTACTGTGGTAGTAGATAAAACACATTTTATGCCCCTTCTAAATCGACTATCTCATTTTCTTTCAAAATGGACTTGATCTACTATGGTTATGAGCCCCTCGTATTACATCCCAGTTAATTTTAATCAAGATTTGCACCAGAAAATTATAATTAAGTTTTACTTTTATAACTTTGGTGGAAAAAAATTGTAAAATTGCTTTTTTCTTATTAAAAAAAAAAAAAAAAAAAAAAAATCCGATGTGAATTCAACATTACTGAAGCACAATTATTTGCCCCTGAAAGGGTTAAGTAATTCGTTTGATGGTGATAAATAGCTAATGCTTTTATCTCTTCCAATTAAATTCAATTATTGAAGGCAATTATTCAAAATTAATTCAGAGAATAATATCAAGACATTAAAAGTCAGCATCTTTCAGACAACAATCATTTATAACTCAATATATAATTCATTGATAATGATAAAACTTTTTGATTACAAATCATTTCAATTTTGTAATACTGCCGCTAGTAATTAATAAATTTACTGTACGGAACCCTTTGTACGCGAGTAAAACTCGCACTTGACCGATTTTTATCATTCTAACCGAAGGAACTGAGTGAAACATCAATTACAAAATTCGAATTTTGAAACCAAGTTAAATCAAGTAAAAGAGTCTAATAAAGAGAAACAAGTTGGCAAGAAAGTGAAAGACAATAGAAATCTTCTCATAAGAAAAAAAAAATGAATGGGCATTTTTATGACGTTTTTCCATAAAAAGGCAATTGGTATATTAACTGTTACAGAATACAACATATTCCTCATATATACATCTTGTGCTGATTCTATTCATTCAGGCACGTACAGGTTGGTCAGCATCCTCTGCGCTATAAGCATAGATTTCTACTTATATTATGCATACTTTGTATCTTTTTAATTGTTAACTTTTCTTATTGTTAATCATCAAGAATCTCCCAATGCATGGTAAGTGAGAATGATTGCCCTGATTACAAATGACAATAAATTCATAATGAAGAGAAGGATTTTTTTCCCCTTTTAACTGGATAAATCATATAATGTATATTTTTAATTAAGTTTTCATTAATTTTCGGCAACGAAGTTGCGCCCGAAACTATTGAATTAAATATCAGGAATCGAACTCGGATCCTTTGGAATGACGATTCAATGTTCTACCATTTGAGCTACGGTGAATTTTCAATCGTATTTCCAAGGATCCGGGTTCGATTCCTGGATTTGTCATTTTTCACTCTGTTGGTTTTACGCCTAGCTAGCAATGTTATAATTCATGTATTTAATATGGATAACTTATATTCAAGGTTGGAATATCGCAGTTGAGGTTAATTCCAACAGAACTAAACATGCCCAGATCAAGGCTCGAACCTAAATACCTTGGCTTTCTGTGGTCTAATTAGGTCAACCACCTTTCCCATCAAAAAGAAAATGCAAAAGTCGGAGAAGTCATCCAAAAACATATGATTACGAGCATATGATAAAATATCGTCGGACTGGATAAATTTCTTTGTTTGAAGTCCGTTAAAGAATGAAAAGAAAATTAAAGTGCACGGAAAATGTAGCCAAATTACTTTTAATATCCCGAAATCTTTTATAAAATTCTCTTAAAAAGTAAAATAGACTAAAATGGAATTGTTATTAAAATCCGAAACCTAGTAAATAAATCTGGTTTTCAGAAAATATGTTCTACAATTCGTCTACAAATTTTGCTTCAATAACACCGAGCTGTTACGAAAAGTGCAAATTGAACAACTTCCTTTATGTTCAAATCGGCTAGAAACGAAATACTGAATTCACATCTGGGCCGGTCTGCGATGAAATATGCCGCATAAACAGATATTAACATTTCGAGCTTATTTTCTAGCGTGCCCATTTGAAAATGGAATTAGACAGAATGTAATTGTCACGTCATGATTTCAAGCAAAACGTAATGCCGTCACGGAACGAATTTAAGGAAATCGAACATTTTGTAATTCCGCTGCTGGGAGCGAGGGTATTCGAAATATTGCAAAGACATTTTTGTTTTGTAGTTGCAGTTAAAACACAAATTGGATTTTGTGTATTATTTCTACATATTCAGCAATATACTAATATAAAGGATTGAATCGCTTCTCATTTATGATCATAAACTTTTCCAGATATCGATCTATCCGTTTTCCACCGTATCGTTTTAAAGATATTGACTGCTTTAAATCATTGGTCTCAAATATCCGTATTTTCGATACATCGAACTATCCGTTTTTCAAACTATCGTTTAAAAAAATGTAGATTGCTTGAAAATATTGCTCTTAAATACAGTGTCGCCAGTTGGCTACTTTTTTAAAATTCAGATTTCTTGATTGGCACCACTTTTTTGAAATGGTAAAATTCCCCTGGCATATTAAGGCGAAAACCAGGGAAATTTTACCATTTCAAAAAAGTGGTACCAATCAAAATCTCTGAATTAAAAAAAAAGTAGCCCACTTGCAACACCTCTTAAATATTCAAATTTTCGATATACCAAACCGAACTATCCGTTTTCCAAATTATCGTTTTAAAAATATCGATGATTTGAAGTCATTTTGCCTTAAATATTCATATAATCGAAATATCGAAAGTTCATACGATAATTACTGATTAATTCTTGTTTTTGTTAAGCGAAAATATGACTTTTAAAAAGCATTTCAGTGTTTTTTACGCACTTATATATTTAATATATGTTTATATTTGGCAATAAAATACATAAACGTTTTCACTATACAGGACGCTTTCCCTTATTTCTGACCGATATCGAAATTCTAAACCGTTAATTTCATAGTTGTACATAGTTCCAGTCAGGACTTAATTTCTAACAAAAGAAATAAGGAACTCTAATTTTTCTGCAGTAGTAAAGACCATAGTGTGATCCCGCCCCACCCCGTGTACTTGCAGTTTTATATTTCATTTATTATTTACAAAATTTGAAGCAATTCCTTCCTCAATATATACCGGGTGTCTTAAAAAGGACTGACTGATTTTAAAATTCAATAACTCGCAAACGGTGACCGATATTTAAAAAATTCTTGCAGGAGGGTTATGGTTGATGTAAAAAGTTTTTTTTACTGTGTGTCTCGAATTTAGTTCGAATTACAAACAATAGATGGCGCTGCAAGCAATAGGCGCTAAATTAAAGCTGCATTTTTCGACTTTTCTCTTCTCCCATGCCAAAAAAGGAGATTAAAATGTAGTGAGTGGGTCAAAAAATCGGGCCTGGATTTAGCGTATATTGCTACCAGTGCCATCTATTGTTTGTAATTTGAACTAAATTCAAGACTCACGGTAAAAAAACTTTTGACATCATACATAACCCTCCTGCAAGAATTTTTTAAATATCTGTCGCCGTTTGCGAGTTATTGAATTTTAAAATCAGTCAGTCCTTTTTAGAACACCCGGTATATAATATATATACTGGGTGTTTCAAAAGTTCAGTGCGAAAGTAAAACGTGTTACAAAAAGATGTATGGGTCTGAGGGATATGCGGTTTGCAGATAAATATTCAGCGTGGTACAGGATTTTGTATGACACCAAAAAAATTAGTTCAAAATCTTGACAATAGAGAGTGCTACTGCAGATAATTTCATATTGCTCACTGAACGCAAGTTTTGGATACAAAAGATTAGAATATGTACACTTTTTTGTATCCAAATCTTGCGTTGTGTGAGCAATATGGAATTATTCCATGGAATTATCTGCATTAGCGCCCATTTAGTTTAGTTGTTTTTTAAATCATATTAAAATCCATTTACATCAAAATAGATATTTCTAAAGTTTACAAAATTTAAATGTTTATACAGTTCCTGTGTTCTATAAGTCATATTTAGAAAACATTCTCCATGTTGTAACATAAAAAAGAAAACAATATCAATTAAGAACAACCAAAACTACAGAGTTATACTTGAAATTTTCGCATTTTTAGTGCCAAAAATGCTGAAAATACATAAAATTTAAAGTATTATAATCGGTAATTAATAAATTCTGTAATTCGGACATTTCTGCCGTGAAAAAAAAATGGTATTTCTTTTCTTCTCCTTTTTATTTATTTATTTTGTTTATTTTACAGGTTAGAGCAAGTAGTGTGTCTTTCTCAATTTAATTCATAGATCCCAGATACCATATAAATATCTAAATTTTCTGATTTTTTCAAAAATGAATATTTTCACTTAAACTGTTTTTATAGGATACATTTTTGTTGAATACAGTAAATCGATTATGTGTTCGCTGTCGCTAATAACAGTGCTTAAATTCAATTTAATTAATAAAAGACCTGTGAATTATACTGATAGGTGTTATATGTTTTTTATTTTATTTTATTTTCAATTTGCCGAAGATACTAAATCTATATGTTAAAATAATTTATTCTGTTATAGACATCATTAAAAATTACATCACTAAAATAAATAGTAAATTTTTATGATTGAAAAACTTTAAAGCATTGTTTCTTCGTTTTTTATTTATTTATTTATTTATTTTGAAAGAAAAACTTCCTTTATGATGAACCATTTATGGTATGTCTTATAAATGTTTAAGTAGGGTAATTCCGGGATTTATGCCGCACTTTTTTTTGAATTTGTGTATAAAGTCCCATGGAAGACATAAAAAAAAAATCATGCTGTGCTATTTAGTGTTCAATATACAACGCGTGTAGTGCGACGAAAAAATTCAAAACAAATTATTAATATTTTTTAACAATTTTTTTCTAAAACATTACACTGCGGCGCGTCACCCGTACATTCAGGATGAGACGCCGCCCTTGTGCGGTAGTTATGCCGCGCTTGTAATAAGAACAGAATAAAATTATAAATAAAAATATTAAAAAATATATTCATATCTGAACGATGTAATAACATAACAAAATGAAATTAAATGAGTACAAGAAATTAAAGCAGCGTATTAGAAAGGGAAAAAAAAGTAAAATTGTGTTTACATAATTTATTCGTTAACCCTTTCGGGACCGGTGACTTTTACACAAATTTCATTCGTTTGGTACCACTTTTCTAAAAGAAGTTACCTTTACTTAAATAATCATGAAAATGCTCTAATTAAACAAAGCAAATATTACTTTTCTTTTTTACTGGTGCCAGAAACAAATTTTGCAAGCTCTTTATGAAAGTGCTTATATGCACCTATGGTCCCGAATGGGTTAAGAGACCTGTTTTTTCGACTGCAATCTACAGAAAAAATATCGAAAAAGCACAGTCTTTATGTAACTACATTTAAACACATGATGCAACGAAGCCAATTACACTTCCTCTTTTTTGGAATAGTTAGCAAAGAACGTCTGCGTTACGCGTAATCCAATTTTTCATTATTATCATCTTGACTTGCACCTTTCTTGCCCTTTTTACTTTTTATTTTCTCCCTTTTTCTCCTTTGTGTTTTAGTAAACTTGATAACATGCCTAACATGGTTAGTCTGTGCAAAAAGAAAAGGAAAAGTTAATAACACTTAATCATCCCGTACAAAAGAAACTGCGGCATGTATACCGGAATAGAAGTGCGGCATCTATCCCATTTTGCATGGTGCAGGCGTCGGCCATCACAGTTACCTTCCATCACTAAGGGAAATGTCGTAACCACACACACAGTATTCTATACAGATGCTACACTTAGTTTTGAGTTCGAAATCATGCATGCATTTAGTAATTAGTGTATGAAAAACATTTAAACATGACGTGTTTAAAAGTTTGGACAGTGAAATCATGCACTTACGTCAAATTAAGAATTGTACTTCTACAAGTAAACATCGAAATGGGATTCACGCTATATACCGGTTAAAATAATCTCATTGCGCACCTATACTGTGCGTTTGACGACCATCTATCGATAATTACAAGAAATACAAGGGGTGCGGCATCTATCCCGTATGCGGCGACTCTCCCGGAGTTACCCTATCTGTTTTTGTAATGTTATTGTATTTTCATTCAGCTGCTAATTGAAGTTTTAAAGATTGAGAATTTTCCTCTTTTATTTTTATATAATAAAAAAATCATCATTTTTACTTTCTTCTATCTTTACAAGAAGAAAATATTAGATTCGCGAAATTTTTCGACTTCCGGTTTTCGGTGAATTTATACGTTTTAGAAGGTCATGAACGCGATTTTGCGGTTTTTAGAAAATGTCTGTCTGTCTGTATGGGACAAAAATTTTGTGAGCGCTCTATCTTAAGAACTAATGTACGGAATTTAATAAAATTTTAGATTCAGTAAGACCTTGATATAAATTGGTGCTGATTAGTTTTTGGTGTAAATAGCCCAACAGGTGGCGTTGCTATGCTGCATTTTCCCCGATTTCCGCAATAGCTCTATCTCAAGAACTAATTCACGGATTTTCATCAAACTTCAGATACAGTTGCACGTTGACATAAGTTGTTGCTTATTAGGTTTTGATATATATTGTCCAATAAGTGGCACTGCTATGCTGTATTTTCATGATTGTTGCAATAGCTCCATCTCAAGAATTAATGTAAGGATTTTTATCAAACTTCAGATTGAGTTACACATTGACATAAGCTGGCGCTGCTATCTTGCATTTTTCAAGATTTTCACGATAATTCCATCTCAAAAACTAATGTACGGAATTTAATCAAACTTAATATTCTGTTACACTTTCACATAAATAGATCCTTTATAATCCTCATGATGGACATAGATTTTTATTTAATTTTGGCACTGAGATGGCGAATTTTGGAGTATTAACATGTATTGGAGAGAAGAGAGTTTTGGGATTGGCATATGCGACTCTAGTTTATATATAGGAATGGAAATTCAGAGTCGAATTAGAAATATTTAATGATGGAAAAACTGCATACGATTACAAAAGAAATTGTTTATTCTACAGATCAAAAGCATATAAATGTCTGTAAATCTTTATCATAAAAATACAAAAAATAATTTTTTATCACAGTCTTTTTTTACCTACATATTTAGGGTTTCTATTGGGAAATGATTGACATCATATTGACAAGGGAACCACTTTTTGTGCTGCTCGCACCTAGCAGCCTTAGCACGGAAACCTGGTGCATTTTGTAGTCCTATACATAAAAGTTAGAGAACCAATAAAATTTCTCTGTTAAAATCATATTTTATATATTTCTTATACATTTAATTTTTTATTATTGTATTTTTATTTGTTTATTTCACGCCAAAATTCAGTTAAGTTGCCAAGTATGGCGCTACAAATTTTTTCGCCTCTTTATCGCTGGAATATATGTATATAAGTATTAGAATTAAATCAGATTGCGATTTGTTTGATAATTGATAGCATAAAAAACAAGAACTTGTTTTTTTTTCTCTATGCAGACTATAAATGTATAAACAGTAAATATATTTCTGTTAAAAACTTTCAAGATCATTGAGAACTACTTTTTTTTGTGTGTGAAATACGAAATAAGCAAACTATTTTCTTTTGAAGAAAGATGGAATAAAGTTTCGAATGTTTAAAATAAAATGTTGTTGTATTAAATGTTGTGTCTTTTGGTAAAAGTAATCATAAAGTAAATTAATATTTTTATACAGTTTAGAAAATTTACTGTGCCTAATTAGGTCGGACATTACATTTTCTAGTGAAATCCAAACTACTGGTTATACTCAACAAGCAGCTATAACGTATGGCTAGGGTTGCCAGAAAGTTCTACTTTTGGAGAGAGAAAAACGCCAACTTTTTTTCCCGCCAAAGATGTGAATGTAATGTTGTAATTTTTCAAAATCAAATTCGTAGGTTCTTGAAGGATTTTTACACTTTTTTTCAATATTTTATGCTTATTATTGACTAATTTGCATTTTTAAATACTTTTCTTAAATTTTTATTTTTATTTTAATAGTCCGAAAGGTGGTTTCGAAAATTGCATTTTCAGAAAGTTATGCTGCTGTAAAATAAAAAAAAACATGATTTTAACAGGAAAATTGTATCGATTCTCAAACTTCCTAATATAGGGCTTTAAAAAGCACCAGGTCTCAATGATAGGTGCGAGCAGTATCAGAAGTGGTTCCCTTGTGAGTAGAGTGTTGAAATTGAATATCAACAAAGCACTTCCGATTAGATGTTTTGTGATTATTAATATTTGGTTTCAGCAAATTAATTCTCTCACATACATAAATGACTAGTAATAATTTGATTTGTGTATTGCATGCGCCAAAAGCTGAAATTAATTCTATAAATAACATTATGGAATTAATTAATAGACTGTAGAATACAACAATTAGTACATCGGTAATGTTATACAATATGTAACTCGCAGATGCATCACAGGTTAAATAAGAGGAAAAATAAACCTGTAGCTTACTGTTTTAATGGATAGTTGATTTCCGAAATATGCAAGTTACATGAGAAATGAAGCTTATTAATGGGATGAAGCATACATAATTTAGATTTTCCAACTAGTCTAAAAATAAATTTTTGATGAAGGCTCTAAAAGTTCCAGAATTCCGTCAGGTAATAAGTATTTAAAAATGAACTTATTCAGGGAATGATATTAAAAGCATCTGTTGCTATAAGTTTCAGATTCTTAAAATTGGAAAATTTTTTTTATTTAAAATAATATTTTGTTTTGGGCAGCCAGAAAAGCTTATGATAATAAATAAAGTTTACAAATTGAGTAAATAAAAGTAAAAACAACGTAAAAAGAACTTTTTTTTCTCAAATGAAATGATGTCATTCCTTCAGAAACTTGATGTTAGTATGTCGGGCGTTAGAAACTTCTGAAACTGCTTTGCGGCGGTC
This sequence comes from Maratus speciosus, assembly GCA_963932465.1. Taxonomy (NCBI): domain Eukaryota; kingdom Metazoa; phylum Arthropoda; class Arachnida; order Araneae; family Salticidae; genus Maratus; species Maratus speciosus. The sequence goes on from OZ010792.1 coordinate 461,701,153, forward strand.
ATATACCTGTTATCGGGGAAGATCTTTTACGGGCATTGATGCTAACGTGGAGTTTTTCTACATCTTTCTACGGCTAAAATGATTACATCAAAAGTAAGATATCAAAATGTTTAACTTCTAAAAGTATTCCTTCTTTTTATTTTAGTAAAAGAAGGTTTTGCTGCTGTTTTTTCTCTTAACTTGATGTCGAGATATAAATTATTTTCTTTTTAAAAACTATCCCAACCTAAAGAATAACTGCAAAACTTAAAAAAAAAAAAAAAATATATATGTATATATATATACATATATTTTTTTTTTTTTTTTTAAGTTTTGCAGTTATTCTTTAGGTTGGGATAGTTTTTAAAAAGAAAATAATTTATCTCTCGACATCAAGTTAAGAGAAAAAAAAGCAGCAAAACCTTCTTTTACTAAAATAAAAAGAAGGAATACTTTTAGAAGTTAAACATTTTGATATCTTACTTTTGATGTAATCATTTTAGCCGTAGAAAGATGTAGAAAAACTCCACGTTAGCATCAATGCCCGTAAAAGATCTTCCCCGATAACAGGTATATGACCGCCGCAAAGCAGTTTCAGAAGTTTCTAACGCCCGACCGTGAGCTTAACAGATGCGTTTTTAAGAAAAATAGCCGGGTATGGGAGTTTATATGGTTTCTTACTCCCGTTTGTAGACATAACAAACGCGTTTTTAAGAAAAATAGCGGGGGAGGGGATATTATATTTGGTTTCTAACGCCCGATTGTAGACATAACATATGCGTTTTTAAGAAAAAAGCGGGGGCGGGGAGATTATATGTAATAATAGAAAATAGAAAACAGAACCATGTTTTTCAAGATGGAAAGATAAATTTGAAATAAAAGTTGTGTGAACTAGAGGTCTGCACGGGCCGAAATTTCCAGGCCCGGGCCCGGCCCGATACAAAAATTAAAAGTTCGGTCCAAGCTCGACCCGGCCAGGAAAAAAAATTAAAAACTCGGCCGAGTGAATTTCTACAAAACATTGATTTTTACGTCAATTTGGTTAAAAATTTGTCTCGTACGAGGAGTTCTGACCAAAAATATTTATCTTAACTTTCTTTTATGTTTATAATCTTCATTTTTATAGAAGCAAGCTGCGATATTTATTTTTTTAATGAATCTCAATTTCCTGTATGTAAATGTTTCAGTTATCATTAATATTGTTAACCCATATTCCATATATATTAAAAGTCTGAAAAATGTTATACAGTAAAATCTTCTAAGACGGAATTGCATAGAAAAGAAAAAGAAAATGCGTTATAGAAAAGTTCCCTTCTTAACAAGTGTAAATGTATTATGTATTCTTTTCTTACGTATTAGTATATTAATTTTGCATAGATCAACACGTTTTTCAGTTTACAACAGTTCTGCCATAGGCAAGTTCTTTTTCACACATTTTACTAGATTTTACTTTAGCTACATTTTAATAGGCGTGGAAATTTACTACTCTTAAAAAATAATAAATTTTAATGTTTAAGTGTCGAATAATGGCGATTTGAAAATGCATGCATTTTTTGCAAAAATTTTTGGATCAGGCTTAATTTTACTTACTTTTGAATGGACCAGGCCGCACTGAGACAATGATTTTCATACAGGCTGGGTCAAAACTAGGACTGAAAATTTTGGTCCCTGAAGACTAGGAATTAAACCAGTCCCGGTTCTGTACAGAAAAAATAAGTTAGGCCCGGCCCGAGGCTTCAGGAAAAAGTATGGCCCAGGTCCGGCCCGAGTGCCGTGAATGAAAATCGGCCCGTGCAGATCTCTAGTGTGAACAGAGAAAAAAAAAAGGCGAACAATTAATTTAATAATCAAATTACGACAGAGTAAAGCGGCAAATCAGTATGTCTTCTTTAAATGCATTTATGTTTCTAGGGTCTGTTTTAGGGCAATTCAGTATTTGATAATGAGCTAATTTAGAAGCTGTCTTAAAAGTTAAATATGTTACTATCAGATTCCAGTTTAATATAATTAATACTGTTCAACAGGAAATACCAGTAATAATTAAAAAAAAAATCCCACTAAATAAGTCAGTTAATTAATACATCAAGAAATTTAAATAACTACATTTTTTATTAATAGATTCATAAAATTTATCTTTTCAGTGACTATGTGGTATCATTCAAAATATATGGATGATTTATTTAAGCTTAACTCAAAAACCATTTCAATGAGCTGAAAATTTGAGGTCATTTATCAATAGACACTAGAAATTAATCGATTAAAAACTAATATATAATAGTAATAAAAAATAAATACAGTGTAACTTCAAAAATCCGGCATCCAGAAATCCGGAAACTTCAAAAATCCGGCCTCAAAACCATCTTTCCCTTCATTTTTATTTTACACTTTCAAGTTATAGGAGAAGAAAAAATAGCAATTCTTTGTGAATTAAAAACTTCAAGATCGAAAGTAAATGCAGAAAATAATATTTGACTTTTTTTTTCATCTGTCAGATGCGATTATTTTCTAACATATTTTCTGTGATCTTGCACGTTGCTTAGCAAAGGGAACAACTTTGGGGCCAACTTTGGCGAATGCATACCAAAATAATGCATGGCTCAACGAATTTTCGGCAATGGCGACATCAATGATAAGGAAGGATTTTAGACTTTCACATTTCCCGTGAAAAGACTGCAATTTATGAGCTGATTGAACACATACAATCTTAAAATGCATTAAGTGTCGAAAAAAGAAATACAGATGATTGGCTACGCATTGAAGAAAATGCATCAAGAATGAACAATATAACGGACAGCGAGATTGCTGACGCCGTGCTAAATAGAACCGACGAAAGTGCTAGTACAAACTCAGAAGTCGAGAATGAACAACCGGCTGAAGAAAAGGTGTCACTAGAAAAAAGCATTAATTTGACTGGAGAATTAATATCTGCTTTAGAGAAATACTGTACTTCCGAAAAAGACATTTTACATTTATATAAAATACAAAAAAAAAAAAAAAAAACTTATTAAAGAACGACCAAAAAAAAACTGAAGTAAAGTTGATATCGATGTTTCCGAAATTACAAGAGAAGAAATAATTTCACTCTTTATTAGATTTTCTTTTTTCGTAACATAGAAAATATTATTTAAAGTAATATTTTTTATTATTATTTAATTCTCTTTTTCTTACATAATTATCACTTATAATGAATTAAATTATGACTAAAGGCACCATTAAGAATATAGTACTACTTTTGATATTCCTAGTTACTACTTTTAATATTCCTTCAAAAATCCGGCATGGGGGGTCTGGCCCTACGAGCTATGCTCGCCAACCCCCGTTCAGACACCGCAAACTCTAAAAACACGCTAATTTGTTAAACACGCTAAACTTTTTTAATGGAACGATTTTGACCGACTTAAACAATAGACTGTCTACTTCAGCGTGTTTATCAAACATTCCTCTATAATACTACCAATTTTCATATTTTTGTATGCAGCAGTTTTCTTAGTATTACCGGAGAAATAACTCTTATAAAATAATAATAATAATAATAATAATAATTTATGGCGGTGGTGACAGCGTTTGTTACTTTTTATTTTAGAATAGTGAGATAACCAATAACAAATTTATTTATAGGTATAAATTTGTAAATGCAAAAAAAAATATATATATATATAAATGTTTGAATTTAACATAATGTTTTTCTCTATTTCACTGATTTTTGAAAAAAAGTTTCAATATGTCACTTAAGTAATATTTTAAGACTGTTTCAAATAAATTTCCGTTAAAATCTTCATGTTACGATTCATAATTTTTCATGCATTAATATTATACTTCATATTTAAAACATCACTATTATAAAAATGCATTAAAATTAAATAGTTGTATTACACTTAATATTAATATTGCAGAAAAAGTAGCGTAAAAAAAATAACAGTAATTATTACAGAACATAGGCGTAACCAGCCTTTTGAACGGCCGCCGTGCCCAGACTTTTTAACCTGAACATGTTGGATACAAACAATATCTTATACAGTAAAAACTGCTAAAACAGAGCCCCATTAAAACGGTCGAATTTTCGTTTTAGACACGTTTTCATCTTAGAAGGTATAATTGTGTGGTATTTCTTTTAAAAAGGGCTCAAACGCGATTTTTGTTTGCGTGAGGGGGGGATGAAAAGGGGTTCAAAACATCAAAACTAAATCTAAAAAAAAGATATGTAAATCTCCTTGCAGCAGTGACTAAGTGTGGTCACAAGTATTAAACCTCTTGGCACCCTAACTTCTTACAAAGATTAAAAAAGGCTTTTAATCATGCTGGAAACTTCTATGGCACAGGGACACTGCATGAGGTCTAAAATTATCTCAGTCAAAGTCTTGTAGATGAAATTTCGCCTGATAGTAAATCTCAGATAATACATGCGGTATACCAGTACATACACACGAAAGTTTTACAGAATGTCACTCCATGACTTCTTAGGGATCACCGGAGGGACCCAAGAAATTTTGGAGGAAAGTCTATATAAATAATTATTGTAATATTATAAATAATTTTAATATTCATTAATAATTCATGTTTTTACCTCAAAATGTGCCAAATATATTAGGTAAAGGAGGTCAGGATAATAAACACAAAATTTTATCAAGATGATAAAAATTATATTATCATGATGCAACTGTAGTAATAAAGATGATGCTAGTCTGTGTGTGCGCGTGCGCTGAACTCTGAAAAACAATTGCAGCCCTCACAGCTGCAAGATTTGACAGGAAAATACCTGTAAGCCTGATGTCATGCATATCGAAGACAATTTCTGGAATTTTTCAATTAATTTTTTATGCGAATTTTTTCACATTTTGCGTCAGTTTTTTTTTCAAATTAGTAAAAAAGAATCCGATTTCAATATTTTATCCAGTAAACTTCGTCTTCTTTTCAATAAAGTTTTTACGAGATTCTTCCAGAGATTTTCCAATTTGTAACAATTTTTTAATGTTATTTTTTCGCATTTCAAGTTGATTTTTTTTTTTTTTTTTTTTTTTTTTTTTTTTAACATTCCTAAAAGGAATCCGGTTTAAATATTTTACCCAATTAGTTAATTTCGTTCCGAGTAGTTTTTTAAGCTCTTCCGAATTTGAAATGCGATTTTTAGTGGGGGTTTTCGTGCTTTGAGGCAATTTTTTTTACTTTTTTGAAACAGAAAAAACTTTCCTGTAATTTTTCCAATTGCCGTGATTAAATTAGAATTGGAAGAATGTCAAATCAGTTCTTATAAGAAAGCTGAAAATTTAATTTGGCTCGAAATAAAAAATCGCAATAATTCAGGATTAATTTTTTCGAGACAAAAGTGGTCGTAGCTTGCTCGGGAGTACGTTGCCGAAGGCAGTCCCCCCTCCCCCACAATCCTAGATTTGTTTAATTCTATGTTCGTTTAAAAAAAACAACCAGTGAAACTCCACTAGGAATAAAGTTTTCTTTGACGGGCAGAGTTTTAAATAACGTGCGGGATCGCGCGATTTGTGCACAGAAAAAAAAAAGTCCCGCATAATAAATAATGCTGTGCAATATTCCCCACCTTAAAATTCTTTCGCAGACCTGTGATTCTTCAGTGAGTATTTTAATTTTTTTTTCTTTTTTGCGAATTTTATTTCTTTTATGGAATTCCTCAAAATCCATTCGTGACTCGGTCCCGGAAAATTTTGAGAACTCCTTCAAGCAATCATGGAAAAATATTGTGAATTTCGATAAAAGAGTGCAGAAAGAAATCGCGAATTTCGCAAAAGAAATCACGAATTTCGATAAATAATTGACGAAAAAATGTTGCAAATTTCGTCAAAAGATCGCAGAAAAGAGTAGAGAATTTTGTTAATTGGTACGGAAAGATATCGAGAATTTTCCCGATCGGTCGCGCAAAACTATCGCGAATTTCGACAAATGACCCCTGTAAACAAGTCTGTTTTGCCAATCAGCCACAAAAGAAAATAAATTTCGTCAAAGGATCCCGGTAAAAACGAGAATTTCGTCAAAGGATCTCAGAAAGAAAACGCGAATTTCGTCAAAAGATTGCGGAAAGAAAAATCGAACTTCGTCAAAAGATCGTAGAAAGAAAATGCGAATTTCATCGAAGGATCGTCCTAAAGAAATGACAATTTCGTCAAAATATCGCGGTAAAAAATGCGAATTTTGTCAAAGGATCGCGGTAAAAACGAGAATTTGGTCAAAGGATCGCAGAAAGAAAACGCGAATTTCATCAAAAGATTGCGGAAAGAAAAATGGAATTTCATCAAAAGATAGTGGAAAGAAAATGCGAATTTCATCGAAGGATCGTTCTAAAGAAATGCCAATTTCGTTAAAATATCGCGGTAAAAAATGCGAATTTCGTGAAAGGATCGCGGTAAAAAACACGAATTTTGTCAAAGGTTAGTGGTCCGATTTCGACAAAAAATCGCGTAGAAAGACGTGAATTTCGTCAAACGATTTTGGAAAAAAATTGTAAATGTCATGAAATGATCGCAAAGTAAAATCACAAATTTCGTCAAAATTTACTGCACTGGGATATAAGATTGAAACCGAGTCCTTTTCCTAGTTTCAAAAGAAGCCGCAAAACGAGAAGAAACTCCAAAAATCGTATAAAAATTTTCAGGGGAAAAAATTACTATATTGACTTGAAAGACTGCAACATATTCCTTTTACGAATGTCAAAAAATGGTCGCGCAACACGCAATTCAACCAACCAACCAACTAACCCCCAGATTAATTTGAATTTTCTGTGCTATTATTTCTCATTTTCAAAGGAGGCAGGGGTCTGTGCACCCCCCCCCCCACCCCCGGTTAATCGCATTTTGGAATTATTGTTTCACATCTGCATTCCCTTTCAAATGTTTTTGCTTCTTTGTAGACTTTAGAATACGAAAGCAAAAAGACAAATAGTTTATGTTTTTGTCCTCGTCAAGAACTTGCATTAATTTCTCATGAAATGGCAGAAACATGCAATAGAAAGAACGGTGTTTAAAAAAATCTCCCACAAATAAAAGACGTTAAAGTGGGATTATAAAACTATATTTTTGACTATGACAAATACAGATTCTTGTAAATATTCTAGTTTAAAAAAAAGATAAACAAGATAATTAAAAAAAACACAAAAAAAACGTGGATTTCTTCTTTTATCACGGTTCAAAACTTAGGCTGTTAGTTTTCTGAACTAAACTAAATTGCTAAACTAATTGAATTCTGCTTTCGTTCACTTCTTCTTTTGTAGATTTCATTTTTTTCAAAATATTTGTGCTTGAGTCTGCGCAAGCGGGGAGGGGGGGGGGGTGCCCGGGCACCCAGGGCACCCACTCCCCCTGGTTACGCCTATGCAGAAAACATTAATGCAAATATAAAAAAATAATTTAACAACTGGAGATCGAAGTTTTACATCTACATTATTCTTAATTTGCCAAATTATTCAAAATTCGTTATATGGAACAAACTGTTACCGTATATTCGAAATTTTGTGTCAATTTTTAATACTGCTATTTGAAAATTTTAAAGTTTAATTCTATTTCATTATATAGACGGTGCCATAAAGAGCATTTAATTCACAAACATTATAGAAAACACAATATTCTACACAACTTTAGCGTCTTTCTGAGAAGATATGGAAAAAAAAAAAAAATGTGTATTTTTACCCGACTGCCAAGAAGGGTTATGTGTTTGACGCGTATTTGGGTATGTGGATTTCTTTATACCCTCGAAACATCCGAACGGCTAGATGGATTTTAATGAATGAGGTCTCTATTGGTTTGTCTTAACCGCCCGATGGTTATAGGCTGGATTTTGTTTTTAAAAATTCAAAATGGCGGCCGTAAAATACAAAATGAAGTTAGAAACGAAAAAAAAATTTACGCACCCTATTGAGTAGCATATCATTGGATAGGTCTTTTAAAATGAAGACGATGTTTCAATGACTATTTTACAGTCAGGAGCTCCGTTTAAATATTATACAACCGGGAAGTTGTGTATGGTAGGTTCTCTAGCTTTACTGCAACTCTAACCTTCATAGCCATCTATAGGCCTCATCAAAACAGTGTTTATGGATAGGAACTAACAATTAAACACAACTTGAAAGCTATCAATACAAGTAAATAAAAAAATGGGTAAGTAATATAAAAGATAGTTTCACATTGATGAGAAATGAAATAATTAATTAAAAAAAAGAAAAAAGGCACATTTTCTTAATGGAGGAAAATAAAATACGCTGGTCTCCAAAAGTCAAAGAACAGTGACCGGATACTTTCGATTGTACACAGTTTGTCAAATATCTACCAAATATCTTGACGAATTGTACTTGAACTTCGAGGATTTTAAGAACATGTTTGACTTTATATTTTTCTGGGAAGATTTAATTATTTAAAAATTTAAAATAATAATTTTTCTAAAACATGAAAAAAAATATCTTGAAATGATGAAAATTTGAATAAAAAAATTAAAAAAAAAAACTCGGAAACAATTAGCAACAAATTTAATAATAAAATAATTTTTGCGATCACCCATGTAACAGAAAATGCTCACAATGGTCTGACACTGTAGAAAATGACTATGTGCGCTCTGTTTAACGGTTAGAACAAGATTTTAATTTACCGATGACCACTTCCAAGATTTTCAATGTCAGAATTGTCTGGATATCTGAATCTGACGAGCCAAACAGAACGGTTCGGAATCTGAACCAAGTAGAATGTAGATATTGTGAACATGCCTGTAAGTGTTGTTTTACCTTTCGCTGAGTATGTATGCAGTCAAAGGTTAAACACCAAGTAGTTGTTAAAATCACAATAGGCTTTAAAAAAATATTTTTAATTATGTTTATATAAAAACATGTATAATCACTTATAAACAGATTAAGTAAAATAATGCTATAAAAAGTGATAAAATATCTTTATTAAGATTGACGAACGTTTCGTCGCACAAACGGCGACATTTTCAAAATCATTCACGATAGAAAATATTTTCACATAATTTAAAAACAATAAACATAGTAAACAATCTTACGAGACATAGTGCATAATAAAAAATATCGCAAACATAAAATTAAATTAAAATTAAATTAGCTATTTGTGAGCGTGGATTAATTTTCATATAATTTAACAAAACAAAATATAGTAAACAATGTCACGAGACAACATGCATAATGAAAAACATTGCAAAACATAAAATAAAAATAAAGTTATCTTGGCTATTTGCGAGCATGGATTAATTTTTACTATTGTTACTAAAATTACATAGCATCTCTTTACAAATTTTAGGAAAATCGAGGGACACTGAATCATTGCAAACATTCTTGTTGCGTAAAAATATCTCTATTGATTCTCGGATTATGGATGGTAAATAAAATCTTGACGTATAAATCAACTTGCTATTTTTAAAATCGATCCGTAAAGGTTCTTTACTGCATAATCTGGCCAAAGCTGTGGTTCTTCTGTTGTATTTGACGTCTGCTGTATGTTCTTTGATTCTGGTTTTAAGTTTTCTACTTGTCATACCTGTATAAAACTGTTTTCTTCCATCTTCTTTGATGAAAGGTATTTCGTATACACCTGATAACTGGTTTGACTCTATTGGATCTATTTTCTTGCATACTATATTTTTTTAAATTTCATAGAAGGTTTTGCGACTAGGGAGATATTGAATTTATTGAGTTTATATTTCAAACGTTCGAAGAAACCAGGAAAATATTGTAAAGTGGATAACATGGAATTTTGTAGATTGAAATTTCTTTTTTCTTTATTCTTCAAGCTCTTAATTAATTTTTCTATGGTGCTATCTTTTTATCCGTTTTTCTTGCAATATCATATATTTTATTTATTTCATTATTTAACTTATTTATCTACTCACTTATTTATATATTTCATTATATAATTGTATTAAATTGTATTATTGTATCGCATTAATATAAAGTATGCAAGTAATATTCGACGAAAGCGATGAAAATTAGTAAAGTACTCACACTATTGTGTTATCCGTATTTAAAGGGAGAAAAGAATGTTTCAATTTCATAAGCAGACAAGAGAAAAAAAATAAAAAAAAATTTTGATTTTTTTTTTTTTTTTTTTTTTTTTTTTTTTTTTTTTTTTTTGTTATTTAATAATAAAAAGACACATAAATTCCAAAGACATATTCCAACAATCAATTTCGGGAAAATCGTCTGCTTCGAAAAGAATACAATGGAATCAAAGGATAGATGTTAAGTATAGAATAGAGCATAAAGAAGTTTCATACAGTAAATTTCGGAAGCTTGTTAGTTGTTTCCCATTGTCACTAGTGACGCTAGTTAGCGGTGTCAATACAGATTTTGCTGTAACTCTCCTATCTTGTCTGTTTATCTATGGATCAAAACGCATTTCTCTTTTTCTGTAGTGTGTGATTGTAACAGCTACTTGATGTTAGTAATTTTTTCTTTACCTAACCGTAGAAATTCTGCGATTAGATAAGGCAAAGATTACTGTTAAAAAATAGTGGAACCAAATGGCGTTAAAATAAGGAGCTATGAGTTAGGCATGATGAAAATACAATCACTTTAAATAGAAACATTTTTAAAAATACAATACAGTACTCACATGCTTTTACAGGTGTTAATTAAACATGTTCAGCAAAATTATATAAAAAATAAAATCACATTATCAATAAAGTAAAATATTTATATACTGCTCTATACTGCTTGTAGCCACTCCTATAAGATATTACAGTAAATATAAAGGCTTAAACAAAACCTTTAATAAACACGCCAACTGGCTTCATACTAACTTCAATTCTCAGGGTCTGTAATAATAAATAAAATTTTGCATAAAATTTGAAATATGTACTTGATAAACAAATATCACGAGATAGCTGGTATTACGAAAGCAGGGCAGTGTTCCCAGATTAGGGATTGTCCCCAGATTGTTTATTGTCACCGCTTTTTTTAAATAGAAATATTCTGCTTATTTAAAAATAGAGTAAAAATTCTGAAAAAATAAGGCGAATTATACTATTTAAAAAAGTGGTGGCAGTCAAATAATCTGAATTAAAAAAGTCCCCAATCTGGCAACACTGAAGCAGGGTGTCATCTAAAGTCATCATGCTTTAATAAAAATGTTCTTCCATAAATGTCATTTATTTTATACTATCTTATTTTTAAACTTATGCAGCATCTTGCAGCAAAAAGTAACTCAAAAAAAAAAAAAAAAAAAAAAAAAAAAAAAAAAAAAAAAAGACGGTTTATTGCATATGATCTTGCTTCGCATAGACATTTTTATTCACCAGCAGATAATGGATCGGAATGAAATGTTGATAGCTAAATTACTTTACTGTTTCTAAACTTAATTTGTAAAGGTTCTATGCTGTGTAGTCCTGCTTATGTTGTAATTTTTGTTTGTTATGTTGTATGTTCTGCACATGCAATGTTCCGGAGAACATTGCAATAGCACACGGGAATGACAAGTAGAAAATTTACAACGACTATGAAAGAACATATAACAGATATCAAATACAACAAGAAAACTCCAACTTTTGACAGTTTTCTTGGGGTAAGACTGGTTATCCAAGTAAGGGGAAACTAGATATCAACTTTTTTAGTTAAACTTTATTTAACCTCTTTTTCAGAAGAAATTTTAAACTATTTCCTTTCCTACAATATTAACACATACATGCTGTCTTACCACATCGATGGGGTAAGACGAATATGTATGTGTTGTACGTGTTGCATGCATGTATGTACACCGTCATTTTGACGAAAGCAACACCACACGGTTAAATATAACTTTAATTGTAATTTTTTAAAACTTCTAATTATCGGACATTTTAAATTTTTACATCGTCGGATAGGGAGAAAATGTACTTTCAAATACAATTTGTTTGAAAACCGTTCCGCAATTTATTTGAAAAATGTATCACTATTTATTCAATTTTTATTGTTTTTAAAGTAATTTTCAGCATGATTTCTTTTTAAATCGATCTCTATCGCTTGCAGACGATTACCAAAGATAAATTCGTTTGCAAGTAAATTAATATAAATAGCTCAGCATTTGATTCCTGCTTAAATTCCATAAGGAAATTAAAACATTCATCAGTCACTAAATGAAACAATGAAATATAAATAAAACACAAATTTAAGACATGTAATCAAACTATGCACTTAAACTACTGAAATCAAAATGGCTGATTGTAAATTGTGATCTTTGGCGATTTCTTCGGCTGTTAACTCCTGGCGTGAGGCCGATGCAAAACTATCGCCTTTAATAAATTTCAAAACCTTAGTTGAATGCATAATTGCTATTTTTCATATAAATGTGAATTTTGCTGTTTTTAATGTGCATTCTTAAAAAATACAGGATGTATCAGTACAGCGGTTATAAACTTTCAGGACAGATAGAAGTACACCTAGACGATGGGAAATCACATAGAAATGCATGGTCGGAAATGCTTTCCTGGCGCGGTAGTGACGACACAAAACACAAGAAAGAAAGGACACGAACAGGGAGTAAAAACATTTTTATTATTCTTAATGCTGCAAAAAGGCCGGGACAATGCTGGAAAGTGCTGAGGAACTTGTTGCACGCATCGTGGCGCTGCTGGGAAGTCCGGGACACTCACGTTATTTTCGAAAATATTAGATCTTCCATACGCCGGAGATGCGCTTCCATGCATCACGGCCCGGGGTCGTAATTTCGAACACCTACTTTGATGACGATCGTTGTCTCTTTAATGTTCTTTTTTCTTAGTTTTTTGCTGTACTAAGGATAATAAACATGTTTTCTCCACTTATTCGGGCCCTGTCTTCCTTGTATTTTGTGTCGTCACTACCGCGCAAGAAAGCGTTTCCGACCATGCATTGCTATGTGACTTCCCACCGTCTAGGTGCACTCTATCTGTCCTGAAAGTTTGTAACTGTTGTACGGATACACCCTATATATTAAATGTAAAAAAAAAAAAATATTATAATTACCGTATATACTCGTGCATAAGTCGACCCCCGAATTCTTAAGAAAAAATTTAAAAAAATTGAATTTCCGTGTATAAGTCGAACCACATTTCTGGTAGTATGTTGAAAAATGATTTGTAATCGAGGATTAAGAAAATTAATACATTTTCGTCAAATTAGTAAACATTTTTACGCTTCTATTCAGACAATTTTTTTTTTATTCAACGTTTTAAAACTGTATAATTATGTAAAACCGAAGAAGCTTAAACTATTTTGAAACCTATTCACATCAATTCAATGATATTTTTAAAAAGAAAAAAATTCTTTCAAAAATCTATTAAAGCCTTATTTACAAGGGTAAACAACTTCTTAGACTGCTAAAATATTGTATTTCTTTGTATTGTAAGACTTTTAGGAGAGATATCTAGAAGTATTCTGGAGTTGAACTCTTTTCAAAAAGGGGATTAAAATGTTGAAAGGAATGCCCCTGTATTAAAGGGAATTCTATCCGAAGAGAAGAACAATTTCAGGGACATTATTGTTTTTTTTTTTTTTTTTTTGTCAATCACAGGGAAATGACCATTGTCCTCTGTTATCTCTCATGTGATTACTTAAAAGACTTGCCCATTCGCCGATTATCTGGGATTTTTTTTTTTTTTTTTTAACTACCTCGTGTATAAATCAACTTCCCCATTTTGAACTTCCAAATTTTGCCTTAAATTCTTCGACTTATACACGAGTATATGCGGTATTAATTTTAAAAAAATAGTTTTCACCTACATTCTATCACCCAGGAAGCCCGGATATCTCCCCTTGTTATAATGTTATTATTAAACACGTATAAGTGCGGAGCATTTAGACAAAAATTTTCATATTCTTCTGTTGGCTTCAAGAAGCAACCAATAAGATATCCGACTTTACCCTACCTTCCTTTACCTAGTATGAAGCAAAAGATGAGACACTTAAATCCACAATGAAAGGAAAATTCTTCTTAGATAATCAATTATGATTACATACGCTCCAACTATTCTATATAATAATAATAATAATAATTCGATTTTAAATACATATATAATAATTTCACTTTTAGCCTCAAAACACTCTTTCCTCTATGGATATTCCGTGCCTATTTCAATTTGGAAATGTTCCAGACGAATCTCTGACATTTCTTTATTTTTTTTTTTTTTTTTTTTTTTTTTCCTTTTTTCGAAATTTTGCATTATACAATACACTCTAAGGCCCATTAAATAAAAATTGGTTTAAATCCATATATCTCTGAAGTACTTGAATATTAAAAGTTAAATGTGATTTAAATTTTAGCACTGATTTTTCTCAAATTCACCGGAAATTTGCAGAAAGTTTTCTCACGCAACAATTTTTAAGTACAAAATTGATTGTCGTTCCAGCATACTAAAAATTACCTTATGGATAAATAGTTTAAGGTTATGGACAACATAAATGCGCACGAAGCATTTTCAATCTTGTTATGAAATTTTAAAGTATTTATGTTCAAGCAGAAAATAAAACACCTACGGAATGTTTTAAAGCTAAATCAATTTTTCGGGGTATTAATGCAACTGAAAATTTTCAAATAAGACCTCCATTTGTGTCTGACCTTCCTCGATTCTATCAATTATTTGCCACTTTTGACCTTAACTTAAATTATGCCTTTGAGCCATAACTAATGAATACTGATCACACTCAGACACTACATTAACTTTAAACAACATTACAGACCAGAATTCCAACGTCTGTCCATTGCGCATCACATTGTCAATCCATCTGATTTGCATATTTCCGATGCTAACGTATGCGCGGAAGTGCAATTTTGAGTTCAATAGTATTTAATTAACGTATATAATTGCAGCATTGGGCATTGGTTGTAACATTAACTTAGTGAGAATATTTTTTCTCATTATCGTTTAATTTTGATGACCAGTGTAGTTATGTTGGTTATATTGCGCTTATAGTTGCATTCATCGTTAACATGGTTGCCAATTTAGCGAAATTCTGAATTCAGAATCTCTAACAGTCTTTTTAAACAGTATTTTCATTTTATTTAATCGACGAAAGTCTGCCATTATTAAATAAAACTAAAATTAGTATTAAAAACTTCTGATATATATTTTGAATACAAAAATACGTTTAATTTTAAGCACTGATCGCTATCACTGATATTTGAACTATAATACCAATATTGGTAAAATATTGATTTTGCATTTGAAATATTTGTAATGAAATGTCAACACTTAAAATTGTAACTATCTTCAACAAAATGTCAATCTTGCGAAAATATTTACTTTATTTTGGAAATATTAATAGTGAAATTGCAAAATATTTTCTGCCAATTTACGCTTTGCATATATTTGCGCAATGTTGGAAAAAAATATTTTGCAATTTCACTATCAATATTTCCATTATAAAGTAAATATTTTTTGCAATTTGCTTTCAACTTTTATTTTATGCATTACAAACAAATAAAATTTACAAATTTCATTAACTTGGTGAAAATTTTAGACATTGGGAAAAATGAATATAATGCATAATGAATACAAAGGCATTAATTATCCGTTTTGAAATTGACTTCAAACTTTTTTCACTTTTGTTCACACTTGTTCACTTTTTTCTTTTTAATTATTTCGCCATCTTTTATGGTGCGGCAGAGGAAAGAAAAAATTTGATTGGGAAAAAAATTAGAATTGTTTAAAGATAAATTATGACAGGTGGTCGAAAAAAAGGGTAAAGAGTGGTCTGAGAAATCTTTAAAGTAGCCAGTAATTTTTGTTGAATTCTAATACATATGTAACATGAAATTTCATGCAAATCGGTCAAAAATCATAGATGTTTATAAAGAACGTACACACACACTTTGGCATATATGTAGATAGTATTTATACTTTTTTTTTTTTTTTTTTTTTTTTTTTTTTTGTAACTGGTGCACTTTTTATATAAATAATTTCAATGGGTAGTTTTTAATTTGTATACAATAAGTAATTTGCATACTTCTTTTACAATAAGCGATTTTTTTATTTGAATACTTTTGTTGAATCATAAAAATATAATTTATTCTTCTTCGTAATTATTATTATTGTTTGTTGATATATTTTAACGTATATAAGCATCAAATGTCACAATTTTTTTAAATAAAATTCAAAGATTTAAAAATATATTATTTTATTATTTTTAAATGCTCCACGGGTTCTCATTTTTTGAATTTTCTCATGAATTTTAAATATTATCAATTAAAATAAACTTAATAACAAAATCTATTTGAGAATCTCGCTATTAAAAAAAAAAAAAAAAAAAAAACGTTACTAATGCTGCCTCTGACGTCAGTGAATCTATTGTATACTTTTCACTTTTTCGGCTTAGTTTGTAAAAACCTTTGCATATAAAAACATGAAAACGGGTTGTTTTAGAGAAAGATGTGTGATAAGCATGCTGAAACAGAAGATTAAGTGCTATTTAATGTTGAAATCGGTCAAGATCGGTCACATTTGAAGAGGTTTTAAAGGATTACAGATTATGCATAGCAATTTAACACTTTTTGCGGCATATATTTGACTTAATTTTGGTTTGTAATATCCAATAATTTTTAATTGTTATTTGTATGATTTTTGTGTGTGTGTGTGTGGGGGGGGGGGGTCACTTTTTTCTTCAAAATGCGATTAAAGATTTAATTCATGTTTTGAAATAACCGTTTTTTACCTACTGTTGCCAGATTTTAAAAAGCCCGATTAATAATATTTCCAAACACGGTGTTTTCAATTGAAATATATATTAACTCGTGAATATTGAAAAATAATGTAACATATTTAAATTATTACGTACGAAAAACATTCTATGGTGAAAATTACGTCATATTTAAAACGATATATCATCTAAAGGAAGATTTTTATTTTAGATGTTATAACAATATGTGCATTTCCATTTTTTGAAGTATTTTTTATTTATATATAGAGCGCGGAAAACAGCACATAAGGAAAAGTTTTAAGTCGAAACGTATGTCATGGTTAACAAGCGCCATATATTACAAGAAAGTTGGATTCGTGAAAATTTTCGACTTATGGTTTTCAACGTATTTATACGTTTTAGAAAGTGCCGAAATGGTTTGTCTGTTTTTAGAAAATGTCTGTCCGTAAGTCTGTCTGTATGTATCTGACACAAATATTGTGGCCGCTCCATCCTAAGAACTAAATTTAAATAGCGGAAATTAATGAAACGGAATTTGAGATTATAAATAATGAACTGTAAAGTATTCCACTGGTAAAAGTACCGTCATATTTAAAATGAAACGTCAAAAAAAGTTAAGAATTTAATCTTCGAATATAATCAAACTTCATATTCAGTTAGACCTTGCCATAAATTGGTGCTTATTAGGTTTTGGTGTAAATCGAACTACAGGTGGCGCCGCTATGTTACATTATTTACGATTTCCACGATAGTTATATCTCACGAACCAATGCTCGAAATTCCACCAAACTTCATATTCTGTTAGATCTTGACATATAAAGACGCTGATTCCGTTTTGGTGTAAATCATCCAACAGGTGGCACTTCTATGCTTCATTTTATCATGATTTCTGTGATAAGTATATCTCAAGAACTAATGCACTGAATTTCAGCAAACTTCAGATTTTGTAGGGTCTTGATATAAACAAGTCCTTATAAGTTTTGGGTGTATACCATCCAACAGGTGTCGCTTCTGAGCTCTGTTTTTCCCAATTTCTGTGATAGCTATATCTTAAGAACGAATAGATTGTCATATTATTTTAGTTTCAGACAATTTTTTTTATATATAGAAGAATGTTTTGTGGGCCAAGCATACTATTTTTTCTCCGTTGTTGTTCTGTTAAAAGAAAGCAAGTTTGAATGTTTTTCGAGACCGATGGCCGTTGGTGGTCGTAGCTCGTAGAGTCAGAGCCCCCTCTTGACATAAAAAATTGTCATAAATATAATATTTTTTAAATTTAAAATGTAATTCCAGTTACCGTAAAAAGATAAAATTTTAAAGGCTATTTTGATTACGTAAGTCAAGTTTTATGGTATTTTTATACTTTAAGGGAATAAAAACCAAACCTCATCTAAAGACGTTTGAGAATTATTTTTCAAATCTTCTAATGCATTTAAATCAGCTTGTTTTTATTTTTGTAATTTTCGTCTTCTGAGACCTGATGGCTATAGCCAAAAACAAATACATGAAATTTGCTTCAATTTTATGCATAAATTCATACATTTTTCGATAGTACAATAATGCAAATGGCACAAAATCGCTATTACAGCACCTCCTTCTGGTGGAATATTTCCAAATTAAAGGAGGACCTGCTGGCCATAGTCAAAAACATACACAAAAAATTTGGTTAAATTCTATGCTTTTTATTCTATATTAATTCTATTCATACACTTTTCGATGGTACAATAATGAAAATGGCACAAAAATCGCTATCACAGCGCCCCCTTTCAGAGGAATATTTCCAAATTCAAAGAGGATCTGTTGGCCGTAGCCAAAAACATACACAAAAAATTTAGTTCGATTCTATGCATAAATTCATACACTTTTCAATGATACAAAGAGGACAGACGAACATAAGGACGGACAGACAGACATTTTGTATAAACATGTTTTTCGGGATTTCTCGCCCCTAAAGTGTGTAAACCCATCGAAAACCTGAAGTCGAAAAAAAATTTCAATTGCAATACTTTCTTTTTTAAAAAGAAAAAAGTAAAAAATAAAAAATAGAATAAAATTGAAGTCGAATTTTAAATTTTGTGCCTAAAAGTATGACCATTTTAGGTTTCTTGTGAACAATTGATTCAAAAATTTAATTTGCATGTCACATTAAACTAATTAGCTTTTAGAAATCACTTAGAAACGGCAAAAAATAAATTTTAAAATTATATGATAGCTTTTTTCTATCTGAGATACTGAGCCGTCTTAAATGCGTTTCTTATCCTTTGTGAATCTGAATTTTAATATTCAAACAGAAAAAGGGAAAATATGAATCTAAATTACCAAATTTATGCATATACCGAATTAAAATGAAAGTGCGTTCAACATTTCAAGGAGAAAGATTTTCTTCTTTGAAAAATGCATATCATTCTCGTTGACCTTTAAACGGTTCTTTAAGCATTTGAAATTCTCGCAACTTTTTGAAAAATTAATCCCTCGCGGTTTTATTCACACACTGCAGTTAAAACAAATGCATGCAAATTATATTATATCAGACTCTTTATAATCTGAAGTTGGAAGTGGCATGATCAGAAGAGGGACTAAGGAAAATTCATGTTAGTCCAACATGCATGATGACAAAAACATTGCGACATCAGAGAACGTCATGAATGAGACTGACATTTGTCACAAGTATGACAATACTCCGTCAAATGGAATTTTTGGCAAAAATGTGGATCATTGAAAGGAATTATTTTTCAAAAATTCCCAAATAAATAAATTTGATGTATTTAAGATCCTTATATCTTATTCTATTTTAATTTCTTTTTAGCTCACAGGCTATCAAAGCCTGAGAGCTAATGTGCCCGCAGGTTCTGCATGTGCGTAAGGCGAAAACTTTTGATAGAAACATCCGATTTTCTCCAAATTTTGGGATATAGGTTCATTCTGATAAGGCGCTTCCCTGATTAGTTTTGGGGGTTCATTGGCTAAGTATAAAAGGGGGAATGGGGGCTACACCCCCCCCCCGCCCCCTTAAGTTAGATAAATGGGTTTTTCATGTAGAATTATCGGATTTACTTCAAATTTGGTTTACCGGTTTATTCTGATAAGGCGTTTCCCGGATTAGATTTGAAGGTTCATTGGTTAAGTATAAAGGGGGAAATGGGGGAGCTAACCCCCCCATAATTTAGCTAAATGGGTTTTTTTGTCGATTTCCTTTTTTTTTTTCCGAGGGGTATTATATTTTGAAATAGGAATATAATATACAATTAGTGTGAATAGTCTGTGAGTTCAATGCCATCAGTTTGACTGGGCACTTTTCTTTTTATTAAGACTTTCAAACATAGTTGAAAAGTGTTCATGAATTCGGTTTGTCTGTCCGTCTGCGCATTATCTAACTCGCTTAAATATACTCGGATTTTCATGATATATGTTAATGGTGATTACCATGAAATGTTCGGTATTGAATATGAAGTATGTAGCCTTAATAGTTCATTTACAGGGGCACTCAAAAAAATTCCTTTACATTATGGTCAATGGGGAAAAATCGTTTGCATTGTATTTTAATGACATTACGCTATTTCAAAGGTATTGAAATTGATATAAATCACCGAATTTTACTATCAGATCATTACTATAGACTAGAATATTCATGGAATTTATCGTTCATTTACAGGGACACACAAAAGAAATCGGTTGCAGAGCTGTCTTTGAAGAATAATTCCTGGAAGTGCATTTTCAATTTTGGTATGCGCTTTTAAATTTAACCCTTCACTGCACGAATATTTCTATCTTTATGAAAAAAATTGTTTGACATCTGTATATCGAACTGATAATGGTAAAAATACTAAAAATAAAAATAAATTTCAAATTTTCAGCTAAAATTAGATATTTTATGGTGTGCGTCTACAAAATTACGGTTTTAAAATACCGTATATACTCGCGTATAAGTCGAGGAATTTCTGACAATTTTCGGTAAGCA
Source organism: Maratus speciosus (assembly GCA_963932465.1). Taxonomy (NCBI): domain Eukaryota; kingdom Metazoa; phylum Arthropoda; class Arachnida; order Araneae; family Salticidae; genus Maratus; species Maratus speciosus. The sequence goes on from OZ010792.1 coordinate 461,721,699, forward strand.
AATTTAGGGGGTCGACTTATACGCGAGTCATTTAAAAAAGTAAAACCAAAAACTTCGAATATTGCAAAATTATAGCTTTTTATGTGTATGAATAAAAAAATAATACATAAAATATACAAATAATAATAATTTAGCATTTAAAAAACGTTCAATGATTTTTTTTTTTTTTTTTTTTTTTTTTTTTTTTTTTTTTTTTGCTTACTACCTTTTTGCATTGGCAAGTGAAATCTTTGATTTGATTTTGTGCAAAAATTGAAGTAAAAAGTTAGGGGTCGACTTATACGCGGGTTTTTGACTTTTTCCAGAATTTGCATTCGAAAGTTAGGGGGTCGACTTATACGCGAGTATATACGGTATTATATTGCAATATTTTGCATATAAATGGACTTAAATTGGTCAATTTTATCTGTCTAACATTCTGCGTCTTCTTTTATACTAATATTTTTAAATATTCAGTAAAAATAATGAAAGCAAATTTTATCGTTAATAGCTTGATCGAAATTTCTTTTGTTTCCGAAGAACAAATTCTAATTTGTTGTCTAGTGTACACACCTAACATGGACAAAATAAGTATTATTCCATACTTTGGATTGTTCCTGATCAGGGACAGTGATCCTGCCCGCTAAATTCATGGCACATAATTAATAACGTAATATTTTTTGTATGTACCAGATATGGCACGCGGTGCAGTGAAGAGTTAGCTAATTTGTTGCATGTTACTCGTTTTGCACAAATTCTATACCTTGAATACAGAACTTCACAAAAGAATTCATGAACCATTCTCCTTATTAGCGGAAATTGCTGAAGGGAAATTTTTAACTGTTTGCACGTATTTCCTAACTGAACTAAATATTTGCATGAATGTAGTTTATAGATACAAGTCTAAACATCCTATACAGGGCTGCTCAAAAAAGTCGGATAATATTTCGACTGTAGATGGGAATTGCTGAAATCGAGTTTTCAAATATGTTATGCGTTTCCAAATGGTTCAATTAGATATCTTATTTCAACTTACTAAACGAAGAAGTTTTGTTATATTATTTTTAATGTCTTGGAAAGTGTTTGATAATCTATGCTGGACGAGTGATTTTTTCCCCCCTTAATTTATGTCGAGAGAAATTTTAATTAATTTTCATCTGAAGGAAATATTAGTTCAAGGAAATTATTTCGATCCTAAAAGTGTTCGCCCAAGTATTGTTTTTCACGGATATCGAAAATCAGATTAAATATGGTCAAATCGGTGTAACAGCCACGAGATTACAACTTGGCATCTGTGTCACAAAATCAAATTATGACACTGTAATGTTATAGCTAGTTTTTAGAATCAGACAACGGGTTGCTCAACCCCAGGTTCGTTTAAATTCCAAGATTCGTTTGGGAAAAATCAACTTGCGAAGCTCCACTAGTCTGACTATAGGTGTGTAAACAAGTATTGTAAAAATACCTAAGACGTAATTCTTATCTTCTACTAATTTTTGACCGACATAAAAAAGGAGGAGGTTTTCAATTCGAAAAGTATGTATTTCTTTTCAATGTACGCTCATAGATTATTCTGAAATTACGCTAGCGATTCATGTGATTTTTTTTTTTTTAATTATTATTGAATAGGATACTCTCGAATTGGTACAACTTAAATTTCATCAAAATTGGATCAGTACTTTTTTTTAAATTCAACAAAACCCAATCCTCTTTAATAAAAAGTTACGCGTTGCTGACGACTGGCTTTTTCACTAATCGTTGCCACAGATTAATCTTGGAAAATGAAACATTTGATGTTACTAAAAAAATTAATAGCTCGAAAGGTATTTGTCAGAAAATTGTCAGACAAACTGCGTTAGAAAGGTAAAAAAATTTATTTTTCTACCAGCAATACATTACTGACATAAACAAATGAACATTTCATAAATTGTGATTATTTTTACAAATGTAAACAATGTGTAATGAGTAATTCAATTTTTTGAAATTCATTGATAAAAATTTAAAAACTTTCGCGCATTGAATAATTTAACTCCTGTAGTATTAATATGCCTTTGACGTCATTCGCCTATAAATCAATGAAAATAGTTTTTAATTTAAAAGTGTAGTCTTAGAAAACTCAAGTCTATTTTCGGTACTTTTATGTTATCCCGGGGCAAATCTTGCCAATAACAGGATTTTTTTTTTTTTTTTTGCCAATAGTAGTTATTTTTTCGCGTGTGTGATTTAGAAATAATGCTTTAAAGTTGAAACAAAATGATATGGTATTTATTGTTATTGTTAATTTAAAGGAAATAAGTGAAAGGCATGTATGTTTTAATTGTATGCAATATATGTATTTTGAATGTTTGTATTTTAAATAAAAATTATGCTTTTTAAATGAAATGGGTTAAAGATTTGTATTTTAAGTGAAATTAATGCAATTTGAATGATGTCAATGGGAAGAATATTTGGCGATTTATCACATCACCAATTTAACATAAAAATACTCTATTTTCTACCCACCGTCCTAGGACGGGCATTTCCACTAGTAAAATTAATATTTTCCCTCATTCTTTTGTACGTTAGCTGATTGCGAATCGCTTGGTTAGCGGGATGCGAAATGTCCATCGCTGCACGAGCAACCGATGTACAATAGAACTATGAAAAATCATCTTTTTTATTTTATTTTTTTTATATTTTTTCCGATTATTCCGAAACTACGCGGCCGATTACTGTGATTTTTTTTTTTTAACTGAAAGAGGATACTCTCGAATGGGTATCATTTAAATTTAATCAAAATTGGTTCAGTACTTTTTTAGAAATTAAAAAAAAAGTATTAAATAAACATCTTTAAAGTACTTCATTTTCAACGATTTTCATTAAGTGACGTAGCGCTATGTGTTTGACGAAAAAGTCACTACCCGGCAATTTTCATCCTTCTTTATACGGTTTTGTATTTAGGATTGTTGCAGGGAAAACCATCAAGTAATTGAAGTCGGTTTTGTTTTTTTGTTAAAAATTTTACAATAATATTATAATTATATTATATTTTATTGAGTAAATTGTGTCTGTTATAACACAATTCCTCCCAGAGAAATTGTTCCAGCATCCGGATTATTGATAATGATTATCGAAAAAAAATGTCGGTAATTAGCCGAGATATTAACCCTTAAAGGCTGTCCCCTGGCGGCCAGGAGCAGTGATGTAAATTATATTTTTTTATTCTTCAATGTTCTGATACTCCCGCCCTCTGTCGCGAGTAGGAGTTTTCTTGGCGGGCAGGGGCCTTTTTTGTAAACTTCTATATTATTTTATCAAATAAATTCTGGATTATGTGGTAGGTGGTACGTAGCCGCCCTTGGCGGGTTGGCGTCGCCCCGAGCGCTTCTTATGTATGTGCGTCTGCGTTCGGCCGGACAGGGCTGGACTAACGAGCTCCAACCAGTGATGTAGTCGTAAAAAAAAACAGAGGGTATACGTTCTAAGCAGAGGGTATACGCTCAAGGCAGAGGGTATACCCTAGTGTATACATACTATAGCTTTCTTGAGAAACAGAGGGTATATGGTGTTCCTTAAAAAAAATCCAGAGGGTATACGGCGTATACCCTCCACAATATCCTGGCCCCAACGTGCCAGAGAACATACCGTTAGAGACGTTAAGCTCTAAGGGGCAGGCCTAGCCAGCCCTGAGCCAGTCTCTGTTAGGCTGCTTAACCCTTAAAGACATGGACGTTTTGGGCATACATAAAGACACGGGCAGTGTACTATATGTGCCATCGGCTTTTAAAGCCTAGATAACAGCTTTAAAAAAATCACAGAATAGCAATATTTGATACTATTAAAGCTTCATATCTCTCTGAACTCTCATTACCCAACCGTATGTTGTATAGTTTTTTACAAAGTTTTATTATTCTTTTTGCAGCGATTTTTTTTTTTTTGTAATAATACAGTTACTAATCGATATATTTATTGTACGGAACCCTCTGTGCGTTAGTAATACTCGCACCTAAATTTTTATTATTATAATATTTTTGTAAATATTATTACTTTGCTAGCATTTTTGAATACATATAATTTTTTAAGATCTTAAATATAGTCACACAAAATTTTAGGAATGGCAGTAATTTGGAGGGGTTATTTAAAGAAAAGGGCACTTTTTTCAACGCCTAAAAAATTCTTATTTATTCACTTTATTGTTACAGCTTTATTACAGTTAATCTAAAAATGAACTCGGAAATGCGTTTTGAGTATCATTATTTCAAAATTACTTAAATCGTTCGAATTATTTTGTTTGTTGAGTTACGACTCATTGAGGCTTTACCTTATATGAAAACCTGCTTAAATTAATAAATATATGGCAAATAATTTCTTCTATTAGCTTTGAAGCCATTTTTTGAAATCTTATTCATAAATTTAATTTTATAAGATTATGAAATTAAAATGAAATGGTCAGTTACAATTTGAAATTTCATTTCATTTTGCTAATTTAGAACAGTAAAATTATTCCTCATTCAGTTACTTTAAATTACTTTTATTTATTTATTTATTCTTAACATATAATTAACTCGGCATCTATGGGAATTTGATCATGACAAGCAAACAGTATAGAGAAATTAATGTAGAACATTTTGTTAAGCAACACCATAAAAATTATTAAAAAATTAAATAAAGGTAAACAGTTTTAATTAAAAAACACATAATTAAATAAATATTTTAAAATAAAATTTAATGAAAATTTTGATTTGATTTAGACATTAAATTATTGAAAATGTATAATATTTAATTAATTTTTGAAGTGAAATAAATAAAATTTATTAAATATATAAAACACTAAACATGTACTTTTTTTTTTTACTCTTTTATGGTGTTTGCATTTTAATTAGCTTCCGGGTGCTTTTTTTTTTTTTACTAAACCTTTCCATCTCTTTTTACTCTCTTCTATATAAACAAGAACTAAAAAACGTGCTTCGAGCATAAATTATGAAAACTTCCCATTCCAACACATCTATAAAACTGTAACGAAATTTCGACGTTAAACAAGGTGCAAGAAGATATTTGAGTACAGTTTAAAAAACACAAAAGAAATTTTAAAGTGAGTTATCACGCAACTTAAATCGCACTTCCAGAAATTACGAACTAGAAAACGGTAATGTATCTTGTTCGTCTGCGTAGCTCTGTATATAAATTTACTTATATCCCACAAACTACTATTAGTGTACATCTACAAATATAGTTCAGCAGAAAAATGCATAAGACTATTAAAAACTACTCTCTAAGATTTTCGCTTTCATAATCAGTAACAGTTGCGAATTCCTTTGTGTAGCCCTGTATAAGACCATACTTTTCAGTAAGAAACTTATAGTGCGCCTCAGTAATACATATAAATTTCGTTATATTTCAGACAGTGCAACAACATTAAAATATACTTAAAACGAATTTTTCCCTCAGACCATTATGTAACAGAATTCTTTTGCGTGACCCTGTATATGAATGATAAATGCTTTCACTCCATATGCTACAGAAAGCATGTTTTAGTGCAGTTCATAAATGCATATCAATTTCAGCCTGTTTAAAATTATTAGAAATATTAATCTCTTCAGAGAAAAGAAATCATAAATCTCCTCAAGTAATTATAATTACATCCTGTGTTTAAAAAATATCAATAACTGTCAACACCTCACAATTCCCAAATCATTTTAAAGAAATATTACTTTCTGATTACCTCCAACAAATATCTAAATAAACATTTATCTTTCAATGCAGAAAAACTTTACAAGGACATTTCAATTAAAGTGTATAATAACTAATGTTTAAGTGAACTGTTTTTCCAGATATAAATAAACTTTATTATGGACTAAAAGACATTAAACTAAATAACAATTTATGGCTTTTAATAAACCCATTATTTAGACAGATATTTTATATGTATTATTTTTTTCTTATGTAGTTGAACCATGTAATCCAGAGTGAAAAGACCTGTTTTGTTGCGCTCCAAAATGTGTAAAATACTTACTAAAACTTTTCTATGTATTTTTAACTTAGTGCCGAGCAGAAAATACACAACATAATTTAGATGTTTAAGCAATAACATGTGTTACACCCTGTATTGTCACACTGGATAAAACCATAGGATTATTAAATAAAAGTATAATGAAGTCCTGAACTACAGAGGATACACAATATAAGTTTGACGTGAGAATTGAGCAGAAGAATAAAAGGTAAGCGATACATTCTTAACTAATTTATTAGTGTGAAAATAAAGTTAAAAATATTATTTGACAAAATATTCATCATGATTAGATGCAAAAACGTTTAGCGCTACTGAGCAAATATATTCCAATTTTTTATTTCAAAAATTGTGTAAAAGGCACTTGTCAAGATTTTTTATGCCATTGGCCGTAATTTAACGGAATATTTCTCACTCTCCCTGAAAATGAACCGTAAATGCTGCAGACTTTATTTTCAATAGCGACCGCGCTATAGTAAACATCAGTAACATACAAAAATTTCAGAGCAATCCTATTATATTTACGCGCGTTACAGCATGGACAGACAAACCGAAGTCATAAACACTTTTCAACTATGCTGGAAATTGTTAAAAAGAAAAAGTATTGGAATCGTGAAATTTTTCTACACCCGTTTTTGATGGGTTTACAGGTTCGAGATGTCTTAAATACGATTTGACTGTTTTTTGGAAAACGTCTGTCTGACTGTCTGTTTGTGACGCAAATTTTGTGATCGCTCAATCTCAAGAACAAATGCATTGAATTTTGTCAAACTTCAGATTTAGTTGGGCCTTGACGCAATTTGGTGCTGATTAGGTTTAGCGCATATCGCCCTGCAATTAACATTGCCATCTTGTGTATATTACGATTGCTGTAATATTTCCATCTTATAAGTAACCTTAAATCTTATAAGCACCTTCAATATTACAGATATTGTAATTTTAGAATGTTTTTGCTCCTGCACCCCTTCTTTTAGTAGTGGCACCGACATAAAATACAGCCTGTGTTGTAGCGGAGACTATCACCATAAATTTGACACCATTACTTTTGAAATCAGTTTGGTATTTTCCCGAGATTCCATAGAAGTCGTAATTTAGAAAGTTTTTAGAAAGCTTTTCGCTCATTTCACCTTTTTAAATTGATTTTTTTTTTTTTTTTTTTTTTTTTTTTTTTTTTTTTTTTTTAAGAGGGTATTTACATCCCATAAGTACCTATCATGCCAAATTTCAAGTTTCTACACCCTTCAATATTACAAAAATCGCAATTTTAGAACTTTTTTATTATTGCAACCCCCTGGTGTTAGTGGCACCGAGATAGAATATAGCCTATGTTGCAGCAGGGAAAGTCACAATCAATTTGCAACCATTACTTTTGAAATCGGTTTAGTATTTCCCAAGATTCTATAGAAATCGTAATTAAGGCCCTTTATAGAACGCTTTTCGCTCATTTCAACATTTAAATTTGGAATTTTCTAAAAACTGTTCTTAGAGACCCTTTACACTTTATAAGTATCTACAATGCCAAATTTAATATGTTTCTATCATTAACAATTCCATAGAAATCGTAATTTAGAAGTTTTTAGAACACTTTTCGTGCATTTTCACATCTTTTAAATTCCGAATTTTTTATGTTTTCTTAGAGAGCATTTACATCTTATAAGTAACTACCATGCGACATTTCAAGTTTCTAGGCCCTTCTGTATCACAAAAAATCGCATTTTTTACAACGTTTTTTGCTCCTGTGCTCTCTTGGGGTAATGGCACCGACATAAAATATAGCCTGTGTTGGAACAGGGATTGTCACTATATTTTTAACACGGTTACTTTTGAAATGGGTTTGGTAGTTCCAGAGATTACCCCCTACAAACACACAAACAAATGTACAGTCGTGGGGTAAAAAAGATAACACCCCCTACTAACTCTGCAACTAATTATAATAGAAGAAAGTTGCCGGTACCAAACGAATGGAAATAAAGTCTACTTTTAAATGATGTATATAAAATTTGCTTAGGGGGCCATCTAGATAGCAAAACGAACCCAAACTTCGTTTTTTTTTCAATAGCGATACCCAAGTCTGACACCATAAATAAATTTTACACCCTTCAATTAGCCTAAATTCAAATTTTCATGAAATTCGTATGATTAGTTTCCAAGAAATTAATTATTTTAAAATGAGCATATATTAGGGGTTGTATCCAAATTGAAGTTCGGTACTTGATTGTTGAAATGCTAGAAAACGAATAGGGGAGACCGGGGCTAGTTGGCTACAGGGGTAAGTAGGCGCAGTCCTCATAAATCGCCTGTTTGTGGATAGATTGCGCAACCAGTCACAGAGTACCACTCTTCTTGCTTTTTACAAGCTTTATTGTAGTTTTACACCGTTACCTACGTGCAGTTAATATTTATTACAATTTTTCTGTTTTTTGCACTCATAAGTAATTTTTGGTTGCTTCATTCTTTTTCTAATTTCTAATACTTCTCTTAATAATTGCGATTTAACTTGTGCATTTTTTGTTAGCGTATGATTAACTGTACCTACCCCATATGTGATTTACTTGGATTATTTATGTTTAGAAGGTTACGCCTCCCTTTTGTGAAGAAATTTATTATGGGGTTAGTAGGCGCATTGAACACGGGGCAAGTTGGCTCGGTGTCTGGTGTGTGCTGGTAGCTTGAAATACAGCAAACAAAGAGAAAAGTGGTTGCAATGCAAGATTTTGGGCACATGAGGCATGCTCAAACGGAGACACTCGATTTTTTATTTGTGACAACTGTAACTCTGAAGATGATATCGAGAAGGAAAGAAGTTACTCAATGTTAATGTTTTATTCATTATTTTTATGTCTATATAATTTAGAATTTACATTGTACGGCAATAACGCCTTTGTTTAAACTTACTGGTAATAATGAAATTGATTTCTCTTAACTGCGGGTATTATTTGAACTTAATTTAAACTTTTATAAAGCGTGTGCCAACTTACCTCATAGGTATAGGCAACTTGCCCCGTGACAGTGTAGGTTAGCGCACAATTTTCCTTTTACTTTAGACTTCCGCTAAACATAAACTACAAAAGCTACAAACTCAAATCTCCGGGTATTTATAGCCAAATGGCTGTTCTTTAAAAGTGCAGTTAAAGTTTGTTAAAAAACTTAAACAAAAAAATAATAAAAATCAATAACTAAAAACTGCGCCTACTAGCCCCGGTCTCCCCTATGTCACTTCTTTTAATGTATTATTTCTTGCCAATATGACCATTTGACTCACCTAATATGTTTCTACTATTGCCATCCCAAATCTTTCATTAAAATGAGTAAAATATATATTTTTCAAATAATGCTTTTCTGAACATAAATAGACGGTCCCTAAAACCGTCATTTTGACATTTTTTGCTATTAATTGAGAAATTACTTTGAAGAAAAATTTCAAATTGAGAATTTGCACTAAGCAGGACAACATAAACATAAATCTATCTAAAAAATTGTAGGTTGCAATTCATATTTTTTTTTCGAATATTAATTTCATAATTCATATTATAAAATTTTTAAAATTACACATTCAATGTATTTATGTTTGGGTTTTTAGTGTTATAATTAAACATAAAAATTATTACAATAGGATTATAATTTCAGGAGATATTAATAAAAATATGAAAATGTAATTTTAACATTAGAAGCTCTAAATTTTGTATGCTTTTAATTCAAAAACTTATCATTCAAATGACTTGAAATTTTATTTCTAGGCATAGTTTGAACCAAAGATTTAAAATATATTGCCAGAAATGGGTGTTGCCATTGAAAAAAACAAATTTTGATCTCGTTTTGATTTGTATATGGCCCCCTAAGCAAATTTTATATACTTCATTTAAAAGTAGACTTTACTTCCAATCGCTTGGTACCCGTAATTTTTTTATATATATAATTAGTTGCAGAGTTAGTAGGGGTGTTAACTTTTTTTTTTTTCACGACTGTAACTTCTTTATAATACTAGTATATATTACATTATATTAAATTATTTGAATTCACAACAACGCTTAATAAAGATTCTTAACACTTGCCCTATTCAATTATTAAAAAACAAATCTAAAATAAGACATGAATAAAATTCTGGGAACCAAATCACCCTCCGAAATATTTTTCTGGCCACGTTCTTGCTCTGCTGTGTTTAGTAGTTTATATTTTCGGAAGAACGAAGTTCGACTCTATTTTGAAATTTCATTGAACATCGGGAGACAAATGCTGAGAATTCTACGTCACGTGATTTGGCATAATGCAGAAAATATAACAACACATCTCAATTCCAAGGATTGTAAAAAGAGAAAAGTGCAGCCTCGGGGTCAACCGAACGTCATCTGTGACTGTAAAGCTGCTTTTACAGCAGTAGGAGAAACGTTGCGGAGGAGGCGGTTTCTTGACATTTCGCGACCTATTACAAAGAGCGCAGCAGTTCTTGGCAGTGAGAAAGAGAGATGGCCGCAGGAGATTTTGCGTCATCGAATATTATCACAATTTATATATCATCGGAAAGAAAATGTTACCTAGAACACTGTTTCTCAGATGGTGTGCCGTTAGAGGACCTTAGGTGTGCCGCGAAAAAGATAGACTTTTTTAAAATTTAGACCTTTTCAAAAGTTATATAACAAGTAAAAATTAAATTTAAAAAATCAAAAAACCCGACTGCGTAAACAGCAAACTAATTAATTATTCCTCATCAGTGTGAAACTATATTTTATATTACTTACCTATTTTTTTTTTCTTATTTACTTGTACTGATGACTTTTAAGTTGTGTTTAATTGTTAGTTCCTATCCATAAACACTGTTTTGATGAGGCCTATAGATGTCTATGATAGTTAGAATTGCAGTAAAGCTAGAGATCCCACCTACACAACTTCCAAGTTGTGTAATATTTAAACGGAGCTTCTGACTGTAAAATAGTCAAGGAAACATCGTCTTCATTTTGAAAGACCTATCCAATGATATGCCACTCAATACGATGCATAATTTTTTTTGTCTCTACCGCCATTTTGAATTTAGAAAAACAAAATCTAGCCTATAACCATCGGACGGTTAAGACGAATCGATAGAGACCCCATTCATTAAAATCCATCCACCCGTTCTCCCGCGGTTTTAACTTTTAATTGTTTATTTTTATTATTAAACACATGTTTATATTTACAGTGATAAAGCAGTGAATCAGCAGTTGGGCGGTAGTCACCACAAAGTGTTTATAGCATTCTTCTCCTTTAAATATGTCAGAAATTCTATCCTGAAGTAAGACGAAAAATACTATTAAAATTTAGCGGTGTCAATTGATTCTTTGGTTCTGCACTGTTCCATCACTGTAATTTATTCTGTCTGTTTACACAATATTGTCTGTTATTACATAATAATTAGGTTTACAAAATTTTCAAAAAGATCGCTTGTGCTGGCCAAACTTTGTTATGACCTTGGTAATTTTAAACTTTAACTTGTACACTTGCAAAAGTTTTATTAATAAATAATGCACGACTGCATCTGAATTTTTATATGTATTTCAGATAATCTGTAGACTACAGATTCAATATTCTGTATGTATATATATGTATATATATATATATAGGTTATATTTATTAAGATGTTTTACATATTCATATGTGTATATGTATTTACTATAACAGCTAATGCAAAACATTAATACATTACATACATCTCTAAATTAGAGATTCGGTCATTTTTGTTACACGAAAATGTCATATATTTTTTTTTATTTCAAAGGTATTACATATATATATATATATATATATATATTTGCTTTTTGACTCTTTAATGTTAAGTTTTTTTTCCGAAAACAAACTTTTTTATATATTTTTTTAATGAAAAAGATATTTTTGCCTTTTTTTAAGCACGAGAACGAATGGGTGTACCAATTTGATTTTAAAATTTTATCAATCCTTATATACATCCTTCTAACATATATATTATCTTTATATTATCCTTCTAACGTAAATATATATCAAAATCAAAATAGTATTCTTCATTAAATCAATATCTTTACTGCAAGAAATGATTTCTGACTTGATGATGAACATTTGAAAATCTGTAAACAAAGTAACAAAATGTAAAAAATAGCTATGTTTGACCAAAGAAAAAAAAAAAAGATCTCCTTTAAAATTGTAATAAACCTAAATATTATATAGTAATACTGAATAGATATAACAAATACTTAAAAAAAATAGAAGAAACTCTTATATTACGCTTCGAAAGGGTTCACTTCATAATCTTGGTCCTTTTCATTTCAGTTCTAACGAGATTTTTCGAATTTACAGACCTATGCTTTGTAGGAAAAAAATATCTTTGTTTTAAGTACGTTTCTTCAAAAATTATAAATATTATAGAAGAGGAGGAGTTAACAAGAAATAAGATATCGCAGAGGATTGAGATGAAAAATTCATAAACCGGTATTACAATCTGTTTGTTTTCTTTCAAATATGAATTTTTCAACGATTTGTCAACTTTAAAAGAATATATATAAAATTTCCTTGCAATATATATGCATTAAATTTTCAACAGAGATTTAATGCTTTATTTCCAACAAATTATCTTCAGGATTTTTTATTTTCAGTGATAATTGTGAAAATATGTTAATTAATGCAAAGCTCACTCATAAATAAACTTCATTTTTTTATGAAAGTCATAATCAATATTTTAAGAAATCCTGAAGACAAAATGACACATTTTCTGTACGTGTAAAAATTTTGTAAATCGAGTAAGTACTTCCAGAGATATATCAAAAATTAAATATGTTTAAAATTTTAAAATTTAATTTTTTTAATATTTAAAAATTTTCAGATTTTTTTACATGCAATATTCATATTATATTAAAATATATTTCAGAAAAAATTTCATAACAAAATCTCTAGAAACAAAAAAAATATAGAATTTTGGACTACGGACCCCATTAAGCGAAAAAAGTCAAAAAGCTTTTTCGTCTTAAAACCACTGATAATTCTAGTTAAATAAGCTCTCAGACTAAATAACTTCCTATAGTGAGAAATCATTAGATGTGCGTAGCTGCCAACTTGTACGGATTTTTGCTACCACTAAAATTTAACTGAAATGTCTGCCTTATTTAATTATCAACTTTCACTGCAATTCGGCGATTGAATTAGGCAAAATGTTCTATTACATTTTAGTCGTAGCAAAAATCCGTACAAGTTGGCAGCTATGGATGTGTCAAATAGTTTTGTCTCGTTGCTTTTGTACTCTATATTTTATTAAGTAAATTCTTAAAAACAAATTCTGCTCATTGGAGATGGAAGCTATAATCATCTGTAAAAATTTCAGAGTTAGTATATGATCTAACAGAAGGTGTTGTCGAGATTTTAACTCTAAGATTTCAAAATTTTTTGAGATTCTATTGCGCAAGGTATATTATTGTTATGAATTTAAGTAAAGGTTTAATTCGTAAAAATAAAATAAGCTCTCAGACAAAATATCTTTCTATGCTGAGAAGTCATTAGAAGTGTAAAATAGTTTTGTCTCGTTGTTTTTATACTCCGTTTTTTATAAAGTAAATTCTTAAAAGCAAATTCTGCCCATTGGAGATTGAAGCATAATCATCAGTAAAATTTCAGAGTTAGTATATGATCTAACAAAAGGTTTGTCGACGTTTTAAGTCTAAGCTTTCAAAATCTTTTGAGATTCATTTGTTATGTATGATTAATCTGTAAAAAATACAGTAAGCTCTGAGACTAAATAACTTCTATGCTGAGAAATCATTAGATGTCTCAAATAGTTTTGTTTCGTTGTTTTTGTACTCTATTTTTTATAAAGTAAATTCTTAAAAACATATTCTGCTCATTGGAGATGTAAGCTATAATCATCAGTAAAATTTCAGAGTTAGCATATGATCTAACAAAATGTATTGTCGAGATTTTAATTCTAGGCTTTCAAAATCTTTTGAGATTCATTTGTTATGTATGATTAATTTGTAAAAATAAAGTAAGCTCTCAGACTAAATAAATTTCTATACTGAGAAATCATTAGACGTGTCAAATAGTTTTGTCTCGTTGTTTTTGTATTCTATTTTTTATAAAGTCAATTTTTAAAAACAAATTCTTCTCATTGGAGATGGAAGCTATAATCATCAGTAAAAATTTCAGAGTTATTATATGATCTAACAAAAAGTATTGTCGAGATTTTAATTGTAAGCTTTCAAAATCTTTTGAGATTCTGTTACGCAAGGTGTATTTTTGTTATGGATTTAAGTAAAGGATTAATTCGTAAAAATAAAATAAGCTCTCAGACTAAATAACTTTTAATGTTGAGAAATCGTTAGACATGTCAAATAATTTTGTCTCGTTGTTTTGTATTCTATTTTTTATAAAGTAAATTCTTAAAAACAAATTATGTCCATTGGAAAATGAAGCTATAATCATCAGTAAAATTTCAGACTTAGTATATGATCTAACAAAAGGTGTTGCCGAGATTTTAATTCTAGGCTTTCAAAATCTTTTCAGATTCATTTGTTATTTATGATTAATTTGTAAAAATAAAGTAAGTTCTCAGACTAAATAACTTTTAATGCTGAGAAATCGTTAGACGTGTCAAATAATTTTGTCTCGTTGTTTTTGTATTCTATTTTTTATAAAGTAAATTCTTAAAAACAAATTCTGCTCATTGGAGATGGAAGCTATAATCATCAGTAAAAATTTCAGAGTTAGTATATGATCTAACAAAAAGTATTGTCGAGATTTTAATTGTAAGCTTTCAAAACGTTTTGAGATTCTATTACGCAAGGTGTATTATTGTTATGAATTTAAGTAAAGGATTAATTCGTAAAAATAAATTAAGCTCTCAGGAAAAATAACTTTCTATGCTGAGTCATTAGATGTGTCAAACAGTTTTGTCTCATTGTTTTTGTACTCTATTTTATGCAAAGTAAATTTTAAAAAACATATTCTGCCCATTGGCAATTGAAGCTATAATCATCAGTAAAATTTCAGAGTTAGTATATGATCTAACATAAGGTGTTGTCGAGATTTTAATTCTGAGCTTTCAAAATCTTTTGAGATTCCTTTTTTATGTATGATTAATTTTTTAAAAAAGTAAGTTCTCAGACTAAATAACTTTTTATACTGAGAAATCGTTAGACATGTCAAATATTTTTTCTCGTTGTTTTTGTATTCTATTTTTTATAAAGTAAATTCTTAAAAACAAATTCTGCTCATTGGAGATGTAAGCTATAATCATCAGTAAAAATTTCAGAGTTAGTATATGATCTAACAAAAAGTATTGTCGAGATTTTAATTGTAAGCTTTCAAAATGTTTTGAGATTCTATTACGGGAGGTGTATTATTATTATGAATTTAAGTAAAGGATTAATTCGTAAAAATAAAATAAGCTCTCAGACAAAATAACTTTCTATGCTAATAAGTCATTAGATGTGTCAATCAGTTTTGTCTCGTTGTTTTTGTATTCTATTTTATGTAAAGTAAATTTTTAAAAACAAATTCTGCCCATTGGCGATTGAAATTATAATCATCAGTAAAATTTCAGAGTTAGTATATGATCTAACAAAAGGTGTTGGCGAGATTTTAATTCTAAGCTTTCAAAATCTTTTGAGATTCATTTGTTGTGTATGATTAATCTATAAAAATACAGTACTCTTAGACTAAATAACTTCTATGCTGAGAAATCATTAGATGTGTCAAATAGTCTCGTTGTTTTTGTACTCTATTTTTTATAAAGTAAATATTTAAAAACAAATTCTGCCCATTGGATATTGAAGCTATAATCATCAGCAAAATTTCAGAGTTAGTATATGATCTAAGAAAAGGTGTTGTCGAGACTTTAATTCTAGACTTTCAAAATCTTTTGAGATTCATTTGTTATGTATGATTAATTTGTAAAAATAAAGTAAGCTCACAGACTAAATAAATTTCTATGCTGAGAAAGCATTAGACGTGTCAAATAGTTTTGTCTCGTTGTTTTTGTACTTTTTTTTATGAAGTAAATTCTTAAAAACAAATTCAGCCCATTGGATATTGAAGCTATAATCATCAGTAAAATGTCAGAGATAGTATATGATCTAACAAAAGGTGTTGTCGAGATTTTAATTCTAAGCTTTCAAAATCTTTTGAGATTCATTTGTTGTGTATGATTAATCTGTAAAAATACAGTAAGCTCTTAGACTAAATAACTTCTATGCTGAGAAATCATTTGATGTGTTAAATAGTTTTGTCTCGTTGTTTTGTACTCTATTTTATATAAAATAAATTTTTAAAAACAAATTCTGCGCATTGGCGATTGAAGCTATAATCATCAGTAAAATTTCAGAGGTAGTATATGATCTAACAAAAGGTATAGTCGAGATTTTAATTCTAGGCCTTCAAAATCTTTTGAGATTCATTTGTTATGTATATTTAATTTGTAAAAAATAAAGTAAGCTCTCAGACTAAATAACTTTTTATACTGAGAAATTGTTAGACGTGTCAAATAGTTTTTCTCGTTTTTTTTTTTTTTTTTTTTTGTATTCAATTTTTTATGAAGTAAATTCTTAAAAACAAATTCTGCTCATTGGAGATGGAAGCTATAATCGTCAGTGAAAATTTCAGAGTTAGCATATGATCTAACAAAAAGTATTGTGGAGATTTTAATTGTAAGCTTTCAAAATGTTTTGAGATTCTATTACGCAAGGTGTATTATTGTTATGAATTTAAGTAAAGGATTAATTCGTAAAAATAAATTAAGCTCTCAGGCAAAATAACTTTCTATGCTGAGTCATTAGATGTGTCAAACAGTTTTGTCTCGTTGTTTTTGTACTCTATTTTATATAAAATAAATTTTTAAAAACAAATTCTGCGTATTGGCGATTGAAGCTATAATCATCAGTAAAATTTCAGAGGTAGTATATGATCTAACAAAAGGTATAGTCGAGATTTAATTCTAGGCCTTCAAAATCTTTTGAGATTCATTTGTTATGTATGATTAATTTGTAAAAAATAAAGTAAGCTCTCAGACTAAATAACTTTTTATACTGATAAATTGTTAGACGTGTCAAATAGTTTTTCTCGTTTTTTTTTTTTTTTTTTGTATTCAATTTTTTATGAAGTAAATTCTTAAAAACAAATTCTGCTCATTGGAGATGGAAGCTATAATCGTCAGTGAAAATTTCAGAGTTAGTATATGATCTAACAAAAAGTATTGTGGAGATTTTAATTGTAAGCTTTAAAAATCTTTTGAGATTCTATTACGCAAGGTGCATTATTGTTATGAATTTAAGTAAAGGATTAATTCGTAAAAATAAAATAAGCTCTCAGACAAAATAACTTTCTATGCTGAGAAGTCATTAGATGTGTCAAATAGTTTTGTCTCGTTGTTTTTATACTCTATTTTTTATAAAGTAAATTCTTAAAAACAAATTTTGCCCATTGGAGATTGAAGCATGATCATCAGTAAAATTTCAGAGTTAGTATATGATCTAACAAAAGGTGTTGTCGAGATTTTAATTCTAAGCTTTCAAAATCTTTTGAGATTCATTTGTTGTGTATGATTAATCTGTAAAAATACAGTACTCTCAGACTAAATAATTTCTATGCTGAGAAATCATTAGATGTGTCAAATAGTTTTCTCTCGTTGTTTTTGTACTCTATTTTTTATAAAGTAAATATTTAAAAACAAATTCTGCCCATTGGATATTGAAGCTATAATCATCAGCAAAATTTCAGAGTTAGTATATGATCTAACAAAAGGTGTTGTCGAGAATTTAATTCTAGACTTTCAAAATCTTTTGAGATTCATTTGTTATGTATGATTAATTTGTAAAAATAAAGTAAGCTCACAGACTAAATAAATTTCTATGCTGAGAAATCATTTGATGTGTCAAACAGTTTTGTCTCGTTGTTTTTGTATGCTATTTTTTATAAAATAAATTCGTAAGAACAAATTTTGCCCACTCGAGGTTGAAGCTATAATCATCAATAAAATTTCAGAGTTAGGAAATGATGTAACAAAAAGTACTAAAGACATTCTAATTCTAAGTTTTGAAAAGTTAGTGAGATTATATTATACAAGGTTTTATTGTTAAAGATTTAATTACAGGATTAATTTGTAAAAACATAAAATATTGCGAATACTCCACTCAACCGTAGGACCCGGAACTTCAGCCCCTGTCCCCTCCTTTAAATCCAACAGTGTCAGACATATTGTCTTTCAAATGCCATATAAGTTCTGATGACGTAGATATTTCTGTTGTTGCCTGTCGGTCTAGCACTTGATAGCTATTTATTCTTCCGTCTGGAATCATTGAACACATTTATCACTACTACCGATTTTACTGTCATAATTATTATTAGTAGTAATAGTAGCATTGTTGTTGTTAAAACGCTAACGCTTTGTGAAAAATTTATGAAATTGCTTGGACATTTTTCTAGTTCAATACAGCATTACCTGTAAGCAATTGAAAAGGCGGATCTAAAATGTATTCACAACTATTATTTTAGATCTATTAGACTACTTTAGAACTACTTAAAATCGCAGTTTAGAAAAAAAAAATCTAGAAAACTGATGCCATTTAAGAAAATAAAATCTTCACTATTGTTGATTATATTATTATCGAAGACTTAAAAAAATTGAAGCAAAAAAATCAAAAAGTAAAAGAGGAATAGCAATTGAATATGGCAGTAAAAGTTAAACTGTTTTCATTTTTTCTAAAAATAAATCAAAATAAAAAGAATTAAATTAATTATTCTTGAAATTCGTTTAATAACCAAAAATATATTTAAAAAAAACTATAATTAAATTCTTCAGGGCTTACTTAGCTCTTTCGAAATTTAAAGTGGATTCTTTCGACTTCATATATCCTGACTTCTAATTAGCATACGAACAAAAACAAACGTGTTCCACAAAGTTTAACAAATGACCAGTGAAGGAATTAAAATATTCCTCTTCTGACCGTTTATTTTTCTTTTTGTGTTCGAATAGTTTTGTATCAGAACTGCCAGTATTGAGTATAATACCTAGTTCTACCATACCAGTTGATTTGGTATGTACGTTAAACAAAATATCAAAAAATATTTTCAAAGAAATATTTTTAAAAAAGCTTTATCTGTTTGAATGCTTTGCTTCATAAATGATTATAAAATTGATTAAGAAGAACTAATTTTTACATTAAAAAAATATTTCCTTTTATTCCTAAAATTATTTACTTCCAAGGTTTTTTTTTCTAAAGAGAAAAAGAAGTAAACAAAGTAAAAGCTTGACATAGAACAATATCGAAAGTGTCATTTAAACGAAAAAAAAAAATGTTAATCAATATCATTAAATAGATAAGCAATTTGTTTAAATAAAAATAAGCATTACTCTTTTAATATAAATTACGATAAATCTTTGCATAAAAGAAAAAAAAGTCATGAATTCGTATTTTTTAGTCTAAAACTTATATCGAAGCACTTCTTGTTGACACGTAAATTTTGAAGAATCCTTGTATATTTCGGTAATATTAAATGAATATTAAATGAATTATTGTTTCTTTAAAAAAAAGAAACAATAACGGGATATAACACTTATTATAAATTCATATTATTATGCTGACTCGATTGTGATAATCTTAAAGAAATAAAAATCATTCATTGTTTTTTCCTTACGTAAGTCTCAATTAATAACTTCATAATTCCATTATCTTAATTGCATGTTGCTGATTACGTGTAGGATTAAAGTTTAATTTTTCAATAACTTGAAAAGTTGAGATTAAACTTTAGTTAAAAATAATATTTGTTTTAAGAGGTAGGTTAGACAATATATTATATTTATTAATTATTGCAATTATTTTTGTTTATTTTTTTATAAATTCAGTCAATCGGTTCTTTTAAACATTTTCGTTCGTCGAAATCGACGGGCTTCGACTTGTATTAAATTATTTTCTAACAATGGCCCTGAACGTCACCGAATATCCGTATTCCAGTCAAAGAATGTAAAAGACGTTAGAATATTGCTTAAGAGATTTTCTTTTCGTCAAAAACTTCAGTTCCGGATTTTTTTAGAAAAGAATAAAGGATTCCGTGAATCTTCCAATCTCTGCCATTTCGTGCCTCCAACAACTGATTAAATAACTTCTCCCCTAGTCAACAAATAAGAGCAAATAAAGCAATAATGACGTACTCACGTTTTTCTCTGGCGCCTGGGGGTAATTCCAATCCCTTTTCGAATCGAAAGCCAATCACCAAAATTTTGAGGGAGCCTTTTTTAAAAAACAGTTTTTTTTTTGTTTGTTTGTTTCACCTTTTTTCTACCAGCTAAGGCTTGATTCCTTTCGACCAACTGACACGACTAATTTCCACAAACGAGCAGGCAGAAGTTAAACCGAATAATGTTATTTTCGTCTGTTTTCTGTGTGTTGACAAGGGGGCCCCTCGATGATCGTCTGCCGGGGCTGCGAATGAAGGGCGCGGTGCAGAGCCCCGGCAAATGCGGCGGGGAATAGCGAAAGGAGCGCCCCTCAGCGGTGCGCGTGAGAAACGGCATCCAAGTTCCCGCATGGAACAATTCGATAGTTCAATATTTTGAATTGAAATTGAGGCGCAAACGAAGAATGGATTGATTGCGTTGGAATAAAAGAACGTAGAGTAAACACCGGACTTTCGAAAATATTTTTTGTACTAACCGCTGTACTTCGTATTTTACATGCGAATGTCATTTAGCAATTCAAAGATATGAATAAAAGATTATTTGGGTTTGTTTTCTCCTACTTGCAGGGGCGCCATTTGAGGGGGGCTGGGGGGGACAATGTCCCCCCTAAGGAATTTGATTTTTCAGAAAATTTATCAACCATCAATTTTCAGACTCAAACAAAAATTAAAAAATTGCTCAAACGCTAAAATGATTTATCCGATTTGATTGCAATAAAAGCATGCATTAAATAAACAGTTTATGCATAGAAATGAATAGTTATATAAAAAAAAATTCCTATTCGAACTTTCTTAAGGCGAGACATGTATCGTACTATGGCTAATTTTTTAAATACACGAGAGACATTTTCTTTTATCAATTGCTTCTCAGCTGTGTACAACTTGATCATAAGAAAACTAGCCCCCTCATGGCTAGAAGTTCAGGGGTAGAGGTTTTTTTTTTTTTTGAAGGAGGGGGGGGGTGGTTGAAGAAACGAGTATAAACTCTTAATTGTCCGACTTTCAAGTTTTTTTGGATTTAGTGTCACATTATATTTACTGCAATCATTGCAATGTTATCAAATTATTCAATTATTTGCTTTTTTAAATCCTATTATATATGACTCACTCTCAAAATTCTTCAACGCCTAGGAATGGAGTCTGCGCGCACCCGACAAAACAATTTCTTCAACCCAAAAACCGACAGACCTCCACCAAGAAAAAAGTAAAAGAAAATTACTCCATATTTTAACACGTTTATAATAATGTAGTCTATAATTTTATCCCTTATGTACAGAAATGAACACATGGGTTATTCCTATGGACCACCATTAATAGTCAATCCTATAGTTTCATTTGAAAAATATTCGGGACTTCCTTGTTAAAAACCAGGTCATCCCGACTCCGACCGAAAGATATAAAGAACAATCCGAAAAACTTAAAGTGTACTTCAGTCACAATGAAGAAAATACGTCAACCTATCCTGACGCAGGACTGTAATTTCATGTAAATATAACAACCACTAAAAAGATTTATAAATTGAAAGGCAACCCGACCCAAAATGAAAGAAAATTAATCTATATTTTAATACAATTATTGTAAAAGAAGTCTACAATTATATCTTTAATATAAACTTTACCTTTTCTGTAGAAAAATGAAGATATATATATATATACAGTAGCGCTCAAAAGTATTTTTACAACCTTATATTCTCTCTTATTTTATTTAATATAAAAATGTAAAAGAAAATATATTCCCTATAATTGAGAACACTATGACTACAGTTATTCAAATGTATCACGTTTCAACTTGTTTGTTTACATTCGGCGCCACCGAAGAAATATGACTCCTCCTTAGCTCAAAGGTATTTTGACAATTAGTTTGCATTTAATTGTTGAAGGTGTCAGTGGCTCTATAGCTTCGGTTAGTGTTTATATTGACTTATTATGATTATTTTTAAATGCCGAAATGTAAAAAATATTGAAGTGATTCTAGAAAAGCCGCTGTCAATGCACTTAAGAAAGGTAGACTGCAAGCAGAATTAGCTCGTTCTTTTAACGTGTCTCGGCAACTTGTTATTACATAGAATAAAGTTTTTAACAAACAGAATTACGTCAAAAATAAGCCTCATACTGGTCATCCGAAAAAAACAGCTTGCAATGTTGACTGTATTATAAAAATGATATCTACAAGGGATTGTCGTAAGTCCGCTGTAATAATAAAAATTGAATTGAAAGAAAATTACGGCATAGACATGCACGTTTCATCAGTCAATCGACGCCTAAACCTCTATGGTTTACATGGCAGAAGCCCAGCAAAAACACGTTTGTTATCTACTAAGAATAGGAAGGCTGGAGTTGCATTTGTAAAACGGCATAATCTTTCAGGAGCAAAGCAATTCCATTGCTAAAGTGTTGAAATTAATCATTGACACTGGAATTTGAAAACAAATTTATTTATAAATAAGAAAAAGCTGTATTTCACACACATAATAAACCGAATTTTTTAACAAGAATTCTTGTGTCAATCATTAATTTCAACATTTTAGCAATGGAATTGCTTTGGCCCTGAAAGGGTTATGCTATTTTACAAATGCAACTCTAGCCTTCCTATTCTTAGTAGATAACAAACGTGTTTTTGCTGTTCTTCTGCCATGTAAACCATAGAGTTTTAGGCGTCGTTTGACTGATGAAACGTGTATGTCTATGCCGTAATTTTCTTTCAATTCATTTTTTATTATTACAGCGGACTTACGACAATCACTTGTAGATATCATTTTTATAATACAGTCAACATTGCAAGTTGTTTTTTCCGGATGACCACTATGAGACTTATTTTCGATGTAATTCTGTTTATTAAAAACTTTATTCTATGTAACAACAAGTTGTCGAGACACGTTAAAAGAACGAGCTAATTCTGCTTACAGTGTACCTTATTTAAGTGAGTTTACAGCGGCTTTTCTAGAATCACTTCAATATTTTTTACATTTCGGCATTTAAAAATAATCACAATAAGTCAATATAAACACTAACCGAAGCTATAGCGTCTCTGACACCTTCAACAATTAAATGCAAACTAATTGTCAAAATACTTTTGAGCTAAGGAGGAGTCATATTTCTTCGGTGGCGCCGAATGTAAACAAACAAGTTGAAACTTGATACATTTGAATAACTGCTGTCATAGTGTTCTCAATTATAGGAAATATATTTTCTTTTACATTTTTATATTAAATAAAATAAGAGAGAATACAAGGTTGTCAAAACACTTTTGAGCGCTACTGTAGAATTCATTAATGTTCAAATATGCAGCTTTTTCATCTCAAAAATATTCAGGATTTCTTTGAAAAATAGTATTAACACGTACCCACCTCAAAATAGTGAAAACGCAATCCGAAACAATTAACTCTTTACCTTACCTTTACTTCCAGAAAATCACTAATGAAAATTTTCTTATCCCTATAGATCACAAAAGTTGCAAATTTCGTGACCTATTCAGGACGTTCGTCGGCCGATTATCTCATGGCTGATTGAATTTCATGATTCTTTTTTCGCAATCATCTAACGAAATTTGCGATTTTTTTCCGCTACCGTTCCACGGAATTCACGATTTTTTTCTACTACCGTTTCACGGAATTCACGATTTTTTTCTGCATTCGTTATCGAAATTGATTTTTTTTTTACTTGTGACCATTTGTCGAAATTCACGGTATTTTCCGCTACCAACTGACGAAATTCCATATTTGTTTTTGCGATCTTTTGACAAAATTAGCATTATTTTTTCCGATCATTTGTTGAAATTCGTGATTATGTTTTTCTACCACCGACTAATAATATTTGTAAATTTTTGCATAATAGTTACACGAAATTTTGTACCTTATTTCATGATCCTTTGACGAAATTCCCCTCGATTGTTTTACTAAATTTTCGTGATTTTTCGTGCAGTCTTTTGACGAAATTCGCGATTTTTTTCGCAATCCTTTTACAAAATTTGAGATTTTAGTTTGTACAATCATTTGACGAAATCTCTGATGAAATTAGCAATATTTTCCTTGGTCGATTAGAAAAATTAGCGATTTTTTTCAGGGCGATTTGTGGATTTTTTTCTTCAAAATTTGCAAAATTCGCGATTTTTTCTGTGACCCATTGACGAATTGATTTTGCGGAATTCGAAAGAAAAAAAATTGTGGACTATCACGAAAAGTAAAAAAAAAAATCACAGAATAATCACATGTCCGTGAAAGAAGTTAGGGAGACAAAATCACGCAGAGCTTTTTTATTGTGCGGGATTTTCCCATTTTCTGTGAGATTTTTGCAGTTTAGCGCGTTCCCTGTTCCCCAAAGAAAATTTTTCATTGTCCTTCGCCAGTAAACTCTTGAAATGACGCCCCTGTAGTAAAACCCGAAAAAAAGGAGTTGAAAGGGACTAGAAAAAAGTTCCATTTTAGACAGGTCTCTGTCTTAGCAAGTATAATTGTGTGATGTTTTTTCATAGAAATTTGATTTTTCCCCCCTTTGAGAAAGAATTCTGTTATAGACAGGCTTCGTTTTCACAAGTTTTACTGTAATACATCTCTTTTCAGAGTCATATTATAGAGTGGATGGTTTAGCTGTCTTTGAGGATATCTATAAAAATGGAACCTATAATAGAATCCTGTCTGAAAAGAAAATTTTTCATATTCCATATATATCAAAATTTTACCTGCTAAGACGTAAACCTGTTTAAAACGAAATATTTCATTGGTTCTTGAGTTTAGGTATTCAAAGTTTTTACTGTTTTTGAAAGCATGATTCAGTTTACGACCCCCAGATCCTACCCTTAGCTATGTAACTTCTCTCAAAAAATCTTTGCCCCCCCCCTCCAAGAAAGTTCTGAAATGGCACACCTGCCTACTTGATATAGCACAGATCGGAATTCGCATTTTATGATAACACAATGCTTTTATAAAACTTGACTTGTAGCTTAGTAACAATACTTCGGTAGATTGGTAGATTGACAATCATTTTTGCCCCCACCACTGTAGGGCGATTTTTTTTTTCACTTTTTAGGGTTCCGTACTTAAAAAGTAAAAACGGAACCATTATCAGATCAATCGTGTGTCTGTCTGTCTGTCCGTCTGTCACAGCCGTTTTTCTCGTAAGTTATGGAATGTGGAAAGCTCGAATTTGGCAGAAGTAATAAAGGCTATTGATCCATATATTTATAGATTATTAATTATTCACAAATAAATTTAGGAAAAATGGTGGGGGCTAATTAAGTTACTTGAAAATAAAAATCTTTTATATATATATCGTGTGGCGTATCCTATAAAAGCTCTCGTAACGCCAAACTCAAAAATAAATTTGTTTTAATTTTAGGTATTATATTTTCTGAGATATCGTCGAAAATAAAATGCAAAAACATGTTCCCCCCTCCCCGCCCCTCTATTTCCGAATCTTACTGAAACTAAAATTGTGAAAAAATTAGGTGTATTAGAACCTTATTTAAATCTTGCAGGAAAACTATAGCTATTATCCTAGGTCATGTAGTTTTTGAGAAAATCAAATTTTTCAGTTACACACAAATTTCAGTTTGCGAGCGCTCAGCAAGGGAGTTGAGAGGCGTTCGAGGTATCTATCGTCGCGGAAGTATAAAAGGATTGTTGATAATGATTTTAGAAAAAAAATGTCGTTAATTAGCCGAGATATGCTGGTGCCATGCAAATTATTCTTTTTCCTTCCTGCCGCCCCTTGTCGCGAGAGGGGTCTGTCCAGGAGCAGTGATGTAATTTTTTTTATTATTATTATTATTATTGCATGTTTTGTACTCCCGCCCTTTGTCGCGAGTAGGAGTTTTCCTGGCGGGCTGGGGCATTTGCCTTTTTTTTTTTTTTTTGTAAACTTCCATATTGCTTTATCAAATAGATTCTGGGTTCTGTGGTCGGTGGTACGTGGCCGCCCTTGGCGGATGAGCGTCGTTCCGTGCGCTTCTTATGTATGTGCGTCTGCATTCGGCCAGGACAGGGCTGGACTGACGAGCCCCAACGTGTCGGGGAACATACCGGGAGAGACGTTAAGCTCTAACGGGCAGTGCTAGCCGGCCCTGAGCACAGGCCCCGGCTATCACAAGAGCACCCGGGGTCCATGCCCTGGGCACGAAATTTCTGAGGGGCACAAAATTTTTCAGAATTCCATCTAAATTTCCATTAAAAAAATTATAATTGTGAAAAATGTGATATTTGATATATTAATACGATGAAATGACAAAAATATATCTCAATATATGATTAAGAGCATATTTCAATAAATAATAGACAAAAAAAATATTTTTTATACCTAGAACCATTTTTCAAATTTCCTTTCCAGAAAACTCAATTTTTTTAAGTTGTCACTTTTTGAATAAATGTGCAATATGTAAAAAAAAACTAGTATTTGTAAATCAATCAGTCTAAGCGGGCACGAAAAATTGAAAGTGCCCTGGGCACAGAAACTTGATAGTCGGGGCCCTGCCTGAGCAGTCTCTCTTAGGCTGCCTAACCTTTAAGGACACGGACGGTTTGGCCATACTATAAAGACACGGGCGAAGTACACTATGCGCCATCGGCTTTTAAAGCCTAAATAACAACTTTTAATAACATATTTGTGTAATGTCCCAGTAGTAGTATAAAAGCAATAAACGCCAAATTGTTAAAAACAGAGTTTTTTACAAAGCCTTATTATCCTTTTAGCAACGATTGTTTGCAATAATACCGTTACTAATTAATATATTTATTGTACGGAACCCTCTGTACACGAGTAATATTCGCACTTGACCGATTGTTTTCTAAGATCTTTTGCTTTTTTTAATAAACTTTAGGATTTGTATTTACTGCCTGTCGGATTTTGAAAATTGTTCAAAAGTGTTAAATCAGACCAGAAACACAGGTTTTTTTTTTGAAATTTTTCGTTAGTTTCAATTACATTGGAACCTCTATTTAAACGAAGTCGCTAAATCCCGGAAAAAAGTTCGTTATATGGAAAATTCGTTAAATAGAGATTCGCCTTTTAAAATACTTTAAACTACATAAAACTGATTTTAAATTCATAAACACTAAATATTTTTACTAGAAGTAATTAATCACATTTTTTTAAATAAATTATATCGATTTGTTTTATTTATTTTACCCACCAATATCCAACATCAATTCATATGGGTTTAAATCTTTGAAATCTGCAAGGAAAGCAAAATATTGTCCGGAAATACACTGTATTTTCTGTTTAAAGGGAATAGTTTTACATTAAAATTAACGAATTTTAATGACATTATCACATTTATTATTATTATAACAAGTAATATTAACTATACATTAACATATGCGTCTTAAATTTAATTTCTGATAAACTCTGTTAATATTGTCTGAGTTTTTTATTTAAAAAAGTGCTTTCTCTCTTAATACGTCTCGCATCTTTGCAATGCACCAAAAACCCCTTCATGCGTATTTTCTTCTAACTATAATCTGCGTCGGATTGTTTCGAATGATGTTAGCATTTCATCATACGAAGTTTTGTTAATTCCTGCATAATGCTCATTTCCATCATCATAATATTCGTCTTTATCGCAATTTATTGCTGTATTGTTTTTATTTTTCACACTGTCGAAAATAACCAATTCGGATAGTGTTTCCGATGTCTCAATTTCAGAATTAAGTGAAATACAATCATCAATCAGCACATCATGGTTAATTTCTTCTTTTTTTCCCACTGTATCCACATTTTTTAAAGTTACTCTAAGGGATTATCGTCTTCGTCCTCCGTACTTACCGAATTCTCACTGCTGACAATGAAGGCGCCTGGTAAAACCAGTTCAAGGCCATTGAACATCATAAAATGTGTTTAAAGAAAGAATAAGTTTGAAATGTCTAGAAATATTTTGAGAAATGGGGAGAAAAAAAAATTGATCACAAGAAAAAGTTCGTTAAATAGAGAATGCATTTCGCTATTTGGAGGTTATTTTATGAAGAAATTCGCAAAATGTTCTTAGTTCCAAGGAAAAGTTCGCAAAATAGAGGTTCGTTAAATAGAGGTCCGACTGTATATCAATTTGATTTATTGTTAGTAATGTTAACATGTGAAGAAAATAAAGTAAGGCATATTTAAAAAAAAAAAAAAAAAAAAAAAAAACGACATTTTCAATTTTAGACGTTTTCTCGAATATCGAGAAAAATACTTGACGAATTCGTCTTGAACTTCATGTGTATAAAGAACATGTTTCAACATCATATTTTTCTTTCGCAGACGGGCTAGTCACGAGAACAATTATGGGACCAGCAACAAATCGAATAAAAAATAATAATATTTGCGATCACCGTGTAAAATGCTCGAAATGCTTGTAGCTGTATCACATGACTATGTGGGTTGTCTACATCATCTTTGTTCAATTGTATAAGAAAACCCTCTATATTAATAGAGATATAACAGTTTCTTTTAAAAAAAATCAAGAAATAATTTCAGCAGTACTGAAAAAAAAAAAAAAAAAATTGGGATTATTTGGAACCTGAACTACTACTATGCAAAAAAAAAGTTTTTAATTAGCATTTGGTTTACTATGTTGAGAGTATTGTCCATAATCCAAGAATACTTTATGAATCATGTCAATGCTCCCAACACAATAGTTCCCAGGGCTTATTTCAAACTTTTTTTTTTCTTTCTTTTTTTTGAGGGGGGGGGGAGGGATAAATAACCCCAGTTTGCGGAAGTTTAATTTATTTAAACTAAAATTTCTATAACTTCAATTTATAGTGTCACTTTAAACTGCAAATGGTTTAAGAATTGTTCTTTAAAGACAATAGCACAAGCCTGCGATGGTTGTGTTTTTAACTTTTGGTAATTGATTTTTATGCATTTTTTACCGCTGAACCCGAAAGTGACCTTCACTTTTAAATCACGTCAGGATTTTTCGCAGATAGTAAATTTCAAAGTTAAAAAGTCAAAAAATATTGAAAACTGTTACGGAAAAATAGATGTGATGGTTCTGTTTTTCAAATTTGATCATTAATTTTTTTATATCTTTTAGTGGTGAATCCGAAAATGACTTTTTTTTTAACCATCATGTCACGATATTTTGTAAATCAGAAATTTCAAAGTTAAGAAGTAAAAAAATAGCGAAAAATGGTATCGTAAAATAGATGTGGTGGTGGTGGTGGTGTTTAACTTTTAAAATTAATTTTTATGTATTTTTTACCACTAAATTCGGAAATTACCTTCATTTTTAACAATCAACTCAGAATATTTCGCAAAACGTAAATTTCAAAGTTAAAAAGTAAAAATATACCGCAAATCTGATACAGTAGAACCTCGATTATCCGAAGTGATTGGGACCGACGATCTTTCGGAAAATCGAAATTTTCGGATAATCGGGAATGGTTCAATTTTAAGATTAAGGAGAAATATATGCGCTATTTATTATTATGGTAACAAGTGCTTAATAAATAAAAAGCAATAACAAAACAGAAACAGGAATAAATTACCTGAATTTTAATTTTGAAATTAAGTACCTTTTACGTATTTCACAAGGGTTTGCAACAATGTTTTGTTTGTCGCAGTTTCGATTACCTTTGCTTTGAAACTCTATCACGAAATTTTTTAACATATTTAGCTCACGCGTATCACAGTCTTTCTGCTACTTCAGCCGTGCCAAACCTTTTGCAAAACATTCAAAAGCTCCAGAATTGCTAATTTGTTCGTTTTCTTCGTTCGTTTTGTTCGTTCCACTTCGCAGCTTACGGGAGCTCAAGTTAAATTAAAAGGAACTCTAAGAAAGGGGATCGAAAATATTTATATGTACTCATAGTTCGGAATGGACTGCTTGCACACAAGGAATATGATAGTTAAAAAAAAAAAGGTTTGAAAATGGATTTTGCACACAAGGAATGTGATACTAGAAGAAAAAAAAAAGCTTTACAAATGGATTTCAGTTGACCGAGAGTTTCGCTTAAAAGAGTTTCGGATAAAAAAGGTTCTACTGTACTAAAAAATAGATTTAAAACTTTTATTTCAAAAATGTTTATAATTTTTTTTTGGCTTATACAGTTTTTTTTTGCTTATATTTTGCTGATTGCAGATTTTTGCTATCGGGGATTCTTACAGCTAAACAGCTTAGGGGTCCGGTGACACTACCTTAGACGCAACTGGCCTTTACGATATTGTAGAGGTAAATTCCTTAAATGGCTCCATCAGATTTTATTCAAAATTAATTTTTATTTATACGTAATAGAAAACATTTCGTGTATGTCACTCGGAGCAAATTCGTGAGAAAGACAACGTAGAACATGACGCAAGAGAAATGTAACATACGTCACTTTACAACCTACGATCATAGGTCCCTGAACTGTTTAGTTGTAAGAATCACCAATATAACTCAATAAATTGTTATGAAAAAAAAAGTTTCACATTTATTTTATAGTATCAGATTTTATCTTTTTTTAATTCTTTAACTTTGAAATTTACGATTTGCGAAAAATCCTAACGTAATAGTTCGAAATGATTCAGCGGAATGAATCATTTTCGGATTCAGCGCTAAAAAATACAAAAAAATCAATTATCAAAAGTTAAAAAACACAACCATCACATCTATTAAATAGTATCAGATTTTGGCTATTGTTTTACTTTTTAAATTTGAAATTTACGATTTACAAAAAATCCTTACGTGATGGTAAAAAAATGAAGGTCATTTTCGGATTCAGCGCTACAAAATACATAAGAATCAATTATCAAAAGCTCAAAAACATGATACAACCGATATTTTGAAGGCTAGTGTAGTCAGTAAAAGTTTGAAAAATTAAAATAAGTATAACAATAAAAAGAAGCTATTAAAAAAAAGCCTTACGATAAGATAATTTGCATAGGTCCCGATTATGAAAAATCCACTGGAGATGAATTAAAGTCCGAAGATTTTAAATCCAAGCCCGAAACATTTTGTGTCATCAGAGCCCCAACCCGCCTGAGTCCGATACCAAAAATATACAATAGAAAATATTGTATATATAATATTTCAAAATTCTTTCAAAAGTAATATATTATTTTTAAATAACCTCTTACATAGAAATAACTGTTAAATACAAATTTAAATTCAGTATTATCATAAGAGAAGTTTAGTATCAAATATAAATACTTCAGACTTACAAGGATTCTCATATTTTTTTCTCCCTTAACAAGCAAATCTTATGGACACGTTAACGAAGCGTGTTGGCTGAATAAATGCATGAAGTTTGTAGAAATTACTATTTTTATGGGGAAGAATCGAACAACGTTTTTTAATTTTCTATAAAAGGTGTACATCTTTAACTGTAATTGATTCCTTCCTCATAAGAATCTTCCGTGATTGACATGACCCTGAAAATAAGCTTAAATTAAAAATTTCAAAGTTTGGATGCACTTATAGGAAACGAAGAAACACTGCTTGATTGCTTTCTATCGGAATAGCATGGTAATTATATGAACTTACGATTGAAAGCGACTTCGTAAATGTGCAGATTTCATAATAGATAATAATCATAATAGTTTATAATACACTATATGGCCAAAGGTGACCGGTCACTTGCGATTTTAGACGTTTTGTTAAATATCTAGAAAAATACATGAGGAATTAACCTGAAACTGCAGGTGTGTAAATAGTATAGTATAGGTCATATATTTCCGCGAAGATTTTTCCCGAAACCCCATAGGGGACCGTCAACAAATTGAAAAAGAACGAATATCTTTTGGATAACCCTGTAAAAACTAATGTAGCAAAAGCGTTCAAACTCGAGATTATTAATAAGCGGCTTATTGTAATATACTGTGTTCCTTTTTATGACGATAGCATGTATACTTGTAGAGAAATTAAGGTTTTTATAAAAATAGTCCCAAATTTCACCAAGTTTTTTGCTTATAATTTGCAGATTTCTTAATATAAAAAAAAGTTTTTTCAGAAAATAGGACGAACAACATTGTACACAATACTCTGCAATCAGAATTTAAAAATAATAAAAATTGAATGAAAAATGAGTAGGTTTACTAAAAAAAGTTTCACTGAACATGCGCGAATGTAACGAAAATATAATGCGCATAATGTGTTAGCTAAATGTATAGAGCAACTTTTGTAAAAGTCTCAAAATCATAGTTTGAAAAGTCTGATAATAATCGTTTATAGAATAAGCTCAAAATCCGTTGTTCCCAAAATGAAGCAAAAAGATGAGGGGTTGTATCCATATATCCATTGATTAGTGCCAATATAGCATACACAATATTGCACGTACTACTGTATTTGGTTCATTACTGTGTTTGGTCACTGTAGTTCATAATCATAAATCCATCAGCAGAGCTCATAACAGATATAATAATTACTAAAGTTATTTTCATATAAAGAGCGATTAGAAGACCTCAAGCTAATTCTGGTCGACTAAAAACAGAACAACACATTCTCTACGCGTAAGTTTCTAAATAAAATAATAAATTAAACGATCCAATTAAAAAATAACCTCTGTCCCAAACGAAAATCGAACCAAAAATAAATTCATTATTCGCGCCTCTTTCGTTGGCGCCATATCAATACGTCGTCGCCGGCAGTACCACGCATAAATCTGCAAATATGACAACATTTCCCCTGTTTTTGAACAATTTGTGTTCCGCCTTCATTCTCGTCAAAATAGTAATACAATGTCTTGAAAAGGAAATAAGTAATTTTTAAGCGGGGCGGTGAACTATTTTAATTTTTTCTATTCATCAATAAATAAAATTTTCTGGTTTCAGAAAGAATGGGTTCGAACCCGCCCGATCACGAAGATTAGAATAAAAATAGAGCCCGAGCCCGTTTCGGAGCCGGGCTTTCGGGCTTTGGCTGAGCCAGTATCTCTTCTCTAGAATCCACTGCTTTGATTTACTCTTGGTAGGAAGCATGAACTGATGAATTTATTTTAAAAAATTGTAATTTCTGCTTTGTATCTTTTTTAAGGTGTACGGAAAGAAAAATAAAATATGCAAACTATCTATTCAGGAGTTCTAAATTGTTTTCTAAACATATAATCATAATTTAACATTAAACTATTAATTAACTAAAGCGTATTTTAAAAAAATATCATTATTGATTTTATATATATGCATATTTTGGCGAGTGTGGTTTTGTCATATCATTAACGCCATTGTTGTTGTAACTCGTATACAGTTGTAACCCTAACGAATATTTGCCGATTTATCACCCTCGGCTGGCTAACGGAAAAATGCCTTAAAATTGATTTATTAATTTATAATTAAGTTCTAATAGAATTAAAATTTTGTACTGTCATCCAAAACACATTTATGAACATATTTTTTATAATTCTAGCATATCAATAAATGAGCGAAAGTTTGATTACGAAATCCCATCTTTACATGCAAATACCAAGCTGAGTTAACTATTAGAATGTAATCACTTAAATCGTTGAAAGCTTGTTTAAAACCATAAAAAGAGAATTAATTCTTAGATGATAATGATTTATTAAAAATTTAAAATATATTTTCTCTTTACAAAGAAGTTCTAATAGAATTAAAATTTTGTACTGTCATCCAAAACACATTTATGAACATAATTTTTATAATTCTAGCATATTAGTAAGTGAGTGAAAAACTGATTACGAAATCCCATCTTTAAATGCAAATACCAAGTTGAGTTAAATATTAGAATGTATCCACTTAAATCGTTGAAAGCTTGTTTAAAACCATAAAAAGAGAATTAATTCTTAGATGATAATGATTTATTAAAAATTTGAAATATAGTTTCTCTTTACAAAGAAGTTCTAATAGAATTAAAATTTTGTACTGTCATCCAAAACACATTTATGAACATAATTTTTATAATTCTAGCTTATTAGTAAGTGAGTGAAAAATTGATTACGAAATCCCATCTTTAAATGCAAATACCAAATTGAGTTAACTATTAGAATGTAATCACTTAAATCGTTGAAAGCTTGTTTAAAACCATAAAAAGAGAATTAATTCTTAGATGATAATGATTTATTAAAAATTTGAAATATAGTTTCTCTTTACAAAGAAGTTCTAATAGAATTAAAATTTTGTACTGTCATCCAAAACACATTTATGAACATAATTTTTATAATTCTAGCATATTAGTAAGTGAGTGAAAAATTGATTACGAAATCCCATCTTTAAATGCAAATACTAAATTGAGTTAAATATTAGAATGTAACCACTTAAATCGTTTAAAGCTTGTTTAAAACCATAAAAAGAGAATTAATTCTTAGATGATAATGATTTATTAAAAATTTGAAATATAGTTTCTCTTTACAAAAATGATAAATCTAAGACTAAGAAACCTTATAGCGACATTTAATTTATTTGAAAGAATTTGTCGGACATTAATTTCACGAATTCCTTACATAACTCGTCACTGTCGCATGAGTTAACAATGCCATTTTAAACTGAAATAATGAAAGTATTTTCTCATGCTTGATTTCAAGTCATTTTTATTCGTTCATTTTAACTTAAATTTATTTCTCCTTTAAGAGGGTTAAGAGCACATTTTTTTTTTCTTTTATAAATATTATTTGCCCTTTTCTTTTCTTCTTAAAAGGATTATTTATATAAAATATTAATTTTCAAATGTAAGTTTTTTTAAGTGCAATTTAATTTTTAATTAAAAAAAGTATTAATTCTAGTCATATTTAACAAGAACGAAAAATCATGCATCAAGGTATAGACTATGGCACACTTTCCAACACTATCAGGATATTGTTAGGAAATTTCATTTTGGTTCATACAATGAAATGAGATATCTAAATAAATATACATATGTATATGCTATAAAATTGATAAGAGGCTTTATAAACTTTTTCAATTAGAATATTTTCTCCTCAGTTGCTAAATCAAATTCTAAATCTGCCCCCAAATAGCACTTCAAACCATTAGAGCCCCACCCATCAGAAACATCTAAATGAATATTAAAGATTCTGAAAGCAATGTACTAAATTAGAAGTTGATTGACATATTTATTTTGAAATAAGTACTTAAAAGCATAACTCATAATAAACTTCAGTTAAAATAAACATTAGATGATTATTTTTAGATCAAATTAAAATCATTGTATTAAAGGGCAGATTCTCATGGATGTCAATAAGTACTTGATAGATCATAGATCATAATTAAAATTTCTCTAGATGACATTTATTAAATCATAAATAATTATTCTCATTGAAACACTAAGATTTCAGGCAGTCTCCTATTAGTAGCCACTGTGTGAGGACTACTGGGAAATGATTTAGCTCCAATAAAGTAAGGTGTACACAAACGGTGCATGTGTTTTCATTAAAATGTCACTAGCCACGACTCAAAAGCTTACTTTATAATATACAGTGGCGGTCAAAAGTTTCCGGCCAGCATAAATTTTTTGGTAAATTTGTAAGTATATCCATATGAAGAGGAATCTCAAAGTGATACTTATACACTTTATTGACATAACAGTTAAGAATTTATTTATGGAATAAAAATTAAATATTAATCAATTTAATTGATAAAATTAATTGTAAAAGAAAACGCATGTTCTCAAAAGTTTCCGGCCACCTTGGCAAGTTTGGAAAAAAAGGGTGTTATAATAGAAAATAACAGTGATCAATAACATTTACAATTAGTATTTTATATTCATATATTCAGCAATAAGTACTGCGGCGCAGCAACGTGGCATCGATTCAATGAACGGTTGTAGATCATCACTGTTAAGTTTTGTCCACGGTTCTTGCAATTTTTGTGAAAATGCTGCTGAATTGAAATATTTATAATTCCACACACATTTTCACGTTAGTTTCAAAAATTTTCTATTGGATTCAGATCGGATGATTGGGCTATTCATCTCAAAAGCGGATTTTTTTTGTGCGAAAGCCACTGCTTGGCGAGCTTGCATGTATGCTTTTGGTCGTTATCATGAAAAAACAAATAGTTGCGACTACAATTTTTCCTCCAATAAGGCAGCAAATGATCTTGCAAGATAGCCTTATGCATTGCACTATTTATCTTGCCGCTGATTTCAAATAACGGACAGGCACATTTTCCAGAAAATGCTCCCCACAGCATAACGTGTCTTCCGCCATGCTTCATTGTAGGAATAATATATCTTGAATCTTACCTTTTGTTTTTAGGTCGTCGGTTGTAATGACTTTTATCACTCCCAAAAAGATTGAACGTCGATTCATCGGAAAATAGTACCTTTTTCCAATTTTCACTTGACCAATCTTTGTATTACTTGGCAAACGCCAATCGGACCCTCTGAATTTTTTTACTTGTGAAAGGTTTTTTAACACCGACTCTTCCATAAAGTTCTACGTCACATAAGCGACTTTACAGTGTAGACAGATTTATTTCAATAAATATTTTAACATCGTAAATCGCGTGGAATTACAGCGGCATTTTTACGCGGGTCATCAACTACTTTTCTTCTGATGATTCTGTCCACAAGAATAGTCGTCTTCCGGGATCCCCCGGACCGTGGCAAGTTCCGAAGGCCATGACCATCTTTATATTTTTTAAAAATATTGTTTAAAACAAATTTTCCGATTGACAACTTTGCCGCAATCTCACGAGAGAATTGTCCCTTTAGCGACAAATAAATCACTCGTTTAGGAACAATAAATTGTTAAACTTTTCATTTTTGAATTTCAAATACGTTATTCATGTTGATTAATTGACAAACATGGCCAAAAAAAAACGCTTTAGCGATAACAAAAACTAATGGATGACAAATGGCCGGAAACTTTTGCACGCGCGAATTTCGAATTCTTTCCCTTTGCATCAAGTATCTTAAGTATCCAATCAAAATGATCACGTGGTCAGAGGTTATTTGCTTATTCCTAACTTTTGGAGCAATTGTGCTTCTTCTTCGCTGAAACGTTCTGTCAAACAAGTCAAAGAAACTAACTGGCCGGAAACTTTTGACCGCCACTGTATATATATATATATATATATATATATATATATATATATATATTATATAATGTCTGTCTTATGAATTGTAGCTAAATTTATTAATTTAATTTTAGTAATTGGAAATAGATGATGATTTGTAATTATATAATGGTTATATATATATAAAGGCAGTATAATTTTATTTTCAACAGTTACTGACCATAGACTGACAGTGTAAATTATTTCAAACTCAAACTATGCATTAAATCTCTATTCCAATCATGAAATTTTGAGGAAAAAAATAAAAAAATTGGACAAGTTCAAAAAATAATTGGACACTGCACACTACAATCAAGTCAAAAATATGCCTGCAAAAAAAAAAGGTTAAATCGCTATGCATAGTTTTTGATCCTAGAAAACTTATGTAGCTGAACTATCTTGGCCGATTTTAACATTAATTAGCGCTTCGATTTTTAAAATGGCACCTTGAATGACCTTATCATTACTTTTCTCTATAAAACTGCCACTTTTAATATACAATAGTTTTTTAAATTTAAGCCAAAAAAGAGCCCCAGTTACAAAAATTCAATTATGTCAAAGACAGAAATTAGCGTTAGTTACTTTTTATTAAGACTAGACAGAACTTATATACAGCAAAACCTCCCTAAAGCGACCACGTTACGTTTCAATAAAAATTGGTCGCTCCGAGAGGTGGTCTCTTAATGGAGGTCATGTTCAAATCTAGATTTTAATTATGGAAAAAAGGTAACAATTAATTTTACTAAAATTTATTTTTCACATTAGGAAAAATATCAAAATTTAAGTATAAAAACAAAAGTTGATTACGTAAGTTAATTAATGCAGTTTAAAAATGAATACATTGACGTTTACTTTGATTTTAAGGTTTTATCTTTTATAACTTTTATTTCCAAGTCCTTTCAAGGTTCAGTAAATAAATGCATTTTTTTTTCTTGACAGGAACAAATAATGACGATTTCATTAATTTATCTATTTCTTTGAGAGTTTCCTGACAGAATAGGAGAAGGACCGTCATTCTTACTTTGCCATTAGAATTAATTTCATTTCCTAAAAAGGCACAAAGGGGTTTAAACACTTAAAAGTCACCAGAATAATAATTAAAAAAAATTAAACTAAGTTTAGAAGTTTGAAGAAGTTTGATTCCGCTCTCCGGAATTATTTTTCTAATAAAATCTTCTTCAAGCGACCAGAAAAAAACGGAATTTGTTTCATTTTCTTCAAAGAAATGGGTCGTTCATTGAGGGAGTTCAACTGACATGGTCTCTAAATGGAGGTAAAATTAGTATTGAATCTATGGGAATAAATTTCGTTCCATGAAAAAATGGTCGTTCAGGATGGTGGTCGCACAGGGAGGTTTCACTGTAATCCACTTTTCAGTTTAGATAAAATCTTTCTACATAGCAATAAATTAATCATGCTGATTGTAAATTTCAATTTCAATTTTATATTAGTTTTAAAATGTGTCGAGGGTCCCCTACTTCGTTAACGCACCCACAGCATTCGCACCTTTATACCTTACAGTCTCGGGCATTTCGCATACATAGAATTTAGGATCATTCATGTTTGCAGAAGAATTTTTGATTCGCTGATATTGAAAATTCCCTGCATAACGATGCTATCATCTGTGAAAGCCAGAATGCATTTGACGAATTCTTTTTCACCATCCTTTGCAATATGAAGATTTTCCAGATATATACTAATGATTTTACTTTCTATTGATTTTAAAATGTGATGTTACATTTCTTTTTTATTAGCTCACAGGTTATCAAAGCCCGAGAGCTAATGTGCCCGCAGTTTCTGTATATACGTTAACTCTTTATAGAAATATCCGATTTTCTTCAAATTTTATAAATAGGTTCATTCTGATAAGGCCCTTCTTTGATTAGCTTTGGGGATTCACTGGTTCAGTATAAAGGGGGGTACGGGGGGAGGGCTAAACGCCTCCTTAATTTAGGTAAACGAATTTTTGATGCAGAATTATCCGATTTGTTTCAAATTTGGTATTCCGGTTTATTCTAATAAGGCGCTTCCCTGATTAGATTTGGGGGTTCATTGGTTAAGTATAAAGGGGGGAACGGGGGGCTAATGTCCCCTTAATTTAGATAAATGAGATTTTTCATGCAGAATTATGCGATTTGCTTCAAATTTGGCATACCGGTTTATTCTGATAAAGTGCTTCCCTGATTATTTACCGTTTTGCTCAAAAAGAGTGAGTTCTATTATATGAATAATAGTCATAAATAAGAGTATAATATACAGTTAGTGTGAATAGCCTGTGAGCTCAGTGCCATCAGTTTAACTGGGCTTTTTTCTTTTTATTATTATTGGTCCCATAATTAACCATTTTCAAGGTATTTATTTTATCATGGTTCAACTATCGTTTAAGCTGCCGAAGCATGTGGTATATATCTTTTACTACCTTTTATTTAAATTTTACCGTAAAAATGTGAAGGTCCTTTAACGTTCTCGAATTTCGCCGTGATGCGAACATTATACTCTGCAATTCTGATAGGCTGAACACATAAGCACAAGACTAAAATTTCTCTGTCTTTGTGTAAAATATAACGGTTTTGAAACACACATCAAACAAAAGACATCCATTAATGTATTTAAATTTGGAAATCAAATAGGCTTAGATTTACTTTTAATAAACAATTAAATTTAAAAAATCAAAAAACCCGACTGCGTAAAAAAGCGAAATAATTAATTATTTCTCATCAATGTGAAACTAATTTTTTCATTTTCTACTATAAGCTCACACTCTCGCTATATATATCTTGTTCAAATTTTCAGTCGTTAATAAAATACTTATTATTCATCCAATCAAGCTCAAATAATTTTTTTTAAACTTGTAGTGGATGACACTTGATGTTAATCCAGTTTTTTTTCAAATATTAATTCATTAATTAAATTAAATTAATTAATTTTCAATAATCGAGAGAGCCCTCTTCTTGATCAAGCTATTTTAAGACCGAGAGAGCCCTCTTCTTGATCAAGGCATTTTAAGCGCCACTCAAGAGGAAAGAAGAATGCGAGAAAAAAAATTCTCTTATTGGCCTAAGTAGGAATTGACTTAATTTTTTTTATTATATTACTTGTTTATATTACTTACCTATTTTTTTTTATTTACTTGTATTGATGACTTTTAAGTTGTGTTCAATTTTTAGTTTCTATCTATAAACACTGTTTTGACGAGGTTTATGCATGTCTATGATGGTTAGAGTTGCAGTAAAGTTAGAGATCCTACATACACAACTTCCAGGTTGTATAATATTTTAACGGAGCTTCTGACTGTAAAATAGTCAATGAAATATCGTCTTCATTTTGAAAGACCTATCCAATGATATGCCACTCAATAGGGTGCGTAATTTTTTTTTCGTCTCTACCGCCATTTTGTATTTTACGGCCGCCATTTTGAATTTATAAAAACAAAATCTAGCCTATAACCATCGGGCCGTTAAGACGAATTGATAGAGACCTCATTCATTAAAATCCACCCAGCCGTTGGGATGTTTCGAGGGTATAAAGAAATCCACATACACAGATACGCGTGAAACACATAACCCTTCTTTTCAGTCGGGTAAAAAGAAAATAAATAAAATGGATTGTTTGTGGTTCGAGTACTTTTAATAATTAATATTAAGACAGACAGATGAAAGGATTCATAAAATAGATTCATAAATATTTTTTTCTATAGCATAGTAAAATTTTCTTGAAATTGAAAATGTATATTTTCATTTAAAAAAATTTAAACATTTAAGAAAATAATAAATCATAAACGGTTGTACTTCCAGCAAAAAAAAAGAGAAGGAGAAAAAATAAGGAAGAAGAAAGAGGCCACCCGATATATTTTAATCTCCTTGTCACAGAAATAGCCAATCAAGTGGAAATTATGTCTCTTTTGCTGATTGCAAATGCACTGCGGATAGTTTTTTAAGTATAACTGAAAACTACTTAGTCGAATAATCTGTAATTTTGGATTTGTATAGTTAAAGATTTTAAAAACAATTTCTGTTAAAAAATTTATAAATTACAATTCATATTTTTTTAATTAATTTCAAACAATAAATGTTTTCCAAAAATTATGAACGGTAATCTATAAATTTTTTAATAAAAATCGATTTTTAGAAGCTTTAATTGTGTAAATCCAAAATTACAGCCCATTTTGCCAAGCAGTTCTTGACTTATGCTTAAAAACTACCCGTATCGGAATCAGTTGTGCAACGATTACAAATGGATTTAACCTTATGGGATACAAAATTTTAAACCTTCATAATTTCTGAACTACTCGATCAAATCACAAAATTTGCCGATAAATTCAAATAGGATGTCAAAACTGGGTGTTCGTATTGGAAATTTCAGAGTTTGGTACAATTTCAGTAGGAAGACGAATTCCTACGTTTATTGAATATTAAATACGTGAATCGCATTGCTAACTAAGCGTAAAACAACAGATTAAAAAACGTCCGAGCCGGGAATCGAACTCGGATTCTTGGAATAACGCTTCAATGCTCTAACATTTGAGTAACGAGGACGATACCCAGCTTAGCATCTCTCACTCACATTTGTTGGTAAGGCTGAAACCGCAGGACAAGATGGAAAAGTCTTCATGAACACACAATCCTGAGGCGAAACATGAAATGTAGATAAAACCCAGTGATTGGGTATTTCGGGTATAATTTCACTGCTGAAAATTAAGTGAAAAATTAATTAATAACATGCATACCCTAGCTTTATTTTTTAACACAAATTTGAAGAATATGCGTGTAACAAAATGCACTTTCATTAAGGAATGGACTGTAGTGTACTTCAACAGCATACAATAATTCTGCTGTGTTTGAAATAAATACTATGTCTAGAGAATATATTTCAAACAGTTATTGCCCATTAATGGTAACCTATCGGATTTCTTTATCATCCCTGAAAAAAGACCTACAAATAAAACATAATTTTCGATAGGAAACATGTTCTAGTTTGTAATCTCAAAACCATATATAAATTTCGTGGTTATCTAAGTACTTTTACAGGGGGCGCAAAGATTGACATATTTTCTATGTTAAAATAATGGAACTAACTTACTTCTAACATTTCGTATGATAGATTTTTTTAACGCATTAGTTTCTCATATATAAAGGGTGTTGCTGAATTTGACCGACAAATTCAGAGGGGTGATAGTTAGGTATCAAGAGGATCAAAAATTGCCAAAAAACATAAGGTTGCAAAACACTTATTTAGTCACAAATACAGGGTATTTCTTCTTAACTAAACTTGGTATAACGGTAATAATTTTGGAAGAAATAAAAGCATTGCAATGAAAATGCAACGATATGTACCTTGTTTTGGGTGAAATGTGATAACACCACAAAAATGTTGTAGAAAAACAGGGTGCTCAAGCAATCGATTCAATGAATACGTTCGAAAATACGATTTCTGCGTTATTGAAGGGCCTAGAAACATGAAATTTGGAATGGTAGTTACTTATAAGATATAAGTGATCTCTAAGAACATTTCTTAAAAAATTCAAAATTTAAAAGGAGTGAAAATGGGCGAAAAAAGTTCTAAAAAACGTTCTAAATGGCGATTTCTACGCAATCTCAGAAAGTACCCAACCGATTTCAAAAGTAGTGGTTGGAAATTGATGTTGACAACCCTTGCCCCAATATAGGATCTACTTCATGTCGGCGTCACTACCACCTTGCGGTTGCATTTTAAAAAACGTTCTAAATTGTGATTTCTGTGATACTGAAGATGCTAGCAACTTTAAATTTGGCATGGTAATTACTTATGAGATATAAATGCTGTCTGAGAAGAGTTCCTTAAAAATTTGAAATTTATATGGGGTGGAAATAAACGAAAAGCGTTCTAAAAACGTTCTAAATAGCTATTTGTACGCAATCTCAGGAAATATAAACCGATTTCAGAAGTAATGGTTTCAAATTGATGGTGACAGTCCCTGCTCCGGCATAGCCTATATTTTACGTTGTTGTCACTACCACCTGGAGGTTACAGGAGCAAAAAATGTTCGAAATTGCGATTTTTGTGTTACTGAGGGAGTCTAACATTTTAAATTTGGAATGGTAATTACTTCAAAGATGCAAATGCTTTCTAAGAATTGACGAAAGAAAATTCCAAATTTAAAAGGATGAAGTGAGCGAAGAGCGTTCTATAAGCGTTCTAAATTGCGATTTTTATGCAATCGTATGAAATACGAAACCAATTTCAAACATAATGGTTGAAAATTGATGGTGATAGAACCTGCTCAAACATAAGCTATGTTTTATGTCGGTGCCACAACCCCTAGAGAGTTGCAGAAACAAAAAACTTCCTAAATTGCGATTTCTGCGGTACTGAAGAGGCTAGAAGCTTTAAATATAGCACGGTAGTTACTTATAAAATATAAATGTCCTCTAAGAACTGTCGGAAATAAATTTGAAATTAAAAAGGGATGGAGCGAAGGGAAGGAGCGAAAAGCATTCTAAAAGAGTCCTAAATTACGATTTTTATGGAATCTCAGGAAATAATAAACCGATTACAGAAGTTATTGCTTGCGAATCAAGAGTGATAATCCATGATCCTATACGGGCTATATTTTATGCCGGTGTCACTACCACCTGGTTGGCAGGAACAACAAGAAAGCCTTTAAAAACATCTAAATTCCGTTTTCTATAGAATATTAGGAAATACCAACTGATTTTAAGGTTAATCTTGGCAAGTTAATGGTGACAGTCTCTGTTTCAACATTTTTCGAGACATTCTATTTCAACTCTGTTTCGGCATTTTATGTTGCTGCCACTAGCACCAGAGAGGTGGTAGACTGTTAGACAAAAAGCTTGGAATTTGATATGAGGTTAATCTTAAGATGTAAATGTGTTAGGATGGTTTCTAAAAAATTCAGATCTTCAAATGAATACTGAAATGAGCGTATGAAATGAGCATAAAAGTCTAAAAATACTTTCTAAATTATCATTTATTTCGAATCAGTTTTAGTTCTTCTTATTAATTAAAATCTCATTTCTGTCTATTGCACTTTAATAATGAAGTTTAGTCAAACTGTGGCTTAATTTGTAATTTTTGAATTATTCCAAAAAGTGTTCTTCTAAAAAAAAATAGCCATGCAAATATCACTTGGCATATTTCAATTATTAAGCGAGCAAAGCCGTGGGGTTTGCTAGTTAATTCATACATAAATATACAGAATTGTTAATTAACTATACGTGTAATTAAACATGCGGCCCAAGTTGGCTCTCTGTGCCTCTGAACAAAACTTTTCATTTTCATATAAAATAAACGAAATTAATCCATCTACTACACAAAAGGATTTTCTAATTATATGAATTTCATCTAATTAAAAAATGTTTTAGACATACATACTTCGATTTATCTTTTATAATGATTTTTGTAAATGATCATCTGTTATACTAGAACTTTCTCAAAGAGTATTTTAAACACTTCTGCGGTTTCAAACTAAAATTTTTCTGGTATTGTTAAGTCTGCAACTTTTAATGAGCACGTGAAAAGCGTCTTCAAAGTTTAATCATGCATGCATTGCTTGCTTTATAATTAGCTCTCACGTCTTGAATCTGTCATGACTGACCATTATAATCAGTGAATTTCACAGCAATAAATAAACACTGTAAAAAAAAATCGTAACATTCCATGTAAAATCCAGGAACGTTTCGCGTTTTCTCAGGTTTTCAGAATAATTTAGCTCTTTCCTT
This sequence comes from Maratus speciosus, assembly GCA_963932465.1. Taxonomy (NCBI): domain Eukaryota; kingdom Metazoa; phylum Arthropoda; class Arachnida; order Araneae; family Salticidae; genus Maratus; species Maratus speciosus. The sequence continues at coordinate 461,766,440 of OZ010792.1, forward strand.
GAAATTCTGGTTTTCTTATCTGAAACGTTCCTGAACAAAAGTTGGAAACAGCAAAACGCTGCGGCCGCCATTTATTAATTTTTTGCTATAATCCGTTGCTCGCGCGCGAGTGTCGAAAACGAATTCCATAAATGAATGTAAAAAAATCAATATGGAATGCAAATAAATCAATAGACGACATAATCCTTTACGTCTCTATTGTCAAGACAATTCAGATGAAAATACAATACCTCTGTGACATCGCTAAGAGATTATCTCTCGTACTTGTCTGTGGTATGTTTAACGAGCAGACCGTGTAAAAAAAATACACCTATTATTTGGATCTCCATTAACCAGGGGACCATCAAACATGATTCTCATCGATTTTGATTAATCTAAAGTTTGTTTTAGAGTTCTTATCTCTAATTATTCTTGTGAAAGGATTTCTTCAAATGGGCCTTAGATTTTCAGAAATTAGATGCCGAGGTTTAGCATACGTTTCAAATACCCATTAGTTTGTAGCTCTCAACGTGTCTTTCGTGGTGTGGACGCAGAAAGCTCGCATGCCACCCTTACGGCCCGAGTTCGATGCTACCTCTTGACTTTTTTTTTCTTTTTTAATTAATTTTATATTTTAACACTTTATTACAATTTGATTTAAATTTGATATATATTTGACACTTTGAATTGCTGCAAATTTGATTTTTTTTTTTCGGAAAAAATATACAATTGCATTTAGGTTTTTTTTTTTTTTTTCATGAAAATTTATATGTATTTTATCTAACTTGTAAACTAACATAATTACTGACGAAAATCCAAAATATTTTATGTCTAGATTTTTTTTCTAATTAATATTTACATTTATATATTTTTATATTTTAAGCAAAGTTCAGAAACAATATATCATATATATATATATTTACTTTATTGAATTTTAACTAAAAATTTATTTTTTCGTGTAAATTATAAATAATAATTTTGATGTCAATTTCAAAATATTTTTTCATTCTAACGAATAATGATAATAAAGCGAAAATTGTCAACTGGAAATGTAAATCGTCTGCGGATCCCGCATGCTGTGAAATGTCAGTAATGTTTTCCTGTCAACAGAAAAATTCCTGGTATTTCGCAGGAAACTTACTGGCATTTCTGTAGAAAGTTTTTAACATATACAGTAAAGTTCTTGTCATTTTCAAGAAATGTTTCTTGGAAATAATGGGCAACTCAGCTGCCCATTTTTTTCCCAGGAACGTTGCGGAATTTTTTTTACAGTGAAGAGTGTCTCATATGAGCTGATAAAGATCAAATCAATGTTGAAATTTTCCGAAGGAAGAAAAGATATTTTTTAAATACGGATAGTTTCGGTCGAGTTTCGGTCCGGACAAATCTTCGGCATCATTTTCGCCGAAAATTAGTTTTCGGCGAAACTCAGATTTTATTCTGAGAACGAAAACGAATTTTCGACCGATTTCTAATTATTACATAATGTTTTTATGGAATGTATTTTTAGAATTTCGTTATGGAAAGTTATTACAGAATGTTATAATGGAATGTAAGATCTCTATCGGCTCATGAATGAACTGGGCAAGAAATATGACGAGTTAAATTTTTGGCCTGCTTCTTTCTTCGGGAAACAGCATTGGAGTATTAGAATTCTTTCACACCATTCCAGTCGACTGCACCCTTGCATATCTCTCTTCAACATAACTGAATCTGTGGTCCTATTGAATGTTTATTATTTCTGATCGCTTGCAAGATTAGATATTGCCAGATTTTCCACCGAATTCGTGTATTTTCTGCTACCTCATTAATCTCTCAACTACCATATTTTTATTTGGAGTATAGTAGATTGCATTAAAGCTTGCTTATATAGATTGCTTTTTTTTTCTTTGCTTTTTTGCCTCATAATTTAAGCATGTTGCGGAAATAAAACTATACTCATGTGTTCCGCGAAAGTCTGATTATACATTAAAATGTGCTGTGAGATTTAAAAATAACAAGTCGAAAATTGTACGTCAAATGTAGCAAATACACTGCAAATAGAGGCGTCTTAAAATTAGACACATATGTGACTGAAAAAGAATTTTAGACACTTAAGTGTCTTAGTCTGAAAATTGAGACATTATAGATGTCTTAATTTAAGATACATAAGTGTCTTACTATGATCATGGTGTAAACGAACTGAGAATAGTGTCTAAAATATCCGCAAAAGTCTTATTTTAAGACACTTCGTTGCTTCAAACGTGTCTTAATTTAAGACGTTTTGATTCTTCCAACGCAATAACCACCAGGGAACACTCTCAGCTATGCATGCGTTTTAGATGTCTTTCGTTGAAATTAGTATACGTTGTAATTTAAACGGAAAGTTTGTTTTTATGTACGCATGTATTTTAATTCGTTTTTTGCGGAATGTGAAGTACTGTGATTTTAATTCGTATTCACTTAGTTTATTTATAAATTGAATACATACATCTAACGTGTGTGCTTGACACCAAATGTCTCTTATAAGCTGTCGTCAATATAAGGGCGTGATAGAGTAAACAACAACTTGAAGATTACACCCGGGAACTCTACAAAGCGTGTGCAATGGACTTAGTGCTAATTTGTATTGTTTCAATAATATTGTGTTATTCGTCTTCATCCTGTCAAAGCTGCCAAGAAAAAAAAAACTTTTGTCTGGCGGGTCCTATTTTGAGGATGGAACAATTCATTCTTTAAATATGGCTAGTCGGATACATTATGTAATTTTCTTCTAAATTGATGCAAGTCTTTCTGCCGCACTGTGGTAGTTTTTAAAATTCCAAATCGAGGAATTTTTCTTACCTCTTGCAAACAGCGCTTGAAGTAAGTGCCATAATTTCTTTATAGTACCAAAATTAGTGTCTTTTATGATTTTATTTATTGTACAAAATCTTGCATGAAATTCAATTAGTTTTGAATCTGTTCGCAAAAAAACCCCACTAATTCTAGAAGTATATATTTTTTAAACTTATGATGCTGTCTTTTATAACAAATTATATATTCAATGGCAGTTTTTAGTTTTAACAGCTAATTCTTATCCCACAGTAAACGACGACCACAAGGCAATAAAGAAAAATAAAAGCTTTGAAATATCACCAAATGCTTTCTTACTTCCTGGCATAAAACCGCAGGTTAAAAAAATGATAAATAAAGTACATGAGACTCGTCTATTATGTGAAGCTGCCAGTGAAGATATACATATGTATTTGATTTGCAATACACTCTAATATTGATTTTTTGATTATTTTTAATAAATAAAGCGATTTGAAATTTATAATGGGAAAAAGTAAAAGGCTATAACTAGATTTTGCACCTAAAATAACTTTATTTATATGCACTTATATGAAAAATACAAAAATGACAGTTAGATGTTACTATATATATTTAAGACGAAAGAAGTTTGGAAACTATAAGTTATTTTTTCTTCATGTTATTAATATAGAATATGTATTTATTTATTTTTATTGATAGTTGAATAGCTTTTGTGATTACCCTCTGATCTACATAAAAAATTGCCCATGTGGCAATATATAAATTTTTAAAAAATCTAATTTTAAATGATAAGGATTTTCATTTTTTTTTTCGGGGAGGGGGGGGGGGGATTTGTATGAAATTTTCATAAAGCTGATATTTTAAATCTTACACTGATTATAATGAAAGTTTTGAACTTTTAGAGTAAGACAAAATTAAAAATGCAAATATATTTAACAAAATACCGAAGAACTTTTTTTTCTCAATGTTATTAAAGTAGAATATTTATTTATTTACTTTTTATTCATAGTTAAATAGCTGTATCACCTGATATAGTATATGTAAAAATGCCTATGTGGCAATATATTTTTTTTTTATCTAATTTTTAAATTATATGAATTTTCATATTTTTGGAGGGGGGGGGGGGGATTTTTGCAAATTCTGTACATCTGATATTTTAAATCTTTTTCGACATTCAAACGAGTATAATAAATATTTTGAACTTTTAGAGTAGGACAAGATTATAAAAAAAAATATATTTATCCATGTATACCTTAAAAGCCCTTAATAGCGCACACTTCGGGACCGCGGAATTTGTCCGATAAACGGAGATATCTGCTTTTGTAAGGTAAAAATATACAAATATGTATGTCTTGCGTATTAAAAAAGTATTCGTTAAATACAGGTGTCCGCTATTCGGGAATGTCCATTAACCTCCACAACGGATACTCCCGAATACCGGACATCTCAATTTAGATAGCCATAATGCAGGGTTGCATTTTTTGCAAAAAAAAAAAAAAAAAAAATTCTTGATTAAAGCATGGGTATACTGGGCAGTGCCCCGTCCCCCTACGATTGTAGAACCCCCAAATTTGATGTGCAATATTTGTAAAGCTTATATTTTAAATCTGTTTCAAAACTGTACTGATTATAATCGATATTTTGAACTTTTAAAGTGAAATAAGATTACAAAAAAAAAAAAAAGAATAAAAAAAATCTAATATTTAGATAAATATTTTTTGTCATTAATCTTGTTCTACTCCTGAAGTTCAAGGTATTGATTAAAATCAGCACAATGTCGTAAAAGATTTAAATTATCAGTTTAGCGAAAATTGCATACCAAAATTGGGAGCACAAAAAAAAAAAAAAAAAAAAAAAAAAAAAGGTCAGGCTGTATGGGGGTGGAAGGGGCAGGACCACAGCCAAATATTTTCCAGGATTCAACGTGGTCAAACATGGCTACGTATTATGCTTACAAAAAAAATGGATGCGATTCAGACGTTTGAAGGCCTGAAATTCAGACGCAAAAAGTGTCTAAAAAAATTAAGACATTTTAAAATGTCTGAAAATTGAGCACTCCGTTTCAGACACTTAAGTGTTTGAATTTCGGACATTTTTATTTACAGCGTGAGGTTCGTTCGTACTATAACTAGTTTTATAAATATTCAGATCTTGGTGCAATAGCTGTTGCACTCTTATGCGAAAAGGCATTTATCATTATTTATCATTAAAGGTATTTATTATTAAGTCATAAAGGACAAAATTTATTACAATTATATATGTTAAATTCAGTAATACGGAAATAATAGGATGGGATATCGCTGAATTAATTACGTATGACAGGATTTAATAGAATGAAGAAAACTTTTACTAACATCTTTTTAGTTTTGATTCGATTTTCATAAAATATGAAATGGCAAAATTCTGCAACGATTGTATCGCGCACCCGCAAGAAAAGAGACGCACATCTCGCACAAATTCAGTATTTTGCACTTCATCCAACTAATAGGTTTGTCATAAGTGTGTCTTACTACACAAAACGTTTCATAAGTGTAGTTATACGGGAAATCACTTTATTAAGCTATTTGTCCATTCGTGACCACAAAAGAGGGGTAGATTGTGTGGGGAGGTAAATTTATCCGACGCTCCAAACCTGATCATATGTTTTCATTCTTAAGGGTTTTACGCTTTTATGCACGTTTTTACTCCTGCATGCTGAGTTAAGTGCTATAAATTCAAGTTACAGTAAAATCATGCAAATTTTCCCCTTTTGCATCTCCTGTAAAATTTACTTTTGTCGAGATGTGTCACTTTTTTTGCGTGTGAGCGATATGTACTACCAGGGATGACCGAGCTAAGCTCGGTCAAAATTAGCTTTGTGTTCAATTCGATATTTTATTCTCATTGTATCATTCTTGCTGTTTAGATACAATTGCCATGATCCTGAGACATAGTGACCCAAAATGACCCACTAACCGAATTTTTTCGAACATGCGACCTAACCAATGCTCTTCTCGAACCCGAAAACGATAGAATACAAAATTTAGTCAAAATCGTTAAAGTCGTCTTATAGATAAAATTAGCTTGACCCACGGTAACCCAAAAGGGACCCACTAATCTAAATTTATCGAACATGTGACCTATCCCAATGGTCTTCTCGTGCTAGGAAACGATGTAATAAAAGATTTCGTCAAAATCATTTGAGCCGCTTTTTAGATACATCTAGCTGGACTCACAGTGTCCCAAAAACGACCCACTAATCGAATTTTCTCGAACATGTGACTTAGCTCAGTGGTCTTCTCATGCCCAGAAACGGTATAATACAAAATTTTGTCAAAATTGTTTGAGTCGTTTTTTAGATAAAATTAGCTTGACCCACGGTAACCCAAAAGGGATCCACTAATCTAAATTTATGGAACATGTGACCTATCCCAATGGTCTTCTCGTGCTAGGAAACGATGTAATAAAAAATTTTGTCAAAATCATTTGAGCCGCTTTTTAGATACATCTAGCTGGACTCACAATGACCCAAAAACGACCCACTAATCGAATTTTCTCGAACATGTGACTTAGCCCAGTGGTCTTCTCATGCCCAGAAACGGTATAATACAAAATTTTGTCAAAATTGTTTGAGTCGTTTTTAGATACAATTAGCTTGACCCACAGTGACCCAAAAAATGATCCACAAATCGAATTTTCTCGAACGTGTAACATAGCCCATTGAACTTCCCATGCCCAGAAACGGTATAATACAAAATTTTGTCAAAATCGTTTGATTCGTTTTTTAGATACAATTAGCTTGACCCACAGTGACTGAAAAAATGACCCACAAATCGAATTTTCTCGAAAATGTGACTTAGCCCAGTGGTCTTCTCATGCCCAGAAACGGTATAATACAAAATTTTATCAAAATCGTTTGATTCGTTTTTAGATACAATTAGCTTGACCCACAGTGACCCAAAAAATGGCCCACAAATCGAATTTTCTCGAACATGTAATTTAACCCAATGGTCATCTCATGCCCGGAAACGGTATATTACAAAATTTGTCAAATTATTTTGAGCCTTTTTTTACATTCAATTAGCTTGACACTTGGCCCATTGTGGCCCAAAATGACCCACTAATCGAATTTTCTTGAACGTGCGACCTAGCCCAATGGTATTCTCTTGCCCGAAAACGATAGAAAGCAAAATTTCGTCAAAATCGTTAGAGCCGTTTTCTAGATAAACTTAGCTTGACCCATATGACCCAAAAAAGACTCCTAATCGAATTTTCTCTAGCATGTCACTTAGCCCATTGGTCGTCTCGTAATCCAAAACAGTAGATTACAAAATTTAGTCAAAATCGTTAGAGTCGTTTTTTTTTTTTTTTATATAAAATTATCTTGACTTAAAGTGACCCCAAAATGATCCACTAATCGAAATTTTTCGAATATGTCCAGCCCAATAGTTTTCTCGTTCCCAAAAACATTTGGATATAAAATTTAATCAAAATCGATTGAGCCGTTTTTTAGATATAATGAGCTTGACCCTGACCCATTATGACCCAAAATGACCCATTAATCGAATTTTTTCGAACACATGACCTAGCCCAATGGTCTACTCGTGCCTGAAAATGGTAAAATACAAAATTTAGTCAAAATCGTTAGAGCCGTTTTTAAGATAAAATTTACATACACACACACAATTTTTGCTCGTATTATGATATAAGATAAAATTTCCAACCATTCGGTTGGGTAGTTTTTGCGAACGCGTTCAGACAAACAGACGGGCGTGCCAGACGAAGACTATAAGTGCTACGTATTTTTATATTTACGAACGCACCTAAAAAATTGAAAAACTCAGGTTTTTAGAATGATATAGAAGTTGAAAAATTAATGGATTTGATTTAGTTATAATTCAGTACAATTTCATATATGATTAGCATTTTTTTTTTCTTCATGCAGAGAAAAAAATCAATAAAAAAAATCTACTGCACTTGCAGTAAAATTTATTATTATGAATACTTCCATAAGTACCGGTTTTTTTATCTGGAGAAAGCTCATGAAATTTAAATCATTATAAAACAGTTAACCCATTTGCATCCCAGAAACAAAGGAGAATTTTTACTTAATGTAATCACATAATATCTGTCATTAAATTAAAAAATTATAATTCAGAATTTCAGGTATAAATTCGGAATTTCTGAATAAAAAAGAAATTCCTGAAACGCACGCTTCGGGTACGAATGGGTTTATAACTCTGTAATTAATCGCAGAAAATTTGTAAAGTTTTTATTTCAGTTAATTAGAGGTTGTAGTATAATGATTACGCATTTTTCCAAGTTTGAGAGATTTACTGTTAACAATTTAAAGTTTGTATTCACTTCAATATGGAGATAGTCTTCAAACGACTGGAACGGAAGTGAATACAATAAAACCTCTTTTATCCGAAACTCTTTTAACCAAAATCCATTTAATTTTTTTTTTTTTTTTTTTTTTTTTTTTTTTTTTTTTTTTTTTTTTTACTATCACATTCCTTGTGTGGAAAATCCCTTTTGGATCTCTTTTTTTTCTTTTTGTTAAACTATCATATACTACCTTGTGTGCAGGCGGTCCTTTCCGAACTACGAGTACATATAAATATTTTCGATCCCCTTTCTTAGCGTTCCTTTGAATTTAACTTGAGCTCCCGTAAGCTGCGGAGTGGAACGAAGAAAACGAACAAATTAGCAATTCTGAAGCTTTTGAATATTTTGCAAAAGGTTTGGCATGGCTGGAGCAGCAGAAAGACTGTGATAGGGGAGAACTAATAATATTTAAAAACTCCGTGATAGAGCTTCAAAGCTAAGGCAATCGGAACTGCGACAAACAAAACATTTTTTCAAACCATTGTGATATATGTAAAAGGTACATACTTAATTTCAAAATTAAAATTCAGATCATTTTTTCTTGTTTTTATTCTGCTATTGATTCATTTGTTATTAAGCACTTGTTACAATAATAATAAATATTGCATACATTCCTCCTTAATCTTGAAATCGAAGCATTCTCGATTATCCGAAAATTTCGATTTTCCGAAAGAGGTTCGGCCCCAATTACTTCGGTTAATCGAGGTTCTACTGTATTTTAAGTACTATTAATTAAAAGTGGATCTTCTTACGAATGGATTGAGTTTTCTACTATTATTTGTGGTACTTACAAATAGATATTATTTTTCTACTATTATGTGCGGTAAAATTACTAAGGAGTGTTGATTTTTTTCACCGAATTGTACATGAAACAAGAAAGAACTAGTCGGATGTGGCAATCCCTAAACTTTCTTCTATCTCATACATGTTAATACTTCCTGAAAAATGCAGCATAGCAGCGCCACCGGTTCGGTGCTTTACACCAAAATCAAATCAGTAACGACTTATGTCAACTTCTAATTGAACTTGAAGTTTGATAAAAATCCGTGCATTAATTTTTGAGATAGAACTATTGCAGAAATCGTGAAAAGTTCTACGTAGCAGCGATACCTGTTGGTCAATTTACACCAAAAACTAAACAGCACTAATTTATATCAGAGATTAACTGAATCTGAAGTTTTCTGAAAATGCGTCCTTTAGTTCTTGAGATATAGCTATTGTAGAAATAGTGAATAATCCAGCATAGCAGCGCCACCTGCTGGGCGATTTACACCAAAAAATAATCAGCACGAATTTGTATCACGAACTAACTGAATCTAAAGTTTTATTAAATTCCGTTCATTAGTTTATGAGATGGAGTGCCCACAAAATTTGTGTCACACAGAGACAGACAGACATTTTGTAAAAACCTGTTTTTCGGGATCTCTGACAACTAAAACGTGTAAATCAGTCGAAAACCGGAATTCGAAAATTTTCACGAATCCAATACTTTCTTCTTGTAAAGATAGAAGAAAGTAAAAATCCTGCTTCAAGCATAGATTATGAAATACTTTCCAATACATTAAAAATACTGTAACAAAACTTCGTCGTTTAATAAGTTGAAAGACAGTATACTATCCAAGAAAACACATTGGAAAACGCATAATGCATTTGCAAACGCAGATTTAGCGATTACCATTTATAGTTGTAAAAGAATTATGCAGAATATCTTTTTTGCAGCCCTACATATGATCTACGGATTTGTATAGACATAATGTACTAACATTTAGGTAAGGAAACGCATAACACAGCTAAAAAATTCTCTTGAGCATTTTCCGTCATTGAACGAAAATATACCCGATTTTTCTTTTTTTTTTTTTTTTGTAGCCTTGTAGACTTTATACACACCAGGTAATGTGCAAAACATTAGATAAATTTGAAAACGTAATTTGAATTTTACTTCCAGCAATTATCGTTCATAGACATACTGTAATAGAATCCTTTTGTGTGACATTTATTTTTCCCTATATACCATAATGTAATGGAATTCTTTTGAGTGCCCCTGTAAATGAACTATTAATGCTACGCACTTCATATACAATACCGAACATGCCATGGTAAGCATCATTAACATATTTCAATAACATGAAAATCGGAGTATATTTTACGTGAGTTAGAGAGCGGACAGACGGACAGACAAATTGAATGCAATAAACACTTTTCAACATTTAAAGGTATATATAAATATTATACAGACATACAAACATTAAATACAATAAACCCAACTGGAGTGAAAAATTAGCCAGAGCCAGGAATCGAACCCGGGACCACAGTATACAAGACTGCTGCTCTAACCACTGGCTAAATTTTCACTCCAGTTGGGTTTATTGTATTTATTGTTTGTATGCCTGTATAATATTTATATATACCTTTAACTGTTGAATGCAGGCGTTATTTATGTGTGTATGTGTGTTTTAATATATATTGTAGTATGAGTATTTTATTATACTTTTCAACATTGTTGGAAAGTGCTAAAAATAATGTTTAAATGAAAAATTTTGACGCATTTTGCATTTTAATAGTAATTACTGTTAAAATATGAAATCTGCGATAATAATAATCTCAAATAACAATGTCTAATAAATATTTTCTTTTCTTTCTTCTTTTTTTTTTCTTTTCTTTACAATTTTTGGTGATGTTACGAAATTATTGAAAACGAAACGCTGTAAAAATTTGAACATGGGTTGACAGGCTGATTGGATTAAAGAATGAGGTCATCACTTGAAGATTCGAGTTTCGTTCGACCGGAGCAGAGCCGGTCGTTGATTTTGCGCCCCAGCACGCAATCAAAATAAGTGAGCCGCCCAATTACGGTGCCCCAAAACACTGGTGTCCCTCCGAGAAAGGAGATGCCCCTACACTTGAGGTAACTCTTGTGAGCCCGAATATGCCCCGAACTGGACGGTCGCAGGAAGTGCGCGCCCCGCCATTGGACAGTGCCCCCCTGTCATTTTCAGCCCTGGCAGTAGGAAGAGTGACCTGGCAGGGCTCCAACCTTCGCACAACCCCTCCCTCTCTCTGCTGCAACGAGTGTGTGAGAGAGCGCTCTTTTCTTCCTTATTTCCAAACAATGATTGCTGGAGAAAAAGGAAAAAAAAAAGGGGGAAAACAGATTTCCGCATTGGAGGAGATTGATCAGTTACTTTAGAAGGGGGAAAAAATTAAAAATCATGCATTAAGCATAGTTTATATATACTTTCTAGCATAAAATGAAATTACGTTAGTTTGAGAAGTTTTTTACGTGTTTAATATGAAACAAATTTTAGCACCTTATTCTTTTTTAATGGAAATATTTAAGTAGTATAAAGTCTATGCTCCAGGAAATACTTTTACAATTTATTGAAAATATTTTCAACTTTATTGGAACCAACATTTCATAGCTTGTTTCAATCTATAATCTGGACCCGATTGATTTTACGAGGTACCCTGATGCAAAGATTCAGTTGAGAGTCCCAATGTCATTTTTGCAACTACAATAACTACTCATTTTAAGAAAAAATACTAGATTTTGGCTTTACACCCCACCTCCTTAAAAGTGGGGGCCAGGAACAGTTGCCCCGGTTACTCTTGTGATTATCACGCCCTGATTGTAATCAATAATAAAATCAATGATGCTTTGCAATCTATATTAGTGATACTGCATTTTATAATCAGATTTACCTATAATGAAACACAGGGAATTGCACACTATTAATGGCTCCTTAACTGCTCTCGATTCGGTGTCCTTGGCGAAAAGGCATCATGAACCACCCTTTCTGCTGCTCTGAATACGAGTTCGCGCCATTTAAAAGTCGAATAGTCATGTCCTTAGAACGATACGGTATTTACTTCTGAAAAGTTATAAAATTAACAGATGTTTACAGGAGCTTGTAAGTAACTTTATTATATATATATATATATATATAGAAATAGATGGAAGAAATATTAGAAAATAGAGACATGAAGTGCCTAAGATAAACAGCTTGACAATGCACTCAAAGCAAGACTTGCAAGGGCAAACGGGGCAGCTGCTCCCACCTCTAATAGGGGCCTTAATCTCAAAAGGAAAAATCGAGTTATTTTCTTAAAATGAAAAGAAGTTAAGGCTACAAAAATGTTATGGGAACCCTAAACTGGATTTTCGTCTCCCACCCCCTTCCCTGAAATACTTCTACTCTTTACGCCAATGCTCAAACTTATATTCCTTTTGTGTAACAATGGCATCATACCCAGAAAATTTAGGAAAATTCACCTTCTAGAACTTTCCACTGAAGTTCCATTCACAATGCAAGTCATATCCTTTTATGAGCCTGTCTACATTGGCTACGTTCACAGTGGTACGTTTGACAAAAACTTCTTTCGTTCATTACTGAGGCATTTTGGTCGAACAGATCATAAGCTATAATATAATGCAGGGGTCGGCAAGTAACTTTAAGTGGGGTCCGAATACTTTTGAAAACTTTTTATCGAGGTCCAGAGAAAAAAACACATAAGTACTTATTACTTTAAAATTTTTATTTTTACATACACATACATATAATACAAAATAGTAAAGTCAGGTATTCCTTTTGAAAAATTACTACATACACAGGTATACGTTCTAAAAAAATTTACATACACACAATAAAATAGAAAAGGACGGTATTCCTTGAAAAATTAATTCGAAAATTTACACTTATGGTCTTGACATATTTTTTTATAGTTTGGTTCCCATAGTGAACAACTAATGCGAAGACTGTTTTCAAGATGGGCGTCCGTTAATCTCGAACGATATTTGTTCTTCAAAAAAAATCATTTTGGAGAGTTGTTTCACATACATACGTGGAGCCAAACATAGTAGCCAGATTAATAACTAGTTTTTTACAATTTTCATACTTTTCTGAGACATCTTTACCCCCAAAATTCTTAAGGGAATGCAGTTTTATACATTTGCAAGGAAATATCTTCTTTCGAGTCAATTATCTCCATTTGAAGTAAAGGTTTATCAAGGCTGAACAACTTGGCAGCACATCAGTCCATTCTGCAGCTGGAGCAATTTCAGAATGCGATTTAAAGAATTGAGACAACTTACCTATCTCTGCATAGTCTTGGAATCTTGCTTCAAATTCCTTCAAAAGATCTAACATAAAACTTAGGAACATTATTTTAGCACACCACAATAACAACGCAAATGAACGAAAACTTCCACTCCCTCCCGACAGATCCTCGCGCTTGAACTCCAACGAAGTATTTTGAGTTTCACATCGTAGCAACTATGCATCACTATTAAAAAATCAAATTAATCGCGCTATTACTTGTAAAATATAAGAAACATTGATTAGGCTATCGGTCATACGTATCTATTATATGTAAATATTAATAAATTTTTTATTCAAAAAGCACAAAAATAATTTAAAAGATTTACTAAAAGACATATACTACATATAAACACTTTTAAAACATTAAATAAAAGTTTAAAAACCAACAAGTTTCAGACATCCTGTGGCCTTCATCAGGGTCATATTTCAGTGTAGAAAGAAAGAAACTTATAAGTCCGTAAAAGTAAAAAAATAAACATACTTTGTTGAGCACACCTCCAAAACAGCATTGCTCCAAAACATCTGCTGTTTTGGGAGGTATGTTATTTTTTTACTTTTACGGACTTATAAATTGCTTTCTCTCCCACACTGAAATATGACCCTGATGAAGGCCACAGGGTGGCTGAAACTTGTTGGTTTTTAAACTTTTATTTAATGTTTTAAAAGTGTTTATATGTAGTACACGTCTTTTAGTAAATATTTGTAATTATTTTTGTGCTTTAGTTTCAAAACGTAATAGTCCTTCAATTTATTTATTTATTCAAACCGAAAATTTTTGGCGGTCTACGCTTCGACCTTCCGCAGTCCGGATGTGAACCACGGTCCGCCTGTTGCCGACCGTGGATATAATGTGTAATATTTCTTGAGCTTCACTCTACCCAGTATTGAAAAATGAAATATTTCAAATCTGCAACGCTTGAACCGCTTGACAGTATACATAAACAAACAAACAACAAAAAAAAAATCCACCCGACTTTCTGAACACTTTACAGAATACTGTGCGTTCAAATAAAAATTAATCAAAAAATAAATGGAAAATTATTTTCTAATAAAATGTTTCCATCGGTGAAAACGACCTCATTTTTAAAGAAAGAGTACGTTCAGCCGTGGAAAAAAAAAAAAAAAAAAAGTAAACACCCCCTACTAACTCTGCAACTAATTAAGGACCCAGGGGTATAAGTAACAAAAATCAAAAAACTGAGCTAAGTGCACAGGCCATCTAGAAATAAGGCTATTTGTTTGGAGGTAAAGAAATATGTGATTTTCTAATTTTATGGTGCGTTCTAGAGGTCAACTACTTAAGCTCTTTAACCCCTTAACGCTCGAATTAAATTACGGTTGAAAAATTCAAATTGCTTATTGGCACCACTTTCATGAAAAAGAAATATTCACCTTATTTAATGACAGGAAAAATTATACTAAAATATAGCCAATTTCACTATTTTATAAAACTGGTGGGAATCAAACAATTTGAGTAAAAGAAACAGCCCGTGAATATGACGGGACCGAGAATTAAGGAGTTAAACTATTCAACTGCTTAACATCTTTAATATCTACTTAAATTTTAAAAATATTGTATTCCACTTTTCTTTCACAGTTATTGAAATAGCATTTCAAAGGCCACTATGAAATAAACAACAGTTTCATATTTTAATTCAGTCATTTACAATTAATGTTCAACTTTGAACTCAATTTACTCCAAATCTAAATTTTGCCACTTGTATCCCTCAGCTTCTGGAGTCCTCAATTATAATAGAAGAAAGTTACTGGTAAGATTGGAAATAAAGTCTACTTTTAAATGATGTATATAAAATTAAGTTAGGGGTCATCTGCAAATCAAATGCACAGCAAACTTTATTTTCAATAGCAACACCCAATTTTGATACTATATTTTAAAATCTTCGGTTCAAACTATGCCTAGACACGAAATTTCAAATCATTTGAATGATAAGTTTTTCAATTATAAACATTCGAAATTTAGAGCTTCTAATGTTAAATTGAGGACGTGAGTTTCAAAACTCGCCTTATCCAAAATTTAAGAAATCGAGTTTTCTCTACCACTTTATTCTATAGGTAAACCTGCACAGAAAAAACACTATAATCTGTAAAAAAAATATTGTTGTCCTTTATTTTTGGGTTCTTAAAATATTTGTTTGGTTTCAAAACTCGCCTTATCCACTAGGCAGTTCGCAACAAAACTAGCTTTATCCCTGCGCATGCGTAGACCAACGGGCGACTAGCTTATCAGCTACTATCACAGTAATTTTCCTTCATTTCTCTGCGACTTGTTGCTATTTTCGTTTAAATTTTTTACCTGTTCTATTCATACAAACTAATTAAATAAGTTTTATAGCATATCTTATGTATAACAGACAGTGAATAACCTCTTGCATTTTGTGGGGGAAGGGGGTAGAAGTGAAAAAGAATACGAACACACGGGCTAGTAAAGAATACACGCAAAAGAAGATTAAAATGTAAGTTGAAAATGGAGAATCACTTTCTATATTTCTTGCTGTCAGAAGGTGTTAAAAGATTTAATTTTATTCTCCGGCATAAACCTAAGGCATTTCCGGTCCTCTCAAAGTGCACTCCCCAGAAAGAGAACCTCGAGTATTCAACTCTCTCAATGCAAGATGTATGACGCTTCCACCAATCTTTTTCTTTCAAGCAAAGACAAAACTGCATAATACAACTTTATTTTGACGTTCACATCTCAAACATCTCCTTCAAGAAACCGTCCAGGTTTCTTTCCTTCCATGAAACATCCAGAAAAGTAACATTCTCAAGTAAAAGTAATATTTTCAAGTCCAGAAAAGTAACATTTTAAAAGCTTTTTTTTTTTTTTTTTTTTTTTTTTTTTGTGCATCTCAGTGCGCTTTAAAAGGCATTACCATAAGGTACTGTATAAGGACTAAGAACCATGGCCATCTTCAAATTTGTGGAAGTATATTTCGGAAGATTCTTGGAATATTAAAATTCAGAGTGTAAAAGTTGTGCTAGAGGAATCTAAAAGCTGGACTTTCTTTTTAAAAAGAAGGAAGAGGAAGTACCCGTGAAGCAAGAGAAGCTTAAGGATGTCCACACATTTTTAAAAAATATTTTGATGAAAACTGGTCAGAAATGGAGGTGCTTACTTTCTTTAAAAATATTATTTCTAAGGAACCAGAACAGAAGGAGATTGTCGAGGAAGATTACGATGATATTCCATAGAAGAAAAACTCAATGAGTTAATTGTTTATTTTTGGATATTTTGTAAGTACATTATGTTATTTTATATATATGTATATATGTAATATTATATGTTATATAGATTATATTATATCAGATTAAAAAACAAATTATTTTAATCATAAGCTAGCTATGAAAAATTTTATTTGATTGTTGGTAAGTTTGCTTTTTTTTTTAATAATAAAATGTACTACTAAATTTTAATCATACTTATTGCTGTCATGAGGATTATTTTTTAATACAAAATATTATCATCCGATGACCAAAAATATAAACTATTAATTTCTTTCAGCAAGTATGATAAAAAATGTTTTTTAAAAGAAATTTATATCAAAACTTTCTTATCCATAGGTTGGCAACAAAACTCTTCTTATCCGAAACTTTTTCCAATTAATTAAATGAATTAAAGTAGATTTTCCAACTTAACAGAATGATATCACAGAGCAACTAGCTATAAGTATACAAAAAACTGGAGGTATTCGATGCACGGGCTCGCAGTTACAGGTTTTTCGCGATTTCTCAAAATTTGATTTTTTGGATAAGGCGAGTTTTGAATCTCACGTCCTCAATTACATTTTCGTATTTTTATTAGTATCTCCTGAAATTATAATCCTACTGTGATAATTTTTTGTGTGGTTATCATACTAAAAACACCCAAACACAAATAAATTGAATTTTAAAAATTTTATAATACAAATTATGAAATTAATATTCGAAAAAAAATATGAATTTCAACCTACAATTTTTTCGATAGATTTATATTTATTATATCCTGCTTTATGCACATTCTCAATTTCAAATTTTTCTTCCAAATAGTTTTCGAATTATGATTTAAAAACGTCAAAATGATGGTTTAAGGGGCCGTCTATGACAGGATTGGCGAACCTTTTTATAACCGCGTGCTAGTTTCTTTCGAAAAATATTTTACACGACCTTGACGGGCCAACAAATTTAGTGGATTGAAAAATCGTGAAAAAAACTTTAAATAATAACAATAAGATAATAAAAACAAATGGGTAACATACAGGTGAGGTATTGCACTATAATTATCATAAAAAATTAGATTCTAGAAATTATTAAAAAATATATGTTATTAATTGTTTTGTTGCATCTCGTAAGGAAAATTATTAATATCAGGTTCATACTCAGTTAATTTCAACAGAATGCAAACTAAACTAAATTTATCGTTGCAGAATTTTGTCGAGTCCTTTCAAATTTTAACTAAAATCGAATCGAAACTTAAAAATATATTAACAAAAGTTTTCTTCATTCTATTAAATCCTATCACACGTAATTAATTCAATGATATCCCGTGATAGGTAATGATTCTAGGTTTCCATGGTGATTACGTCCTATTTAAGATGGAGTCATATTATTTTTCATATTACTGAATTTAACATATATAATCGTAATAAGTTTTGTATTCATGCATTTTTGAATATTCATAAATCTATTTCATAGAACGAACGCACCTCATTTGCCACGTACAATTTCCGACTTGTTTTCTCCCTGTTTACTTTTCTTGACCTAGATCAAGAGCGAATTTAAATTTCATTTTACCGATAATGTTTTATTACGACCTTGTAATCTATTTACTTTTTCTGTTGAAAATAAATCAGTTTTAGTCTGAATCAAACAACCTCAGCAATGTTCTAAAATGTTCAAAATTCCAAAAATAATAAGCCTTCTGGAAGATGTTAAATTTAAAATAATGTGTCACTTTGAAGGAAATAAATAGTATAAAGCTAAAAAAGAAACCTGCTACAATTTTTAAATCTCCGTTCGAGCGAAGAAGAAAAGATACGATACACAAAGAAAACAAAAAAATATATGTAGATTAAAATATTTAGCAAAAGAAGATCAGATTTAAGTAAAAAGTCTTTAATAGAATTTTAAATAGACCTTATCCTATATATACAATTTAAAATTCTATTTTCTCGCTGACTTAAAGATTTCGTTATTTTTATTATACGCTGCTCCTGACTTACAATAAATATAGAAAGAACAAAGTTTCCATCCGGTTTGACTTATAACATTTGTTGTAACTATAATGTATTTTATGATATTGAAACATTCCATTTTAACAAACTATTACATACTTTATAACGGTTTTATATATTTCAAACTATTATGTATTTTATATTTTATAACAGATATTCTCAACGTCGGATGTACAGTCGTGGAAAAAAAAAGTAAACACCCCTACTAACTCCTGAACAAATTATCGTAGACGAAAGTTGCTGGTACCGAACGATTGGGAATAAAGTCTACTTTTAAATGATGTATATAAAATTTGCTTAGGGGGCCATCTACGTATTAAAACTAATCCAAACTTCATTTTTTTCAATGGCAATACTCAATTTTAACGCGATATTTCAAATCTTTGGTTCAAACTATGCATAGACACCAAATTTCAAGTCATTTGAATAATAAGTTTATAAATTATAAACATTCAAAATTTAGTGCTTCTAATGTTAAATTACATTTTCATATTTTTAATTATATCTCCTGAAATTATGCTCATAATGTACTAATTTTTGTGTAGCAATAATACTAATATACCCAAACATAAATACGCTGAATTTTCATAATTTTATGATATGAATTAGGAATTATGAAATTAATATTCGAAAAAATTATGAATTGTATTCTATAGCTACCTTACTTCTCATAAGTAGGGGCCACAATATTTAATGACGGACTCATCACTCCAAAATTAGATCCGCCACTCTAAGATTTAGTGCAAAACTTTTAATAGATCATAAAAAAAATACAAGGATACGTCATTTAACACGAATATGTACAATTATAATACATATATACAGACTTTAGGAATTTCAGAGGAAATCCGCTGATTCGAAAAAACATTTCATCATTTCCCGCCTCTCATGAAACTTCGGGGGAAAAAAACAAGCAAGCAGCTTGTATTTCGCACCTTCTACATTGCTTGCCGTAGAACTCTCTGCGTAAAAAATAACGCAAGGGATGATGGGATAAAACTATTTAGCAGCCGCTATAATAAGGAACTATCGTCTACTGCTGCCATCTACTGTAGCAATATCTAAATATTTGTTACATCCTCCCCCCCCCCCCCTGGTTCCTTAGACGTCACGGCAAGGGACCAGGAACCTTTTTCTTTGACCTACCACGTTTCCTGAGTGGAATAACTGGTTGGTCGGTAACATTGTTGCAACGTTTTAGGGCAGATGTATGGTAAGTTCCTAAGGGAACTTCAAGAGCTTGTAAACTCGCAACTTCATAGGAAGTAGGTGAGTGCTGTGTGAGCACTACATAGGGTCCGTCACGTCAAGGACTGAATTTGGCGGTTCTTTTCTGACCAGCCTTGCTAACGGGATGGAGTTCTACCCATACATGATCACCAGGAGAATACTGATATCCTTCTATCCGTCTTCTGTTCACATACAGTTTTCTTTTGCGTTGTTCGACTAAATCATTCACTTGCTTAATGAATTTAGCCAATTTGTTTGGTTTCGGGTTTATCTCAAAGGAGACTGTACCGATTTCACAGGAACGTGGGGTGGCTTCTCCACCTGGCTGAAAGATGGTTTCATACCTTTTCAGCAAGTAATTTAATTCTGACTTCTGGCCAGAACATTCAAGAGGCTTTGGAACAGGATCTGTAAAACCATACTTTATATGTGGCATATCGACGAAGTACCAACGTTTGTTCTTAACGACTGGTACAAACCCTGATTTATCAAGAAAGTATCTTCCTAAAAGGGTTCTGTTCCCGTTAGTTTTAGGTAACACAATAAAATCTGTACGAAATTTTCTTCCTTCAATTTCTACAGTAGCAGTTGTGGTCAAACTGTCTTCTTTTGACCGCTTGCCATTTGCTAAGGACATGTTCAGAGAGGTCTTCTGAAACTTTGCTCGGTTTTCTGTTAACACAATGATTAAAATTAATACAATGATTCACTAACCAGACTTTGCCATAGACCTCATTTATTTTCAGGTTTACTGTGGTTAAAGGTGTGGTTGTGGTTGAGCATGTGTATATCTGGATTTGCTCAAACTGAGAAGATTCAGTTTTTATCACAGGGTTGCAAGTAGGGCACTTAGCACGAATAAATCCGGGAACACCAGAACCATAACATTTCAATGCTGGGCGATCTTCAATCAGTGGTGAGGGATTCACCTTTCCGTTGTCTGACGGGTTATCTTCTTTGAGTAGAAGAATTCATTTTGAAATGAGTTATTAAAAGAGCTCGATGGTATGGTCTCTTTTGGTTTTGGCCTGTTTGTTTTTTTTTTTTTTGTTGTTGTTTTTTTCTGGTGGGTTTCCACTACTTTGGATTTTACGGGATTTTCTCTTAGGACATCGTAAGCATCTAGCTTGTCTACTAATGCATTTGGATCATTTAAATCAGTCCAAACGTCTAAGAAATGTTCTCTATGCTATGGGGAGCACCTTCTATTTAATTTTTCCGATAAAATAAGACTTTTCAAATCTTCGAATGAAGTTATCTTGAGCTCAGATAGCCAACTTTCAAAGTATGTTCTAAGCTCGAAAACATAGTCTTTCCAGGTACTTTCTGGAATTTTCTTGTGCTGAACGAACAGGATTTTAAATTTTTCAGCGGTCAATTTGAATCGTTTCAACAACATCGCCTTGATATGTTGGTAGTCCTGGGCCTTTTCTTCTGGTTCCCTAGCAATGAGTCTAGCAATATCACAAGGTAAAGCACTTATGAGGTACGTAACCCAATTTTCTTTCGGGATCCCTAGAACCTTTAACTGTCGCTCACACAGCACTAAGAAGATGTTCATATCATCTTCGTTTGGGCGAAAACGGGGAATCAATTTTTGTAGATCAATTCGCGGTCTTTCGTAAGTGCACCTATTATTCTAACTCTGAGTTAGATGCCGAAGTCGGATGGGTAAGGCGTAATTTTTCGAGTTCGGAAGTCCGTTCGCACTCTAAATTTTCATGTTCGATTTTACGTTGTTCTTGTTCGAAAACACGTTGATTTTCTAAATCTAAGCGCTCTTGTTCAGTTTTTTTTATTCTCGACTATTGTAGTAAGTTTTTTGTATAGTCTTCCTCGTAATCAGCGTGCGTAGTAATTAAATTACGTAAATCGACCATTTTCATTTCTTCAGTGGCAGTTAAGCCTAACTCATCACAAAGGACACGTAGATCCTCTTTTTTGCCCTTTCCAAAAAACGCCATTTTGTTTAAATTTAACAAAACTAACAACCAAAATAAAATTTTGATTTAAAAATTCCACTTCAAGATCTAGAATTTGAATTTAAAATTTCAAGAACAAAATTTTCAATTTAAAAGTTTCAATTAAAAATTTTCAATTTCAAGAACAAAATTTTAGATTTTTCTACCTAAACCTATCCTTACACTCAGGGATTTCTTCTTTACAGAAATCATAACACACAAAAAATATATATATATTCAAAATACAATATAAATATAAATGCAAATTACTGTAATATCACAAAATATAAAATTTTATTTATTTAACTTCTTTCCTTCGGAAGGTAAACCGAAATTGAACTATTTCAATTTATCGTTACGTAATACGATATTACTATACTTTTAAGAAAACACAAAACAATTCTATAACTTCAATATTAACTCTCAAAATAAAAGAAAACTAAATTATTATTACACAGTTCTTAACTTTCAATTTCTTTTAAGAAAAAAAAAAAAAAGGAAAAAAATAACATTACGTTAAGCAAGAATATTTAAAAACTTTCTTCTCAAAAGAACACTTTCTATTTTTGTTCTAAGAACACAATTATTCAAAATTAATTAAAATTACTTTACTAGCAAAATAATTCAAAATTGTTCTCAAAAGAACACAATTTACTTTTGTTCCGAGAAACAAAATTCTCTCTTTTTTTATTTTTTTTTTTTAACCTTTTAAAACAAATTCAAATTTAAATGTTTAATCTATAAGAAAACTTATTCTTATAAAAGTTCTGTTCAAAACTTAATTTCGTCATTTCATAAATCAACGTTATTCAAAACGAAACTCAACTTACTAAGAAAAAAATATATTTATTCTATCGTAAATGTCTGTCAAACGATACCATTTTAATAAAATACAGTTTATTAAATTCAAAACGAAAAGTGTTCTCAAATTAGAACACAAAATATAATTTTCACATCAGTAAGTAAAATATATCTTAACAGAACAAATTTTGTTCTTAAATTATCCTTAATCTAAATTGATCAAAGATTTTTACTTTCAGAATTTAAATTCTTACAGAAAACTTTTTACGTTATCTAAGATTTCAAACTTCAGAACATTTTTACCTCGACTGTATGTCAATGACAAAACAGACACAATTAATTTTCTTAATAAGAAAATACTGTACTTGCAATACTATCTTAAACAGTTTTAACGTCAAAATTTAAGAACATAAAATAAACAATATAAGAATGCAATAAACAAAAGTCACTAAAATAACACTACACACTTATCTTTGGATAGCTGCTACACGCATCCATATTTTTATAAGCTTTCAAGAAGCAAAACTTATTTAAGAATAATGTACCCTCTGTTACAGAGGTCGACGTTCGGTTTACAGAAGTATCATGACACTTTCACACATATATATGAAGCTCATGTAGACCCAACATTTTACGTGGATCATATCTGCCTTCAAAATTTTGGAGAACGAAAGGCATCTTTTTAATTTGCCTGCTGAAATCAGAAGCGACGTCTGAACAGAAGATGCTAAAACACTACTTTTCCTTCCTCAAAGCACCAGCCATTGTAGCACACCATTTGTAGAATACAACACTGTGTATTAAACACCATCTTTCTTTACTCGGTCGGTCGTAGATTCAGGGCCCAAGGTTGGGAAAGCCATTTATAGCTACCTTACTTCTCATAAGTAGGGGCCACAATATTTAATGACGGACTCATCACTCCAAAATTAGATCCACCATTCTAAGATTTAGTACAAAACTTTTAATAGATCATAAAGAAAATACAAGGATACGTCATTTAACACGAATATGTACAATTATAATACATATATACAGACTTTAGAAATTTCAGAAGAAATCCGCTGATTCGAAAAAACATTTCATCATTTCCCGCCTCTCATAAAACTCCGGGGGAAAAAAACAAGCAAGCAGCTTGTATTTCGCACCTTCTACATTGCGTGCCGTAGAACTCTCTGCGTAAAAAAACTAACGCAAGGGATGATGGGATAAAACTATTTAGCAGACGCTATCATAAGGAACCAGCGTCTAGTGCTGCCATCTAGTGTAGCAATATTTAAATATTTGTTACAAATCTACAATTTTTTTGATGGATTTAGATTTATTAAGTCCTGCTTTATGGAAAAGCAAAATTTCACATTTTTCTTCCAAGTAGTTTTCAAATTATGCTTAAAAAACGGCAAAATGATGGTTTAAGAGGCCGTCTATGATAGAAGTGACTAGATATTTTGAAATTTCTTATGCTAATCTGTAATCTAGCAGGCTTCATTGACTGCCTGAGTGGCGCTTAAGGTGTCTTGATCAAGAAGGGGGCTCTCTCGGTTAACAATCGAGTACCGAACTTCAATTTGGATACAGCCCTTAAAACACGCCCGTTTTAAAATAATTAATTTCTCGGAAACTTTATGGTACGAATTGCATAAAAATTTGATTTTAGGCTAATTGAAGGGTGTAGAGCTCATTTATGCAGCCAGAATTGTGTACTGCTATTGAAAAAAACAAAGTTATGGTTCGTTTTAATATTTAGACGGCCCCTAAGCAAATTTTATATACATCATTTAAAAGTAGACTTTATCTCCAATCGTTCGGTACCAGTAACTTTCTTCAATGATAATTTGTTGAGGAGTTAGTAGGGGGTGATTTTTAGATTTTTTTTTCCCACGACTGTACGCCCAAATTGAGGGTAATTACAGATTTGTAAATATTCTGTTCCTTGCCACATACTTTTTTGTTAGTTTGTTTGTTTGTTTTTTATAACATTATGTATAATAAAAGTGGTTGATCTATTCTAACGTAATAGATGGAGAAAAAGAAACTTATTATTATTATTATTATTATTATTATTATTCTATTTTCAGAAGGTTCCCATTCAAAAGTTACATTATTACTTCAAAAGTTACAATAGCATATCTGGAATAACTGGATAAAAGTTTTTCGTGAAATATTTATACTTTTCTGGTTTAAATTGTATTTAAAATTTTGAACACCTTCTTCGAGTATTTTTTTAACACTTTCTTGTCTTTTTATTAATTCTACAACATACAGCCTGAAAGTTTTACGCTGAAACTACTTAAGGGCACTTCTAAAACTGATTTTCTTGGAGATACTTAAACTAAAAGTATTTGAAATATCTAAAAGAAGTACTACCATCACTATAAAATTAATGAATCTGTAAATGTATATCACAGAAGGAAATGGGTAAATAATGAAATTTTTATGCCTTTAGTGCAGACTTAATACACAATATACAGGGTGTCCGGTCTCAACGGTGTCCAATGGCTAATTCATAAACCGTTAGTCATAGACATATAGTTTCAATTGCAAAAATGTTTTAAATGAGGTAAAGAAGTATTTTTAAAGCGATTTGGGTCAAGAAAAACATTTATTAAAAAATTACGAAATTTAAATTTTTATACGGTCCCCAGGTCCTATAAGTGATATTTAGTAAAAATACCATATTGCACTGACAAGTAAGACAAAAAAACTCCCATTCCTCTGCGATTAAAACTGACCGAGTAATAGACGTTTAAAGTTGGAGTATCTTTTTTGCTTCAAAATAGGGGTCAGTCACAAATTTACTAGAAATAAAAGTAATCGTCAGATATAAAATTTAACATTAAACATTGAGAGTAAATTAACATTACAATTATATTTTGAGATTTTTGTTCATTGTGACATATTAAAACAAAATATACAACTTTTATTAAAAATACAAGTAAAAAAATAGTAACAGAAATTTTGTTAAATGATTATAAAAGCAACAGTCACAACTCTTTAGAAAATTATACATATTTTGATTTTTTTATCCAATCAATCAATTCTAAATATTAACTTGCGTTATTTGAACTTTTAATGTGTAAATATCGCCTCCCCCCTCTAACAAAAAAGAGATAATCTGTATCATCTATATCAGAAGGTGGGGGGGGGGGGGGGAGAGAAATATTCTGCGACGAGCAATCTTAAAATAATACTTCCATGGGATTAACAATAGCGAACGGGTGTTTTCGCATGTGTTGGGGGAAGAGAGAGTAGAATTTTTAGGGGGGTTGATGTGGTAGGTTGGTTAGTTATTTCTTGCATAATAAAATAAAATATAGGGGGAAATATATAATTTTAGACAGTATGTATCGGCCGAGCAAAAGTTGGGAGGGGGGGGGGGTATAAATTTTAGGGAGGGTTGAGATGATTAGTAACTTACTGTAACTATAAAGTAACGGCTAACTACAAAGACTAAGTAGAAAATTTTCCAAACATTTTAATAAGGTTATTAATTTTAATAATTTTAAATTTAATACACTTTTTATACTTTTTTAATTTAACAGTATATGTATATATATATATATATATATATATATATATATATTTATTTAATTTAATCAGTAATTTATACTTAAATAAAATTATAATTGAAATCTATAATTGCTTATATAAATTATAAATTTTAATCTTTTTCATGATTTTAAATTCAATAATTTTTAAAATTACTACCTCTTTATGCTCTAATAATTAAGTGTTATAATTAAGACAATAGGAAATAAAATTTTTAACGGGAGTGGAGTTTTAGAAGATGCATTATTTAATTAGACAAATAGAGTAGAATAGTAAAAAAATATATAAAAACCTCTATAGATTTTTAACTTTGCGTGCAGGTGAAGCAAAAAGTGGGGAAAAAGAAATTTAAGGGGCCGATGAATTTAGATGAAGTCTTCAGAAAAAGCGAAAATCTGCTGATGAGCAAAGGATTATCTCGCTGTAAAACTTGGGAAAAAAAGGTCCGTTTTCTTTATTGCTGCAATAATTAATAAGTAATCCATAATCTAAATTCCACTTGAAATTGCAATTTAAACTTTTCCCTCACTATCTTTTATACACACAAAGTTTATAATCCTGAAAACTACATTTTTTTATGCAGCAATATTTGTTGTAGTAATGAACACTAAACAGTGGTATCAAATCCCCTTGAAATCTCCGCTCCAAATTTTCTTACATCCCCCCTCCCCCACATCCTTCCCGTCCCAAGCACAGACACATGAAAGCTCAATTTGTAAGTAATTTGTTTGTACCATCTTAATGTTTTTTTTGTTGTTGTTGTTGTTGTTGTTGTTGTTTGTATGCGTATATTTTTATGCATAACTTTTGAATGGCTGCTCTGAATATGTTAAGGAAATTAATATGTCCCTTTTTGAAAATGATCCTCGTATCACTTTTATTATCTTTTACAGTAAACATCAATTATTTGAATTATATGATTCTACTTGTACGATTACTTCAATGATTTAAATAAACATAACAAAATTGTTACAATATTTTAATATTTTGTTTTAATAGAACACAGATTTATTTACCCATTAGAGATCGGACATCTTATAACCGCCCACATTCTCTCTTTTTAATTAACTTTTCTTCTTTTTTAAGATTTTGTTCCATTTGTCATTTTATTGTAATGATAAAAAAAATAATTATTATTATTATTTTTACATTACCCCTTCTGAAAATTCCACTGTCTCTCCCCTCAGCAAATATTCATTAGAGCAGTTATTTCTTTTTAATTATTTTTTAATTAAAAATTAGAGGGGAAATATTGTTAAATCAAAACGTATATTAAATTATTAAATTTTAACATTTAACAATTTATATATATATATATTTTTTTTTTTTTTTTTTTTGCCGTACTTGTCGCTAAGGGAGTTTCAAAAGCATATAAATCACTTTTGCCATTAAACACTTGCCTCTGAACTTGCCAAGCACGAATACCGCCAAGATGAGTCACTTTGACGCCGAAATCTCTGGCCAATCAGATTATAAATTGGCAAAACATGGCTGGAAAAAAATATGCATTTTAAACCTTAGAAAGTATTTGTATGTGCATGATTTGAGGCCGCAAGTGTTTTGGAACATCTATTGTACAAATAAAGTTGTTTACCTCATTTTCCTTGTCCAACAGCAAAAAAATTTTCTCCATTTAATATTTATTTTTTGTTTAGCAAGTATAAATTGCATTTTGATTTTGGTCTCTAAAATATTTTTTTTTTTCAAGCAAGTTTTTATAAACAACTAAAAAGTTGAATTTGAAAAAAGCATAATATCATCAAAATGTATAATAAGCCATCAAAAATGTTTGAGTAAAATAACACATACATGTACACACACACCCTCTTAGTGTGTGTGTGTGTGTTTGAAGATAAGGACGAGAGAGAAGCAGATGACTAAAGATGATAATTTGAAGTCAAATTATGTTTTTTCTAAGTAAAATATAAAATTATTGTAATTTTACTAAATTGTTTTATTACATTATAGTCCCATAAATTGTTTCTTAGAAATGCATTAATATTTATTATAAGTAGTATAAAAACTGCTAACCATTGAGCGTGCAGAAAACTAAATGTCAAGCAAAACATACATTTTTGTCACCTAAAGTGCTTTATCGATTTAAGGCATTAAAACAGATGACTAAATATTCAGAAAATTTGTTGTTGAGAAAAAATTAATTAAACATCCGCTGAAAGGGCTTCTGTAAATCTAAATGATGTCTTTACTATTTTCCGAACAAAATTATTTTGAGAACGTCAATGAAACAAAATTTTATTTCAGCGATTAAATAAACAAATAAATAACCAATGACTAAAGATGATAATTCGCAGTCAAATTATGGTTTTTCTAAGTAAAATATAAAATTACTATAATTTAATTATAATCTAATAAATTATTTTATTAAATTATAGTCCCATAAATTGTTTCTTAGAAATGCATTAATATTTATTATAAAAAGCACAAAAGTGTTGGGTATGAACGCGTTCATTGAACGAAAGTTCACGAACTTCGTTCACTTTCTGTGAACGTTGAGTTGAACTTGACTCACTTTTTGATAAACGAACGTGAACTGAACGAAAGTTCAAAAAATCCGTGAGTTAACGAATTTACAACTCAAACTCAATTTTTTTTCATAACTTATTTTTTTAATTTTCCAGCAGTTAAGAACACGTTTTTCCCATTCAAATGCCATTTACAGGCCTAAACGGACTCGGCACGGGTCGAGTCTGATCATCAGTTTTTCTGAGTCGTGCCCGGGTCGGGCCGAACCGGACTTATTTCTGGACCTGTGCTTTACTCTTCCTAGAAGTCTACACCGACAGAAATTTTCTGACCCGGTCGCCCCTGCTTGTATAAAAATTATTGCACCGTCCCAGTCTGACTCGTGCGAAATCTGTTTAAGGAACAACCTACTTTAGGTCAACATTTTTTTCCAGAAAATACATGTATTTTAAAATTACCATTATTCTATATTTAAAATTCTCTTTAAAGAATAGTAGTGCATGTACATTTCTAGAGGTGAGGATGCAGTACTCTAAAACCTGTTATAAGAATCTGTGTATGACGAGATCCTGTTTTAAACGGAAAATTTTTTTGATCGGTGGATCTGGATCTTCAAAATGGATAAGGATATAATAATCCGTATGAAAATAATTAATACATTTGCAAGAGACGACAGACCGGGTAATAAAAAAGAAAAGTGCCCAGCTAAACTGATGGCATTGAGCTCACAGACTATTCACACTAATTGTATATTATACTCTTATTTTAAAGAATAATGCCACTCAAAAAAATAAGTGAAGGGGAATTAGCCCCCGTTTCCCCCTTTATACTTAACCAGTGAACCTCCAAATCTAATCAGGAAAGCTCCTTATCATAATAAACCGGTATACCAAATTTGGAGCAAATCGAATAATCTTGCAAAAAAAAAAAAAAAAAAAAAACATTTATCTAAATGAAGGTGGTGGACTAACCCTTTATGCTTAACCAATGAATCGCCAAAACGAATTAGGGAAGCTCCTTAACATAATAAACCGGTATACCAACTTCGGAGCAAATGGAATCATTCTGCATGAAAAACCCATTTATCTAAATTAAGAGGGGCGGGCTAACCTCCCTTTTCCCCCTTTACCCTTAACCAATGAACCCCAAAACTAATCAGGGAAGTTCCTTAACATAATAAACCGGTATACCAAATTCGGAGCAAATTCGGAGCAAATCGAATCATTCTGCATGAAAAACACATTTATCTGAATTAAGGCGGGTGGACTAACCCTGTTTCCCCCCCCCCTTTATCCTTAACCAATGAACCCCCAAAACTAATCAGGGAAGTTCCTTAACATAATAAACCGGTATACCAAATTCGGAGCAAATCGAATCATTCTGCATGAAAAACACATTTATCTGAATTAAGGGGGGTGGACTAACCCCGTTTTTCCCCTTTTATCCTTAACCAATGAACCCCCAAAACTAATCAGGGAAGTTCCTTAACTTAATAAACCGGTATACCAAATTCGGAGCAAATCTAATCATTCTGCATGAAAAACACATTTATCTGAATTAAGGGGGGTGCACTAACCCCGTTTTCCCCTCTTTATCCTTAACCAATGAACTCCCAAAACTAATCAGGGAAGTTCCTTAAAATAATAAACCGGTATACCAAATTCGGAGAAAATCGAATCATTCTGCATGAAAAACCCATTTAACTGAATTAAGGGGGTGGGGTGTGGACTAACCCCGTTTTTCCCCCTTTATCCTTAACCAATGAACTCCCAAAACTAATCAGGGAAGTTCCTTAACATAATAAACCGGTATACCAAATTCGGAGCAAATCGAATGATTCTGCATGAAAAACCCATTTATCTGAATTAAGGGGGTGGACTAACCCCCCTTTTCCCCCTTTATCCTTAACCAATGAACCCCCAAAACTAATCAGGGAAGTTCCTTAACATAATAAACCGGTATACCAAATTCGGAGCAAATTGAATGATTCTGCATGAAAAACCCATTTATCTGAATTAAGGGGGGTGGACTAACGCCGTTTTTCCCCCTTTACCCTTAACCAATGAACCCCCAAAACTAATCAGGGAAGTTCCTTAACATAATAAACCGCTATACCAAATTCGGAGCAAATCGAATCATTCTGCATGAAAAACCCATTTAACTGAATTAAGGGGGTGGGGTGTGGACTAACCCCGTTTTTCCCCCTTTATCCTTAACCAATGATCTCCCAAAACTAATCAGGGAAGTTCCTTAACATAATAAACCGCTATACCAAATTCGGAGCAAATCGAATGATTCTGCATGAAAAACCCATTTATCTGAATTAAGGGGGTGGACTAACCCCCCTTTTCCCCCTTTATCCTTAACCAATGAACCCCCAAAACTAATCAGGGAAGTTCCTTAACATAATAAACCGGTATACCAAATTCGGAGAAAATCGAATCATTCTGCATGAAAAACCCATTTAACTGAATTAAGGGGGTGGGGTGTGGACTAACCCCGTTCTTCCCCCTTTATCCTTAACCAATGAACTCCCAAAACTAATCAGGGAAGTTCCTTAACATAATAAACCGGTATACCAAATTCGGAGCAAATCGAATGATTCTGCATGAAAAACCCATTTATCTGAATTAAGGGGGTGGACTAACCCCCCTTTTCCCCCTTTATCCTTAACCAATGAACCCCCAAAACTAATCAGGGAAGTTCCTTAACATAATAAACCGGTATACCAAATTCGGAGCAAATTGAATGATTCTGCATGAAAAACCCATTTATCTGAATTAAGGGGGGTGGACTAACGCCGTTTTTCCCCCTTTACCCTTAACCAATGAACCCCCAAAACTAATCAGGGAAGTTCCTTAACATAATAAACCGCTATACCAAATTCGGAGCAAATCGAATCATTCTGCATGAAAAACCCATTTAACTGAATTAAGGGGGTGGGGTGTGGACTAACCCCGTTTTCCCCCCTTTATCCTTAACCAATGATCTCCCAAAACTAATCAGGGAAGTTCCTTAACATAATAAACCGCTATACCAAATTCGGAGCAAATCGAATGATTCTGCATGAAAAACCCATTTATCTGAATTAAGGGGGTGGACTAACCCCCCTTTTCCCCCTTTATCCTTAACCAATGAACCCCCAAAACTAATCAGGGAAGTTCCTTAACATAATAAACCGGTATACCAAATTCGGAGCAAATCGAATTATTCTGCATGAAAAACCCATTTATCTGAATTAAGGGGGTGGACTAACCCCCCTTTTCCCCCTTTATCCTTAACCAATGAACCCCCAAAACTAATCAGGGAAGTTCCTTAACATAATAAACCGGTATACCAAATTCGGAGCAAATTGAATGATTCTGCATGAAAAACCCATTTATCTGAATTAAGGGGGGTGGACTAACCCCGTTTTTCCCCCTTTACCCTTAACCAATGAACCCCCAAAACTAACCAGCGAAGTTCCTTAACATAATAAACCGCTATACCAAATTCGGAGCAAATCGAATCATTCTGCATGAAAAACACATTTATCGGAATTAAGGGGGGTGGACTAACCCCGTTTTTCCCTCTTTATCCTTAACCAATGAACTCCCAAAACTAATCAGGGAAGTTCCTTAACATAATAAACCGGTATACCAAATTCGGAGCAAATCGAATCATTCTGCATGAAAAACCCATTTAACTGAATTAAGGGGGTAGTGTGTGGACTAACCCCGTTTTTCCCCCTTTATCCTTAACCAATGAACTCCCAAAACTAATCAGGGAAGCGCCTTATCACAGTGAACCTAGGAAAAAATTTTGAAGCAAATCGGACGTTTCTATCAAGAGTTATCACGTTACGTACATACGTACGTACGTACATACATATATACATACATACATACATACATACATACATACATACAGAACGGGCGGGCACATTAGCTCTCAGGCTTTGATAGCCTGTGAGCTAAAAAAGGAACTTGACTATAACGGGTTTTTTTTTTTTTTCCCTCCCGTGTGATTCCGTCTCAGAAGGTTTTTCGATATAGAATTTTTCAGATTTTTAAGTCTTCAAGCCGTGTAAATGGATTAATGGTATTAATAATAATTCAGATATTTAGATAAAAATAGAGGTCCATTAAAATATCAATATAGCTTACAACAGGATATATAGAAAGAAATATAGTAGAAACAGTATTTTGGAGCGGAGGCCCCTGTGCTATGCCGTCTATGGTAGAGGTCTGCACGGGCCGAAATTTCAAGGCCCGGGCCCGGCTCGATCTATAGAAGAAAAATTCGACCCAGCCCGGTATAAACATTAAAAGTTCTGCCCGAGACCTGCCCGGGCTGTATAAAAAAATATTGGCCCGACCCGTACAGAAAAATTATTGGCCCCACCCGGCCAGGTATCACAGCTAAAAGTTCCGTCCAAGGCCGGCCCGGCCCGAATGAATTTCTACAATACATTGATTTTTACGTCGATTTGGTTAAAAATTTGTCTTGTACGAGGAGTTCTGACCAAAAATACTTATCTATGCTTTTTATTGTCATGTTTATAGATTTCATTTATCTTTGAACCCAATAAAAATTGTGTTTTAAAATTATAAACATTTTAAGAAATGTTGAAAATGGTCTTTTTTTTTTTTTAATTTTTTCCAATTTTAAGAGTCCTGAGACCCCTTAACCATTTGAGGGGCAAGTAATTGCCTTGCTGTAATATCGAATTCACACCGGAATCTTAAAAATATTTTATTGGAAAATAAGGAAAAGCAATTTTACGGCTTTTTCCCACCAAAGTTAGAAAAATAAAATTTAATAAAATTTTTCTGGTGAAAAACTTCATTAATCGTAGGTGGGATAACATATATCACACATTTTTATATACACATTTTTATACACATACACATACACATACACAGGATACACATTTTTATTACGTCTGAATTATTGGCTCATTTCATTAATACTGGAACTGAAAAGCGATGTTTACTTGGAATACTGCCTAATAAACGCGACGAAAATCAGCTGCAGACAATGTTGTCATATTGTTTTAATTTCTGACAACATTTTTGCTTTTCTGATGGGTTTCACCCTTATCTTCCTTACAATAGTTCTTTTGTCATGATTTTAATACAATACCCAGGGCTTTGCACATCAACGGGACCTTGCCCTCTCCTTCCCTCTTTCTTATTACTTTAATTTATTTTCTTATTTTGTACAGCTTCTAAAAGTAGTTATTTTTGTAAGTTGAATTATAATTAATCAGTGGAATTATATATTAATATAAATTAGGGATGCACCGAATATTCGGTATCTATTCGGTATTCGGACATGTTACCGATTATTCGGTTTGGTCGAATATCAAACTATTCGGCCGAACCGAATACTTAAAAAAACTTTTAAAACATATTTTTAAAAACCTTATACAACTTCTACGTTTAAAAGTCAACTTATAAAGATATTCAGAATAATTAGAAACAGAATCATATTTAAATAAAAGAGAATGTTTTTACATTATTTATTTGCTGATTGTTAAGTATCACTAAAGAAAATTAACCAATCATGAGGATTTTCATAGGAATTAATTATGTACAGATGCAAGTTCCTGAACATTGTCCAGTAAATAACCTGTTTCTTGCTAAGATTTTAAAAACAAGGTTTACAATCTCTGAAAATGATCGCCCACTCCAGACACCGATCTAGGATGCATTTTAAAACCTCCTTGCTTAATCAAAGGGAATAGAACAGTTATTCTTGCTGAGTTGCCACTATATAAAATTTGAATAAATTGTATTTTTTATTTACTTTTACTTTAGTCTCTTCCTGACAAACAAATAATATATGATCCTGTCCAATTTTTCTTCCAATTTTTTCACAATTTCTCTTTGATTTTAAAACGTTTGTTTTAGAGTTTAAGAAAATTTTATTCATTTGTTTCAATTCACAGAAGAAACCATGAAATTTAAAATTTTTTTAATTAAAAAAGTTTTATAACTATCCTTTTCTTAAATAACTCAAAGCAGATATTTTTCAGCATAAAGTTTACTTGAAAAAAGCTCATGTTTATCAAAATGAAAGTTTCTGTTTTAAATATTATGTAAAATTGTTTTAAAATTTAACATTTTAATGCCTTTAAACTTTGAAATATAAAAGTATTCGACAAGCCGAATATTCGGTATTCGGCGAGTTACTATTCGGCTAGCCGACTATTCGGTATTCGGCCAAAATCACTATTCGATGCATCCCTAATATAAATCATTATTTGAATAAAAGACAAAGCACAATGATATATTAATAACTTTCCAATATTATTAAATGAGAAAGAAAAACAATGTATGCATCACGCATAGATTATGAAACACTTTCCAACACTTTCAGAATGCTTTAAAAAAACTCCGCTATTTCATAAGGTAAAAGAAGATATCTATACAGGGTGATTCATAAATATCGAAACAATAGGCTATCTCGGTAAATATTGCCCCTAGGTACATACTTCCAATTGCAAAGTTTCATAAAAAAAGGTGCGAAATTTGATGAGATAAGTTTCAACTTCATGGGGGGTTTATATGAGAAAATACAAAAATTAAATTTTTATACGGCCCCGTAGAGTAAAATTCCCAATTAAGAAATTTTTCCTTATCCATTCCTGAATTAAACACAAAAAAAAAAATCATGTCGATACCTTCAAAATTCGCCGAGATATCAAAATCCAAAATTCGTGACTTACACCATTTATCCATACCTCTGAGCGACGAGTTTTTGACTCATTTTGAATGCAAGATAGGGGTCATCCACAAATTGTACATTATTAAAAGTCGATATAAGACAGTGCCTCTCCTTTGGACATAAAATCGGCAGCGTATAGATTTTATGTTAAACCTGTTTTCAAAGTATGCTAGTGGTCTGCACTAGAGGTATGTACTGGTTGAAATATCTAGGTCCCACGCATTCCAATTTGTGTCTAATCCCTTAAAACCTGATGAATTATTTAAACGGCCATAACTCTGTGAGTTTTTCAGATATAAAGATGCAATTTTTTGTGTTTAATTCAGGAATGGATAAGGAAAGTTTTCCTGATTGGAATTTTTACACTACGGGGCCGTATAAAAATTTAATTTTCGTATTTTTTTTAAATAGACCTCCCATGGGGTTGCAACTTATGTCATTAAATTTTGCACCTTTTTTATGAAACTTTGCAATTGGAAATATGGGTCTAGGGGCAATATTTAAGGAAATAGCCTATTGTTTCGATATTTATGAATCACCCTGTATAAGCAATTTTGAAAACTCATAACACTGTTGAACACCCGATTTCAGCAATAAGCGCACACAGTCGATAAGATATTCGAATACTTTTGTGCAGCCCTGTATATTGTCTATACATTAGAGCACACTTCACGTGATTTTCTAAAATTTAATTCAGCTATAAAACTCAAAAATATTTGAAATTTTATTGTCAACAACCTCCCATATATGTTAACTTGAAATATTTTCTTCAGCCCAGCAAATGACTACAAATTTGTATACACACACATTTTTAGGTAGCTTTCATTACAAAAAGCTACTTATTGCAGCCGTTCGGAGGAAAGCGATTTCAAAAAATTTTGGTATATTTTCATCGATCATGACCCCCAGACTCCGAAACCACCCTCCGTTCAAAATTGATATATATATATATATATATATATAACCATTAATTAAACATAACCTTCCACCGTCAAATATTATGAATTAAAGCTGTAAGTATTAAAAAAAAAAAAATTAATATAAGAATTATTATGGAAGAAAAAGAAAAAAGTGGACACCGACAAAAATTGAAAAGCTTATACATTGAATTACGTTATCAAGGGCACAGAATTCAATGATATAAGCAAAATGGTTGTTTTCTGTGGGAAAAATAAGCTAAAGCTAAAAGTTATTTTCACCTGTGCCCAAACAACCATAAAATCAAGTGAATTGATTAAAAATGAAAGCAGAATAGAAACAAATAATATGAAATGGAAGAATCAATAAAACGTATTTAAATATTTATAGGATATAAAATATAAATAATAAACACCATACCGATTAATATTTCAGTATTTTACAAAAATCCACGCGCACATGGCTGCCAGTATATAAAAAAGAATAAGGTGAATAAAACAGTTAAGAAATCACAGTAAATGATACCAAAGGATGCAGTTAATACATTTTGAAATAAAATTTGAAATACCTTGTTAAACACATTTAATCTAATATAAAATAAATAGATATTAATTACATTATTTAACATGCACTATTAAATTAATTAATAACAGTTTAACAATATCGTCAAAATTTAGCTAAAAATACCCCCTGGTGTATTAAATTATAACTGAAATGGAGCTAGAAAAATTAACAATTAGAGCTATCTTAAAGAGACAAATTTAGTGCTGCCATCCAGTATTACTTCTATTAAACAACTAACGCAAGATAAATATTTGTAAGCATTTGAATGTAAATAATTGTATAAATAATTGTAAGCATTTGAATGTAAATAACTGTATAAACAGCAAAACCAAACATATCCTTATATATGGAGAATTATAAACCGAATATAAACCACACAATGTATTTAAAAACTATTGTAAATAAAATTTAAAAGCATACAATATATTCTATTAGCTAACTTATTTAAACTAAACTAAGAAATAAATAATTCTAGAACATTGATAATGTATAGCATATAGCTATATGCTATAAAACAAAATAAAATTCAGTAATAATTAATATAAATAATTATTAAATATAAAAATTATTTTTTATGAATTATATATCAGATATTTATAAAATGAACAGGAAATAAAAAACATGTGAAAGTAAATAGAAGGTTAAATGATACTTAAATACCCATTACTTAAAAAGCACAAATATAGAGTGTGGATTATCTTCAGACATCCATAAAAAACCATAAAGTATGAATGTGGGACATTCAAAAACATTAATCCGATAATAAATATTAAAAAGAATAGAGTAATAATAATAAAAATAATTACCCAATTTTAATGCATACAGTATAACTATATTTATATTATACAAACTTATATGTATATTATTCACTATAAGAATGGCATACTATTAGTAATTAATATGATATTGTCCTTCGTAAATTTAAAATTTAATAACAAATAATTGTAAATTAGATTAATCAATAATTAGGCTAATTATAATATTAATGAAATTCTCCAATTACATATAAAATATCAAATCAACATCCATATAAAATACGTAACAAAAATATAGTAATAATACAAGAGCCCCCATTTTTTTTTTAATTATTATATATAATTAACCATTGCGTATTATCCAGACAACACCACCCTCCTCCGTACTCTAACATCTACCCACCCAACCATCCTATAATATTTTTATATTATTTTACAATTTTTAATTTTTTATAGATATTTTTTTATTTTATAATTTTTTTGTAATTTTGTTTACGCATGTGTTAATTTGTTTTAATAGATCATGTAAGAAAAGTACTAATTGTATATTAATGAATATATGATTTTTTTTGGAAAACCATGATTTAATGCATCATAAATTAGTTTTTTAATATTATTGTTAATTAGAGGAGAAGAACATAAACATTTTATTCTATATAAATGATTAAGTATTATATTCCGAAATACAGAATGATGTAGACAAGATTTAAAATTTGTAAATGTATTAACTTTGAATTTAAATTCTTTACGTTTGTCATATAAATCTGTGATTGTTTTATTGTCTTTGATTGTAATTTTAAGATCTAAGAAGTTAATTGTATTGTTAGATAAAAGGTTTTCCGTTAATTCCAAATTAGTGGGATAATCAACTGGAAATCGAGTAATTGCAGATTGATCAGTATCAATTAAAATGATGTCATCAATATAATGATATAAATGTAGATTATTATTAGTAAAATTACGTTCATAATGATATAAGTATAAGTCAGAGAGTAAACTGGAAGTACAACCGCCTTGTGGTATACCGACATGCTGTAAATATAAAGTATTATCTTGCAATATATAATTATTATAGATAATGAAGTTAGTTAAAGATTTAAAATATGCAATATCTATATTAGATGGTAATTCCAGTTTTTTATAATATTTTTTAAATAATGCATTTATATTTTTATGTAAATCTAATTGGTCTATATATATATATATATATATCTGACCTTTGTCATACTGTAACTCTCGTATTTATGAACCGATTTGGATGTAATTCGGTGTGTATATAGTACATACCAATGTCTCGACCGAGTTCGTTGGCCAGCTTTATCCGCCATTTTGTTTCAAAATGGCGGCCATTTAAAAATTTAAAAAAAAATTAAAATTTGAAATTTGGTACCAAAATTTTGAAAATGAAAAAATATTTTTTTCTTATGTATTTGACCTTTATACAAAGACTCCGGAGCAGTTTTTGTTTCGTCTATATCTTAAAAAATGGCTGAGTTATAGCATTTTGAATTTCTAGCATGGCTGACATTTTGAAACGTCCTGAATTTTGTCACGCGATAAAAGGCGTATTTATGAACCGATTTGGATGTAACTTCGTTTATACATAGTACATACCAATGTCTCAACCGAGTTCGTTGGCCAGCTTCATCCGCCATCTTGTTTCAAAATGGCGGCCATTTAAAAAAAATTTAAAAATTTTAAATTTAAAATGAGATACCAAAAAATTAGAAAATGAAAAAGATTTTTTTTTTGTATGTTTTTTACCTTAATACAAAGATTCCGGAACAGGTTTTGTTTCGTCTATATCTAAAAAATGGCTGAGTTATAGCATTTTGAATTTCTATTGTGGCTGACCATTTTAAAACGACCTGATTTTTGTCACGCGATAACAGGCGTATTTATGAACCGATTTGGATGTAACTTGGTCTGTCTCTGTACATAGTACATACCAATGTCTCGACCGAGTTCGTTGGCCAGCTTCATTAGCCATCTTGTTTCAAAAGGGTTGCATTAAAAAAAAATTTAATTTAAGGTATTAAAAAATTGAAAAAGAAAAAGATCTTTTTTATGTGTTTGGCCTTGATACAAAGATTCTGGAGCAGTGTTTGTTTCTGAAAATTTGTTCTTTTCTTTATATCTTAAAAAATGGTTGAATTATAGCACTTTGAATTTCTAGCATGGCTAACACTTTGAAACGATCTTGTATTTGTCACGCGATAACACACGTATTCGCCTATTTCGATGTAAGAAGGGATGTGGATAGTATACATCAATATCTCGACCAAGTTCGCTGGCCAGCTTCATCAGCCATTTTGTTTCAAAATGGCGGCCATCAAATTAAAAAAAATTATATCTAAAGTGAGGTGCAAAAAAATTAGAAATTGAAAAAGGTTTCTTTCTTAAGTATTTGACCTTGATATAAGGATTCAGGAGCATTTTTTGTTTGTCTTCATCTTAAAAAATGGCTCAGATATAGCAGTTTCAATTTCTAATGTGGGTGACATTTTGAAAAATCTGATTTTTTGCCTGCGACAGCACTCGTATATATCAACCGATTCAGATGTGAGTGAGCATGTGCACAGGAATTACTAAGGTCTTGACCAAATTCACTGGTTAGCCTCATCCACCATGCTGTCTTAAAATGGCAGGCACTTTAAGAAATCGCCGAATTTGGCAGCCAAATATAAGTTACCTTAAATAAAAGCAGCTTCAATAAAGCTGACTAATTTCGCGAAATTCTCATTCATAATGACTGTAGTATTAGAATTAGTGTAGAATTAGTATTGATAAAAATTAGTATTGAATCTCCTATATTCGGTTTCCACTAAATTGAGCTTCGTGTGTTTGAATGATATAAGTTGGCTTTTTTAAAATAAGGAATATGAAAGCTACCTCTTCCTCCCGGCACTGGCCGGAAGGACTTTTTTAACACATATTCAGCTAAAATTTAATTCAGATAGGAAACGCATAACACAACTAAACTCTCACTTTCAGCTGTTACCATCCATAGACTAATGAAGATATTTCAGGTATATCCACGAATTTCACGTTATATCACAATTAAATCATAGTTCACGAAACTGTTATAGGGAGAGCATTATTTGAAGAATTCACGATTCTTTTTAAATCATATTAAAGTCATCATATTTCACAACTGGGAGTTTTTACTTTTGTGTTTATTATTTGTAAATAATCCCCAGCAAGAAATCCTTTAGAATATTATTATTGTCAATCAGATTATATACAAAATGTACACTATTTACAGATGAAACTTATTTAGTTGCTTTGTTCCTTCTAGAACTCATGATTCTAAATACAATTAAATTTCCAGCAACTATTTTTTTCTATTAAGAAGCCGTAATAAAAAATAGCATGTTTTTATGCTCGAGATCAGTAATTTCCTTTTTAAAATTAAAACAACATTTCTTCTATATTTAGAAGACCAAGATACAAAAAAATTGCAGTCTACTTGCTGCGTTCGAATTTACTTCATTACTACTAAAACTAAAAAAACAAGAAAAATGTTTTTAATATCAATTCTCTAGTCAGATCACGTGATCGTTGGCGCCGTTTCAGTCTACCTGAAAGGGGCCCGATAAAAAGGAGTTGCACAAATATTTCACATAGACTGTAATATATTCAATTTTTTGCGTAGACCTGTACATGAATTTATTTACATATAAACATATTTTCGTATACACTGCTTAAATATAGTTGAGCTAGAAAATGTATAACAAAAAAAAAAAAAACACCTCTAAGCAATTCACGTCACTAGAAGGTAATGCTTACGAATTTTTTTGACATTCCTGTGTATGAGATATAGAATTTATACACACCGAGAAATGTACTACCACATATGCAAACGCACTTTTAGTCCAGTCAAATTAGGCAGATTTTGGGACATAAGTCCAAAGTTTTGAAACTTTGCAATATTGTTTTTTTTTATTGAAAGGGTGGGGGGGGGGGGGTCTACTAATGAACATACTAAACGTCCTGATGGATGGGGGGGGGAGGTAAAAGAATGTAAAAGAACCTTTTTTTGGTTTTTTGTTAATATCTCGTAATCTATAAGTACTACGTAAAAACTGCTGTTACCAAAAATAAAGACAAATAAATTCTCTACAAAAAAGGTTGTATGCATTGTTCTCTAGAGTCTATAGTTTACTAGATAATCGCATTCAAAAATGAAGTCACACCAGCGCCAGAGAGAGGATCAACTGCACTTGCATTGTACCTACTTAACTTACACAAGCGGTAATAAATGTTGTGGTCAGGTGAATGGAAGCCTGAACAATAACTTCAAAAAATGACTTTTTTATTAACTAAAGCCACACAAAAATGAAAAATGCGTAAAATACAATAATATATATAAATGGACAACATACTCAAGTCCGCGATCATTTTGAATAACCCGGCTTCAATGGGAAATTTCAAAATACGTTAATTTATGTTCCATTTCCAGTAGGACATCCTGCTCTTTTTATTTCAAGGATTATTGCTCATAGAGAGTACTGTAACTGAATCGTTAATTAACGCTGTTCTCAAATCCAAGAGGACAACTTTATGACATAAGTTTTAATTTATTTTTGTTCGGAAATGCATGAACCTAACAGGTGTTGTTGTTCAGAAAATATGTAATCAAGCTGTTTTTTCCGTTTTTTTGCAAACACAATAGATCTTTCAGAAAATAGTGTCCAAGTGGGCGTTTTGAACAAAATTTCCGCACGAAAGTAGAATAAACACACAAGAAAGGTCGAAAAACATGTTTGTCACGTGATCAAAATCGCTTATAACTCACTAGGTAATTGATTCATCAAAAAATGGAAAACATAGTTCGATTCCAAATCGCTTTAAGGCACAAGCTTTCCAATTTTATATCTTTCCGTTAAAAAATGAATTTATAAATGTGTCAAAACATTTCGCGCTGGTTGAGCAGAGCAGTTGAGAACAGCCTTAAGACCCTGTAAATAAATGAATATATGTTATGCGCACTCCAGGTTCTACTGTAAGCATCTTGTAGTGCAGTTCAGCAATGTACATCAATTTTGGAATAGTGTAACATTTTTTAAATACACTGCAAATGATTTTTCCTCATATGCCACAATGTAATGGAATTCTTTCGTGTGGCTCTATAAATGAATGATAAATTCCATGCACTCCGTATTCTACAGAAAGAATATCGTATTGCACTTAATAAAGTATGTATCAATTTCAGTGTGTTTGATACAGTGTAACTTTATTAAAACAAGAAAGGAAAAATCATGCGTCAAGCATGGATTCTAAAACACTTTACAACACATTCAGAATAATGTAACAAAATCGCACCATTTAATAAGTTAAAAAAATATGTTTAATTCAACAATATGGAAACGCATAACATATTTGAAAACCCAATTTCAGCTGCCCCCATCTACAATTATCCGATTTCTTTGAGCAGCCCTGTATATGATATATAGATTTGTATCTATTAACTACATACATGGCAAAATTTAGTTTAGTTAAGAAAGACATATATCTCAATTGAAAATCCCCCTCAGCAATTTCCGCTCATAAAGGGATTGGAACGTGAATTCTTTTGTCCAGCCCTGTATATCAGGTACAGAATTTATATACAATTATATATGGCCGAATATCTAAATATTCGGCCAACCGAATACTTAAAAAGAACTTTTAAAACATATTTTTTAAAAACCTTATACCACTTATACGTTTAACAGTCAACTTATAAAGATATTCAGAATAATTAGAAACAGAATCATACATTTAAATAAAAGAGAATGTTTTTACATTATTTGTTTGCTGTTTGTTAAGTATTATTTAAGAAAATTAACCAATCACGAGGATTTTCATATGAATTATGTAAAAATGCAAGTTCCTGAACATTGTCCAGTAAATAATCTGTTTCTTGCTAAGATTTTAAGAACAAAATTTACAATCTCTGAAAATGATCACCCACTCCAGACACCAATCTAGGATGTATTTAAAAACTTCCTTGCTTAATAAAAGGGAGTAGAACAGTTATTCTTGCTGAGTTGCCACTATATAAAATTTGAATAGATTGTATTATTTATTTACTTTTGTCTCTTCCTGACAAACAAATAATATATGATCCTGTACAATTTTTCTTCCAATTTTTTCACAATTTCTCTTTGATTTTAAAATGTTTGTTTTAGAATTTAAGAAAATTTTATTTATTTGTTTTAATTCACAGAAGAAGCCATGAAATTTAAAATTTTATTAATTAAAAATGTTTTATAACTATCCTCTTCTTAAATAACTCAAAGCAGATTTTTTCAGCATAAAGTTTACTTGAAAAAAGCTCTTATGATTATCAAAATGAAAGTTTCTTTTTTAAATATTATGTAAAACTGTTTTAAAATTTAACATTTTAATGCCTTTAAACTTTGAAATATAAAATTATTCGACAAGCCGAATATTCGGTATTCGGTCGAATAGTTACTATTCGGCTGGCCGAATATTCGGTATTCGGCCTAGCAGTTATTTTTCGGTATTCGGTTCGCCTGTACGCCGAATATTCGGTATTCGGCATTCGGCCAAAATCACTATTCGGTGCATCCCTAGAAAAATACTACTGTAACCAATTTCTTTTGTGCGCCCCTGCCAATGAACGACAAATGCTATGAATGCGCTATTCTATCGTAATCACCTTGTAGTGAAATTCAGGTATTTATCGTTCATATCAGTTTCAATACATTTGAATTAGCGTAATCTCATTAAAATACTCCGCAAACGATTTTTCCCCATATGCCATAATGTAATGGATTTCTTTTGGGTGCCCCTGTAAATGAACTATTAATCCCAGCTGCTTCATATACAATACCAAAGATGCTTTGGTGACCCTAAATAACGTTTATCAGGTGCATGAGAATCTAAGTCTATTGACGGGAGTTAGAGCGTGGGCAGACGGACAGACAAACCGAATGCATAAGGGGCATTCTCACAGTCTTTTGACTTTCAGGAATAAAAAACTGGTGAAATTAAACTTGCTAAAATAACATTTTAAACTTATAGACGAATGCCTTAATGATTCAAAATAAAGAAAAAATGGTCAGTAGCGAAAAAAAATGTATTTAACTGAGGATTAAGTTAAACTTGCGAGT
Source organism: Maratus speciosus (assembly GCA_963932465.1). Lineage (NCBI taxonomy): Eukaryota > Metazoa > Arthropoda > Arachnida > Araneae > Salticidae > Maratus > Maratus speciosus. Next base: position 461,810,997 of record OZ010792.1, read on the forward strand.
TTGATTTTCCTTACCATTTTACCACTATATAACATTTTATTTTCTTCTAAATTTTTACTTATAATGAATTTGCATAGTACCCACAGGACATTCAAATAAGAAATAATAACAGTGTAGTATTTTTAGTACAAAATTTTGGTATAACATTGTCTTAAAGAAAGAAGTGTTAAAGAAGGGATGGAAGGGGAAAAAAAAGGGCATGGTAATAGGAAAAAAGGGACGGTAAGGGGGAAAAAAGGGATGGCAAGGATGGGACTGTAATGAAAATTACCACCTATTTTTAGGCAAATCATGTTAAGACTAAGTAATAGCCACGATGTTCATTGATTTTTAGAAACAGTTATTTACATTGGATTAAATTAAAAAAAAAATTAATTTACCTCAAAAAGTGCAGGAGTAAACCTTGGGGACGGTAAGACTGCCAATAAAGCCACGATGCTTGAAATTGATATTTAAATTCTGCAGTAAATTTCCTGTCAAGGAATTTTAGACATTCTTTCTCTAGCATACTTCTGCATGAGAAAAATCTTGAAAACAATTCTGTGGCTGCATCTGAAGTGATTTTCTGCATAATTTTAGAAGGGGGACGGTAAGGAATCTAAAACCCAGGGACAGAGTTAAAAGAATAATAACAACCGTAAAAATGTGCGCAGATTAAGTTTTTGCTACATATTTATATAAAGCTGTAGTCCCAGTTTCGGAAAAAAATTACATCGAATTACTTTTATTGAAACAATTTTATAGAGACAGCTCCAAACTTAAAAATCAGCAACAGGGACACGGGAGGGTATAGGAGTTTCCTGGATATTTGGACCCCCAACATCGTCCAAAACTTATATATCTCGTTAATATTGTTATGCAGTCATGCAATGGTATGTTCCCCAGTATATATGTAATACAAGAATATGTACTAAAATTAAAAAAATCCCTGCCGACTCGGGCCTAACAGGCGGAGGTAGATTTCGAAGTTAAGTACTAAATTCACCAACAAAACTTAAATCAAGATTAGAGATAAACCCAGTTCCCCCACTAAGAATGAGCTCTAGGGAGATAAACATTTTGTGAAAATTCTAATATACACGAATACACACACGCATGTATATGGAATAGGTTTAAAAAATAGCTAAAGTAAATTCAGAGAACCTCAAAGTGTTTAAAATAAGTTAATATTTCCATAGTCGTGTTTTTATCATGTTTTAATACGTTTTCTCAAACTCGCATGACGTTACATATTCACCAACTGAGGTCCATTTTATTTCCAATATGACGCAATATTTTTTTTTTTTTTTAATTCGTCAAACTATTTATTTCATTTTGAGTTTTCATGCGGAAATCTTACTCTAGAACACTTATGACGTAATATTCAATTTGTTTTCAATTCGTCAAACTATTTATTTAATTTAATTTTTCACGTGAACTTTCAATAGAAAAGCAATTGTTGTGGTGAGAATTTTATTGCTTTTTTTTTTAATTGTTGGCAACTGTTATAACGAAAAATATTTATTTTTTCCCGTCATTGTTGTGTAAGAGCTGGTTTTATCAGAATCTTGTTAAGACGGTATTCAAAATTTTGAACCTTCCCCATTTCCATTCCCTTGGACCGATTTTGCCCATTTTCAATCCCCGCCGAGATATTAGCCATCTCAAAGTTGTTGGCGAGTTTGAAGACGATCCGTGCATAATTGCGACTTTTATCGTGCGGACAAAATTTAGTACATACATATATATATATATATATATATAAACTTTTTAGGTTTTGGGTTCCTGGGGTCCTATAATGAAAAGTTATGAAGGAATTTTTCAAAAGTCGCACCATGGTAACGACTGCAATAGGTAGTATTTCTTACGAAATCTACCTAAAATTATTGTTCAGGGACTTAAAAGTCAAAAGATTGTGAGAATGCCCCATAAACACTTTTCAATTTTGTTGGAAAGTGTTAACAAGGGGATAAACCCGAGCTTCCCGGGTTACAGAGATGAAAACCATCATATATATTTTTTCTATTATTAACATACTTTTTTCTGCACACACTATAGATACAGCGATGAATGTTTTACTTTCCTCCTGGTTAGTAAAACACATTGTTTGATTAAAATGAAAATGCAGTTAATCAAAAATTAATGAAGAAACATATCAGCAAATATCAAAGATTGCGGCGAGAAAGCCTCACACAGGTTTATAGTTTTTTTCTTTTTATGATAACTCTAATAGACTTTTTACATGATATATATATATATATATATATATATATATATATATATATATTTAGAATGCCCATTAACAGTACTAAAAATCCTATTTAAATGAAAAATAGAAATAATGCGTTTAAATAAAATTTTGAAACTTGGTAAAAGTGGTATACTTTCATGTTGGCCTTGCGGCAGCAGATAACAGCCGAGAAAATCGCAATTTACATTTAGTCTTTTTAGTTTTGTTCGTTTTAGTGGTTTAAGCTCGTATTGTTCGATAACATGTCTTAAATTCGTGATTCATTTATAGTTTATTGTTTTATTAATTGATTGATGAATGTTTTAATTTTGTTATGCTATATAAGGTGGAAACAAATGATGAACTATTTATATAAATTTACGGACGGATTTATATAAAAACAAACGAATTTATCTTTCCTAATCGTCTGCACGCGATAGAGATAGATTTGAAAAAAAATTCATGCTTGCAAGATAATAAAAATTCAGTAAATTGAGATGCAGTTTTCAAACAAATTGGATACAGCTTTTAAACAAATTGCATTTGTAAATACATTTTCCCCTATTCGATGGCGTAAAAATTGAAAATGTGCGATATTGAGAAGTTAAAAAAATTGCATTAAAAGTTAAATTTAATCGTCTGCTGTTACTACGTCAAAATGACGTCAGCGTTACGCACGGACACGTTTGTCCTTTATAATATAGACAGGTTGCGTAGCAATCTATGTTGCTTTTGAATTGCATGAGATCGTTCAATTCTTTTGGAAAAAATTAAATCTAACTTTATTGTAAATTTAGAAGGCATATAGTATTAATTTTATTAAACACAATATTTCAAATAATAAATTATATTTACAATTTAAGTCAAAAGCTTTCCAAATAAAAATAACTATATAACTTTATTTGCTTTATATAACTTTATTATATAGCTTTTCGTTCTTCCAAGATTTGGCTTTTAATTTCGGAGCTGGTACAAATGACGTCATTTGGGTGAATTTATACAAAAATTACTTTTGTTTTGGCGAATTTATTCAAAAGCCTTTTATATTTAAATAAATGATTAGAGATATAAGATTTTTCTCGCTGACACATTTTGTTTTTAACGTTCTTGTGAAAAGTTTTAACCGTCATCTTAAGGAAATAGATGAAAATCTGTTTTTCTGCTTTAAATTAAATTAAAAAAAGCTACGATGGATTTTTTTTCTTGTTACGATAAAGGAATTTATCTCAATGTTCCAGTCGACAGACGATTTTTTGCTTTCAAAAATAAACCGATTCCTGAAGCTTGAACATGTGAAAATAAGTTTGTATTTCTGGAAATTGTCTTGAAAAATTCTATTCAGTCACAATATTATTTTCACTATCTATTCAAATAAAAGTTAATTTCAATTTGAAAATGATGTCAAACAAGATAGTGACATCTTATGCATACTTTTCTATAGATGTTGTTTAAGACTGGATCGTAAATGTGAAATTCTTCAGCGGATGCAAATGACGTCATTTTATATAAAATATAAAGGCGCGTATTTTAAGTCTTAAAACTGAAATATGTTTTGAAGAAGTGCATCATCTTCACTCCAGCGGTTTTGAAATTCTCCACAGGTGGAAATGTTTCACTTTTGAAAGTAACGCATTTGAAATCACACACTGATAAAACGCAAAGTTTTACAAAGATTTAGAGTGTCTTTATAAAAGAGCAGTGACTTTTAGGTTAAAATAATATTTGTTTGAGAGTTAGGCTAACCAGTATAAGAGTCATTTTTTATTGTAACTCATTTTGTTTGTTTATTATAAATTAATGAAACATTTCCTTCTTAAACATTTTCTTTCGTCAAAATTCGACGGATTCCACCTCGTAATAATATATATTTTTTCGCATTAGGAGTGACACTAAATTCTGAAAAAGAAGTTTCCTGCTGTTTCCTGCTTGTTATTATTATTATTATTTGGTGGCACATTTAAATTATAATGGGAAAAAACAATCGTTTTTTGATTACAAAATGATACCGAACGAATTCTGATGACAAAATAATGATTAAAAAATACTGATGACGGCACCATAACGATCGAAAAATGAATTACTTTTCCATCACATCATTTACACATTTAAAACACAAAACTTTTTTTTTCTTTTATCATTCATTTGTAAATAAAATTGAACTAGCATTTTTTTTCACTTTTCCATTTATATATTTTAATTTTAATTAAAAAAGTTATTAATGAATTTTCTCCAAAATGCTAGTTTCGTTGTTGCAGAGAAAAGGGAAATCAAGACCTCCTACCATAATAATTTATTGAATTTAGCTTTTTAATTTTTCCGGTGGGATCTTCCGTGATCGGGCCTGATGCTACCGTTCTGAGCTAGTGTTGAAAGTGACGGGACTTTCGATGAGCGCGTGGGTGGTTTTCGTACGTAATAATTTAATTATTTTAAAGTTTTCTTTCTCTTTTAATATTCACGCGTAAAGCGTTTGGAAATATTTCGGCTTTTTAAATATGACTTAAGTTTCACCGTTGGATGCTTTTTGTGCGTAATAATTTAACTATTTTAAAGTTTTCTTTCTCTTTTAATACTCTCGTGCAAATATATTTTCAATAGTAAAATGAATGTATTATTTGGAAAGTCGAAATATTGTAATTTGCGCTTTTTTAAATTTTGGCAATAATAGAGGGAAAAATGACTTTTTCGAAATATGAAATAAATCCTTTTTGAGTTAATAAAATTTTAAACAAATGAAAAAAAACTCAAAAAAAATTACACAAATTAAAAAAATGATTAGGCACTGCACACCGCAATCTAGTTACTTATGTGCCTGTAAAAGCTGGTTAAATTGCTATGTATAGTTTTTCATCCGATAATAAAACTTCTAATCGAACTATTTTGATGACTCAAAATTAAACAGCACTTGAAATAATTCTCCGATTTAAAAACTGTTTTCTTCAGCGTATTTATCATACAGCTCTCTATTAAACTACCCGCTTTCATATTTTTATATGGAATAGTTCTTTTATTATGAGCAGAGAAAGTTCAAAAGGTCGAGGTCACAATAAATTCAATTACAGCGGCGACAGTATAGGTTTTTTCTTTTTAAATAAAGAGAAACTATAGGTATATTATTGATCAGGTATTGCAAACCATCCGCATGCCAAATAAATATGTTACGTACCCTCTCCTTCCTCCTCCCCCCCCTCCCAAAAAAAAAAACCAAGTCTAAAATTGTACGTCAAATGTGGCAAATGAGGTGCGTTCGTACTATAACTAGCTTTATAAATATTCAGAACTTGGTGCAACAGCCGTTGCACTCTTATACAAAAATTCAGGAATACAAAATTTCTTACGATTATATATATTAAGGTCAGTAATATGGAAATAATAGGACTCCATCTTAAACAGGGCGTAATCACCATGGCAGCCTAGAATCATTACTTATCATGGGATATCATTGAATTAATTTAGTATGATAGGATTTAATAGAATGAAGAAAACTTTTATTAATATCTTTTTATGTTTTCATTCGATTTTCATAAAATTTGGAATGACTCATCAAAATTCTGCAAAGATTATATATAATAAATTTCAAACCATTCGGTTGGGTAGTTTTCGCACTATTATATGTGGACAGACGGACGGATCAGACGACGACTATAGGTGCTACGTATTTATGTATTTACGAATGCACCTAAAAAAAAAGATCGAATAATGATAAATCAAAATTTCGTGAAATTTTCTTTTTAGTATTAAAAATACATGATTGATATACGGTGTTCTATTTCAAAAAGTAATTTAAAAAATGCGATTTCTGTGGTTACATGTTGAATGCCTTGCTATCAGGTTCATACTCTGTTACTTTTTATCAGAATGTAAGCGAAGCTGAAGTCATGTGACAAAGGGATACTGTTTCAGAATCTCATATTATTAAATTCCGCAAACAGGGATTCGCTGGCAAAAAATGTTATAATTTCAAGTGCCAGCTTCTTTAAACAGCTCTACGTGACTGGAATTGAACTCCCAGTTGTCATAATTTTATCATCGCCCTTTTTGCTCATAGTATTTCCTTTTTGGTAGTCTACAAATCCTCTCTTATTTTTATTTATTTATTTTCTAAAGAGTCAACATTGAATTAAGTTTGAATTCATTAACTTGCATTTGAGCATTTTTCATTTTTTTGCCAATCGAATCTAGACATACTCAGCTAGCCCAAATTTGATTATTTTGTGCAATTTCACTGGATTTGATTTCGAAACTCAATCATCGCCGTGCTGAAGTTATAGGTTTGGCGTCCCGGGATTAGAATAATGAAATTTAATTTTTCAAAAATGTGCTAAGTTAAAATTAACAAAAATAGCATTATTGTAAATATGATAATTGTAAATAAAAATAATAATCCCACTTGATGAATTTTAACACATTTATTCTAATTAATAAATAAATCACATATGAGTAGTAATTTTCCAAGTGAATATCGAAAACTGTCCGGGAGAGGATTCGAACAAGAAACCTTTTGGCTTAAGCTACTAATGCTCTGCCAACTGAGCTATCGTGGACAAATTTGGAGGACACAATTCACCCACCTAACCTTATTAATAATGGCATCTGGCTTGTTATCTGAAACAGCTCAACAGAATTAATCGTATGTAATGGGAACTCCAGTAAACGCCAGACACGTAATTACACTTGGTTAATTTTAATGCAATTATCCTGATTGGTAAATAAATCTTATAAGTTACAATTTTCCAACTGAAAGCCAAAGCGTCCAGGTCAGAATTTGAACTAGGGACCTTTTGGCTTAAACTGCCAATGAGAATACTAATTAGAATAATTGTGTTCAAATGAATCAAATGTAATTACGTATTCAGCGCAGCGTTTACTGGAGTTCCATTACCTGCGATTCATTCTATTGAGCCTTTCAAGATAACAGATCAGATGTCATTATCATTAAGGCTAGCTGGAACAATTGTGTCCGCGCCAGAAGCGTCGCGATGGGGGGGGAGCCTCCCCCTCCAATATATGTTAACTTGGAAAATTTGAGGTTAGAGTTGGGAAATTGTAGTTTTTTGAAACACTTTTTCTTTTTTTAAATAAAAAGTATAAAAAAATAAGAATTTGTTATTGTTTTGCTGACTACCTTTCTGAGTTCTGTAACAGTAAACTAGTTAAATTTTCAAAAGAAATACAAAAAACAGACAGACTCAATTTGTTATTGTGTTTTTCCGAACTACGAAAATATCATACATCTACCAGACCTGAATTTCCCTACTTTTGCCCATCAACAGTATCTCTAATCTATTTCCTCCAAAAATTTGTTCCTTTCTCAAAAATCTCAAAATATCATGAGACTATTTTCATATGAAGTACGATTGTGACTCGTACACAATAGAAGACAAAACTTTCATTAAATGAACCAATAATTATAATTTTTATGTTTTTAGTTTCCGTATTTTTCTTTGGAAAGAATTTTTTTTACGTATCATTAAATATCATTATCTTTAAACACACATTACACATATCCTTTTAGTTGGAAAATAGAGCAATTTGTTTCAAGTTGGGAAATTTTTTAATTATCCCCCGTCCCCGAAAAAAGATTTTTAGCTACGCCCCTCTGTCCGCCAGATTTGTCCAGGATACCCCACTTGGCAGAGCCTTGGCAGCTTAAGCCAAAAGGTCCCAGGTTCAAATACTGGCTTGGACACTTTTTCACTCAGTTGGAAAATTATAACTCATAAAATGATAATTGTTTTTAAAGTTAAATTAGCCCATACAAGATTGATTTTTTTCAAAGGGGAGGGGGGGGGGGGAGGGCTAAAAAGTTAATTAAACTTTTTTTTTAATTCCTTCGAATTTCGTTAAACAAGTTGTTTGATTAAACATTTCAGATAATTATATTATTGAAAAAGTATGAGTTTATAATCTCAAAAACTGCAGTGCGAAAGCAGCGAATGGGTCCACTGATTTATCATAATTTCATTATAATTTCTTATTAAAAACAAAAACAATAATTAATATTTTGCAAAGTCATTTTTCATGTACATGGTTATTATAGTTAAACTATAGATATCTAAACTTAACAGTTTTTAATTTGTATTTTTAAAAATGGAATTTATTTTTGGATAGACATATCTTAAATACTTTGCGAAGCATTGCAGTTGTAATCCGTTTCTGTTTTATATGTTATGCATTGAAAAAAAATATTACTTCCCTCTAATATAACATAGAGAATGGCAGAACCATTTCTATTACAATTTATATCGTAATATTTTTTAAATTCACCTTTGAGAATCCAGATTTAGCTAATATCTGTTGTTGGGCAAGTTAATTATGGCCTTCTGTCATGCCTTACTTCTCTATTCATCTTCCATACTATTTAAAATTGCCAGCATATGCGCTTAAAATAAATGCACCTCCCGTAAGGCATGGTGACGTCACGGCGACGTCGTTGTGAAGTCACACTGTGACTTTGTGACCGTCGATGTGACGTCACGTGACGTCGATGTGACGTCATAGTGACTAGAATGCGAGGTCGTTATGGCCGTTTTAGAGGTCGTTTGTGACGTCACATTGTGACCACTCTGTGAAGTCACGGTGTGACAAATTTGTGAAAAGTGTGTCATTTGTGACTATTTTGGCATTAACTTTGTGACGAACCTGTGACGAAAGCGACAATGCTTTGAAGTCACACTGTGACCAATTTGTGAAATATGTGTCATTTGTGACGAACTTGTCATAAACACTGTGATTTCAAATGAAAATCAAATTTCAAATTAATTGCTTAAAAGACGCAAATAGTGAAAATGATTCCATGCTGGGACTCGAACCCGGGCCATCAGTACAGTGCACTGACATTCTACCGACTAAATCACATGGAACGATACCCAGGCTGAAAAATTTCTCACTATTACATGTTGGCAAGGCTACAAACCCAGCACAAGATGGAATATTTAGCGTGAGCCACCAACATGATGCAAACACGAAACTTAATTAAATCCAGCATCGATTGAAATTATATTAATACTTGGAAATTTTTCCAGCGAGAACCATTCGCTTTGCATACAATATTTCAAATGAAAATCAAATTTCAAATTAATTGCTTAAAAGTCAATTTTAATTTGAAATGTTGTATGCAAGGCGAATGTTTCTCCCTGGAAAAATTTCCAATTATTAATATAGTTTCAATCGATGCTGGATTTAATTAAGTTTCGTGTTTACCCCATGTCGGTGGCTCACGATAAATATTCCATCTTGTGCTGCGTTTGTAGCCTTGCCAACATGTAATAGTGAGAAATTTTACAGGCTGGGCGTCGTTCCATGTGGTTTAGTCGGTAGAATGTCAGTGTGCTATACTGATGGCCCGGGTTCGAGTCCCGGCATGGAATCTTTTTCACTCCTTTGCGCCTTTTAAGCAATTAATTTGATATTTGATTTTCATTTGAAATATTGTATATAAGGCGAATGATTCTCTCTGGAAAAATTTCTAAGTATTAATACAGCGATGAATTTTAAAATAAACTTTTGCTGTAAATATAAAATCTTATCTTTTTACCGTACTTTTTAGCAAAATATCGCTATTTTGGAGTCCTATTCTTCTAAAACATTTTAAATTTTTCCACTTAAAAAATAATGCTTATCAACTGCCATATTTTTTTATTAAGTTCTATGCTTGATATTGAGTTCAAGCTTGATATTTAGAATGTGTAAGTTTTTTTAATTTGTTGTTATTTGTCATTGCTTTATTAAATATGAACATGGAGACTAACGGATATTAATACAACTATTATTTATAGAGCGGCATGATAAGCGATATTTATTTAAATTTTTTATTCCCGTGTATATTGTATTTTGTGAATATGAGCTAAATAGATTTGGTATGTTTTATAGGAAAAGACTGATCTAGGAAATAGAAAAAAAAAACGATTAAGAAAAATCATGCGTTAAGCATATATTATAAAATACTTTCCAACACTTTCTGAATGCTTTAACAAGACATCGTAATTTAGGGAAATGACGTAAATAAGATAACTAAGTAAACATTTCAGAAAACGCATAAAACATTTGAAAAACTGATTTCAACAGTTATCGTCCATAGCCAAATATGTTTTCCAATTCTTTTGAACAGCCCTGTATTTGATCTGTAGGTTGATACACTGAAAAAAAAAATGAAGTACTCAAAAATGAGTAATCCGACGTACTCATATCGAATTGAATATTTTTGGATCAAAAATGAACCTATGCTTTCTCTATTTTGAAACATCACATGTTATAAAACCCAAACAAACGAATAGTTTTGTACCCTGTAATGGTTCATTTCATTTATAGCGGCATAGCGGCATAAATGATGTTTATTAATGTAAATATTAAATTATGCACAACATTTTAAAAATAATTTAAAAGTACTTGGCAATAATGCTCTTGTCATAAAAATATTCGATTTGAGTATCTTGCTAAGAATTTTGCTGTTTTTCTTAATAAATAATCAATTAAACATTTCTTGTTAAGAACTTTGAACGGGAAATAAATGTCAGTACATTTTTACTTTAAATTTTAGGTTGTTTTTTTTTTGGGGGGGGGGGGGAGTGCATAACGATTCATACTTCATCACAACCATGGAATAAAAAATGAATACATGTGTTTCTCAACTTTGAGTACATTTGGATCGGAGCTATTTTGAGTATGTGACGCATTTAAAATTGGGTACTTCTTACTCAATTTTGAGTACCCATTTTTTAAGTGTATATATACTATATAATGGGAAAATTTAGTTTAGCAAGAAAACGCCTAACAGGTTGGAATTCTTTTTCAGCAATTTATACTAATGTAAGGAAAGATACTTGAATACTTTTGTACAACCCTGTAGTTTACCTAGAATCTTTATTACACGCTACTATTTAGTTAAAATTTAATTCAAACTAAGACACTCTTAAAACTGCTGAAATCACATTTCCAGAAATTATCATTTATAGACGGCCTTGTATCCATTTCCTTGCGTGATCCTGTGTAACATTTTATCCATATTCTACAAACATTTATTGGTAAATTAAATGCAGTTCAGCGAAAAAAAAAACATAACTCATTTAAAAACCACCTTTAAGCAATTTGCGCCCATACCCAGTAATCCTTACGAATACTTTTGTGTAGCCTTGTATAGGAATTATAGCATTTATATACACGATACTATGCATAAATATAGTGAATCATAAAAGCGCATATCATAATTAAAAATACATTTCCAGCAAACATCGCTAATGAACAGTACTTCGGATACAATATAGTATCTGAAATATTTTGGGTGTCCCTGTAAATGCTATATACGTATTATTCGTATTATAAATGAAATAATTTATAGTATGTAAACCTAAGCGACATACATCAATTTCATTATATATGAAATAGATTAACATAATTAAAGTATGCTGCAAACAATTCCCTCCACCCCTATATCATTATGTATTTGAATTCCTTTTTTAGCCCTGTAAATGAACAATAGCTATTCTGTGCATCGCATAGTCAACAGAATGCATATTTTAGTGCCCTTCATAAATGCATATAAATTTTATTATGTTTGAAAGCGTGCGTAAAGTCATTAAAAATCATTTGAAACGATTTTTTTCCATAGGCCGTAATGTAACGGAAAACTTTTGGCTGGCCCTGTAAATGAACAAAGCATGCTACAAACTTCATTACAAATAGGTACCGTGCTATAGTAAACGTCAATAACATCCAAAAATTTCAGGGCAATCCGAGTATATTTTCGGGAGTTAGAGTGCGGACAGACTGCTAGACGCAGAGACAAACCTAAGTCATAAGCACTTTTCAACTTATGTCCTTATGTATCCTGTATTATATGAACTTTTAAAAAATATATACTAAAGCAGTTTAATCTATAACTTCCTATCAGGCATGAAAAACACTTTATTTCAATGCTTAAATATCATATTTTACTTTTTAGTGCCAATAATTATGTGTATCATAAACGTAGAAAATGAATTTACAATAGAAGAAAATTTAATAACCGATTCAGAATGTCTATAATTAAATGTTTGATTAAAATCACAAGCACAAAAATTCTTACATACAATTTAAAAAAATAAATATACCAATTTGAAAAACACTAAAAATAATAATTAGTATTTATAATTGTACTATTAAACAACAGCAAAATACAATAAATAAATTAAATGCACTATTAGATTTAACAATATCTCAAAAATATTTCCGTATGGTATAAGGAATTACTATTATTTCATAATTTTGGCAAATGTTAAATCTGAAAACATTGGTTTGAAGATTTAGGATTTAAAAAGATAATTTAAAATATTATTAGCACTAAAAGAAAATTCTTTCAAATGTTTCACTACTGTAATATGTAAAAATATATTTTCCCAGTATAATGTTAATTTCTAATCTGAAACAGTTTCGTAATCTCATGATAATCGAACATCATATTTAACCCCAAAATAATAATAACTATAAGTGTTAGTAATCAAAAAATAGTAAGAAGCCGATAAAATAATTCCAAATCATTGTCGTTCCATACATTTTCAATCTCAAGTAAGAGTAAATTAATGTTTATATTAATTCCAGTATGAACTTAAGCCTGAATCAGTCTCTGCGCAGATTTTTTTTTTTTTTTTTTCAAGCGATGGCAGATTAAGATATTTTTCTTTACAGTTATCGAATTGAAAAATATCGCTTCTGACATAAAGATCAGTCTCTTACAAATATAACATAAAACTATTTAACTCATAATATACAAATCAGGAACAAAATATTTAAATTAAATAACACTTACATATACGTTCCATTAATATCCGTGTATCCTAAAATGGTCATTTCCTTATCTTAAAGTGTTGTAGACTTGGTGATGTTCTAAAAACAGTGAACAATTTCCCGCGTCTTCTCATATTTATTTTTCTGTGGGCAGACGATTTTCAAGCAGGTGTTCTGTTACAGATTATTTGTTTTTGTATACAAGAAATATTGAACTTGAATGCGCAGTAATTTTCTGAAAGTATCGTTAATTAAAATTTTGTATTTGAAGACATGTCCTATATATTTAACCTTTTCTTTTTATCCGTACCAAATAATTCAAATTAAATGTATTGTAAAGTTCCTTTTTTCTAAATAATCATAATAATAATATTCTTAATTAGAGTTTATTAGATAAAACATTGTTTAAATTTTTAAAAGGTGTAAAAATAAATTTAATGGTATTAACGTAAGTTCCTTTTTTCTAAATAATCATAATAATAATATTCTTAATTAGAGTTTATTAGATAAAACATTGTTTAAATTTTTAAAAGGTGTAAAAATAAATTTAATGGTATTAACGACCCCCCCCCCTTTTTTTTTCTTCTTCTTTTTTTTAAAGTAAAGTTTGTTTTGCACAAATTTTGTATATTTCTTTTATTTTCGGAAAATGCTAATTTTATTTAAAAAGTCTGAAAGAAGTAGAATTTATGACTTGAATACAAATTATAAAAATATTCTAAAGCAAGAAATGCATAGATGACTAAACTCTGAAGACTCTTTCTACGTGCTCATTAAAAGGTGCAGATTTAACTGTAATAGAAAATTTTTAGTTTGAAACCACAGAAGTGTTTCGAATAATCCTGGTCGGTAAAAAAAGAAAGAAAGAAAGAAATTTCCTCCCAGCAAACTAAATATGTAAAGTGTATAAATTTAATAATCCTAATTCTAAATATATTATCCAAATGCTAGATAAAATTGAAATCATGAAAAAGTATACATTCACTGTCTTAGATATCAAATGGATAAAATATAGCCTGAAAATTTAGTTTATTAATGCTTGTATCGTGCACTTTATTTATTAGCCCCCCCCCCCCTCTCCCCTTTAGTGACAGAATTTACCATTTGCTATCCACTAATATATTTTCATTCCTTATGCCGCTATAACTCGTGACTGCTTAAAATATTTCTCTTCATTTTCAAAGATTTTTGAAGTTCATATTTTTGTCACACTGTGACTTACAATATAGTGGTTTTTTTTGTCACATATGTGACGTGACGTACGTTACATAGCAGTGACATAACAGTGACGTCACATTTTTTCTTAATTGCCAGAAAAATATAATTTTACAGTAAATAACATGTTTTAAAGAATTTTCGTAATTTTTTAAAGCTTTCTAAGAAGTTCACATCTCAGTCACAATGTGACATCACTGAGTGGTGGCATTTTGGTCACAGATGTGACGTGACCACAGTGACTTACAGTGACGTCACAATGACGTCACTGTGACCATGCATGCTATGAGGGCTATTATCAATTCGGGAATATTATGCCAAGTATTAGATACAGAAAAATATCTATTACAAATTTCGTATAAAAAATTTAAAGTTTCTAAAATTCATTCGATAACGTTATTATTTATTTTTCAGGGTTATCTCTTGTAATCTTTTTTCTTTTTTTAAGAACATTAATGTTCTGAACCGCCTTTGGGTTTCTACAACATACATATTTCGATGAGCAGGGTAACAATAAATGTCAGAGTAATGATCAAGTGATGTAAAAAATACGATGGACATTAAATATGTTCAGCTTATCTGGGATATATTCTACTGGGTGAAACGCTATCAAGTACATAGGGAGAAAAAAATATATAAATATATTAACCCTTTCCGGCACAGGCAATTTTTGTTGGAAAATGATGAAATGATTGACTGACACTGGAATTTTGAAACGACTTTTTTAGAAATTAAAAACATGTTACTTTTAATGTTCATTTTAAGAGTAAAATTTTACTAAAATATTCTTGGCGCCGTTCTTAAGTTTGGAATTAAAATTAGGTATCCCGACCCGGGCACAGTGTGACGGAAAGGGTTAAATAATATTGAAAAATATATTAAAAGTGCGTTAAATAAAAAAAATTGTTACATTTGGTAAAAAGTGTTAGAAAGTATTATAGACATATAAAGATAATCATATAAAAATGTATTTAGAACTCACAGGGTTCGGTGATATCATGATGATATATATCCGATATTTATTTTCAAAATATCATGAAGTTTGATGTTTTCACATATTTGTTATTTATTTGCAAATCATCATGAAGTTTGATATTTTCATGTATTTCATGTTTAATTTCAAAAGAGTGCGTATCATATTTTTTATATTTTCGGTCAAAACATGTGTAAATGAAATTTTTAACTGTTATTGACGGTGTCATTTTGTAGATAAGAGCTTTTGCTTTGGAAGTGACTTTTGTAGCCTCTCGACCTTCCCTAAAAAAGAAAAAAAAATGTTTTCCAAGTTTTACAAAAGAGAAAATGAATTTTTAAATGTAAAACCAAAAATTATGTGGTACAGTATTTACTTAAAACAGCTGTTGAAAGGTAAACTCTCTAATTTAGAGAAGTTATTTACGGCTTCGTTAGAATCTCTTCCGGTTTTGGTTTTCTTCAGTTAAAAAAACACAGCAGGTTAGGTAATAAAAAAAGACACAAGCTTACATTTATGGTCAAATTTTTCAATAAAAACAAATTATTTTGTGTTACATTTTGTTGTTTAAAACCTAAAATTTTCTTAAAACTTGATAATTAATCCTATAGTTTGTTTTTGGTGAGTTTAAAAATCAAATTCTGTCTGTTTTTGAGTAGTTGATCTTCAATTTGTTGCGTAAGTTAAAAAAAAAAAAAAAAAAAAAACATTTAGAATATTGTTCTATTAAGTTTTCATGCTAAGTGCAATATGTTTCAGCTTCTACATTAGATCTGAAAATATTTATAATCATCAATAGGTTGACTATTTTGAAAATATGGGATATACGTACTACATAAAAAATATCGGATATATATCAAAATATCGGATAATTTTTATATTTTCGAACTCTGAGAATTCATATCTTTCATTCAAAGGTACCGAAAAAAATGTATTTCATTAAAATTTGAGCTTTACGTGTCGTAATCAGGGATAGCATCGAGGGTAAGAGATATCGGCAAGCTAAAGCTTTTAATTTTTATCATTTATTTTTTGCTAAGCTTTTTAAGTTAAGGCATTTGCATATACTATAAAAAGTTATAAAAAAAAAAAGAAAAAAATGCTGCATTTATTTAATTAAATGGATCACAAAGATGACATTTTTAGTCATTTTTCAAACGAATGTCTGTTATTTTGGAAAACTGAAATAATTGTAGGAATCCTCAACTTCTATAATATAAAAAAATATTTAAATTAGCAGTTTTTTATCCATATTTGTTTAACGATTAATATCTGAGATCAAGTAATGTTCCATTTATTGATAGTTAAAAAAATATCTCTTTAATCGTTTGCTTCAATAACTAAATATAAGCGAAATAACTTCAATTTCATTTTCTTTCGAAAATCCACTTGAAGATTTTAATTAGAATATGAATAATACGCATAATATCACAATTTTTCTTCAGGTGATTTTTTCTACTCATTTTCAGAGGAAGAGGGGGGGGGGGGGGGAGAGAAAGAAAATGACCTTTGTATAACTTTGTATCGCCAAAATACAAGAAAGTTCTTTAAACTAAATTTAAAATTATGTCACGTTTTCTTTTTCTTGTACGTATATTAAAATAGATAAATGTTAGCCATGCTCTAATCCTTTTATATACCGGGTGTCCCAAAAAGGACTGACTGATTTTAAAATTCAATAACTTGTAAACGGTAACAGATATTTAAAAAATTCTTGCAGGAGGGTTATGCATAAGGTCAAAAGTTTTTTTACAGTGATTTTCAATTTTAGTTCGAATTACAAACAATAGATGGCGCTGCGATCGATAGACGCTAAATTCAGGCTCGATTTTTGGCACTTCGTGGCCCGGATAATACATTTCCATCTCCTTTTTCCGCATAGAACAAGAGAAAGGACCAAAAATCGAGCCTGTATTTAGCGACTATTGCTTACAGCGCCATCTATTGTTTGTAATTCGAACTAAAATCGAAAATCACTGTAATAAAACTTTTGTCCTTATGCATAAACCTCCTGCAAGAATTTTTTAAATATCTGTCACCGTTTGCAAGTTATTGAATTTTACAATCAGTCAGTCCTTTTTGGGACACCCGGTATATTATATATATATATAGCTTAGCTTTAGCTATTCGATTTTATTTTAATTCTCTTAATACATGTATTTATAACTGCACTAATGCATTTTTCATGTATTATTTCCATTTAGTCTTCAATTTGTTTTCATGTTGTTGATTCAGCACCATTATTGCTATCTTATTCACCTGAAATCAAGGTGTACAGATGGGTGTCAAAATAATACGAACACCTTTGAAATAAGATAAAAGCTTTATTAATAGGGGGTTGGACCACCGTTTAACTTAATTACAGATTGTATGCGACGTGGGATGGATTCATAGAGGTCATTAACAACATTTAAAGGAATGTGAAACCGTTCTTTCTGGAGAGCAGCCTCTAATTCCAAGAGCGTAGGTAGTGACGGAAATCGAGAACGGAGTTAGACTTCAAATATTCCCGCAAATATTCAATAATGTTCAAGTCAGGAGACTGAGGGTTCCAAGCAAGATGTCCTACTTCGCTCTCATGCTCTTCAAACCATTTTTGGACGATTTTAGCAGCGTGGATAGGAGCATTGTCGTCTTGATAAAGTTGGCATTCTCCTGGAAATAAAGTTTGAACAAAAGGATGCACCTAATCTCCCAGAATATCGACATAGCATAGGCGTACCCAAGCCGAAATTTTCGAAAGTGATATGAAAAAGTGCTGATTTTTCGTCTTTCTTTTTTGGAAAATTTTTAATTTTTTTTTCAATCATACAGCGGGCTAGTCATTCTCATTAGTCCCATATTAGTCCTCATTGACAGCAAAGAAGAGAAACGGGGCTGACGAAGTTATAGCCCCCCCCCCCCCTCCCGAAATAGTCGAAAAATTAAATGAAAAAGTGTTTTTTTCTTACTTTTTAAAGATAAATCTGTAATTTTTTCTTCTGCCATACAACAAAGTAGCCATTCTCGTTAACACCATATTAGTCCAGGTTATATTAGTTAGGGGGCTGATGGAATTTCAGCTCCCTCATCTCGAAATGGTTGAAAATGAAATGAAAAAATAGTGCTGAATTTTTTTCTGTCTGTTTAAGATAAAATTGCATTTTCCCCATATCGTTCAACAGACTACGCGCTTCCTTCTCTTTAGTTCCATATTAGTCCATATTGACACCAAAGAAGAGAAAGGGGGTTGATGGGGTTACAGCCCCCCCCGCCCCCCCCCCCAAACCAGAAATAGTCGAAAAATTAAATGAAAAAATGTTTTTTTCCTTACTTTTTAAAGATAAATCTGTATTTTTTTCTTCTGTCATACAGCAAAATAGCCATTCTCGTTAACACCATAGTAGTCCACATTGACATCACAGCATACTCAAAGATGGGGAGGGGGCTGATGGAATTACAGCCCCCTCCTGTCGAAATAGTCGAAAATGAGATGAAAAAATAGTGCTGATTTTTTTCTGTCTATTTGAGATAAATTTGCATTTTCTCCCCTATCATTTAACAGACTAGCCACCCCCTTCGCTGTAGTTCCATATTAGTGTACAGTGACACCACATTATACCAAAAAGGTAGAAGGGGGCTAATGGAGTTACAGCCCTCTCCCAAAAAATCGAACATGAAATGAAAAAATGCTGATATTTTCCTTTTTGTTTGAGATAAATTTGTATTTTTCTCCTGTCATTCAACAGACTAGCCGCTGACTTCTCTTTAGTTCCATACTAGTGCACAGTGACACCACATTATACCCAAAGAGGAGAAAGGGGCTGATGGGGTGCCCCCTTCCTAAATAGTCGAAAATGAAATGAAAAAAGGCTGATTTTTTTCTTCTTTTTGAGATAAATTTGTAATTTTTCTTCTGCCATACAGCGAAATAGCCATTCTCATTAACACCATATTAGTCCACATTGACATCACAGCATACCCAAAGATGGGGAGGGGGCTGATGGAATTACAGCCCCCTCCTAACGAAATAGTCGAAAATGGAATAAAAAATATTGCTTTTTTTCTTTCTGTTTGAGATAAATTTGTATTTTTTTCTCCTGTCATTCAACAGATTAGCCGCTCTCTTCTCTTTAGTTCCATATTAGTGCACAGTGGCACCACGTTATACCCAAAGAAGTAGAAAGGGATTGGTGAGATTGCAGTCCCCTCCCAAAATAGTCGAAAATGAAGTTAAAAAAGTGCTGATATTTTTCTTTTTGTTTGAGATAAATTTGTAATGCATTTGTTTTCTGCAATACAATGAACTAGATGTTCTGGCTAGTCTGATATCAGCGCACAGTTACACCACAGTATACCCAATGAGGGGAAGGGGCTGATGCGGTTACAGGCCCCCTTTCTAAATAATAAAAAAATGAAATGAAGAAAAATACTCCTGTTTTTTTTCTTTCTTTTGAGACTAATTTTTCATTTTTTTCTGCGACGCAGCTATTCTGGTTAGTCGATATATTAGTGCACAGTGATGCCCCAGCATACACCAAAGGAGTCGATGGGGACGGGGGTTATGAGGTTACAGCTCCACTCCACCTCTGAAGAGATCGCAGTGAAATGAAAAAAGGGCTGATATTCCTTCTTTTTCAGATAAATTTGTTTTATTTTCTGGCATGCCATGAATTTGAGTTTCTCGTTAATCCAATATCCTCCTCAGTCCTGCGACCAAATTTACTTGAGACTAAAAAATCCATTTTCAAACGACTGAAAAATAGCTCCATCCCTGTTTTACTCGATAAATGAAAACATATATGCTCAGTTCAAGAGACCTACAAATAAATTCAACAAATCTAAAAGTAGTTTAATTTAAGGATTTTTTTTTAAATTTCTCTCATAGTCGGCGGGCGCTAAGATTTTCAATGCGGAAGTATGTTAAGGCACAGTAACACCACAGCTAATCTCAAGTCGATTTCGGCTAAATCGGAAATCCGGTGCAGAAGAGTTGACTGTATTATTAACTTTCATTTTTCAGTCGCATCTCCATGCCACATCGAAATATGGGGATGCGGAGGATTAAAGGGACTAAACCTCTTTTACCTGCCAAAATGGTCGGAGTTAAATGGTAAAAAAATTACTTCTTACTTTTTAGATCAATTCAATTACATATATATTTGTCATGCATCGCACTTGTCTTTCTTGTTAGTCCCATATTTGTACATAGTGACACCTGAGCTAATCTCTTCAGAATTTTGGTTAAGTCGGAAAGTCAGGCACTCAGGGGCGTAGCTACAGATATTTTTTCGGGGGGGGGAGAGTTCGAAAATTTCCCAACTTGAAACAAATTCCTCCAACATTCAACTAAAGTGATATGCACAAAGTGTGTAATAATGATAATGAAGCTTATGCATAAAAAATTCCTTTCCAAAGAAAAATTTTGAAACTAGAAATATAAAAATTCTAATTATTGGTTTGTTTAATAAAAAAACAAACACGCGTTTTACTTTCTTCTGTCTTTACAAGACGAAAGTATTGAATTCGTAAAAAAAATCTACAACTGGTTTTCGACGGTTTGATACGTTTTAGAAGGTCCTGAACATGATTTGACTGATTTTAGAAAATGTCTGTCTGTGTGAATGTGACACAAATTTTGTGGGTGCTCTATCTCAAGAACTAATTCGCGGAATTTTATAAAACTTTAGATTCAGTTATACCTTGATAAAAATTAATGCTGATTAGTTTTTGGTGTAGATTACCCAAAAGGTGGCGCTGCTATGCTGTATTTTTCACGATTTACATGATTTTAGCGATAGTTATATCTCAAAAACTGTTGCACAGAATTTGATCAAATTTCATATTCAATTAAACCTTGACATAATTTAGTGCTTATTAGGTTTTTGTATATATCTGTGGCACTGCTGTGCTGATTTTTCACGATTTTCGCGTTAGCTATATCTGAAAAACTAATGCACGGAAATTTAGTCAAACTTCATATTCGGTTACACTTCCTTATTGGGCTTGGGTGTATACTGCCCAAAGGTATCGCTTTTGAGCTCTTTGGGTTTGGAATTTTGGTTGCAGACATCTAAGAGCATGGGTGTCGAAATTCAATGATTTGTTTGAAAAATGCAATGCTTCTATCTCCTTTTTAAAGGCACACAATTAAACGAATTATAAATTAAATGCACACAATTAAACCTTTAGAATTCATTATTATGGGCATAGAATTGTTATTTAATTTTAACATTGTGATTGCAAATTTTGAAGTATTAACATGTATGGGATAGAATAAGGTTTTGGGATTGGCACATCCAAATAATTTTCATTTAACATCAATTCTTTTGGTCTTCAAAGAAGCTAACTCTGATGAAGCTAACCTAACATCGTCCAGTTTAATAAAATCCACTATTTCACTTTCACATTTTAAAAGCATTAGGCTGTCAAGTCTGTCAGGCCTCATTGTAGCTTGCAATATATATTTATTAAATTTTTATTTGATTAAGATTCTTTCATTAGATGCAACGCCATAAAGATAAGCTGCTGTGAATGTTAAGGTACGAGTATATAGTTTGACAGTGTGACCCAAATAGTCTTTGGATTTCATGGCATGAGAAAAGGTTTGTTAAGTGGGTTGGGATTTGGTTTATTTCTATTTGACTCTGCAAGTCATGTACATCCGGTTTCTCATATCCAGGTGGAAACATTATTAACTTTTCTCAGTTAGTGATACTCAAATTTGCCTTGCACAATTGCAATTTAAATATGGAATGTATTGGTGCAATATTCTTCTGATATAGGGAACATTGTCATTTAAGCCCGTTACTAAACTGCCGAAATTTTCTTGTATTCCTTATAACTCTTCCCTGTAAAACTTATGTCTATCAATGTCCATTGCTATGCTATTATTTTTATCTATTCCATTTGGTGAAACCGTTTTCCCACGGTGCTTTCAGAAGTCAGCTTATTCAATCACATCCTAATATTCATAATTGTTTATCAACTTGTCTATAAGGAAATCTTTATTTCTTCAAAATTTTATTCAAGTGCAACCTATCAGTGTTTATGTCAACCTGTATGTCGATTTTTTTCTTCAGTTGATGGACTGCTTTCATGGTCATATTTCTGTTCCAAATTCAAATCATCCACTTTTTTACCTTTTTCATCCTCGAATGGATTTTTAGATACTCCAAAATCTTGCATGAAAACTCTTTTCCTATTATGAAGGGTTCTTTCGTGCTAACAAGGGAACCACTTTAGGTACTCGCACCTAGTATTGAAACCTGGTGCATTTTAAAGCTCTATATTAGGAAGTTTGGGAATCGATAAAAATTTTTTGTTAAAATAATATTTTTTGATTTTACAGCAGATTAACTTTCTGAAAATGCAATTTTCTAGACCACTTTTCGGGCTTTTAACGTAAGTTTTTTTAGAAAAAAAAAATAGTTAAAAATATAAATTAGTCAACAATAACTATAAAATGTTGAAAAAAGTTTTAAAATTCCTTCAAGAACCTACAAATTTGATTTAAAAAAATTACAATATCATATTTACATATTTGGCGGGGAAAGATTGGCGTTTTTTTCGTCCCTTACAGTTTTCTGGCAACCCTAGCTCAGTATTTTCGCTGCGTACCGTGTTGTAATGGTTTGGACGTAAACCTATTACAGGTATAAAGCTAGTGAAAATTTTGAAGTGCCATATCTGGCGACTTAACTCTCTTTTGGTGTAAAATTAACAAATAAAAATCCAATAATAAAAAATTATAAGTATAAAAAAATATATAAAATATGATTTTAACAAAGAATTTTTATCGGTTCTCTAACTTTTATGCATAGGGCTACAAAATGCACCAGGTCTTGATTCTAGGTGCGAGCAACACCTAAAGTGGTTCCCTTGTAAGATTTATAGTCATTTTTTAGAACAGCTTTAAACACACAACACTGGACTTTTGGTTTAAAATTTACTAAACACCTATAAATATAAATGAACAGGACATATATATATTTCCGCACACATATAAAGGTAAAATGTGGCAAATGTATCTAAACTAACGACTTCTTATATTCACATTTGCTCATATAATGCTTTTGTCATGACAGCGAAGGGTTAACTAATTTTCGGAGCAAAAAAAATCACGAGAATGAGTAAAACATTGTCCAAAAATCGCAAAATTAGTGCAATTTGTGAAAACTCATCAAATCTTCTTGCCCAGCTGTGTAGTGTGTTTCAAGTAGGTGACTACATTCCTTTCTGTTGTGCTACAAGTGATCTCCAATTTTCAAAAGAAGCTGCAATCCCTTTGGATTAAAATAGCTGGATTCTCTTTTGGGAGGGTGAAAATTTTGAGAAAGGAACAAAGTTTTGAAGGAAATAACGGAACTGGATAGTCAGCTATTGGTGGATAGGAGTAGAGAAATTTAGGTCTGGTAGATGTATAATATTTTTGTAGAACTGAAAAATACAATGATAGATTGAGTGTGGCTGATTTCTTTTAGGTAGCTTTCTTTACAAAAAAGCTACCTATTGCAGCCGTTCGGAGGAAAGCGATTTCAAAAAAATTTGGTATATTTTCATCGATCATGACCCCCAGACCCCGAAACCACCCTCCGTTCAAAATTGATATATATATATATATATATATATATCCATATATATATATATATATATATATCCATATATATATATATATATATATGACATATGTCACACTGTAACTCCCGTAATTATGAACCGATTTCGATGTAATTCGGTGTGTACATAGTACATACCAATGTCTCGACCGAGTTCGTTGGCCAGCTTCATCCGCTGTTTTGTTTCAAAATGGCGGCCATTTAAAATTTTTAAAAAAATTTAAAACTTGAAATGTGGTACCAAAAAATTAAAAATGGAAAAATATTTTTTTCTTATGTATTTGACCTTTATACAAAGATTCCGGAGCAGTTTTTGTTTCGTCTATATCTTAAAAAATGGCTGAGTTATAGCATTTTGAATTTCTAGCGTGGCTGACATTTTGAAACGTCCTGAATTTTGTCACGCGATAAAAGGCGTATTTATGAACCGATTTGGATGTAACTTCGTTTATACATACTACATACCAATGTCTCAATCGGGTTCGTTGGCCAGCTTCACCCGCCATCTTGTTTAAAAATGGCGGCCATTTAAATTTTTAAAAAAAATTTAAATTTGAAATGTGGTACCAAAAATTGAAAATTGAAAAAATATTTTCTTCTTATGTGTTTGACCTTGATAAAAAGATTCGGGAGCAGTTTTTGTTTCGTCTATATCTTAAGAAATGGCTGAGTATAGCATTTTGAATTTCTAGCGTGGCTGACATTTTGAAACGTCCTGATTTTTCTCACGTAATAACAGGCGTATTTATGAACCGACTTGGATGTACCTTGGTGTGTACATAGTACATACAAATATCTCAACCGAGTTCGTTGGCCAGCTTCATCCGCCATCTTGTTTCAAAATGGCGGCCATTTAAAAAAATTAAAAAATAAAAAAATTTAAATGAGATACCAAAAAATTGGAAAATGAAAAAGATTTTTTTTGTGTATGTTTGACCTTAATACAAAGATTCCGGAACAGTTTTTCTTTCGTCTATATCTAAAAAAAAATGGCTGAGTAATACCATTTTGAATTTCTCTTGTGGCTGACATTTTAAAACGACCTGATTTTTGTCACGCGATAACAGGCGTATTTATGAACCTATTTGGATGTAACTTGGTCTGTACATAGTACATACCAATGTCTCGACCGAGTTCGTTGGCCAGCTTCATTCGCCATCTTGTTTCAAAAGGGTTGCCATTTAAAAAAAATTAAATTTAAAATTCAAAATGAGGTATTAAAAAATTGGAAAATGAAAAAGATTTTTTTTATGTGTTTGGCCTTGATACAAATATTCCGGAGCAGTTTTTGTTTCTGAAATTTTGTTCTTTTGTTGATATCTTAAAAAATGGTTGATTTATAGCACTTTGAATTTCTAGCATGGCTAACATTTTGAAACGATCTTGTATTTGTCACGCGATAACACACGTATTCGCCTATTTCGATGTAAGAAGGCATGTGGATAGTATATATCAACACCTCGACCAAGTTCGCTGGCCAGATTCATCAGCCATCTTGTTTCAAAATGGCGGCCATTAAATTAAAAATATATATATATTTAAAGTGAGGTGCAAAAAAATTAGAAATTGAAAAAGGTTTCTTTCTTAAGTATTTGATCTTGATATAAGGATTCGGGAGCATTTTTTGTTTGTCTTTACCTTAAAAAATGACTCAGATATAGCAGTTTCAATTTCTATTGTGGGTGACATTTTGAAAAATCTGATTTTTTGCATGCGACAGCACTCCTATATATTAACCGATTCCGATGTGAGTGAGCATGTGCACAGCAATTACTAAGGTCTCGACCAAGTTCACTGCTTATCCTCATCCACCATGTTGTCTTAAAATGACAGGCACTTTAAGAAATTGCCGAATTTGGCAGCCAAATATAAGTTACTTTAAAGAAAAGCAGCTTGGATAAAGCTGACTAATTTCGCGAAATTCTCATTCATTATATTGATAAAAATTAGTATTGAATCTCCTATATTCGGCTTCCACTAAATTGAGCTTCGTGTGTTTGCATGATATAAGTTGGCTTTTTTTAAATAAGGATTATGAAAGCTACCTCTTCCTCCCGGCACTGGCCGGAAGGACTTTTTGTATTTCTTTTGATAATTTAACTTGCTTACTGTTAGAATACTCAGTCAGAAACATAATCACCAAAACAATAAAAATTTCATAATGTCTCAAAAATCCAGAATTTCCCAACTCTAAGCTCAAATTTCCCAACTTCACAAATATTGGGGGGGGAGGCTCCCCCCCCCATACCCCCCCCATGGCGACGCCCCTGCAGGCACTATATATGCGCGGAAGAGCTGACTGTGAATGATATTCATTAACTTTTGTTTTTAACACTCGATTACTTCCTCGTATCTGTAAGATACACAGTGACTTCTTGTTTGACTGCAAAGACATCTTTGGAGTTTGGTAACGTTCCCCACCCCCCGCTTATCTTTCTCTTCTGTCTTAACTTTGCAGCCGGTATTTTTCATCTAGAACGGTTTAAAGTCCTTATTATTACTTGTGCAATGCACAAATAATAAACAGAGTATTTATTTTATATATGTGTATAAAAATGTATAAAAATATTTTGTGTATACAAAAAATATTTTGTGTTTGTTAAACAAAAACCGTAGCCAGAATTTAAGTTTTGGGGGTTGGAAGAACAATTTTATAGATTTTAAGTTATAACAACTTTCTTTTTTAAATGAAAGTATATAAAAAAAAACCCAGTAACACTTTTCAACATATTTCGATGTGGGACGGTCTCAGGATCGGACCCATGCCCTCCCCCCTAGATTTGATTCTGAATAAAAAAAAATTCTGAAATTCACAACAAATTTTCTGAAAGGTTACAGCAGAGGGGGGAAGGAGAGAAAATGGAAATCCCTTCCTGCCTCTAATTATTTTTGCTGTAGTTTGGGTTAATTCTGTTTTCATTTCAGGTCAATTTCAGGCTGAGTGTAGAATCCTGCAAGTTTGGTTCGGGTTAACCAGATTTCTAAAAAATTAGTTTAGTATATTATTTCAGTTTAAAAACTATACATATAATAATAAACACAAATATTTGTATGTGTTTTTAACGCAATCCGTTGATGAAATTCAGGTTTTTATCACGACGCTTTGACGAAATTTGCATTTCCCCGCGATCTTTTGACGAAATTAGCTTTTTTACGCGACCCTTTGACGAAATTCGCGTTTTTTTCGTGATCCTTTGTCAAAATTTGTGTTTTTTTTCTGCGGCTTTTTGACGAAATTTGCGTTTTTTCCGCGTGTTTTTGATGAAATTCGATTTTTTTTCGCGGATTTTTGCCGAAATTCGCGCTTTTTTACGAAATCCTTCGTCAAAATTTGCTTTTTTCCGCAGCTTTTTGACGAAATTCGCTTTTTTCTTGTCTTTTTGATGAAATTCGCGTTGGTTCTTTAACGAAATTCGCGTTTTTTTACGAAAATGGTCGCGTTTTTTTGTTATTTCGTTGCTGTTTGACGAAATTCGCTTCTTTCCACAGTCTTTTGCGGAAATTTACGTTTTTCTGTGGCCCTTCTTTGTGACCTTAGATTTCAAACTCTTCCAATCTTAGATTCTCTAAGATCTGTCTAAAATTGGATATGTTGACTGGGTAGGGGAACTTAGAGGGGTAACACGCCCCCCTCTAAAACTATACTTTTTATCTGATTATAGGCCACAGATCACCTCCCTGAAATGGAATTCTCTCCGTGTTACTGATGTGGCCCTCATTAAGCCAGATATTTTTTAAAGTGGCCCTTCTCTAAAAAAGGTTGTACACCCCTAATTTATAATACATAATAATAACCAATAAGGTTCTAACTATAAATTTTGTTCTATCAAATTTAGCTTATGAATAATTAGCTACAAATATAAATAATAAATTAATTTTTTAATACATTTAATAATACCAATGTCAACATTAAACATTTTTATCTTTAAACATTAACAATATATTGTACCCCCCACCACTTATATCTTTCTACATTTTTACCTCTTGCGCGTTCCCGAGTATTCAGAGACACATTTTTTTTAATTTTAGACTGACATGTATTAAAATCGATGCACAAGCCATAAGCCAACATACGCGGTATCAAAACACTCCAATCTGAGCAATTCTAGATCCTATTAAAATCTACACCATTGGGAAAATACTCTTTAAAAAAAAAAAAAAAAAAAGAGGGGTGGCGGGGAGATCAAAGAGTTAGAGAGAACTATCTCTCTATTAAAAGTGTGTTTAGAATATTAACAAAAGATAAAAATCCGTATTTCTCATCGTATAAATTGCTCGATACTAAAATAATTCAAAAGCAGAAACGACAGCTCGCAGTGATGAAATGAGAGGTTTTCCTCCCATGTGACTAAGCTCCTGTGGCCTAATGGATAAGGCGTTGGCCTCCGGAGCCAAAGACTGTGGGTTCAAGTCCCACCAGGAGCGACAATCATTTTAACTTCCCTGAAAGGTGATAAGCATCTGGTTACAGCGTCATTATTTCTCTGTACTTCGTGAATACTCAACGTTCGAAGCCAGTAGAGAGAGGTGTTTTTAACGGGGAAGGTTTTGGAGTTAATTTAGTTTCCCCGGTAATTATCGCTGAATACAGGCATAATTTGCGGAAAAGAGAAATAGACATCAATCATGTGGTAATTTTTCCGATTTTTAAATTGCATACCCAACTTCGGCATTGTATAAGTTCCTGGATAATTAAATGGTTTACGATTATTTTTCTTTCATGGATGAAAGAAAAAAATAGAACTCTTTTTAAATGCAATAAATATTTAAATCATTGAATTACTAAAAAATAGATCCTAAACTCCCCACTGAAGAATTATATTCCAAATATAATTCCAAAAATCGGCAGACATTTTGACGAATAAACACAAATAATACTTCATAGAATATACTATATTTAAAATTTTGCATTAATATATTTTAAATGATTATTAGTTTAATGTATGCAATGTATTCGCAAAAAATATACATAAATTGTTATTTTATCATACATTTTTAAACAAATATATTTTTAATTTAAAAAAAAGAAAACGAACATAGTTATTCGAAATTTAGAATGGATCTTATTTAAAAATAAAAACTATCGCAAATTAGACAAACATTTTGCCGATTGATATTTTTAAAGTTGAGCAATTTTAGAAAAAAAAAAAAAATATATATATATATATATATTTTAGATGCCCAAATATATTTTTGCAATGCGACTCCTAACAGCTCATTCAAATTAACTTATTACAGGCAAATTTTATATTTAATAAAATCAGATAAACTTATGGATCACGATTTTGAACAAAATTTTACGTTCAGATCATGACGTTTCATCAACTTCTTTGGTTTCATTCATTCACATTTATTTGGTGGCGCCATCTAACGACGCAAAAAGAAATATTTTTATATTTTAAAAATAATTTTGGACGGCGGCAGGAGGATTTTAGACGATTATCATTATCAATTGTTATTGTTGCAATAAAGTAACAAAAAAACGTTTAATAAAAATAGACTTTTAAAGATCTTAAACTTTGTGAGCTTGGGGGAAGGGGGATTGTAGGCTTAGCTGATTAATTATTTACCTTACTAAAGATTTACAAATGACAAAAATAAAATTAAACAATTTCAAACGTTATATTTTGCTTAATGTGTAAGGGGAGCTTCAATTTTGGGTGGGGGTAAAATTTATATGATCGATAATTATTGTTACAATAAAGCAGAAGGAAAAATACCGACCTTTTAAAGATTTTAAACTTAGTAAGATGGAGAAGAAGCAGAATTTTTTAAGAATAGGATTTATTAGATGATTGATTATATACTTAAATTCTATTAGGAATGGGAGGGGAAAAAAATAAAGAATTTTAAGGACTCTAAATTTTGTCTACTTAAGAGAGAAGGTGGGGGAGGGACAGGGAAAACGTCAATTTTGGGTGAAGGGGAGGGGGGGGGATAAGTTTATATAATCAATTATTTATTTTTACAATAAAGTAACAAATAGAGCAGAAAAAGTTTTTTAAAAATTCTAGGTCTCACTAGTGACCGTGCACTATAGCACACCATGACTCGGATGTTAATAAGTGGGACTCTGTATCATTTTCATCTCTGACTCTGCTGACTTGAATTTCTCTACACTGTTGGATAATTGCATCATGCCACTTCCACATTCAACCAGGGCACATATAAACGAATTTTTTCTTAAATCCAACTTTGCAGAAATCTATGGAAAAATAGCATTTCTGAAGAAATACAATTAATCCATTTTCTTTATACAATTCAAGCTCAATATTCAATAATAAATTTAGCAGAATGACTCAAAGAAAGATTGATTAGTTAAAACTTTGCATAATTTTTTTTTTAAAAAACTTTTTATTTTTTAATCTACTATCTAATATTACTCCAAACTAAAAAAATTTCAACTTACTATATGATGTACTTTGCCCAAGTCACAAACATAAAAAAGGATGGAACTATTTACAAATTGGTAAATTTATAGGTATTCCAGAGTAACTTACATTTTTCTAACAAAGCAAAACACAATTCATGACAACTGGGTTATTTCATTGTTTTTAATCATATGCAGGATTTATACTACTCCTTCTTCCAATTAAAATGATAAAAGAAAACGAAATCATGCATAAAGCATAGACAATGAAATACTTTCCAAAACATTCAGAATACTGTAACCAAAACTGTTTAATAAGGCAAAAGATGATATCAAAGCAAATAATTTGGAAAACTCTTAATACATTTGAAACAACAATTACAATATAGTGGGAAAAGTATCCGAATTCTTTTGTACAGCCCTGTGTATGACTTGTAGAATTTGTACACACCAAGTAGTATGCAAAAATTAGTCACATTTAAAAACACATACTGCAATTGAAAACGCATTTCCAGCAATTATTGTTCATAGGCAGTACTATAACTAATTCTTTTGTGTGTTGATGTAAATGAACAATAATTGCTATACACATCATATTCTACTGCAACAGTCGCCAACCTTTTGAATCTCATGGACCACTAAATTCATAATTTTTAATCCTGCAGACCATTAATAAGAATTTTTGAATAATATAAATAAGTGTGAGAATGAGAGTTTCAAAACTTGCCTTATCTAAAAAATCGTGTTATCTCTATCAATGTATTCTAGGGTGTCTACAGAAATTCTAAAAAAAAAGTTCCCTGATTTCCCTGACTATCTTTATCAGACTTTCCTGATTTCCATTATTAACAATACACATACGGTATTTTTTCATGTATGCCGATTCCCTGTATAACACACTTATCCAGCTTGCTAATATTGCATTGAGAGAAAAAACAAGAGAAAAACATAAATCGCCTAATATTCATTACGTATTGATTGACAGTTTTATAAATCTGAACTCAAAATTTAGTCCAACAACTTTATATCATGGCCAATGGACATAGGGTGACCAGAAAATTTTCTCATTTTCTGAAAAATATTCAATTCTAAGATTTATCTACATCTGACAGGATAGCAATTGAATTAAGCTGCCCACCTGATCAGGTTATGCTAATGCATCATTTAAATTTTTTTTTTAAATGGGTAAATTGCCTTCAATATAAGCGCTATGTACAGAAAATCAGGACATCTGCTCACCTTAATTTGCGTTAAATATCAAAAATTCATACCATGTGCATCTTTTAAAAAATATTGGGAAAGACTAATCAGCATGGGAAAAAATGTGATACATAAAATAGACTAATCAGTCTCGTTGGCAAGGAGAAAATGCAAATATTTTCGCAATATAGACAAATTTCCCTGATTTTCGATTATTTTTACAAAGTTCCCTGATTTTTCCAGATTAATAAACCTCCCTGATTTTTCCCTGATTCTGTAGACACCCTGGGGAACCTACACTGAAAAAACACAACAATCTGCAAAAAAAAAAAAAATAGTTTTATCCTAATTTCTGCTATCGTAAAATCTTGGTTTAAAATGAAAACCAACGGCGCAGTTCAATAGATTTTTTTGCGATTTCCCAGAATTTGATTTTCTGGATATGCGAGTTTTGAATCTCATGTCCTCAATTGTACAATAATTATATTATCACAGTTTCCATTTTATTAATATGAAATGTACCTAACCAATATAACAAAATTATAAATAAGGGATGTCAAAATGTGGCCCACGGGATACCACTATATTTTAATAGTAATCTTTGACTTATTTAATCACGGAAAGAGCTTATTTAATCTTAACAAAATACTTAAAGGTTGTTTAATTGTAACCAAATTGTTAAAGTTCATTAAAATATTACAAAATAATTGAAGTTTATTTAAGTATCACATTTTTCATGCAATATCTGTTTGTACTTGTTTGTTTCACATGTTCATGGTATGAACGACATTTGGAACATGGAGACCCATTTTTATTTCAAGCAGTTCAAGTGTTGCCAGGTGTACTCCATCACATGCAAAAAGTCCCGATTTTTCTTGATGCAGAAATTCTTTTAATTTTTTTTTTCTACCATGCTATTTGCTAGTCTGCATAGAATAGAACTTTAAAACCTGTTAAGACAAAACTTGCATATTACGAAACATTTTTATAGCACCTTAAAAAAAAATATTTTGCAAATCTACCTACGCAAGTAGAAACCTGTATAAAACATTATATTTTTGTGGTTCCAAGTTTGATTCTGTTTTTACAGGTTTCACTGTACTTTATTCAGTAAATCCTGTGAAAACGAAATTCTGTTTTAAATGTAAAATTTCCATTGTCCTTACGATAGAAATACTATATAGAGATGTGCAAGGTGATGTCACGAACAAGTTTTTTACTGCTGTTGTAGAACAGCTATCACTATCTTTATCAACGCTTTTTTCTATTTGTGTGTGCTACAGCTTGTTCATTGTTCAACGGTAAAAGTCACGTGATGTGAACTGTTTTATACCTGGTAAAATGGAATTTTGTTTCAGTCCCTAGCGATTCCACTTTCGCAGATTTTACTGTATAAGATTGTTGTGTTTATTTAGTGTAGTGAAACTTGCTAAGATGGAAGGTCTGAAAGTCCCAGAGAAAAATTTCGTTTTGAACAATGAGATTTTTACATTCAAGATAGATTTCGACATAGACAGGTTTCGTTAGAATAGAATTAACTGTTTTTTTTTTTTATGTCGCAATTTAGAAACCATTGTCCAGCTTTGTCTCTCTGTCCCTCTTCTTGCGGCACTGGGACTGGCAAGGCTATTTCAAACTGAGACAGGGTACATAGTTTTAATTGTTGTGACACAATCAAAATATTTGTTTTGCAGAAATAATATAGTTGAAAACTGAATCCAAATTTTTATTGTTTTTTCAGCCAGTAATGAATGTTGACGTTTTAGGAAGAGCCAAAAATAAAAAATTACCTGTTTTGAGGGTAAATAACATATCTATTAACATAATTATCAATGCTTGGTCCAATTTAAAAATCTAAATGTCCAGCATGTTGCCTATGCGTATAAGATTTTTTTTTTTTTTTTTTTATTCAGAAATATAAGAATTTTTTAGAGTATTATGTTTTGTTATTTTTAGAGCACAGTTATTAATACAACACCAATGTCTAGATTTTTCTGCAGAGTACTACAATTTTCTAAGAACCTTGTTTCTGTTCAACAGTATGTATCTTGTAGGGCACCACAGTGATGTATATCAATTTCATTATCTTTGAAATAGTGTAACATCATTAAAATACACTACAAAAGATTTTATTCCATAGACTATAATACAACAAATTCCACTGAGTATCCCTGTAAACAACCTATAAAATGCTCAACATTCCATTTCCAATAGCGAACATGCCATAGTAAGCCACAATAACATATATAAATTACATGGCAATCTAAGTACAGTTGGACCTCGTTATTCCGACACCTGGTTTTCACGTCACTCCGCTTATCACGTCAATTTTTCAAAGTCCCGATTTTCTGTATATAATTTTAATGTAAATAAACTCCGTATTTTACGTCATTGCATAGTTTTCAACTCTAGATATACCGGCGGTTTAGGAAAATTGTTCATTTTTCATAATCCATCTTATAAGCACGGAAATTAAGCGGTAAGAAATATCTTAGCCAAATTTTCACAAAAGTATCTAAAATACCAATTGAGATAAATGAGAAATTTAGTTCAATCCTTTATCTGAATAAATAAACCCACACACTATGAATGACCCATTTAACCTCCGGATAGACATATCAGTCTACTCCTGGTCTTTTTGTTCTGGTCAGGCGGGGCCTTCTTGTGGTTGTATGGCATTTTCCATCCGACTAAAACCGTAGCATTGCATTGCACTAAAACGATCAGAAATTATCTAACATTAATTTCTGAAACAACGAATATTGATTACAATTCATTGTATAATATTGAAAAAGAATTGTAGGAAGCACATCTAGGGATAAGCAAACATTAATTCATCAATATTTCATGTAAGAATAAAAAAAAACAAGTCATCATAAATCTGATTTCTATTATTTTCAATTTTTTTTTTTTTTTTTTTTGTATTTATTTTGTTTAATAATGATGTTTTATTGCTTAAAACTGCAAGAAGAGTTATGAATTTAAAATTGTCTCTAAATTAATTAAAAATACAGCTTTTTATAAACCTATTTTCCTCCAACTTCGGTTACCGCAACACTCCGCTTATGACAACACTTTTTTCTGATCATTAGAGTGTCGGGATAATGAGGTTCGACTGTATATTTAAGCAAGTTACAGCGTGAACAGACAGACAAACCAAATCCATACACACTTTTCAACTATGTTGTGAAGTGTTAAAACTAAATAATTAATGCTCTTTACAAAAATTAATTGGATTTTTAATACTACTAAATGTTACATAGTTTCAAAACATAGATTTAAAGAAAATTATTTTTCCTAGTTTTCAGGTGAATAATACAATACAACAACTAAGAACTTAAAGTGAAGTGTTATCGGACAGCTTGGAAAAGTAAGGAATATGATTCAGTACACTACTTTTAAAAGAAAGCATTCAATCATTTCAGAATGCAATAATGATATTATACACTACAATTCCTCTTAATACAAAAACTTGATATGAAATTTTTTATTAACCTGAAACTTCTAGAAACTTTGCCTATCTTGGTACAGTAGTGTTGCAGTTATTCAAGTTAATATGGACTAAGCTCACCTCGGATAAGCGAAAAACTTGGTTAAATGGGATTTACATAAATGTTCATTATTTTTTATAGTATACTGTACACTGCAAATGCTTGTAGAATAAAAACATGTTACAGTTTGTTTTATGCACAAAAAACTTTTCAATTTGAACTCTATTTCTTTTCCAATCACCAACAGTAACTTCTCCAACACCAGATCGAACGCAACACTTTTAATAGATTTTCCTTTATCCAACTTCTTCAATCGAAACTACGTTTCTCTTCAGTTTTTTGTATTCATTTTTCTAGTTAAATTTTGTAATAAAAAATACTTTCTACTATGCACAGAATCGAACACAAACAAAATATGTCAGTGTGACTGACTGTCTGTTGCAACAAGGAGCCTTCAAGGACACATGTATCTCTTTTTTCCACCAGGGTTCGAAATTCTTGGTGGTGCGCTGGTCTGAGACCATCAAAAATTGAATTGGGAAACAAAGTTGAAAAATTTAGTGGTCCGCAGTACCAGTAACTTTTTTCTTTCCTCTCTGACAGGCAAACATAAATTTTCCTGGCCCTAAAAAAATCAGAACCAGACACAAATCACACAATTTTATTTTATTTTAAAACATAAAATTAAATAATCAAAAAAATATTTGCACTAAACCTCACAGTCAGTTGAAATCAATAATTGGAAATAAAATATCAAATTAATAATTTTACAGTTCTAATTAATGTACTGTTGTTTATTTAATTTTTAGCAAATTATAACTTTAGTTTTTATTATGAAGAAAATTTTGGATAACTATAAAGTAAGTTTGGTTAATATCCTAGGTGCGTGTGTGTGTGTGTGGGGGGGGGGGGGGGGGCACTCAAAGTGCTGAAATGATAGAATTTTATGTCGTGGGCCAGTGATGTTGCTTCGGTCACTGGTCCTTGGGACTAGCGACTTTTTTTTTTTTAAATTCTAATGCTGTTCCACTCACGTGCGCATGGTCAGATATATCAAGATCAGTTTTGATAGAAGGATAACACTTGTTTCAATCTGGAATAGATAAATAACCAATCCTAATTCCTAGAAAGAATGCATGAAAGAATGACAATTTTTTTTTGTGTGTGTTGGTACAAAATTTTAAGTTTTTAGATCCAGTGGCTTTTAAGATGGGTGTCTTTGAAAATGACCAGTACTTTATCGTCCTGGTATTTGGGCGAAGTTGTGGCAAACCTTCACCTCTTTTCGTGTTTCTGAAGAAAATCGTTGTAGTTTGATTAAAAATAATGCTTTAGTTGAATTATGAATATTTTCCATTATTTTATAACTGGGGTTTTTAATAATGTGCATCAAAATTTTATGATCTGTCATGTGATTGCAGGTATTCAGCTATAAGTATGCAAAATTTCAAGTCTTAACTTATACAGTTTCTGAGAACGAGATGTGTGACGAACAGACACGCCACAGACAGAAGAGTGAAACAAATAGGGTTTCGTCAGATGAATTAAGCCCTAAAAAACAGTATTTAAAAACTATCTATCCAGGACTCTTAGATTGATTTTCCAACATAGAATAATAATTTAATTAATATTAAACTATTCATTTTTTATTTATATTATTAACATTTTAATATTGTAAATCATTGTTGCAAGTTTCACAGCTAGTTTGAAAATTTTGGCAAGAGTGTAAATCATTGTTGCAAGTTTCACAGCCAGTTTGAAAATTTTGGCAAGAGTGATTTGGCACAACTTTAACTTCATTCTTTGAGTAGCTAGTAAACAGTTGTAACCATAAAGATTGTTTAACAATTTATCAACTGCAGCTGGCTAACGAAAAAATGTCTTAAATTAATTTATTATATAATTAAATTTTAAAGTATTTAAGTTACATGGTTAATTAGCACCGTTACATAGTAAAGTTTTATGGCTTTCAAGTCAAAGAAATGGTTGTCAAAACTCCCAAACTTTGCCAGTGTTTGCCTGAGAGATGTTATTTTAATTTGGTATCTGAATGTGAATGAAAATGATTTTGAGATGTCACAAAAAAGTGTTTAAATTTGAAAAGAGTTATCCAGTCAAACAAGATTATAAGAAGGACAAAGGAACTACAAAATATGCTTGTTATAACTACAGTAGCAGAATTTTCAGTGTCAGCCTGCTAGACATCTGGGCCAGACTTGGACAAACTTTCATTAACAAAACTTGGCTCAGGACTCAGCTGGTCTTAACTGTACCAGGCTGGACTTGACCTTTTTTTTTTTCCGGGATGGGTTACTTTTTTTTTGAGGGGGGGGGAAGGAGAGAAAGATTTGACACAGTCTATATGAAAACTATTATTGATCAGGCGCAGCAATTTTTGCAAAAAATACGGATATTGTTAAATTGCCATTATTCTAAAATTAAAATTATTTTTAAAGAATAGTACATAAATTTTTAAGCAAAAAAAAAAAAAAATATATATATATATATATATATGTAGTAAAACATGTAGTGCAGTAAAACCATAATAAAACATGTAAAGAGAAACCTGCCTGGCTAAATCATGTCTTCCTGAGTGACAAAATAATACATTTACAATAGATGATGTACCTGTTAAAGAG
The DNA here is from genome assembly GCA_963932465.1 of Maratus speciosus. NCBI lineage: Eukaryota > Metazoa > Arthropoda > Arachnida > Araneae > Salticidae > Maratus > Maratus speciosus. The sequence continues at coordinate 461,848,452 of OZ010792.1, forward strand.
GGAAATGTCTAAAATGGATTTTTTTCACCTCTCCTATGTAATTTTGTCTTAGAAGATTTATTGTATAGCTTTTTTTTTTTTTTTTTAGATTTTTAAGTTTCCAAGCCATGAAAAATATGAATTAATTATAATTCAGACATTTACAATACATACAGATAGAGATTCATTTAAAAAAGTCAATGAAATTTACATTGGTAACGACAGGGATAGTACTTTAGAATGGCAGCACAGGACACTTTTTTTTTTTTTTTTTAACCCGTTAGTAGTCGCGCGTTGGTCTTTTCCCTGCCCGAAATTCGTTATTTTTCTGTAACTCATTTCCCGTTAAAGTTACGATAGCGAAATTCCGTGTAGCTGACCTTGAGTGTTCACACTCTTGTGTAGTAAAATTACAAGTCATTCCTGATTTTTCTTAGCATTTTATCACACTCTTAAGTTTCAATCGGTCTAAATGACCGCGTTGCGACCACTTGCGTTAGTTGAATTTTCCTCCTCGTATTCATCCTTTCCCATTTCCGCTAAATCTGTGGGGGAAAGTTTCTTCAAAGTACGGACTCTCTGCCTGTTGTTATTTCGTCTTTCTTTCTTTCTGCTACTTTCTTTTACACGTTCATAGAGTACTTCTTTTTACTTTTAGAATGTGACTTAAAATTGTTTTATTATATTAGTTGTGAAGTCAGTTCGCACAAAAAACTGATGGATGGTCACTTACATTTTTTTTTTCATTGTCAAGTATTGCGCGAATAAATTCTCAAATTGATAATCGTTTAAATATGGAAAAAAAAGGGAAATTCATCATCATTACTTGAAAGAACTTGCTTTCCATTTATTACCGGAACATATAAATGAATGAAAACAGACAATACCACTGCCAAACCATTAAAAAAAGAGAGAAGAGAATTTTGTGGGAATCAGTAAAAAAATTGCCGTATCTCCAAAATCTGAAAAGTATCATTTTTGTACAATAAAACAAATTCGAAAGATAAAACAATTTTCTCAGAAATGTAGTATGTATATCTGCGAAGAACATACATATAATTTATTTGTACAATAAGAAAAATAATGAGAATTTTATAATGTAGGTTAGAAATTACGCAAATAAAAATCTCTTTTGGAAAATTCAGGGAATGTTTATACTATGATTTTAAAAAATACTTTAAGTATTTTTCTAAAATTTGTCTATTGTTAAATTTTCATACTGTAAGTAAAAACACATTTTTTTTAACAATGCCGCAGAAAATGATTTTTTTTTTATTATTGAAATCCAATAGAGGCTTGGGGACGGTACCTGACAAATTTAAATTTGTTGTCCTTCATCAATTGTTCAAACTATTTCTCAGAATAATGTTTTCCAGAATATGAGAGAAAATCCATTTAAATTAAATTATTGCTCCATATTTATAATTTCGGAGAAAATTTTCTTATTGTTTTTATTATTTTAATGAATGTTATTATAAAACAATAAATTATAACATTAATACCTTATTATGAAATGTACAATTGAATATTTATTTTAATTAAATAGTTGCTCTAAAATAGATCCCTATTAAGATGAACCTTTCATTGATTCTATTAATTAAAATAATTTATCCATCTTAGGATTTAAATCTACAATTGCAAATGTATTTAAATTAAATATATAATTTCGATAACTTATTTATTATTTGCATTATATAAGCGAAGTTCGTATCCAGAGTTTTTATTCAAGGGCGCTGCTCCCACCCTGAAATAAGTAAAAAAACTACAAATCGTGCATTTTCATTAGAAAAATGCATTTAATCACAAAATCTCACGAGCCCCCCCCCCCCTCCTCTCCCCCCCTCATACACACACAGACACCCCACAAAATAAATAAATAAATAAAACGTAGTTACAACATTTACATTTATAATTTCGAAGTTAAGTATTTTTTACCTTTTTCTTTATTATATATATATATATATATATATATATATATAATTATACATTTTTAATAATATTTGGTTTATGTGGTGTTTGTGATTTCATAATTATTGGTCATTTTCTTTATTTTTCAATGGTATTATTGTACAGAAAGTTTATATATATATATATATATATATACACACTATGACGCAAAAGTTTAGACAATGACGTCATTCAGCTTTAAAATGTAGAATTATGACGTCAGAATTACAAAAACCTGTAAATATATTCAAAAACTGATTTAAAATGCTATGTACAAAAGACAGTCGTTTTATTTGCTATAATACTAATTTTTTTCATAAAAATTCAAATGTGCTTGTCGCAAAAGTTTAGACACTATTCTAAATTTCTTTGAATATTCGCTGGCATATGCAAATTTAGAATTGATGATGTCACAAATTTGGAGTACTTAAGTTCTGCAAACGATTGCGCTTCATAGTCGACATGCCGAGAGCTAAAGAAATTCAAGTGAATGAGGTTTCAAGGATTTGGCAGTTGAAAGGTGAAGGGAAGAGCGTTTCTGAAATTTCTGCTATTATTAATAGGTCAAAAAAATCTATTTATCGAGTTTTATCGAGTGGTTCCGAATATAAAGCAAAATGTCGGTCTGGGAGGCCACGTGTGACAAATGTACGAGAGGATCGCCTGATACAAAGACTAGCGAGTACTCAACAAATGAGCGTATGTGGAGTTCAAAGCTCATCGGGACTCTCTGTATCAAAGGATACGATTCGTAGACGAATTTTGGAAAAAGGAACAATCGTTTATAGCAAAATGCAGAAGAAACCAGCTCTGAAACCATATCATAAGTTACAAAGACTTATGTGGGCTCGAAAGCATATGTCATATGGAGAGAAATGGCAGTCAGTCATAGTTAGCGATGAAAAAAAGTGGAATCTGGATGGTCCAGATGGTTGTTTATCGTATTGGCATGACTTGCAGAAGGAACCTCGACGTTTTTTTAGTCGCAGACAAGGAGGGGGCTCGGTGATGGTTTGGGCAGCCTTTTGCTATAATGGACAAGTATCTCTGACCTTCACCAGTGGTCGTCAAACTTCACAGCATTATACACAGACATTAGAAGAAAACCTACTGCCATTTGCTGAGCTTCTAGGGGGTCCTCAGTGGGAATTTCAGCAAGACAATGCTTCAATTCACACTGCAAAACATTCAAAATCTTGGTTTAATTCCCATAATATAAGAGTTCTCGACTGGCCAGCATGTAGCCCAGATCTTAACCCTATAGAAAACCTTTGGAGCATCATATGTCTCAAAGTTTATAGCAACGCTAGACAATACTCTTCTGAAAAGGAACTTAAGACATCTATTGAGAATGCATGGTACGATATCGATCCACAAACTATGCAAGATTTAGTTTCTTCCATGCAATCTCGTGTATATGACGTAATACATAAGCATCGATGCGCAACCAGGTTTTAAAAATTGTTTATTTCGATTTTATTTAATTTGTGTCTAAACTTTTGAGACAGCAGTTTATTTTTGTTACCATTTAATTTATTGCAATATGCACAATTCCACTTTTCTTTGTTATAAATATTGTTTATATGTACAGCACATTAATTTCAAGCAGTGATTTGAAAATTGAATAAATATTTTTCAAAGTATGTAAGAATTTCTTCATTGTCTAAACTTTTGCGTCATAGTGTATATATATATAGTCTTTAATTGTTTATTGCATCAAATTTGATGGTTTTTCATATGTTTTAAATGAATTAATCGTCCGTAATATGCTGGTGAATTAGTGGTACAGTATAGGATCCGTTATCTGGAATCCTTGGGACCTGGGGCATTCCGGATAAGGGGTTTTATCATAATTCGGAACACTACCACAAAAATTTTCTAATGTACATAAATATGAAATACGGGTTAGCATGAATAATATTAAAAATACTGTATTACACATTTGTTGAATTAATTCAATAAAACACAATTAAGGAAAAGTTTAATTACTTTTTATTTACAAAAAAAAGTTAAGTAATAATTTTGAATTATAATAAAACTTACAAATGAACAAGATCAAAAATAAAATTTAGTTTTGGGGTTCAGATGCAGATGCTTGGGAATTAGTTTTTTGGAAAAATCCTTTTAAAGTTGGCTGCTTGTAACGTTTCTCTTTTACAACCTGGTCTTGAATTTTATATAAGGACATTATTTGTTGTTCATGGAAATAATTTCTTTGTTCCATGCCTTGAATTAATTGTTGAGTGTAAAATATCATTTGTTCATTAGATATTTTTTCTACCTCCTCCTTCTTGTCATCATCATCACTACTATCATCAGATGCATCTTTAGTCATCATTTCACAAATTTCACTGTATGTCATCTGATGACTAAGTGCAGCATTATTGTCTATATTGAAACAAACTTGAACTGCATCTTCATCCAATAATTGGGAAGGGAGGGAGGGGAATATATTGAAAGTTGACTTTTTATTTATTTTTGTTTTGTTTACGAATTTATCGCATGGAAAGCGGACAGGAAAATACAAGAGGCAAAATTATCAACACTTAAAGTGCAGATTTCCGCAAATTCGCGGAGATAAAGAAATGCATAATTACTGTAATATTCCATTAACCCACCCTCCCCTATTTTGTAAACAAATTTGATATTTAAAAAACATCCCACGAAAGTAACCCCCCCCCCCTTCCAAAAAGAATAAATAAATAAAAAATCGTGTAAAGCGCCATATCACCTTTCTGTCTTATCCGATTCTGAATCTCTGCTTTTCTACTTTCCAATGGACGCAGCTGATCACAGTAAAACGAACGTTTCTCTCCTTCTCGTAATTGGCCGAATTGTGGGTGCGCCTTTAGATGACGTCAAAGGTCGGAGCTTGTCAACAGATTTTCCATCGCGGAAAATGCGTTCAAATTCTAAGTGATGTTTCGAAAATATTTTTTTTCAAAATTTTAAAATTTAAATTTTTTATAATGGATTTTAATGTTTGAAACAGAAAAATACGAAATTTAAGAATATGTAGTTAGTTTTCCCATATTTCTAAAGGTTACGCCGATGCGAAGTCATAAAAATGATCGAAAAGAGAACTTATGTCCGATGATTGCGTACATTCAATTCTTATCTTTCACGGGAGCGTCATAAGTGTGATTGCAGGGAGAGCGTGCTTTTAAGTTCGCGCTTTTTAAGTTCTGTTTTTTAATTATCTCGGTTAACAAAAAAAGAAAAATCTGAATATCAGGGCAAGCTTTAGACTATTCTTATAAACATTTTCGGATTTCAACAGGCGGTAGATTTCGATAGCCACTTTTAATCCCTGTAAGCGGCCTCTCCGATTACTTTACGATTTTTTGCCATTTTTTTTTTTTTTTTTTTTTTTGGGGGGGGGGGGAATTAATGGGATACTACGGTACCTTGAGGTGTATGAGAAAAAGTTTAAAATATTCAAAATATTGATTTGTAAAGCATGTTAACTCTTCAATAAAATATGAAAAAAAAAAAAAACCCTGCAAATTTTTATGAAATGAAAGCTTTCACTAAGTTTCGGTTTCGGATCGTTTAGCGTTCCGGATATCGGGACGCCGGATAATAGATCCTATACTGTATTGTATTTTATTTTCTGTTGCATATCATAGGTTCCATTTTTACTTTCAGTTTAATTGTTCAATTTAATGTCAGTGTAATATATTGATATATTGATGCTAAATTTATTAATTTTATTTTATTAAATGGATAGAGAGTGCCGGAGTATCATAAAAATCTACCTGACTCTGATTCTGTCCTTCCAAAAAAAAAAAAAAAACCTATCACGAATTTAGATTTATATTCGTAAATGTTTTCCTACTAATTATTGATTCATAGTAACATCAGAAATTCAATCAGATCATTTACTATTTACTTTTAAGTATTTATGCAAAACGAAGAAAGAGTTATAAAAACATTTATCTAGATGCCAACTGAATATATACTTAAGCGAAATAAATAATTGCTGTAAAAAGTTGTAAAATGAATAATTGCTGTAATCTTTTAAAGTTCAGTCAATATTTTCTCCCTATGTTATCCGTTTTCGATCATCTGATAACACCGGCAAGTTTCCCCTTCGTTTTCGGCCTGCTGGTAACGGCGGCAAATGGACCGAACGCGACTATTAACGTTCTAAAAAATGTCGCGACTACTCTCGGGTTAATAAAGAATATAATACGTGAAAAAAAAAAAAAAAAAAGTATTTTTTTTTTTTTCTTTTTGTCAAAACTCCTTATACAAGACAATTTTTTCAGAAGAGACAGAGCCTCCTGAAGAAAAAGAAAGAAGAAAAAAGAATTAAACTCCTCTTGGAGTGTAATTCTTTTGTCACTTACAAAGAATATATATATTTTTTATTATTCATCATAAGTAAAGGAAATTTAGTTAATTAAAATTTTTAAATTCAGAGAGGGACAATTCTTCTATCCTCTCAGCATCACTGCTTTATTATATTCTTTACTTTAACTGAAAGCATGATAAAAAATCTGAACTTTTTTTTAAATTGTTAAACAGGGTTCACCTCATTTTCCAAGAAAAAATTCCCTGAGACTGAGAATATCTTAATATATTTTCTGGGATGTATAATTTTTCCATGTCAACAATTAATGAGAACTTTTTAAACCAGTATCATGACACCCCAACATACTCAAAATAAAAACAAGGTAATCTCAAAAATAAAGTTCATACATCACCTATATAAACAGAACTTTAAAGGAAAAACATTAATTTGTGTACAAGAGAGATGATGTCTGCATGCCTTATGGGAGTGTCCTTAAAAACTTGGTAGATTGCAAGAATTTATTTCCACTTTGTGATTTTATTACCTCTTTGAAAAGCATTATGAATAATATGAAGGCTACAAGTGCCAATATCAATTTAAAAATTTCCTTCATTTTTCACAAGTTCCTGTTGAACAGTTTTTAATCATCACAATGTTAGAAGTGTCTAGTGACTGAATGAATGTCGCCAGATGTTTAAATATAACATATGTTATATTTACGGAGGAGTGGCTAGTTTCCAACAAGGGGTTAGAAGAAACGCCTTAGTTTGATTTCATTATGACATCACAAAATATGCGAATAGCAGCAATTCCCACCTGAGTAGCCAATCATTTTGCCAAGTTTTTAGAAATTTTTTGCATTATTCCCTGAGGTTCCTCTAATTTTTATGACCAAAATTTCCTAATGAGTATGAACCCTGTTAAATTAACCTGCAGTGTTGATCGCCATGACAGATGCTTTCTGCTACTGGGGTTAAACATTTATAAAATTACAAAAATGTAAAATTGCTCTCGTAGATGAAATTATACATTTCTGAAATAGAAGGGTACAATTAAGTTACTCAAGGCAGCTTAATATTCCCTTTAATAATTTTTTGATTCTGAATTAATGAATAGGGAATAATTCTAAGAAAGGATAATAATTAACGGAAACATACTTAATTTATTTTTCTTTTTTTAGAGAGGGGTGGGGGCACTTCATTAATATCATGTTTCACCTTTCCATGGCTGTTTGTAACACTTGATAAAATCCCCTGAAAAACAAAAAAAGGCTGAACTTTCACGGAGTCACGCAACCACGACCTTCTGGAAGAATTTCCCATTTTTTCTGCAATGCTTAGATCATATATTTCCGTTTTTTCGACAATCTTTAGACAAAATTCACATTTTTTCGGCAATCTTTTGACGAAATTTGCGTTTTTTCGGCGATCTTTTGACAAAATTCCCATTTTTTTTCCACAATCTTTTTACAAAATTCCCGTTTTTTCCACGATCTTTTCACAAAATTCCCGTTTTTTCTGCGATCTTTTACAAAATTCCCGTTTTTTTGCGATCTTTTTACAAAATTCCCGTTTTTTCCACGATCTTTTTACAAAATTCGCGTTTTTTTCCGCGATCTTTTTACAAAATTCACGTTTTTTCTACACGATCTTTTTACAAAATTCGCGATTTTTCTGTGATCTTTTTACAGAATTTGCGTTTGTTCCACGATCGTTTAACAAACTTTAGTTTTTTCTGTGATCCTTTGACAAAATTTGTGTTTTTTCCTGTGATTTGACGGAATTCCTGTATTTTCTGCGATCTTTTGATGCAAATCAGGTTTTTTCGGCGATCCTTTGACGCATATCGGGTTTCTTCTGGGATCTTTTAATGAAATTCCAGTTTCTTTCACGATCGTTTGACAAAATTTCCGTTGTTTCTGCGATCTTTTTTGAGAATAGGCGTTTATTCCGACTTCTTTTACGAAATTCGCGCTTTTTAGCCGTCTTTTGACAGAATTCGAGTTTTTTCCACGATCCTCTGACAGAATTAGTGTTTTTTACGCGATTCTTTGACATAAAATTCACTTTTTTTTTTCGATTTTTATCGAAATTAGTGTTTTTCCGTGATCCTTTGACAGAATTCGCGTGTTTTCTTGATTCTTTGACGAAATTTGTGTCTTTTTCACAATTTTTTGACAAAATTCCAAGTTTTTTCGTGATCCTTAGACTAAATCAGAGTTTTCTGCGATATTTCGACGAAATTCGTTTTTTCCGCGATCCTTTGACGAAAGTTGTCATTTTCCCGCAACCCTTTGTCGAAATCAGCGGTTTTTTTTCGTGATTCTATGACGAAATTTGTGGGGTTTTTCCGCGATCCTTTGACAAAATTGCATTTTTTCCGCGATATTTTGCGAAATTGGCTATTTTTGTTCTGCGAATGATTGACGGAATTGTTTTTTCGGCGATCATGTGCCGAAATTTGTGATATTTTATGTCCGAATCTTCGGACGGACGACAGATTTTTTTTTAAATTTCTGAACAAATCCTCAATGCGAGAAACGGTAAAAAATCGGAAAATCGCGGAAGAATCTCATGCCTGTGTAACTCCGGAATATCCGGGTCACGTTTTATCAAATCCCTGGAACACAAACAGGCATGCCTTTCTACTTATTTTATTGCACTCAGAAAGAGCTACTACAATTTGTTATAAGTCATTTCAGAGAAATGACTGCATAAATGATAATCTCCTGGAGAAGTCACACTTTATTATATTAAAAGCATGTAAAACACATTTTAATTATGAAAAGCCAGTATAAGCAGAGAGTTTTTGTGATCTTGTTAATTTTTGCTTTCTATAACTCAGTTTCTCCAGCTACAAAATTTCTTATATTAAACCAACCATTTCCTTTCTCATTGTTCATTATATCTGGGTTGGGTAACCTTGTAATCATCAAAACCTTGCTTTAATATGTTTGACTGTAATATGTTCATGTACTAAACTATGTATGAAAACATGACACTTAACACCATGAATCTAAAGAAAAGGAGACTTTTAATTACATTTTATACTCTGCGGTCATAATGACACCAAAAGCCACAACAAAATTCAATATAGTGACATTTCTTTACAGTTTGTAGAAAAAACATTCCTGTAAAAAAATGAAAACATGTACACAGCTGTCCTGATGATGTTCTATCCTGTGACGATTGGTGTCACATGAGATGTCCAGGAATGATGATCAACTCCTGAGGTCATTTCTAAGCCACCTGTAACAGATGGAAAAAATTTAAAAACATAAAATAGAGAAAATACATGCAAGGAAAACTAAATATCTCATTGCAATGCTTTTTATGAAGGCTACCAGTACATAAATTTGTCATTATCAAGACAGGATATGACAGAAGTTGGAGAAATTTGCTTTATGATCTTACATGACTGGTGAATGAAATGACGCAGAACGACATCACATGCTATTCTGATCATATGAGACAGTGAAATAAACTTTTATACTAGTTTGTAAGCATGTATCATACAATATACCATCACTGCAACAGAAATTAACTAAAGATCAATTATATAACTTTAGGGCTTACTAAAGTTGTGGAACAAACGCCGTAATTCTAGGATAAACTAACATAGCTTTATTGATATAAGAACAACCTCACTACATAGCGACTAGTACACAACTGCGATCACTGGCGATCTCTGATTGCAACAAACGCTCAGTAGAGGCGCCATCTATTGAGAGGAAGGTATTACAAACACACAACATTCCCTCCCTTCTTAAAGAAAGTACAAGATGTAAACATCATTACATATAGACAGTTCAAAACAAAAGTCTTTTAAGGAAAACAGTTCAAAAACTAACAAATAGTTTGTCAGTCTATAATTTTAGATGTAACAGTATTTCACAGAGAACAGTTCAAAAACTAACGAACAGTTTGTCAGTTTATAACTGGAGACGTACTGGTTTTACTCTTACACGTTTTGAACGTATAATGAATGGAGTACTATTTTCATCACGAGTGAGCACTTGTGGTGATAGCACTGGGGGTTCTGCAGGCGACTTGCTCACTCTGCCTGGAGAACTTACCTCTGAGGAGAGCACAGGAGGTTTAGGAGCGCAAGTGGGTACCTCAGTCTGCAAGTCAGCAGATTCTGATTGTGGTGCTGCAGGAGCTGGTAACTTAAGTGAAGTAGGAATTTCACTAGTCAGCTCTTCCTGTCTGAGCCTTAACTGGTCGATGTGTCGAGTCCAGTTTCCCATGGGGGTTGAGACCTCACACATAACTTTTCCCAATGGACGTAAAATATTGCCAGCAACCCATGGTGGGCCACGACCAAATGCACGCATCCAAACTGGAGTGCCCTCTGAAATTTTCTTTAACCCTGTCTCTTTCGTCTCACATGTCTGGGTCACAGGATCTCGAATTAGGTCCAGCCGTGTTCGAAGAGGCCGACCGAACATTGCCATGGCTGGAGATATTCCCGTCGCTGCCGATGGTGTATTGCGGTAGTTGAAAAGGAATCGAGACAGCCTCTCTGCGAAAGTCCCTCCAGTCATTTTCTTTAGGGCTGATTTGACTGTACGGACCGCTCGTTCTGCTAAACCATTCGAACGTGGATGGTATGGTGGTGTTTTAACCTCGGAAATGCCATTGTTAGCTAAAAATTCACCAAATTCTGCACTGCTGAAACCAGGGCCATTGTCGCTGACCAGACTTTTGGGAATGCCAAAACGAGAAAACAGGCTAACACCATTATGGTTACACAAGATGCTGTACTTGAGACTTGTGCCACTTCTAACCACTTTGTTTTGGCATCCACGATTACTAGCAACATGTGACCTTCCACTGGACCCGCATGGTCAATGTGGATCCGCTCCCATGCTTGTTCTGGCACAGGCCAAGAAGAGTACTTTGCTGGAGGTGCTGAAGCATTTTGCTGGCAAACAACACAACCCTTCACTCTTGCTTCAAGATTATTATCTAATCCTGGCCACCAAACACTGGAACGAGCATGGGCCTTTATAGCCGTTATGCCTTGGTGAAATGAATGAAACTCATCTAGTATGAATTTCCTAAATTTTGGTGGAATAAATACACGTGAGCCCCTGAAAATGATGTCTCCTTCAAAAGATAATTCATCTTTTACTCTTAGAAAAGGGTGCAGATTTTGCTCTATTTTCTTCGGAAAGCCGTTTAAGATGTAAGGTTTTAGCTTGTGCAGATTAGGACATTTGTTAATTTCTGTTGCAATCAGATGCCTCGTCACTCGAGTGTCGTCTAACTGTGTCAACAACAACACTGACTCTGTCGGAGCTGGCAGATCAGGATGCTTCGAGGCAGCCGACTGCAGGCATCTGCATTAGCATGCAAACTACCCTTTCTGTATTTGATAGTGTATGAATATGCTGCAAGGGTCAGAGCCCAACATTGAATTCACGCAGCAGCCACAACTGGAACAGGCTTGTCTGCAGAAAGGAGATTAACTAAGGGACGATGATCAGTAAGTAACGTGAATGTTCTTCCTAACAGGTATTTACGAAAATTTTGTTACGCCAAAGACCAGGGATAGAGCTTCCTTTTCTATGTGGCAGTAATTCTTTTCAGCGTCAGTTAAGGAACGCAACGCAAAAGCTATTGGGCGATCACCATCTTCGGTTACATGAGATAGTACAGCTCCAAGACCATAGGGACTGGCGTCACAAGCCAACACAACTTCCTTCTTATTGTCAAAATGTATCAGCAGTGATGAATTTCGTAAGGTTTCTTTCACTTTAGAGAAAGCTTCTTTCTGTAATTTATCCCATTTCCATTTGGTTTTATCTTTTAAGAGCTCATATAATGGCGCTAACAAAGTGGCCATGTTTGGCAGGAACTTAGCATAGTAAGTAATCAATTCGATGAAGGAGCGTAGTTCATCCTTATTCTTCGGATCTGGTGTATTGCAGGGATGAGAATTGCAAAAAAGCAAAAAGACTGAAACCACGCGCAAACAAAAAATTGTACCACATTTTATCCGTGAAAGATACTTTAAGAAATAAAACCAGGGTCTGATTTCCAGGCAAATGGAGACAAACGCACAAACCTGTATACTACATTACAGGAGTGAAAGTAGCCAAATTACACACAGCTCTTAAAACATTGAGTGTAGGTCATATGAAATGCTCGACTTATCAGAATCATGACCACTCCTGAAAATGAAATAATTTAATTAAGAATAAAGTTTTTGTGCGTCATAATTTTAATAATTTTTTTAGCAAAAAATATGAAAAACTTAGTGAAAATCACAATGGTTAGTTATTTTTGGTCACGAGCGATTCTGAGTAAAAGAAAAAAAAATTAATTCACAACAAATTTTCTGAAAGGTTGCAAAACAGGGGGGGAAGGCGAGGATACACTAAAAGCACTAAATACATGTATTTTTCGCACCATTTTGATGAAATTTGCAGCTTTTTCGCGATTTTTTGATGAAATGTGCCGCTTTTTCGCGATCTATTGATGAAATGTGCCGCTTTTTCGCGATCTATTGATGAAATGTGCCGCTTTTTCGCGATCTATTGACGAAATCTACCGTTTTTTCGCGAACTTTGCCGTTTATTCGCGATCTTCTGATGATATTTGTAGTTTTTTTCGCTATCTTTTGACAAATTTCGCTGCTTTTTCGCGATCTTTTGACAAAATTTTGCTTTTTCGCGATCTTTTGACAAAATTTTCTGCTTTTTCGCGATCTTTTGATGAAATTTGCCGCTTTTTTCGCGATCTTTTGACGAAATTTGTCGCTTTTTCGCGATCTTTTGACGAAATTTGCCATTTTATCGCGATCTTTGGAAGAAATTTGCCATTTATTTGCGATCTTCTGACGATATTTGTAGTTTTTTGCGATCTTTTGGTGACATTTACCGCTTTTTCGCGATCTTTTGACAAAATTTGCCGCCTTTTTCGCGATCTTTTGACAAAATTTGCCACTTTTTTGCGATCTTTTGACGAAATTTGCCGTTTTTTCATCACCTTTGAATGTTCTTTCGAAATCGGAAGAAAAACGGAATCGATAGGAAAGTGAAAATTTCGGAAAATAACAAAATTTTGCAGGAGAAAAAATACGGAATCCTCGGAAAAAAAGGCGGAATTTCGAGAAAAAAAAAAGCGGAAATTCCTTGAAATAACAAAAAAGCGGAAATCCGCCAAAAGACGGAAAATTCTCATCCCTGGTATTGACAACTGCTTTGACTTTAGACTCTAGCGGATGAAGTCCTTTACTATCAATCCGATGACCAAGATATTCAACTGAAGTCTTCAAAAATTCGCATTTGTCAGGGTTGAGTTTCATACCAGCTTCCTGTAACCGTGTTAGAACAGCTGTCAAGTTCTGTAAATGTTCAGCTTCATCTTTTCCGAACAGTAAAACATCAAGATAGCAATCAGCCTTCAGACCATACAGAATTTTATCAATTTCTCTCTGGAACACAACTGGAGCAGAGGCTACTCCGAAAGGTATTCTGGTATACCGGAACAGTCCTTTATGTGTGTTAATGATGACTAGATCTTTTGACTCTTCATCCAGTTGTAACTGGCAGTAGGCATCACGGAGGTCCAATTTAGAGAAAACAACTCCGCCTGACAGCTAGGCAAATAAGTATTCGATGTTAGGAAGTGGATACTGCTCTAATTCAGTCATCTTGTTCGTCGTTAATTTGAAATCTCCGCATATCCTGATGCGGCCATTATGCTTCAACACAGGTACAATTGGCGCTGCAGACTCAGCGGTCTTCACTGGTTCAAGAATGCCTGCTTGAACCAGCCGAACTATCTCTTGGTCAACTTTGTCTACCAGAGCATACGGTATTGGACATGCCTTAAAAAATTTTGGAGTTGCAGAAACTTTCTTAATTAAATGCACCTTGACATCTTTCACAAGACCTAATTCTGGTGAAAATAGATCTTTAAATCTTTCTAAAAGGTTCTGGAACAACAATTCAGAAGTTGGCAGATTGTTTATGGCATAAGGATGGTTTACATTTTTAAAAACATTCATTAATTGCAATGGATAAATCCAGTTACAGCCTGCTAAATTAATACTTCCTTGTCCAACAACCATCAAAGGTAATGAGTGAGACTTTGCTTCATAGGACACTTCAACTTGAGTCATACCAATCACTTCGATAGGATGCTCAGTATAAGAATTTAGCTTAATTGAGGTTTGCTCCAAAGGAGGAAAATACTCTTTTACTTTATTAAATTCATTTAAAGGCATTAGAGAAAAGGGGGCACCTGAATCTACTTCAAAAACGAATGGCTTACCTTGGAGTAGACACTCAACTCTAGCAGGTGGCAAGGTTTCTTCCATCCCTGAGATGTTGAATAGTGTGTAAGTTACAGGTACTTTATTTTCAGCCTCCTCCACTTGCAGATTATGCACCCAAACTCCAGAATTTTTCTTCTTAGATCGGCAAACTTTAGCGATATGGCCAATTTTCTTACACGCATGGCAAGTTGAATTTTTGAAACAGCATTCGCTGGACACGTGATTACCTCCACATCGATTGCATTTTTCAGCATTTTGCGTTGAAACACGAGAATTCGGACTTTTGGGTACAATATTCTTCTTTAAATGAATTTTATTTACTTCCGAGCCGGATCCGGATGCCATCCGTAGGTTGCTAGCGTCCCTGGCCGCAGTCTCCATAGTTACCGCGATTTCTGTAGCCCTCGTTAGGCTTAACTGGCTTTCAGATAGAAGTTTTCTTTGGATACTTTCGTCTTGGATTCCGCAAACGATCCGATCTCGCAGCATTTCATCGAGAGATGCACCGTAATTGCAGTGCTTAGCTAAGCTGCGTAACTCCACGATGAAATTGGCAACTGATTCGCCGGCGTGTCGCACTCTGCTATTGAATTTATATCTCTCAACGATCTCGGACGGCGCTAGATCAAAGTGCGAATTCAGAACTTGAATTATTTCCTTTAGTCTTCGTATTTGGTGCCGCAGGCGAAAGGAGATTATGTATTAAGGCATAGGTAGTTGGGCCGACGACAGTTAGAAAAATAGCCCTTTTTCGATCTGCTTGATCGATCCCATTAGCTATAAAAATCTGTTCCAGTCTTTCAGTGTACAAAGTCCATGATTCTACTGATGAATCGTATTCTTTAATCTGCCCAAAAGAGCCCATCTTATGCAAAAAATATGCACCAATGCGTTAGGCTTTGTACGGCGGCGTGCGCTGCTACCGGGTGTTAGGGTTAACACGGTGCAGCAAAGATCGGCGGAGTCATTCCAATCAAGGAAGAGAGAAAAAAAAAAAAAAATTCTCTTCTTTTAACATCGAATCGCATCTCGTCGCCAATTTATATAACTTTAGGGCTTACTAAAGTTGTGGAACAAACGCCGTAATTCTAGGATAAACTAACATAGCTTTATTGATATAAGAACAACCTCACTACATAGCGACTAGTACACAACTGCGATCACTGGCGATCTCCGATCGCAACAAAAGCTCAGTAGAGGCGCCATCTATTGAGAGGAAGGTATTACAAACAACAATCAATTTATCCCAAGATCTCTGAAAAATTAGAAACTAGGTAGAGTCTAGGAGAACAATTCATTTCCTTTAGAATTATCTTAAGTCTCAAATGTATAAATCTGCATGAAAAACAATGAATAGTGTTTAAAATTAAAATAAACATCCTTGAGTGCAACTTTAACACCAGTAGCATATAAAATGTTAAATTTTTCATTTATTTATTTTTTCATCCATCTTATCGTTTCTATATAGATATTTTTGCTATGACTGATTGAGAAATTAGTGTTTTTTATCAACAGCAGATTGACAAATTTTGAGAGAGTGATAAAATTCACACTGTTTTTCTGCAACTGTTTGATAGAATCTATGATATATATTTCATTTTTACACAACTGTTTGACGAAGTTCTCAACTGTTTTCCTAGAAAAACTGATGTGCAATCATTTTCTGCAAAAATTGATGATTTTTTTAAAAATTATTATTATTATTTCTTCCCATAAGATTGACTAATTATTATTTTTTTTAAACCGTGAGTAATTGACGGATATCACAATTTGTTTTCTTTTAAACGATCAGTAGATATGTTTTTGAGAAATGTAAAAATTGTTTCAAATCTAGTTTTTGGCTAGTAACTTTTCTCTCTCTCTTTTTTTTTTTTTTTTACCTATTATTGCCAAAATACTGATTTTTCTGAATTTTGTAAGTGCGTGTGTGTAAGTTGTTTGAAAAGATTGTTAAACTTCATATAGAAAAAAGTTCTTTCATAACAAAAGACGAAAAAACGTCTAATATACACACAAAGCAAGAAACTTCCATTCTTCTTTTCAATTGCTTCATAAATGCATATCAGTAGCTTTCTACATAAAATCATGTTATCACTAATTTATAAACATTGTTAAATCATAATACACATAATACTTAGACAGAAATACTTAAAAATATATTAATAAAATAAGTTTTGCTGTATTGTTTCTGGATTAACTTTTGCTCAAAGATTCAACTGTGCTATAACTATTTTTGCATTTCCAATATCAACAGTTACAAAGACACACGACGAAGCTTAAAAGAGTTGGTCATTTGAAATAAAAAGGACCACTACCTTGAAATGTAAGCTTAAAAAGGAAATTTTTTATTTAGTTTAAGTATGCCACTTTTTTTTTTCTTCCTAAAATGTATAATATATCTGATTACATTCACAAAATAAGACAGGGTTTTTTTTCTAAATGTCTATATATATTAATGAATTCCGAATATGTGCCAATTTTTGTTGTATTGAAAGACTCGTTTTGATGTGCCCTGAATGATGATAGAAAAAAGTTATACACATAGTTTAAAGAAAAGAATAAGAATATATAGCTTTTGTGTGAAGCCAAGATTAAGAGGCTAGTGCAACTTTAAAACCAGTTACAATTTGACCCAAAGACTTGCCACTCACCTTGATTTGCCAGTTTGAAAGGGCTGTTCAAAGAAGCTTTAAAGCTCTATGATGGAAGAATTCATCCCTTGTGCTTGTCTTGCCTTCGCAGAATGGGACATATGAATTTGAGTCACATATTACAAACTGATTGGATGGTATATTCTTTACTCCGAGACCATTGTTGTAACTCTCTTAGAGTTAAAACTGTATTTTAGCAATTGTGGTTCGGTGCAAAAATAATTTCATTGTCTTAAATCAAGGATGGCAAACTTTTTTTCATGCTAAAAATTTATAGACATTATCTATCAACATTGTAATGTGCCACCCTTATATGTATAAAGATATTACAGCATACCCAGCTTATACAAAACACTAATTAATAGAATCAATCACTTTAATGCAATAAATAACCAAGAACAAAATATGATTTTTGCATATATTACAATTCAACATTAATATAATGAAATTTTGATCACAGAATTTGATTCATTTAAGTGGCGTATACTATAACTGAAGACTTGCCCAGCATTGCAAGTGCTAATCTTTAAAGGGTGGTTGGGGGTAGCTTCCAGATAAATTAACCCCCTCACTGACAAGCCCGTGTTAATACGTTCACTAAGCTCCAGGTTTCACTGCAGTACAAGCAATATGTAAAGTAATATAATTCTATTGATTTAAAGTATTTTTAATATATTGAACAATGATTAATACTTCCAAGGATTGCATTCATATTCGTTATTAAGTTTTTTTATAAAACGTTCAAAGAATCCTTTTTTTTTTAGCATTTAAAACAAAATGCCGAGAAAACAACATTACAATTTTGCCATTTTCCAAGACAGTCGGAGGGTTAAACAAAATGGAATTTGGATAACTTAAAGAAATATGGAGATCACTGAAATTGGATTTTGTGCATTTCATACCCATAAATTACGGTGATCACAATAACAAGATCTCATGTGCTTCGAAATTTTAACTTATCATTCATGTAGTATCTAGCATTTAATAATGCAAGTTGAATAAAAAATGGATTAAAATAATGATATTTTTGATTTTGTATATTCAATGAATATTTTATAGCTGCTTCATATTTTGTTATTTTTAATAACATACGTAATAAAAATGGTTCCAGTTTTTACTTTATTTCAGTGATGTCTTATGAAATTCATTTGAAGAAGTAAAGCTTACATCTATATTATAAAGGACAAACATATCTGTAAGTAACGCATACGTTACGCATAAAATACATTCTGCGAATGGCAACACTTTCAAATTTGAAATGAATTTTCGTTTTGCAATTTTCACTAGTGAAAATTTTTAAACTTCTGCACATCAGACATTTTCAGTTTTTATACAGTCGTATAAGGTAAAAAATGTACTTTTAAATGCAATTTGTTTGAAAGCTGTATCTCAATATTTTTTTGAGATATTAATTTTTTATTAGTTTTTAGTACCAATTTTGTAATTGTAGCAACAGAAGTACTCCATCTCTATTAAAAGTAAAGGGAAAATAGTAGATTACTGTATTTTTTTGTTGCCATTTCCTCATAAAAATTGAAATTAAAATACATGCTATGTCAAAAATACCGTTTGTTATAAAATCCGATAAATTTTGTTTTTATTTCGTTTCTATTCATCAATTAAATGTTTCTTAGTTTATAGCAAAAATGTGTAAAAGACGATTATAACACTTTTTTTTTATGAAAACGTATTTTAAATAATTGTGATTTTCTTTCACAATTACTTATTTCGTATGAGAAAGCTGAAAGAATGCAATTTTATTTATCCGTGAGTAATAATATTTTCCGAATTGTGAAAAAATGATTTCTGATAAAACATGGGGCTATTATAAACTAAAACAAATGAAGGCATATGTAGCATCAAATACCCGATTTTTTTTTGGCCGAGCTTCTTGAATGACGATGTTGCTTTTTGTTGTGTTTGTGTATTATTTTGCGATAATGACATCATTTGAATACTTTTCTATAGATGTAGACTGACTACAAAATTTAAGAATTCTAGAAGCTCTATATAGATGTTGTTTAAGACTGGATCATAAAAGTGGAATGCAAATGACATCATTTTATAAAAAAGCGTGTTTTTTAAATTCTTAAAATTGAAATATGTTTTGTAGAAGTACGTCATTTCACCCCAGCTGCTTTGAAATTCTTCACAGGTGAAAAAACTGCTTTTAAAAATAATGTAATCGAAATCATAGGCTGATAAAGCACAATGTTTTACAAAAATTTACAGTGTCTTAGAGCAGTGACATACAATATGCATGCTCAGTTTGGAAGCCTTTGTTCAAAAAATAGTGACATATATTAAAGAACTTGATGATTATCGCCTGGATGAATTTGCTTCGTCGAGTTATACAAGCAAACAATGAGGATCTTGGCAATAATTTGAGGTTTAAAATAATATCAGGTTCCCTGTGTTTTTGCCCAAAATTCTCTTAACTAATTAAATTTTACTGCTATTCTTTAAGACACTCTACTATGTTTTATTAAAATAATAAAATCTGATTAATTTTTTTTTTTTTTTTTATAATTTTAGATAATCTATATATTTAAAAGACAAGGCTGTTTTACAATCATCTCCCCTGAACCATTTTTACTATTTTATTTTTAATTGGAAGCTGTTCATTTGTATATGTGCCCGCACTAGCCATTTTTTTTTTTTTAATATCCCCACTTTATTTTAATTTAAAAAATATTTTATGAAATTTCTTCAACATGATTATAATTAGATAGCTTTGATTATTGGAGAATTGAGAGAATAATGAGGGTTATCTATCGTTATTCATGCCATTTTTGATAAAAATTTATATAAAAAAATTATATTTTTTTTCTATGATTTAAATTTTGTTGTATAAGGTTAAGTGGCGCAAAATCCCATTAGGGACATATTGCACCAAAATATTTTGAATGGGAAATGACGTACTGCTTTTGAAAACACTCATTTTTCCTTACAAAGTTTCCAAATTTTTTTCTTCTGCATGAATGCTGATACAAATTTTGAGACACTAGGCAAAAGGCTTAAGTACGTGAAATTGACATCATATTTAAAAGAAAACGATCAATCTCTTAGATAATACTAAACATTTTAACACAAATGCGTGTCTAATAAACATAAATTTCGGCAATTTGTACTCTTCGGTATTGAGATTATTATCTGAAGTTAAGAGTGCGACTGTTCACATGCAAATATGTTGTTGACAATCGTGACTTCAAGTTTTGAGTTAAAATGAATTTAAAATGATCAAACTAAAAAAACATTTTTTTTAAACATGGCAAAAATGGATAACAGAAATACATATATAAATTATGAGAAGGTGAAAATGATGCCGGGTTTAGATTTTACAGGAAATAAAATCTAATTGTATTAAAGTAGAATAAATTTTATCGTTTTGATTTGGGAAAACAAAGGATAAGAGACTTAATTGACAACTTCATCATAACTGTTTTTTATTATATTTTACTGATTACATATGCGATTAAAGTTTAATTTTAATAATTCAGACAACCAGGGGTCGCATTCCATAGGGGGAATTTTATTGTTCCTACCAGAACTATTAGTCAATAATCTTCATATTTTTTAAATTTAAAATATGCTATAGAAAGGTAATATGAAGATATCATTTTCAAAATAGTAGTAGGAACAATAACATTTTCCCTGTAGAATGCAATCCCTGGACAACAGAGTTTTATAGAAATAGTATTTTGTTAATTTTAGGTTAAAATAATATTTGTTTGAGGTTAGACCAACCAATTTAAGATGCATTTTCTATTGTAACTAATTTTGCAGATTTTGACTAAATTTTGTATCTAACAATTTTCAGGCGCGAAAAGACCATTGGGATGGGTAACGTGTTCAAGAAAATTCGATTAGTGGGTCATTTTTGGGTCACCGTGGGTCCAGCTAAGTTTATCTAGATAACGGCTCTATTATTTGGACGAAATTCTGTAAGCTATTGTTTTCGGGCACAAAAAGACCATTAGGATGGGTCATGTATTTGAGAAAATTCGATTAGTGGGTCATTATGAGTCAGGGTCAAGCTAATTACATCTAAAAACGGCTCAAGACATTTTCACAATTTTTTTTTAATATACTGCCGTTTCTGGCCATGAGATGACGTTTGGGCTAAGTCAGATGTTCGAGAAAATTCAATTAGTGGGTCATTTTGGGTCACAATGGGCCAGAGTCAAGCTAGTTGAATCTAAAAACATGCTCAAAACATTTTGACCAAATTTTATATTATACAGTTTCTGGGCATGAGAAGAGAATTGGGCTAAGTCACATGTTCGAGAAAATTCGATTAGTGGGTCATTTTGGGTCACAATGGGTCAGGGTCCAGCTAATTTTATTGAAAAACGGCTTAAACGATTTTGACTGAATTTTGTATTCTATCATTTTCGGGCTTGAAAAGACCATTGAGCTAGGTCGCATGTTCAAGAAAATTCGATTAGTGGGTCATTTTGGCTCACAATGGGTCAGGGTCAAGCTAATTGTATTTTAAAAGTGCTTCAAAACATTTTGAAACATTTTGTATAATACCATTTCCGAGCATGATAAGACCATTGGGCAGGGTCTCATGTTCAAGAAAATTCAATCAATGAGTCATTTTGGGTACTAATGTATCAGGATAGAGCTAACTTTATCTAAAAAATGGCTCAAAAGATTTTGACAAATTTTGTACTACACCGTTTCTGGACAATATAAAACCAGTGGGCTGGGTCGCATGCTCAAGAAAATTCTATTAGTGGGTCATTTTGGTGATAATGGGTCGGGGTCAAGCTAACGGCATCCATCTCAAAAATGTTCAAACAATTTTGACAATTTTTTTGTTATACTGTTTCACAGAACAAAAAGACCATTAAAATAGCTCACACGTTCGATAAATTTCGGTTAGTGGTTTTTTGAATCAACATGGGTCAAGCTTATTTTATCTAGAATATGACTAACGATTTTCACTAAATTTTGTATTCCATCATTTTCAAGATCGAGAAGAGCATTGTATTAGGTCGCATGTTCGAAAAAGTTCGATTAGTGCGTCATTTTGGTTCACTATGTCTCAGGGTTAAGCTAATTGTATCTAAAACAGCAAGAATGATTTAGTGGGAAAAATATATCGAGATAAACACAAAGCTAATTTTGACCGAGCTTAGCTCGGTCATTCCTGCTAGTTTATTAATAAAATCTGCATATATTTTGACTTTTATTGAAATTTCCAAGCTAATACTGATTTTAGATCTAGAGAAACTATTTTTTGAAGACATTGTTGCCTAAAAATACAGTCTCAGAAATGCGTGATTTGTAAAAAAAAATACATAATTTTGATTTCACATAAGTAAAAATTTATGAAGCCTAGAAGAAAAGAAAAATTTTGCATGGATTTATACCAAGGTAAGAAAGTTTTTCTAAAATCCTTGCATGTGGATTATAAATTATAAAACATTAGTTGAATTAACTTTATTTAAATCAAAATGTAACTAAAAGTTGCAAAATTTCTGAAGAGCATTTGTACAATTTTAGACATAGATAAAAATAATTACTAGTATTCACTCTAGAAAGAAGGAAAAAAAGAGGGGGGGGGGATGCTAGAAGTAAAAAAAGCACCACTGAAGGGGAAAATAAAACAAGATTATAATGTAGTTAAAAAAAAATGCAACTGTGGCATTACTGAGTTAAATAAAAATTGTCATGACCTAACTAACTGATAATGCAATCATTAGATAATACATATTCAATGATTGGTAATAGTTATATTGAAAGATTCAAAATAGAAATTCACATCACTATTTTCATTTATGTTGAAGTGCTTGACCTTTCACAATTCAATATAAGACATATACAATGTTAGGCATTAATTTTTTAATTGTAATTTTTACTTCAATCAAATAAAAAACTAACAATGATAAGGAGGTGAAATAATTTAAGATATCTTAAGTATAGATAACTGAAAATTGTTTACACATTTAATCTGAAGTCAGATAAAGCCTGCTGATTATAGAAACAATAAATATGATAATATTCACAAGTAAGAAACTGCAAAACTATAATGGGGAATTATTCTGAATGCTTATCTTTAAATACCTTTTTTAATCTTTAACAGTTTCTTCTAATTTTGAATTTATGATTTTATCGTTTTCTAATGATATGGCAACAGCCTTTTCGGCCCGCTTTTTCTTTTTCCTCTGGGATTTAGGAGCCACAGATCGATTGAGAAGAGCCTAGAAAAGAAATATACAAATTATCATTATTAGAAATTTATAGAAGAAATAGTAAATGCACACAAAAAACTCTGAAGAAATTTCACATCCCTTTTGTATAATAAAATGAAGTAACTAGGCAAATACTATCTCCAAACTTGAAAGCATGCAACTAATCATGGTAAATTTCAGTAGAATTATTTCTTCCCATTACTTTTGTTTAAAAGATGCTATATTTATGCATAAAAGATTATATCTTGCATGACACAGAAAATATGGGAATTTAGAGCCATTTTTTTCCTGAGTTAGTATTTATAATCCAAATTACCATATTTACACATGCATATTATACACTTTTTTTAAGTTACCATAGAAGCAATGTTTAAGAAATTCATACTTTTCCACCGCTCAAAACTTTCATAAAATACGAAGGTTTTTTGAAAAATAAAGATACAATGCCGCATACTCATTCAAAAAAATTGATAAAATGGCCATTGCAAACTACTTACTGGTATTTGCCGTATTTTTTCAACATAGTTGCCACCATGTCTGGAAATTTCCCTGACCAAATCTAAAAAAATTCCAAGACCAAACGGGCATACAATGAAATTCGCTATTTATTTATGCAATCTTATGACAAAATCGACGATTTTTTCTGCAATCACTCTTCGAATTTCACAGATTTTCTTGTGGTCGTTTGATGAATTTCGCGATTCACCTCCCGAAACACATTTGATGAATTTCAGGCTTTTTCCCCCTGAGACCGTTTGATAAATTTCGCGTTATTTTTTTACAGAATTTTTAGAAAATATTTGTAAAGTCCCTCACTTTTTTTTTCCTATATGTTTTAAAATTTCCCTGACTACTTTGAAATTCCCTCACTTTCCAGATTTTCCATGTTGCTGGGAACCCTGTTTTGTATTCCACAGTCATAGTTCCACATAGAAGATTACCGCCTGTTGTTGAAACCACAAGTTGATCTCATTATTGCATTGTAAGTTTTGCCCTGCAAGATGTTTTTTAGATAAAGAAATAAGTGGTAGTCACTGAATGCAAGATCAGATATCACAGATGGCTTACCCATTCTCAGTTCTTTATGAACTTTGGCCATACCTTTAGAAAAGCACAACACTATTTCATTACAATTTGTTGCTTCATAATGTTCTGACAGACCAAAACAATTTCTTTGTGAATATCTGCTGGATGCTCAACTTTTGGATGAAAAAAAAAAAAAAACATAACGGGATGTACTTTACATTTGACAGGATTCTGAATTGATGCAGCCATTATCAACATGTGCTACATGAAACAGATTCACCATACAAATAACGAATCACTGCCAGAGAAAGGTCAAATGCTCAAAGTTATAATATGTGTTGCCAATACGCTCATTAAAAATTTTTCTTTCCTGCTGTCTGAGGTTTATTTTTGCTTTTCGAAAACACTTTGTAATATAAAAATAAAACCACTGATATAATAACATAAAATATGCACAGCACTTATTTCCAAGACTCTTTAAAAATTAATTATTTTCAAGAAATATTAAAATATTTGAAAGAATCAAATTTTATGTCAAAATAATTTCAATTACACCAGAAAAATGACCATTTGCTTATAATGCAGCTAGAGCCATAAATGCTTGTTAAATACTCAGTACTCACAGAATTTTCGTCGAGTGCAAGGCCAATACCGAGTAGTTGTAAGAATTTCAATTTTTAAGTATTTATGTTATTATTGAAGACAGTGGCGCAGCCACGGTAGGGGTTTGGGGGTTAAAACACCCCCAGAGCTAAGAAAAATTACTATAATTGCCTCTTATACGAATCAAAACCAAAATTAATATTTAAACTTTTTGGCGTTTTTCGAAATCCGCCGCTTTGAGAAATCAAACTCTATTCAACAAAGTGAAACGGCGAAAATTCTACTTAAAACTGTGAAAGCGCATATTACATTAATTGGTTCTGTGAAAATTGGTTATTTGGACTAAGTCACTTTTTGCGAGACGTCTTATGCTAAAAGAATGGTCATTTCCTGCCACACAGACGCTTTGAGTTTAAGTATTATACAAAGGGCCGTTTCTTAATTGCATTTCTGTCTTTGTTCCATGTTCGAAACAATAATAGACCATCGAATTTCAGAAAAAACGTGAAACACACACTTTGCAGATCTCTCTCAGTTTCAAACGCCTGCTTTACGCTTTTTGCTCCCAATTATATCCAAGACCAAGCTTTTTACGTATACCCAAGTAAAAATCTTTGTAAAATAAGAATTACAAAAGTAGTAACTATAAAGTTGTAAAAAGCTGTTTTTGATTGTGATTGAACAAATTATCGCAATCAGTATGTCTTTTGAACAATTTGTTCCTTAGGATATCTGTACACAAATTTAAAGAAAGAATGTATTCCATTAGTTAGTAATGTAGCAACGAGTAATGGTGCTTGCTCTCGGAGAAGCATTGCCATCCGTGTCACGTAGGAAAGAAGCACTTATTGTAATTTCATTGAGTTATAGATAATATGTCTGTGAGTATGGATTTTGAAAAGAGAGGGGTTAAATGTAAAACATTTTCTTAGACTGTATAAAATATAATTATACACAATTTTATGCTAATCATGCATTAATTTAAATTAATAAGCACAATGTTAAAAATCTGCAGTTTTAGCTTTATAGTCACTCGCTATTATAGAAAACGGTTACTTGAATATATTATGGAATATTCTCATTATTTTTTATTATTCTCATTATACCTTAAAAGTAACCACCATGTCAAAAACCAACTACACTACCAACTATACTATATGGCCGAAGGTGACCGGTCACTTGCAATTTTATACGTTTTGTTAAATATCTAGAAAAATACATGAGGAATTAACCTGAAACTGCAGGTGCATAAATAGTATAGTATACGTCATATATTTCCATGAAGATTTTTTTCCCGAAACCCCATAGGGGACCGTCAACAAATTGAAAAAGAACGAATATCTTTTGGATAAACCTTTAAAAACTAATGTAGCAAAAGCGTTCAAACTTGAGATTATTAATAAGTGGCTTATTGTAATATACTGTGTTCATTTTTATGAGGATAGCTGTGTATACTCGTAGAGAAATTAAGGTTTTTATAAAAACAATCCC
Source organism: Maratus speciosus (assembly GCA_963932465.1). Classification (NCBI taxonomy): domain Eukaryota; kingdom Metazoa; phylum Arthropoda; class Arachnida; order Araneae; family Salticidae; genus Maratus; species Maratus speciosus. The sequence continues at coordinate 461,874,938 of OZ010792.1, forward strand.
AAATTTCACCAAGTTTTTTGCTTATAATGTGCAGAGTTCTTATTATAAAAAAAGTTCTTTTCAGAAAATATGAAAAACAACATTGTACATAATACCCTGCAATCAGAATTAAAAAATAATAAAAATTGAATGAAAAATGAGTAGGTTTACTAAAAACTGTTTCACTGCGCATGTGCGAATGCAATGAAAATATAATGTGCATAATGTATTAGCTAATTATATAGAGCAAGTTTTGTGAAAACCTCAAAATCATAGCTTGAAAATTCTGAAAATTATCGTCAATAGAATAAGCTCGAAATCCATTGTTCCCAAAAGGAAGCAAAAAGATGAGGGATTGTATCCAAATATAGTAGTACGTGCAATATTCTGTACGCTATCTTGGCACTAATCAACAGATATTTGATACAACCCCTCATCTTTTTGCTTCTTTTGGGGAACAACGGATTTCGAGCTTATTCTATCGACGATAATTTTCAGAATTTTCCTTCTATGATTTTGAGACTATCACAAAACCTGCTCTATATAATTAGCTAATACATTATGAACATTATATTTTGATTGAATTCGCGCATGCGCAGTGAAACATTTTTTAATAAACCTCCTCATTTTTCATCCAATTTTTATTATTTTTCAATTTTGATTCCAGAGTATTATGTACAATGTTGTTTGTCATATTTTCTGAAAAGAACATTTTTTATATTAAGAACTCTGCAAATTATAAGCAAAAAACTTGGCGAAATATGGAACTGTTTTTATAAAAACCTTAATTTCTCTACGAGTATACATGCTATCCTCATAAAAAAGAACACAGTATATTACAATAAGCCATTTATTAATAATCTCGAGTTTGAAGGTTTTTGCTACATTAGTTTTTACAGGGTTATCCAAAAGATAGTTCCTTTTCAATTTGTTGACGGTCCCCTATGGGGTTTCGGGAAAAAAATCTTCGCGGAAATATATGACCGATACTATACTGTTTACACACCTGCAGTTTCAGGTTAATTCCTCATGCATTTTTCTATATATTTAACAAAACGTCTAAAATCGCAAGTGACCGGACACCTTTGGCCATATAGTGTATATCGCACAAACCGCAGTTTTAGAACGTTTTTTGCTCTTACATCCTTTTTATTTCGAATTTTTGGAAAACTGTTCTTGGTGATCAATTACGTTTCTAGAGTAACAACCATGCCAAACTTAATGTATCTCTAACAATTCCTAATAAATCATAATTAAGGCTATATAATGCTGCTAGCATTGTGTCAGGATAATATGTAATTAAAAAAGCATGCAAAAAGACGTCCGTCTGACATTAGCCTTAGGTCGTTTTCAAATCGTTTTCCGCTCATTTCATCCTTTTTAAAGTGATTTTTTTTTTTTAGGAACCGTTCTTGAGCATTTATCCATCCCAAAAGTTATCACCATGCCAGATTCTAACCTTCTATACAAAATGTATCACACAAACCGCAATTTTAGAAAGTTTTTTTTTCACTCTTGCACCCTTTAAAATTTCGAATTTTTAAAAAACTGTTCAGGGCATGCATTTAAGTCTCTAAATTAACAACCATGCTAAATTAACAAACATTCCATGTTTCTAGCCGTTGTTTTACCGATGTAAAATATGCTTATGTTGAAACGGAGATAGTCACCATCATTTTGCCATTATTATTAAGGTTCCACTCTGCGCTTAAAAAGTAAAATCGGAATTATTATAAGATCATTCGTGCGTCTTATTTTTCTGGCGGTCAGCGGAGGAGTTGAGGGCACTCGGTGTACCTAAGCGACTTAGAATCTTCCAAGGATTGTCGGTAATGATTTTCGAAAAAATGTGTCTGTAATGTGCCGCGATATTAATTAAAAACCCATGTAGAAAACAATGATACGGATCAAAACAGTGTTGCTACTTTGTGACCTCCTTTCGAAGCGTGCTTGGCACAGTGCAAAGTTTAAACTTTGTATAAGATCTTTGTTTTAGGTAAGGTGAAACATAATAATAAGCACTTTTTATTCCAACTGAATTCAATTATTGAAGGCAAATATTAAAAAGATAATTCATATAATAATTCCAAGACATTAAATGTCAGTAAATTTGAGACAAAAATTGCTTATAATTCAATAAATAATTCATTTATAAGGGAAAAAACTTTTCGATTAGAAATAATTTCAATAATTATGTCTGAATATGCTTTTATTTTTAAAAATGAATAGAAAAGTTTCACGTTATTAAGCATACTTTTTTTTATTCCTTTAGAATTGTCCACTATTACATGAAATATGATTTACAAGTGACTTTTCGTGAGAATCTCTGCAACCTCTTTCCAAAGCGTGGTTGGTTCTCTATCAAGTTTAAACTTTGTACAAAGTCTGTGTTTTAGAGAGTGAAATATTTATCGGTTTTCATTCCAGTAGAATTAAATTATGGCATGTGGTATTGTTATATGTACGCAAGTAAATATTATCTTTGAACAGTTCTGATATTTTGTATGGAACGCTTTGTATTTTTTAGTTGAGCTCGCACACGACCGATTATCTTTTTAAATCTGTTCGGTAGTTCCAAAAGTAACCCCTACAAAAAAAGGTTACTTCTTTATAATATTAGTACAGGTACGACTTCAGTTTGAACCCGTATATTTTTAGAGAACTTTAACAATAATAAAGATGTTTTAACGAAATTTTCAACAGATTTACTTTACTTAATGGCAAATTCGATGTCATGTAAAGTACTGGAAGTGCACACACACACACACACACAAAAAAAAACAATGAAATACCATGTTTAATATCAACTACATTCCAAAATATGGATTACCTAACTGAGCACTATTTGGACGTAAATGATGATAAATCCCACCAATTTTCGTAATATTATTACATTTGAAAAAAGCACGGTAAGTATATTGAAAATTTTGTTAAAATGACTTCATTGTTATTAAAGTAAAAAAGAAGAATTCGAGATTGTCTTGGAATGAAATCCTGTGTATTTTTGGTTGAACAAATGGATTGGAATTCTGTTATTTTCTATGCAAAAATTATTTGCTGGACTGTACACTTACAACTCTTAAAGTTTGCCTCATCATCTTTAAACACTTTTTATAAATATACCCTAGTTTGGCGTTATTTCATTGGTGCATTTTATGTTTTCTAACTGTAATACTGTAAACGCTGTTTAAATGAAACACAACCAATGTAACTGCGGGTAAAAAACATTATGATTTGATTCATTAAAAATACAGATTATATTAACCGGTGATTCAAATAACCGGCGAACACTTTTATAAAAAATCTCAAAACCCCCCCTAGAACCGAATTCTAGCTGCGCCACTGATTGAAGACAAGGGAATTTATAACTGATCTGTAAAAGTTACTCAAATATAAATGTATAACATATGTAATTATTCATAAAAACTATTTACTTAGTACATAAAAATATGTCTACAATGTATAGAAAAATAAAGAAAAAACAATGCACATTAAAGTTTAGTTTTACATGTGTACAGATAAAAATAGGTCATTTTTTAAACAAAGAAAAGAGTATGATTTTGGAAAAAGAAACAGTTTGTAAAAACAGAAAATACAAAAAATGAAATTTAAAAAATATTTTAACAATTAAATTTCGTATATCATTAGTTACGGTGCAAAAATGGCAATTTGTTCTACATTTTCATGAGATAGGGCGTTCCTTTTATTATTGTAAATTTGGCCTGCCTCAGAAAAAAATGAATTCGCTGTAAGCACTGCTTGAAGGTGTAAATAAGAATTGTCTTGCAAGCTTGCACATTAATGGGAAAAGTTTTACTATATATTTTCATCCACGCAAATAGATTGTCTGTTCTTCCCAATAACTCTCTGCTAAGAAAGTCTCTCTTTTTCAACCATTTTTTCATATTCAATTTCTGATCTAGTGTTAGTGTCATACTTATTCTCCTACTCATTTGCAATTTTATCAGAAGATTGCCAAAAAAAATAGACAAATTCTTCTGGTGTGTTTTGGATCATTACATTGACATTACTAGCAGTGTTTTCATGCTGTGTTTTTTAAATGGATTTTGAATTTCACATTGATCTTCATGCATCAGTTCTACAGCTTTATTTTGTAAGCACTTTTTAATTCCACATTTGTATTTTTCAGTGAAAAACGACAATTTAAATTGATGATCAACAGCAGTTAATATAAAATAATGAAACTTTTCTTAGATTTCAATTTCAATAGCATCCTGCTGATTCTCATTTGCCTTGTTTTCATTTTTCACAAATGTGAATCTTTTTTCCAATTCGCTTTTTAATGTCCCTTTCATTGTGCCACAACCAAACAATGAAAATAATTAGACTTTATTTTTCAAAAAATGTAGCAATGTTTTAATTAATGCAGGGGTGATTGTGACTCAGAGCGAAAAACCCTGAAAATTAATCGATACAAAGTGAAAAACCCTGAAAATTATCGATGCAAAAATATACCAATATCAATTTACATAACAACTGATGCTGCAACAGCATGACAATCAAATGGCATATTTCTGCTATTGTTTGAAATATAAAATTGCAGAAAACATAATTTGGTAAACTTATATTAATTTCACAGAAAGCTAAATGACTTCATCAAATGGAGAGTGCAATTTATCTTGTTATATGCAAAGTTCGAATTCTATGTTCAGTAAATGAATTCATTCTAAGTACTCATGAAACAAGTACAAATTATGTGTTAAGAGTTACTTCTTAGTAGATTTAATGCAAGTCATATCTAGTTAATTGAAAACAGTAAAAAAAAGTCAAAACCAATCCAATTTTACTTCTAAGTGGCTAAGTATTAGAAAAAAATAAATAAAAATTTATTTTTAAAGCATTACTCTTACACAATGTAAATTTCTTTTTCCTGCTTTCTTCTTGGGTATTCCACATTACAGATATGCAATTCTGGACATTTTTGTACTGAGATTGAGATGGATAACAATACCAGGGGTGATTCTGAGTAAAATAAAATATATCTGAAATTCACAGCAACTTTTCTAAAAGGTTACAGAAGAGAGGGTGGGGAGAGAATCACTCCTGGTTCTAATTATGTGTTTTTTCTGCCATCTTTTCACGAAATTTGCGTTTTTTCCGCGATTTTTCGGCGAAATTTGCGTTTTTTCGCGATTCTTTAAAGAAATTCATGTTTTTTCCCCCGTTATCCTTTAACAAAATTTGCGTTTTTTCTGCGATCCTTTGACGATATTTCCGTTTTTCTAGCGATTCTTTGATGAAAATCGTGTTTTTTATCGCGATCTTTCGACGAAATTCACGTTTTTTCCGCGATTCTTTGAAGAAATTGCTTTTTTCGTGATCCTTTAATCAAATTTGTGTTTCTCCCGTGATCCTTTGGCAACATTTCTGTTTTTCCTGCGATCTTTTGATGAAAATCTTGTTTTTTTTTCGCGATCCTTTGCAAATTTCGCACTTTTTTGCGATCCTTTGACGAAATTTGTGTTTATTTCGCGATCATTAGACAAAATTTGTTTTATTTCGAGATTCTTTGACAAAATTCGCGTTTTTTTCCGCGATCGTTTGGTGAAATTTGCGGGTTTTTTCGTGATTATTTAGAAATTAGTTTTCTTTCCGCGATGATTTAACGAAGTTCGCGTTTTTCCAGGGATCCTTTGACGATATTTCTGTCTTTCCAGCGATCCTTTGACGAAAATCGCGTTTTCCCCCGCAAACTTTCGACGAAAATCGCGTTTTCCCCCGCAATCCTTTGACGAAATCGCATTTTCCCCTGCGATTCCGGGATGGGGAAAATCCTTCCCGGTTCTAATTATGCGTTCTTTCAACGGTCTTTTGACGAAATTCACGTTTTTTTTTTCGCGATTCTTTAAAGAAATTGATGTTTTTTACGTGATCTTTTAACGAAATTTGCGTTTTTCCAGCAATCCTTTGACGATATCCATTTATTCGCATTCCTTTGACAATATATCCGTTTTTCCAGCGATCTTTTGACGAAAATCAAATCGCGTTTTCCCTGCGATGTTTTGACTAAAATCTTAGTTTTATTGCTATCCTTTTCGAAATTTGCGCTTTTTTCGCGATCCTTTGACGAAATTTGTGTTTATTTCGAGATTCTTTGACGAAATTAACTTTTTTTCTCGCAATCCTTTGGCGAAATTGTTGATTTTTTTCAGCGAACGATTGAGGAATTGATTTTTTTCGGCAACCATTTCTCAAAATTCGCGATATTTTTTAATGTCCGAATTTTCCGCTAAATGTAACTATCTCATAAACCCGGAAGGATCAGCCGAAAAACCCGGAAATCCGGGCTACACCCGGAGCACAATCACCCCTGTTAATGGTATTACAGTGGAACCTGTTAAAGTGACCACCTGGCTAAAGTGACTGCTTTTGCAAAATTTTACTCGTGCTCATGTAAAATAATACATGAATTGTCCGGTAATGTAATCACCTGTCTATAATATAAAGTGACCAGATAGCCTGTCATTGTCAATGTTATTTGAACCTGTAAAATGTGCATTTTTCTGCATGCCGATAATTTTCAAACTAAAAGACTAAAGTGACCATTTTCCAAAATTTTTATTTTCATCCATAAAAAAGTACAGGAATTTATCTCCTACAGTGATCACCTGTTTAATTTACAAAGTGACCACTTTGTACTTTATTGTAATGATATTTGCACCTGTTTAAGGTGGCCTTTCCCTTCCCAATTTTTTTCTCCAGGTGAGAGAGGAATGAAGAAGGTTTTCCCCAAGCATATTGATGGATTGTAGGATAGGAATGCTTGCGCCTGCTACTCATAGGCTAACTAAGTCACATGTTAATACTACGTTTATCTGAGGAGACGAGTTTGCAATTGTTCGGTTTGTTTTAAAAGGGTTCCTTTGTCATATGTTCAAAGAAATTCTAAGAATAAACCTCCACATGTTCTTTCATTGTACTGCTTGCAAGATTTGTAACATTTAACATAAAGTTTTAGTTGTATGAACCTGTAGTTTTCTTATTAGTTTGGTAGTTTTTTCAAGTTTTTATTTTTAATGCAGTTCCCTTTCTTCTTAAAGTAGGGAGAATAAAGAATCTAAATCTAAAAAATCTAAACTATAAAGAGAAGAGTGTTTAAAAGATAAAATTGCAGTTATTAATCTTCTAAACAATAATAGTCAAAGAGCAGCAGCTGAAAATTTCCGAATTTGTAAAACTTGTTTGAGCATGAGCAATATTTTAAAAAGAAAATCAAAATATCTATAAAGATTTGAAGAAAATGAAAATGAGTTTAGGAGTCAGAAAATTCGAAAAAATGAATATTTTGAATCAATTAAGCAATTGTTGAATGGTTTAAAAAATGTGTGGAATGCTCTGGACCTTTGCTAGAAGAAGCAGTTTTAGAGTTTACAAAAAAAAAACTCAATGTAGAAAATTTTATTGCTTCTAATGGTTGGTTAGAATCTTTCATGAAAAGAAATAACATTTCTCAGAAAATTTTGTGTGGAGAATCTCATGACATTGATATGGAAACAGTAGATTCTTTTAAAAGACGGATTTCTGATTTGCTGGGGAATTACAAGAAAGACAACATATTCAACGCTGATGAATGTGGTTTGTTTTATCGGGCAATTCCAAACAAAACATTAGCAATGGCTGGAGATAAAGGTAAAGATGAAAAGATTTCTAAAGAGATAATTACCATTTTGCTTCCTTGCAGTTCAACAGAAGAGAAACTAAAACCTCTTGTGATAACAGCAGCCAGAAAACCACGCTGTTTCAAAAGGTTAACATCAAGAATTTACCAGTATTGTGGTATGGAAATAAAAAATCCTGGATGACATCCTGTATTTTTACTGAATGGGTTACACAATTAAATAAGCAGATGAAGCAAAGAAAGACAAAAGATTCTATTGTTTATAGATTAACTGTCCAACCCATGCGAGTGATTTGTCTTTTTCAAATGTGAAAGTATCTACCACCTAACACCACATTGCATTTACAGCCGCTAGATCAAGGAATAATTCAAACTTTCAAGCTACATTATAGAAAGTTCATGATCCAGGCTATAATTTTCAGAGCACAAAAATGCAAATCAGCAAATGAAGTTGCTTCATAATGTCCTCGATGCTGTAATGTGGGTTAATAGAATTTGGTACGTCAAAGTACAATTCCAAAATGCTTTGAAAAATCTGGCTTTTCGCAACAAATTTCTGTCACAGTCTGCAAATGATAACAATAGCCTTTCGAATATTCAAAATCTTATAAATCAATTGCTTTTCGAACATGAATCATCGAATCCTGAATTATTCGAGAATTTTGACACTGATATCCCAACGTGCAATGCTTCCGTTGATCAAGAAAGTTTGAAGCAAGAAATTTGTGATATGTTTAAAAATGAAAAAGATTGTGTTAGTGAAGATGAAATTGAAGAAAATGATGAAATTTCTGACTCAGAAATGTTAAAGATGCACAAAAAAAATGAAAATGTATGCCCTAATTAACTATCCACCAATGCTGGATTTATTGAAAAAACTTGAAGTGATGACTGAAAACATAATTGTTGGAAAGAAGTGTTTTAAGCAACCAAAAATTTCTGACTTTTTGCTGCAAATGAAACTTTATAAAAGTTTGTACATTTTTTTTAAATGAAGAGTTTATTATTCCCAGTTATAGAAACATTATTATGCAATTACAATCAAAATAAAAATGCGTATTAATTACAGTGTACCTTGTCATTATGTGTTATTTAAATCAATCACGACAGAAGTTCTTCAACTGAATTCAAAAGAAATATGGAGTATTTTAAGTTAATTATCTTCTATGTAGTATATTTTAAATTAGTAATTCAGTTATTATAACTGTTAATTAATATATTCATTACTTGATATAGTGCATTTTTCCGTATGTATATTTTAATTTGTTTGATTTTTTTGTGAACACAAAAAATTTTAATATGCCATTTTTAAAGATACTTCATACAGTGACCACCTCTATATAGTGGCCATTTTAGCTGGTCCCGAGGGTGGTCACTTTAGGCAGGTTCCACTGTACTTCTAATATGATGTATTAATCTGAGCTCATCAATGCTGTGACTTCTTTGAATGACAATAAACAGTTTCACTACACTTTCCAGTAATTGCCACTGAACTGTGTTTAAATTTGCTATTTCATTTTTGGCAACATAAAGACAAAGAGGTCACTTTATTAATTAATGCAATCTTTTGAAAATGTGTTATTTTAATTTCCATCTTACGATTAATTACAGTTAATTACTCTTATGATTAATTTATTTAGATTCATAGAGGAATGCAACTAAACCTTTTCGAATTTTGGACATGAAGCTTCCCGTAGCAGAAATGGTGCAGCACGGCAGCGGCGCTGCAGATTATTTTAGATCTTGCAGATTAATCAACCAGCTTAAAAATAAATACTGGGCTTAAAAAATTTACTTCATTTTAAGAGTTTGTGTTTTTTTATTACATATTCTTTGTAAATTACAAATTTTACTTATTTTATGGGTTACTATAAATATTTATGATAGTAGCTTGCTTCAGCATTGGTGGGTCACCGATAAATTTTGGTTTGCTGCAGATGGACACCGAAAATTCTGCTACTGGGAAGCTAGAGAGTGGTTAAAATGTCTCCCACAATGTTTTTGGCTGTAGCTAATGTGTCAGAAATACATTGGGGCGATAAACACAATTTTATTATAAGCTGTATAATGCAAATAGTGCAAGCTACACTTTTAACATCAGAATTTTGCATTATTCAGTGAATTGTTACAGCAACTTATAACCATTTTTGATAGGAAGATTTCAAGTATCAGAATGAGTTAGATAAATTGAAGAATTGTTTTTAATTTCATATTGGTTAGTTGCACTTTTTATGTATCAATTCTTTTTTTTCTAAATAATGCTGCTGCTTTAAAAATTTTTGAAATTTTCAAAAATTGTCTTTAAAATGTGCATTAAATGTCAAATTTAATTAGTTAATTTGAAATTTTTTCAAGTTAATATATAAACTATAAATAACCAGACAATTCAATTTTAGACATTTTGTCGAATATTTAAAGATATACTTGTTGGATTCTTCTGGAACTTCAGGATTACGAAGAATATGTTTGGCTTCATATTTATCAATGGCGATTTGATCAACTAGGGGGCAAAAAAAAGTAATATTTGGGATCACCCTGTAAAATAAAATGCAGGAAATGATCTATCACTATAACTTACGAATATGTGGATATTGTGCAATATGTGTATTCAATTTTTTTTTTTAAGTTCAAAAAATTCTTTGCAGCTAATATGAAAGCTTTTGTTAAATTTCAAAACTTTATTTGATTGCAGAATTAATATTTTTCAAATAAAAATGCTTTTCTGTGTTAACGGGAAATCAAAAAAATATATTACATGCAAAAATATTATTAACCTATACTTTGCAACCCGGAAAGCACGGGCTCAATCCCCTAGTAGTATTATTAAATTTGATATATTCGAGTTGTCGAACAGAGAAAATAGCAAAAAAGAGGAGAGCTTCCAAAGGAATGCTAATCCCGCCAGGACTGTAACCTGCTCCAATTCCAACCCACCTCTCCCAGTTGATATCTTCTGAAGAAGCAATCCTTCTCACAGTCTTTCTCCTGACGGTAGATCAGTACTCATTAGAGATGGGCAACATCGTTCCTTTTAAGGAATCGTTCTGAAAAAAAGGAATGATTCCGAGAAAAAAAGAACGATTTTGAAAAATAAAGGATTCCAAGGGGAAAAAACACTTCCGAGATAAAGAGAACCACATGCAATCCATAATACTTTTTACTAATTTATTTTCTTATGTACCCATCCATTTTCTTACGCATCCAGTCGCCTTAATTTTGTAATGTTTTGGACAGATGATTTTGTTTTTAAAGGTTCATTTCATTGATCAGTGTGTGCAATTAATTTGCAGTTATTTCTAACTTTACGATTTATGGTATAAAGCATAATTCCTCTTGGAAATTTAAGGGCGGCGCAAGGTCTATTCGATTTCCAGTGTAATCATTGGTTTCTCTTGAAAATATGTCGTCAAATGACCGTCCATTTATATTATTATTTTATACAGTGTGTCTTTACTCTCAACGATGTTCAATGGCTAATTCCTAAACCATTAGTCATAGACCTATAGTTCCAGGTACAAAAATGTTTTAAATAAGGTAAAAAATTATTCTGAAAGTCGTTTGGATTAATAAAAATATTTCTAAAAAAGTTACGAAATTTTAATTTTTTATATGGTCCCCCGGCTTTATAAGTGATATTTAGTAAAAATTTCTTGTTCTCTTAAAAGAAAGACAAAAAAGTCCCATTCATCTAACACTAAAATTCATGAAGTTACACGAAACTTTGAAATGCAAGGCTTATGCCACTTTTCTGCATCCGAATACACATAATTTTAGCCATGCTTTTAGGGGTCGTAAAGGAAGTGCTTAAAGTATTTGAAGGATTTATTTCATGTGTAGCTGCGCTTTGAAAGAAATCGCATTACGACACATTTTTGTAAGGATTTGAAGCTGTTTCTTTTCATGATTTTTTTATCAAAAATTATGCTATTTTTATAAGCTTTTATTTAACCTATTAACCGCCAAAACTATAAAGTAGGAATTTTTAAATTTCTTGTTGAAAGTCGCTTGTCGCCACAAATTCAGAAAGGTAATTTTCGCTTTATTAAAATATCAAAATTTCTGCCAATAAATAAGGCAATTTTTTTAATTGTAAAATAGTGGTGACAAAGTAATTAATTTATGCATGAGCAATTATTTTGACCTTTGCGTGAACGCAACACCAGCGGGTAATGGGTTAACTTGAAATAATCGTATATATGTCTTTCCAGTTCAAAATTTGTACTCGAAATTCAACTCACTTTAAAATATGCGATCGAGGTTAAATTTTACATATTGACGTAAATCACATGACAATGTAATATTATTATGATTTTCAGTGCTTACCATATGTACTTATTTTACAGGATAGCACAAAAAATTTCGGATAGATTACTGCCAACAAGTTTACTAAAAAGTTTTAGATTAGATAACACAAGACTGCGATGGTTGTGTTTTTTTATTTTTAAAATTATGATTTTTATGTATTTTTTAGTGCTGAATCAAAAAATTATTTTCATTTTTAACCATCATGTCAGGATTTTTCGCAAATAGTAAATTTCAAAATTGAAAAAATAGCTAATACTATAAAATAGAGTCGATGGTTGTATTTTTTAACTTTTACGATTGATTTGTATGTGCTTTTTAGCAATGAATGTAAAAATTACCTTCATATTTAACCATCATGTTAGACTTTTTTGCAAATGGTAAATTTCAAAGTTAAAAAATAGCAAAAATCTTATACTATAAAATGGATGTAAAACTTCTTTTATTCAATTTTTGGTTTATACTGGGATTCTTACAGCTAAACAGCTCGGGGATCCGATGATGTGGGAAGTTCAATTAAAACTTTGAAATTTACAATTTGCAAAAAATCCTGACGTGATGGTTAAAAATGAAGGCCATTTTCGGATTCAATAGTAAAAAATACATAAAAATCAATTATCAAAAGTTAAAGAAATAACAATCACGTCTATTTTATACTATCAGATTTCCATAAATTTTTCACTTTTTAGCTTTCAAATTTACAATTTGCAAAAAATCTGTACTTTGTGATAAAAAATGAAGGCCATTTTTGGATTCAGTGCTACAAAATACGTCAGAACTAACTGTCAAAAGCTAAAACACATGACACAACACAAATTTGCATCCTAGTATAATCTAATAACATTTCAAAATATGTGTCATTTTGTAAAGAATCGAGGCTGTTGCTTTTCAACATTTTATTTAACGAAAATTCTATTATTTTTTTTCCTGTTATATGTTTAGTACAAGCTGTATATTTCGCATTAATATTTCAGAATGATTATAGATTTCAAATTTATAATGCAATGTTAATTTTACTGTCAACTATATTTTTTATATATCTGAAGATTATATTTCTAGTAAATTTGTAAATGACCCCTATTTCGCAGCAAAAAATATGCTCCAACTTTAAACAGCCATTACTTTGATCAGTTTTAATCGTAGAATAATAGGACTTTTATTTGTCTTACTTGTAAGTGTAATAGGAAAGTTTTACTAACTATAACTTGAAAGACCGGGGGACCGTATAAAAAATTAAATTTCGTAATTTTTCAGGAAATGATTGTATTGACCCAAATCACTTTTTAAATACTTCTTTACCCCCATTTAAAACATTTTTGTAATTGGAACTATATGGCTATGACTAACGGTTTAGGAATTAGCCATTGGACATCGTTGAGAGTGGACATCCTGTGTAGGAAATTTTATTATTGTTCTGATATTTGTCACCAGGGTCTAGGAATTTTTAGTCTCATAGATTCCTCTTCAAAATCTACCTCTAGGTAATCTTAATTTCATTTTTCATTCTGAATCTCATTTTTCATTTGGATGGCCCTACTGGTTTGGATATGTAACTTGTTAAAGTTGAGTTCGTTTTGTTCCAGTGTCCGTACTTTCAATAACTTTATCCCCTTTATCATCTTGCTCCATAGTTCCCTAACTTTACGCACACAGGATATTTCACATAATTCATCAACATTATTATCACTGTCTTCAGGATCTGGTTCAGAAGTGGAACACCCAGCAATATAGTAATCATCTTGTAGTGCAATTCAGTGATATATATCAATTTTAATACATTTGAAATAGCTTAATGTCATTAAAATGCACTGCAAACGATTTTTTCCCATTGACCATAATGTAATGAAACACTTTTGAGTGCCCCTGTAAATGAACTATTAATGCTACACTCTTCATACTGGATACCAAACATCCCATGGTAAACATCATTAACATATATCAATTGCATGGGAATGCGAGTATATTTACGGGAGTTAGGCATATCACAAACTGAGACGACAGAATGACATAAAGCGCAACATGAAGTGCAAACACTGGTCGAAACAAAGAACGAAGTTGTTACAAACTTGTTTTAAACCAGTTTTTCTAGCGAATTCAAGTGACATGTCTTATGTGTCGCCTTAGTGTGTGACTTGCCTTAGAGCGTGAACAGACGGTCTGAGGGACAGACAAACCGCATACATAAACACTAACTTTATTGGAAAGGGTTAAAAAGTAAAGCACGTTTTTGTATACTGTCTCTTTCCTGAGTGACTGATGTATGTCTTGCCTTATACCCTAACATCGCTATTTGTGAACTACTGTTAACTACGTAGAATTTCAATAAACTTACAACTCTTTTTGAATCTCCAATTTCACGAGAACCTACAGGAATTTCTCTAATTTCACACCCTCATCTGCCGTCACCCTCTCTATTTATACTGAACTTTAGTTCGGTGTAAGTGAATTGCGATGCTAATATGTTTGTTTCGAAAGGGATCTTTGGAGCTTCATAACTCATGAAGTCATGGAACACTTGTGTTACACGAAAGGGTAAAAGTTCCGTCAGATGATTTGTAAACAGATTCATTAGCAGCATGGCTATGGCTAGTGATATTTATAAGATAATATTATATATATATTAATACTATAATATGTATATATATAGTAATATATATGATTTTATACATATATAATACATATTACCTCCGCCAAAAGATATAGTGATTCACTAAACTTCAAAGTTCTATTTCTTTAAATTTGAAATTTGCTAACATTTTAACGGAAAAACGGTTTATTGGTTTAATTAAATTAAACAAATTAAAAGTATGTCCATTATTATTACAGAGTGTAGTACTACATAAAGAACTATCCTTTTGACGATGTTTCGGCTGTTGAATGAAAGACATCTGTTGTAAACTTGTTATAGATAATACCAACCTTTTTTTTTTTTGAGAATTTGACTATTTTTTATTCGGAGTTAAACTTTTTACTGTCAAAACTATTTAAAATAGATAAAACATTTTGTTAAATTTGAACTTTTCAGAAAACTTTATGTAATTAAAAAAAAAAAATGAAAATAAATAAATAAATCTTCTAAGTGAAAAGAATAACAATAACAAAGGAAAATACATAAAAGTTAGTATCGTATTTGCAGTAAAATTTACCTCAATAAAAACGGAAGTTTGGTATTAGGCTTGGAACATTAAATTTAGTTTGGCATGAAGGGAGCCTTGCTTTGATCGAAATTAAATTCAGATATGTATTATCCATCACCACAGTAACAGACATTAATCGTGGCATTGGTTTCGGGATTTGTGAGTATCAATAACGATCAATAAATCTAAATTATTATAAGAAATTATTACGATAAAAGATTTTTTTTTTTTTTGCTTTTATTTTACCTTGAAATAAAACAAAGTCACAGTTATTTAAATTCTAATTATTTAGCAAGAAATAGAAATAAAATAACAAATGAAAAAACTGTACAAAATCACAACGTGCATTCTTTGGAAACCAATAATTAAATTCATATATTGTAAAACTTTTTAAATGCAATATTAACCTTCCGCATACCAGACCGGTGCAACAGACCCGATAGGTACATTCAAATTGATTTTTCACATTTAAAAAAATGAAAATTTTGTAAATATGTGATTTTTTCTGGAACGTTCTACTCAAAAGGACATCCCAGAAAAAAACCCATATTTACAGAAATTTCAGCTTTTAAAATAAATTAGAAATATCATTATAAATGTACCTGTCGGGGCCATTGAACCCCTCTGGCAGGCGGAGCTTTAACATAAATCTATTAAACCGAAACAAGCATAAAATATGCAGCTTTACATATATGTCGCAGTGTTGGAGAAAGTCCGATAATCTATATGTAGCATGTGATTTTTCTTTCCTGTTTTTATACTCAAAACGGCCATTAAGAGAGCGAACCGCGGTTAAATTATTTCAATCCCAGCCACCACTGTTACTGTTATCTTATTATTATTATTAGACATTATGCTTTTTGAAATATTCATTATCTTAAGAAAGAAAGAAACGTTTTACAAAAATTCCTTGTTCTAACAGATTTTACTCTATGTAATAAACCTCAATGTAAGTTGATTAAAACAACAATCTTCAAGAGTTTCGAGATTTTTTTAATCATCTTCTTCAGGAGAGAAAAACAAGACGCCAAACTGTGGAAATAAAGTGGTACTCGAGTGCTCGTAGCTGGTCATATATTTCTTTTGACAAAGAGGATTCTCAAATTGAAATCATGTTTGAGTAAAAAACATGAAATAGTGAAATATGCATGAAAGTGCGTAACTCTACAATTATTAAAATAATTGAAAATCAGTTATTATTATCCCATTAAAATGCAATTTTTATGGCCTAGTGACATATTTCTTATATTATTCAAAACTGTTTCTAATCAGATTAAAAAAAATATTTTTCACTATTAATTAAACGAGCATTTTCTTTGTTTTTCTTAAGGCTGTTCTTAAGTGATCTGCTCAACAAGCGTAAAACGTTTTGACACATTTACAAATTCATTTTTTAATGGAAAGTTATAAAATTGGAAAGTTTGACCATGGAAGCGATTTGGAATCAAACTGTGTTTTCCATCTTTTGATCAGTAAATTACCTATTGAGTTATAATCGATTTTGATCACGTGACAAACATGTTTTTCACCCATTTTTGAGCGATTATGCCTCTTTTGCGCCGAAATTCGTTCAAAACGTCCACTTTGACACTATTTTCTGAAAGATCTATTGCGTTTGCAAAAAAAAAAAAAAAAAAAACGGAAAAAACAGCTCGATTACATAGTTTCTGAACAACACCTGCTCGTTTCATGCATTTCCGAATAAAAATAAATTGAAACTTTTGTCACAAAGTTATCCTTTTGGATTTGAGAACAGCTTTAAGAATTCATTTAGAAAAAATTCATTTCGTATGATACATTTACCAATTAGAAAAAGTATTAGTGTATTAAAGTACACATGGTGTTCCATTACCTTCGGGGTCCAGTTACTCAATCGGTAAAGCACGTAAAGTTTCTGGGTTCGAATCCCGTCTCGGGCACTTTTTCACTCAGGTGGAAAAAATCCAATTCGTATAAAATATTTTTTTTAAATTATTTCTTTCAGATTAATTTACCACAAGAAGATCAAATAGTAATGTTTGTTAAACGCCCTACTCCACCCCGCACTTCAATTTCTTTTTTCTTTCTTTTTTTTTGAGGAGGAGGGGGGGGGGGGGGGGGGGGGCACACACATTAGAATGATATTTTGGAAATAAAGTCAGCTTTAAAAGAATCAAAACCTGTTATTTTGAAATAAAATAGCGTATTTTAATTTATTAAATCTGGCCAGTCTACAAGAAAAGAACAGATTCCCAAGGAATCGTTCCTTTTTGGAGTCGGTACATTTTGGAACAACTCCGAGGAATCGGTCCTTTTCGGAGTCGGTACATTTCGGAACGACTCCGAGGATTCGGTCCTTTTAGGAGTCTGTACATTTTGGACCAATTCCGAGGAATCGTTCCGAAAAGACCAATTCCGAGGAACCGTTCCAAAAAGTACCTAATCCGAGGAACCGTTCCGAAAAGGACCGATTCCGAGGAACCGTTCCGAAAAGGACCGATTTCTTTTTACAGAATGGAATCATTCCTTCAGTTTCACTGCCGGAATCATTCCTTTGGAGTCGTTCCTCAACAAATGACACATCTCTAGTGCTCATATTGCACAATATCAACATATTCGTAAGCAATAACAATAGATCATTTCGTGCATTTTATTTTACAGGGTGATCCCAAACATTATTTTTCTTTAATTTTTTGTTGATCACCTAATTGTCCTTCTGATCAAATCGCCATTGATAAATATAAAGTCAAACATATTCTTCATAATCCTGAAGTTACAGAAAAATCCAACAAGTATATCTTTAAATATTTGGCAAAATGTCTAAAATTGAAAGTACCTGGTGATTAATAGACATATAGTGTAGATATACACACTTACACACAGCCTTGTTACTCTTAAGCTCACTTAATTTGTGCATTGGTGGTTCTTTTATATACACAACTACTCGGTACTTAGCCAAAATACTACTTAGTACACCATTAAATGCAGCACATAAAATTGCAAAGTGAAAGAATGCAGGTTTTTTTTTCATATATTCATTGATTTAAAAAAGAAAATTATATACTTAAAAATTAGAAAAACTTATATTGCAACCAGATGAAAAAAAAAAATCAAACATGAAAATTATGAAATAAAGTATGAAATATACACACCACACACATATAAAAGAAAATAATTTGCTCGAGTTATTATTTAAAGATTTGGTTCTAAACAAACATAAGTCGAAAATGATCAGGTTTAGTAAATGAATATCTTGGAGAAAAATAATTCAGTGATGTTGTGGATGCAATACCAGGGCTGCAGAGTCGGTGGGAAAAATGGACGACTCACTCCGGCTCTTTCGCTCAAAAATTGGCCTGACTCCGCAGCCCTGTGCACTACGGTGCACCACATGCACAAACTAGAAAAGGGATGCATGCATAAAAGCATTTGCGATTTTACTTAGAATGCACAGTATTCTTCAAGAAAGAATAAAAATTTCAGTAACTAATAATAAGAATGAACACAAGTAGCCCTTTTAAGAAAAGACTGAATATATGTCAAGGTATTTCTCAGATACTACTGAAAGACTACAAAGATCGATATTCAAATAATATTAGAGTGAAATAAATCAAGGTCCAGGTTTTGAAAATGTCTGGGTACAAGGGACACATCAAAATCTAGTGGCATTACTGAATATAATTTAAACAAGAGTTACTTTTCCCTTGATTTTTAAAAAATCTACATACTAGAGACGTTTCAAAACTGCATTGAAAAGGAAAGAATACATGATTTAGAATTAGTATAATATTAAAATAGTTAACATACTCAGAATAATACATATACTAATAAAAGAAGGTTTTGCTGTGTCTGTGTGCCTGTCGGAGATGGCTAGGAAAATTTATCATGAGTGTGTGTATCTATAAATATATGTATATCAGTCTGAAATTTTCTGTTTGTTAGAAATTACATTACTACTTTGATAACACTGCTTGCATAGTGACTTATCTCTATTAAGCTTTCATTTATTTATATTTATTTTATTAATTTTACAGACTTGTATTAAATCAAACTGCAACTTTTTTTTTATGTAATCTGAGCAATTTAAAAATTGTAAATTTATTTTAAAAACTTAAGAATGTTAATTAACATCATTCTGATATTAGGTCTAGAAAAAGGCACTGTTGATTAAAAGTTAGGAAGAAATTTATGTTAATTAGATTCCATATGGAATACAAAGACCATTTTTCCCATAGAAAAGGTCTAGAAAGATTTTTTAAAAAAATCTGTGTCAAATAACAAATCCAACCATGCAAGTAGCCAGAAATGAAGCTTTGTCATTGAAGGACTATATGTCTTGCTTTGATTGAACAAGTTTTCATTGATCGTTTTACATGAACAAAAAAATTAAGTAAAACAGTCAAAGAACAACATTTTCTAATGAAACAGTAATTCTTGTTCATTGCTGCTGGGCAGGATTGGATAGTTTTGTTTCAAATGTTCTTTTTTATAGTAAAAATATCTTCTTTACACTTGGCAAAAATACCTTCTTTCACATACTGAAAGTCCAAAAATAATTATTTGGTAGAAAACGTATATTAAAAGTCACTTTCACAACTCAGATCTACATTAAAAACATAATACTCACTTTTACAGACTCATCCTCCACTCCTAAAGTTGTTTCATATAATTCTAAGTCTATAGGCCCTGAAGTAATTTTATGAGAACCCGAAGGCATTAACAAAACAGTGAACTTGAACTGGGCTACATATTCACCTAACACAATGAAAAATATTCTCTATCAGATACAAAATATCATCTAAGGGAAAAAATTATAAATACTTTTCAAAACAATCTAATACAGTAAACTCTGTCTAAGGTGCAATCGATCAGGATCAAGAAAATTTTCCGCAGTAGACAATATTCTGCCTTAGACAAATTTGACTCTATAGATTCGCAGGGACTTGAAAATCTTGAGTTCAACAGATTTCCATCTTACACAGAGTCCGCCTTACAGAGAATTTACTGTATTCATAAATACTGTTACTATCAATATATAAAATAATTATAAATACTTTTCAAAACAATGTAATATTCATAAATACTGTTACTATGAATATATACAATAGAATGTTTCATTTTTCCAAATCTGTGATTTTCATATGACTTTGCTTACGCCCCGAGTCTCAGTGCTGAAAAAGATATATATGCCAAATTTCAAGAAGATTGGATAATATTTAGGGGTTGCACATATTGAACACTTTTATCTCAAACTAGTGAAATTTCTAATATTGAAGTTTTTTGTACTAATGATTATCTCATGTATCTCTTTAATCATTTCAAGGTAATTGAACTTTAAATAAGGAACCAAAACAGGAATCTGGCTAATAGAAAAGGTGCCTAGTGATGAGTTTTTAGGAGCTCGACTCACTTTAAAGGAATAAGTACTTTTAGTTTTCTTTTACCATCACAAGGAAATGAAATAAACACATTCGGATGCTACTAAATCTACCAGTACTAAACTACAAGAAGTATAAAGGAAAGCAAATATCCCTGTTCATTTATAGCAACTGCAAAGGGCCTTGGCCACAATGCTTCGAAAATCTCTGTATCTCCAGCTACTGTTTACCGAGCTTGGCCGATCAAAAGAAGTGAAATTGCAAAGAAAATAGAAAAGTCACTCTTTGAAAATCCTCCTCATTTGGTCTTGCATTGATATAGTAAACTGTTGCCGCAACTGCTCATGGGAATGTCAATGCTTTGGAAGATAGAGTTGCAGTTCTAGTGGATGGTAAAGATTTTGAGCATTTGCTTGGCGTACCTATTGCCCTGAAAGGTACTGGTGAGCAGATGACTGATGTAGTTATTTGGGAAGTGGAACGATTTGGGCTATGTGACAATATCATCAGTATGTCTTTTGATATTACAGCATCTAATATAGGACTGATCCAAGTGGCATGTACCAGAATTGAAAGGGAATTAGGATGAAAATTGTTGTGGTTGGCTTGACGTCATCACACACTTTAACTAATCTTGAAAGGAGTGTTTGAGAAGTATTGTGTTGTGGCGTACCACAAGTGGTCCTGACATCCAGATTATTTGGAAGTTCTGATGGATCTGTTGGATTTCCTTGATAAGAAGTCATATACGACAATAATGGATCAAGAAAGTCCCGTTCAAGTCTTTCTAGAAGAACAATGAGTGAAAATGTTTAACTACCTCCAAAATGCCCTAAAAGAAGGAAGTCATCCAAGAGAAGACTACAAAGATTTATTACAACTCCCCCTCCTGTACCTAGGAGGTTGGTCTGTAAACAACTTCAATTTCAGAATTCAAGGGCTCTGAATCAAGCACGGTGGATGGCAAAGGCAATATATGCACTTATAGCTGTCCCCTTCACTAAGCAATTGAAAATTCCTCAACGAGAATTGAAAGGAACAAAACAAGTTGCACATTTTGTCAGCCTCATATATGTTCACTTTTGGCATGAGGCAATTGTAAGACGATGGGTTCCAAAGAAGAATTTTCATATGCTACAGCTTCCGAACACTTACCCAGATGAAGGCATCAAAAAAAGTGCTCTCTCAGCTACTGAGACACACCTTTGGTATCAGTCAGAAACAAACGGCTTCAAAACAATTGGCTTCTTTGGACGAACGCATATTACTCAGTGCTGATAAGGAAAATATGACTAAAAATTTGGAAACCAAACCTGCAAAGGAGAAGGAATTGAAACGGTTAGAGGGTAGAAACCTAGTTTTTCAAGGAAAAGACCTGAGCCATTTCGTTACTGATAAAACAAAAGCGTTCTTTGAATTGTTTGCGATCCACGACGTTACAGAATACTGCAGTGATTCTCTAAGAAGCCATGTGAACTATCTTAATGTGGTCAATAATACCGCAGAAAGAGGAATTGCTCTCATAAAAAAAACTTTAATGAATCGGTCAGGGATGAATAACAAAAACAATTCTTGTTAAGGGTAGTCGAGCATCACAGAAAAGTCATACCCAAGTGAACAAAAGAAGGGATCATTCAAGAACATCGTTCAAAGTTTATTAATAAAACACATGTTTTACCTATCATGCTACCTATTAATCTTAGTGTCTAGTTTTAGTATTATTTTAAGTTTGTGATTTCTAGTTTTCCCAATAAAAGTAATTAACATTGAAAAATCGTATTTTTTGCCATCTTCTACAAAACTGCTCAAAGTGTGCAACCTCTAAATATTATCCAATCTTCTTGAAATTTGGCAAATATATCTTTTACATCACTGAGACTCGGGGCGTAAGCAAAGTCTGCAAAAAATTTACATTTTATTTTTTGCCTTACAAAATGAAACACCCTAATATACAAGAGATAGTAGAATACATAATAATAAAACCTATAAAATTATTTAATTGCAGGTATCTATAGAAGTTTGTTTTTGTTTTGGGTTTTTTCCCCCCTCACAGGGTTCTCTATTTTTGTAAGGTTTTCTTGAAGGGGAAAAAAAAAAGCATTTCACAAAAAATAAGATCATACAAATCACAAATAATAATCTATTTCAAACACTCAGTTAACACGAGTCAAATCAAATTTGAAACAAATTTTCTCTCTTCAATAAAGCAGCATTTAAAAAATTATATATTGTTGATAATTTAGCTATGCATAAAAAAGCTTTCTCCACTATCGTATACTCAGTTCAAATTTAAAATAAATTTTTGTTTTAGAATTACTACATGGCTGTTTGTAACACTTGATAAAATCACCTGAAAAAAAAAGGCTGAACTTTCACAGAATCACGCAACCGCGACCTTTTGACGAATTTCCCATTTTTTCTGCAATCTTTTGATCATATATTCCCGTTTTTTCGGCAATCTTTTGACGAAAATCCCGTTTTTTCAGCGATCTTTGACGAAATTACAATTTTTCCGGCAATCTTTTAACGAAATTCCTGTTTTTTTGGCGATCTTTTGACGAAATTCCCGTTTTTTCGGCAATCATTTGACAAAATTCCCGTTTTTTCTGCGATCTTTTTACAAAATTCGCGATTTTTCCGCGATCTTTTTACAAAATTTGCATTTGTTCCTCGATCGTTTGACAAACTGTAGTTTTTTTCTGCGATCCTTTGACAAAATTTGCGTTTTTTTCCCGCGATTTAACGGAATTCCCGTATTTTCTGCGATCTTTTGACGAAATGCACATTTTTTCTGCGATCTTTTGATGCAAATCGGGTTTCTTCCGCGATCTTTTAACGAAATTCCAGTTTCTTTCACGATCTTTTGACAAAATTCCCGTTGTTTCTGCGATCTTTTTTTAGAATAAGCGTTTATTCCGACTTCTTTTACGAAATTCGTGTTTTTTTTTTTTTGCGGTCTTTTGACAGAATGTTTTTTACGTGATTCTTTGACATAAAATTCACTTTTTTTATTCGATTTTTTATCGAAATTGGTTTTTTTCGCGATCCTTTGACAGAATTCACGTGTTTCGATTCTTTGACGAAATTCGTTTCTTTTTCACAGTCTTTTGACTAAATTCCGAGTTTTTTCGTGATCCTTAGAGAATAAATCTGCATTTTTCGCGATATTTCGATAAAAACTGTGTTTTTTCCACGATCCTTTCACGAAAGTTGTCATTTTTCCGCAACACTTTGACGAAATCAGCGGTTTTTTTTGCGATTCTATGACAAAATTTGCGGGGGTTTTCCGCGATTTTTTGACAAAATTGCGTTTTCTCCGCGATATTTTGCGAAATTGGCTATTTTTATCTACAAATGATTGACGGAATTGTTTTTTCGGCGATCACTTGCCGAAATTTGTGATATTTTATATCCGAATTTTCGGACTTACGACCGATTTTTTTTTAAATTTCAGAACAAATCCTCAATGCGAGAAACGGTAAAAAAATCGGAAAATCGCGGAAGAATCTCATGAATATGTAACTCCGGAATTTCCGGGTTACGTTTCATCAAATCCCCGGAATTCCGGCGATTCCCCGGAACACAAACAGGCATGTTACTATTAGTATTTGCATAAATTACTCAAATTTGACCTTCTCTCTCTCTTCTCTTACTTACTTTTTTTTTTTCTTTTTCCCTTCTTCTAAATCAAATTTTAGAAATTTATGCAAATACTAGTAATTCTAAAATGAAAATTTCTATTTTAAGTTCATAATTGAAGAACTAAGTGGAAGAACATGTTAAGTAACATAAATTACATTTGAAGAAATTTGATGTGAAAGTTTTTGTTGTCAATTTTAATGATTTATTTTCTGTTTGATACCATGCATTTAAAATATTAACAGGTGTGGTACTAAACTCTACAAAAAAAAAAAAAAAAAAAAAAAAAAAAAAAAAAAAAACTTATTCATATTTAATTTTTAAATATTAAAAAATATTAATATTATTTGCATTATTAAATATTAATGAATAATGTCTTAAATCTTCAAGGCTAAATAGAACTTTGGTATTTTAGCTTTACTATGTGATAGAATACCTGATAACACCTTCGTCCAAAAGATAAAATAATTTTTAAGAAAATGTAGTGTAACATGTTCTTACACTCAGCTCTTCAATTCTGATGAAGTGTTTTACGCAGCAATTTTAGACAGTTGTAAGATTAAAATTTTAGCATGCTTTCACTCATAACATCAGTTAATGCATATGGCTAGCTACGACAATCTAGCTATATTTTCCTAAATAAATTTCATTAAATTAGTTTTTAGGCAATGAAACTGCAAATACTATAAACGAACATTATAAAAAAATAATTTTTACTTTTTAAATCTTATTTTCTAACAACTTGCACATTCACTAAAAATTAATTTTTAACATAACAGGCAATACAGTAGAGGAGGTAGCCACTAGAAATACCTTCAATGCAAAACTCTTGCATGTGAAGATATTTTGGCCATATTTCATCCCCAATTGTGGTTGTATGTCCTTAACCAAAATTATGTTTTACTATCGCACTATCCGGGAATATCTTTTTGAACAGGGATGCTGTATGGTCTGAAGAATTTAATGGCAAACGATGATTTATTAAAAGAGATGGAATTCTGATAGACTGATTTTTTGATCCATTTAAATTTAAACAATTTAGGGAAGCAATCAAAATTCAAGAAAATTAATTTAAAATCACAAAATCTATCACATTTTTTTTTTTAGAATATATTTTTCAATTATCTGTATATGTTCATAAACACAATTATCAATCAAATTACTAATTATTTCTTTATATAAAAAATAACTAAATCAAAATTGCAACAGCTAGGTGTATACAATAAAAAATAAATAAAACACAATAAAATGTTATTTGGATTTTATTTAATAAGTAAATGTGTTATTAACACTACACACATTACATACAGCGGAGATTTAAGTTGGTGAGAGTATTTCACAGGATTAAACAGTATCTCTTGAAGAAAAATAATCCAACTACTGAGTATGTGGCAGGAGTCAAAATATTGAAGATAGTGCAATGTCCTTAAAATCTGCTTGTATCCAGTGGAAAAAAAGGAATAAATTGTTTGAAATGCATGTGGAATCCTGATAAATATATTTTTCAGAATAAAACTGTATTTCTTGAAAAAATAATCCAACTGAAAAACAAGCACACGGCGAAAAGCCAAATATTGAAAATAAAGCTAAGTTGTTGTAATCTGCTTGTATCCGGTAGGAAAAAAGAATCAGTTTGCTAATTAGATGTAATCAAAGTAGAGATGCATATAATTAGCAAATAAAGCCTCTGTGCAACAATATTAAAAAGCAGAAAAAACCAACGTTTAAAAATGCACAAATAATACATGAAAAGCAGCAAACAGCTGTTTGCTGCTTTTCATGTATTATTTGTGCATTTTTAAACGTTGTTTTTTTTTTTTGCTTTTTAATAGAGATGCATATTTCCATGAAAAAAGCTGTATTTCACTTGGCGATTGATGACTAGGGTGACGATCGATGGCCGATTTTTTAATTGCCACTTTTACAACTTTAATCGCCATGTGGCAAGTAGCGACCGCTAATTTTCACATCTATATAGTATTATCAAAATCTGAAAAAGATGGGTGAAATTATGACACCTATGTCTTTTTCGGCACAATAATTAAACCTAAATCGATAAACAAATGACAAAATTAATCCATCATGATATTTTAAATCTCACTACCAACTTCTGCTCAGTAACAGTAAAAAGTAAACAAACATGGCTTATTTCACTTACTTATCGAAACCCACAATACTTCGCTTTGCACTCATTGGTCAGTTGGACCTTTCTACTTATGATGTGACCAAACCCACTCAACAATAATAGAAGAGAAAAATGGCTCAGTTCTTTTGAAAGATGGGTTGATTGGCTGGCTTCATTTTATACATTAACGGGAAATGAAAATAACAGAATTTTCAGACATAATTGAAAAGGGAAATTTCAGAAAGATAGTGAAAGCTGGTTTCTGGACACTTGGCAATTTTTATTTTAAGATTACATTTTGATTTAATCGAATAAAAAACTAATGACACACACACACACACACAAAAAAAAAAAAAAAAAAAAAAAAAATTTAAAGATCCAATTTTTCTCTGGACTCTCAACACTGAATTGCAAAAAAAGACAATCTTTACATTGGTAAAATGAAAATTCAAAGTGGTGAACAAAGTAGTTATCTGGATCAGTACGAAGTGGCCTTACCTGCTTGTGTAAGTACTGCTATCAGACTACTGGATATTGCATTACTTTAGATTGTGTGTTAATTTTTTTCTTTTGGTCTGAGGGAGGAACCCTTGTAGGTAACCTCAAAATAACCTGAATCACTGAATTCACTGAAAGTGATTCAAGCCTATCAGCTTGTTACAAATGTAATTTTTAATTTCAGATATTGAGAAAGAGTGGGATTATCGACAATCTCTAAAATCATGTGCCAGTTAATAGAGTCAAAGGCACCCTCAATGTCAAAAGAAGTAGTTCCACAATATTTCTTAAGGCTAAGCATATCTGTAATTTTTAATCTAAAAAATAAATAGAAGAGCATTGATGTGCTTCTTCTTCCACTAAAACCAAACGGATTATTTTCCAGAAAGGTAATATTTTTAAGAAGTGTCATTACCTTGTCTTAATTATTCTTTCCAAAATCTTCCTTAACATTGGTAGCAAAGCGATAGGACAATGGGACTTAACAAGGGTTATTTATTCCTTTTTTCTAAAGCAGATCAGCACTCCTTTCTTTCACATTTCATAAAGTGGTCCAGTTCAAGACATTTGTTAAACATTTGGAGCATTATATCTGGAAATGCTTTAATTAGATTTTTTAGCATGTGTGCATGGATTAGATTGCAACACGTTTTTTTTTTTTTTTTTTGGCTACTGATGATAAGCCCAATATTTCAATTCTCTATAAGATATGTGGAAGCTCTGAATTTCAGATATTAATACTTTTAAGGTGTTTTTTTAAACTGTTTGAGTAGTTTGAATGCTGTACCACAGACACTCTAGGTATTATTAATTACAGAAGGATTGCCACAGCAATATTTTTGCCTTTTTAATTTCTAATTTGTACTTATCTTTTTCAATTTTATATTCAGCATTTTTTGGATGTTTTTTATATCTTTTGCATAGTGCACTAAATTTATTATGATGTATTTTCAAAGAGTTTGTGTACCTATTAAATTTTAGATCTTGTGCTATTTTTTTCTTTTTAAATGCTGCATCCATGTAAAAAAGATTACAGACCGTAAGTTTGTATGCTTTGTTTTGTATCTGTAGGGAGTTCCGATAGAGGGTTTTATTTGTAGGTTGAATGCAATTTATTTTTGGTCACCGAATGAAAAGTTTTTTTGTATCAACCTTCCATGAGGTCTCTTAATGATATCCCACATAACATTAAAATCAGGGTTGCCTTTGGTGAAGAAATGTATGATCAGAGCTGTGGCCATTAATTATATATAAATTAGTATAATTATATATATTAATTTACATATAATTAATATAAATTATATAAATTAATATTTATAATAATATAATTAATATAAATAATTATAATTATATATATTATAAATTTGATATAAGACATTCTTAATCAGATAATCAAGAAGAATTTCTCCCCTGGCATTATTTCTTGAGCAGCCTACACCTTTAGGTGAGCATTAAATTTCCTTCCTAGGACAAAATTTCTGCAGTAATGGATCTGTTGAGTCCATATGAGACATGTCTTATTCTAGGTCACCCTGATGGTGCCGAATATAGAAAACCTTGTTCTAGGTGATAGATTTTGTTATTTCTATTGATAAAAATGCTACTGCTAAGTAAGAACATTTAAATGTGAATTAGCAAGAGGTTTGATATTAAAATGCCTGCAGTCATGTTTTTCGACTGGTAAAAGGCCCAAGCTATTGGGAGACCCACGAAGGTGCTAATGTCTTATCACAGACCTGTATAAAGGCCATGTTTATTTTTGGATGTTGCATTTGTGCCAGAAGCTGAAAATTAGCTGCTCAACAGTTATTCAAGTTAATTTGAATAAATTTGATATTGTCTCGAGGAGACATACTTTGATTAAAATAGTAAGTTGTGTTGTTATTATTTAGTGCAAGAAAGCAAAGGATCTAAATCAATTAAGTTGTAATGAAGTTGATTATAAATTTTGTCCTGAAAGATTTCACATATTAATTTTTTTTTTTTTTTTTTTTTTTTTTTTTTAACACAACTATTCAATTGGTAAATAAATCAAAACAGTTGTAAATTTCTAAGTGGGTGAAAAAAGTCAGGGTCAGGGTTCAAACCAGGAATATGTTGGCTGAAGCCACTAATGCTCTACCGACTGAGCCATCCCAGACGAATCTGGAGGACTATTTCACCCAACTTACCTTTAACAATCACAGTATCTAGTCTGATATCTGAATCAGCTCAACAGAAAAAAAAAAAAAAATCAAAGATTTTTTTTTGTTTAAAAAAAAAATCAAAGGTTATTTTTGTTTTTTGTTTTTCCTGTTGAGCTGATTCAAATATCAGATTAAATTTGACATAGTCTGAAGTTTACACTGTGATAGTAATCAATTGGGTATCCATTTTCAACTGGTGTTCTCATACAGTTATAACATCTCTGTTCTTTTTGTATATTTTTTATTGGACAGTCATAAAGCTGACAATTATTGCAGCAGATTGCTGGTTTGTAAAAAGTCGATATGCATAAGTTGAAGGCTAATAGTAGTTTACCTTGTCGCTGTAGGAAATCAGCATAGAAATCTCACCACCAGCTGATGTGTATTGGATTTTTTTGTTTTGAATTTCTTTGTATACCCATGTGTATCTTTTCAACACCTCCAAGGTTAATTGTTTTATGATGTCTACAAGGCTAATTGTTTTATTATGTCTACTAAGTGCAAATATGACAAGGTCTAGAGTTTGCACTCTGATAGTAGTCAAGTGTATTAATTTTTAAGTAGGATTCTTATATAGTTATAACATCTGTGTTCTTTTTGGATTTTTTTTTACTGGATAGGAGGACTTCATTACAATAAAAATTACTAAAATAAAAAAGAAAAATGCCCAGCTAAACTGATGGCATTGAGCTCACAGGCTATTCACACTAATTGTATATCATACTCTTATTTTAAAGAATATTGCCCCTCAAAAAAATAAATGAAGGGGAATTGGCCCACGTTTCACCCTTTATACTTAACCAGTGAACCTCCAAATCTAATCAGGGAAGCTCCTTATCATAATAAACCGGTATACCAAATTTGGAGCAAATCGAATAATCCTGCAAAAAACCATTTATCTAAATTAAGGGGGTGGACTAGCCCCCCCCCTTTATCCTTAACCATACTTGCCAACTAAATTTCGGTAAAACTCAGAAGATTTTGGACAAAAAATCAGAAGAAATCAGAAGATTTTGACAAAAACTCAGAAGAAATCAGAAGATTTTGGCAAAAAAATCAGAAGAAATCAGAAGATTTTGGCAAAAAAATCAGAAGAAATCAGAAGATTTTAAGTTTTATAACACTTTCAGGAAGGATTAAAAAACAGCTGAATCCTTAAAAATAAACAAATTTCAAAGAAAAACTCGAATAAAATATTTACTAATTTGCAATTACACAATATATATTATGACATGAATGACATATATATTATGACTATATATGAATATATATTATGACTTGAATATATTAAAAATTACTTTTTTTTTTTTTTTTAATATTCACAGATATCCTACCTTTCACATTAAAACTTCTGACTCCTAATTTTTTTTTTTTTTTTTTTTTTTTTTTTTTTTTTTGAGTGATTCTGAGTAAAAAAAAAAATTCTGAAATTCACAGCAAATTTTCTGAAAAGTTACAACACGGAGGGGGGATTTCCACTTCCAACACTAGCTATGCGTTTTTTCCGCGGCATTTTAACAAAATTCGCGATCTTTAGCCGAAATTTGTGTTTAATTCGCGATCTTTTGACGAAATTTATGTTTTTTCGCGTTTTTTTGACGAAATTTGCCGTTTTTTCGCGATCTTTTGACGAAATTTGCCGTTTTTTCGCGATCTTTTGACGAAATCTGCCGTTTTTTCGCGATCTTTTGATGAAATTTGTTGTTTTTTCGCGATCTTTTGACGAAATCTGCCGTTTTTTCGCGATCTATTGACGAAATTTGCCATTTTCCACGCGATTTTTTGACGAAATTGGAGATTTTTCTGTAAACGATTGACAAAATTAATTTTCTTCGGCGAAGATGTCGAAATTCGCGATATTTTTTATGTCCGAATTTTCGAATTGGTGGCCGATTTTTTTAAATTTTCGGAAAATTCGGACCAAAATACGTTTTACGCAATCTTTTGACGAAATTCGCGTCTTTCCCGCGATCGTTCGGCGAAATTTGGGTTTTTTCCGGGATCCATCGGTAAAATTTGGGTTTTTCCGCGATCCTTTAAGGGAATTCACGTTTTTACGCGATCTTTTGACAGCGCTTTTTTTACCCGATCTTTTGACGGAATTCGCGTTTTTTCGCGATCTTTTGGGGGAATTCTCGTTTTTTTACGCGATCTTCCGACACAATTTGCGTCTTTCCCGCGAACCTTCGTCGAAATTTCGGGTTTTCCCGCGATCTTTTGACGAAACTTACGTAAAAAGCGTAAGAAAAGGCCGAAAATCGGAAGAAACTGAGGAAAACCGGAAGAAAACTCATTACGCGCGTAAAATCGGAAAGCATGCCGATTTTTCGGAAGAATTCTGAAAAAATCGGAAGAGTTGGCAGCTATGCCTTAACCAACGAATCCCCAAAACGAATCAGGGAAGCTCCTTAACATAATAAACAGGTATACCAAATTTGGAGCAAAGCGAATAATTCTGCATGAAAAAACCGTTTATATAAATTAAGGGGGGGGGGGGACTAGCCACCCTTCCCCCTTTATCCTTAACCAATGAACCCACAAAACTAATCAGGGAAGTTCCTTAACATAATAAACCGGTATACCAACTTCGGAGCAAATCGAATCATTCTGCATGAAAAACCGATTTATCTAATTTAAGAGGGGCGGGCTAACCTCCCTTTTCCCCCTTTATCCTTAACCAATGAACCCCCAAAACTAATCAGGGTAGTTCCTTAACCTAATTAACCGGTATACCAAATTCGGAGCAAATCGAATCATTCTGCATGAAAAACCCATTTATCTGAATAAAAAGGGGTGGACTAACCCCCCTTTTCTCCCTTTATCCTTAACCAATGAACCCCCAAAACTAATCAGGGAAGTTCCTTAACATAATAAACCGGTATACCAAATTCAGGGCAAATCGAATGATTCTGCATGAAAAACACAATTATCTGAATTAAGGGGGTGGACTAACCCCCCTTTTCCCCCTTTATCCTTAACCAATGAACCTCCAAAACTAGTCAGGGAAGTTCCTTAACATAATAAACCGGTATACCAAATTCGGAGAAAATCGAATCATTCTGCTTGAAAAACCCATTTATCTGAATTAAGGGGTTAGACTAACCCCATTTCCCCCCCTTTACCCTTAACCAATGAACTCCCAAAACTAATCAGGGAAGCGCCCTAACCTAATAAACTGGTATACCAAATTCGGAGCAAATCGAATCATTCTGCATGAAAAACCCATTTATCTGAATAAAAAGGGGTGGACTAACCCCCCTTTTCCCCCTTTATCCTTAACCAATGAACCCCCAAGACTAATCAGGGAAGTTCCTTAACATAATAAACCGGTATACCAAATTCGGGGCAAATCGAATGTTTCTGCATGAAAAACCCAATTATCTGAATTAAGGGGGTGGACTAACCCCCCTTTTCCCCCTTTATCCTTAACCAATGAACCTCCAAAACTAATCAGGGAAGTTCCTTAACATAATAAACCGGTATACCAAATTCGGAGAAAATCGAATCATTCTGCATGAAAAACCCATTTATCTGAATTAAGGGGTTGGACTAACCCCGTTTTCCCCACTTTATCCTTAACCAATGAACTCCCAAAACTAATCAGGGAAGCGTCTTAACCTAATAAACTGGTATACCAAATTCGGAGCAAATCGAATCATTCTGCATGAAAAACCCATTTATCTGAATAAAAAGGGGTAGACTAAGCCCCCTTTTCCCCCTTTATCCTAAACCAATGAACCCCCAAAACTAATCAGGGAAGCTCCTTAACATAATAAACCGGTATACCAAATACGGAGCAAATCGAATGATTCTGCATGAAAAACCCATTTATCTGAATTAAGGGGTTGGACTAACCCCGTTTTCCCCCCTTTATCCTTAACCAATGAACTCCCAAAACTAATCAGGGAAGCGTCTTAACCTAATAAACTGGTATACCAAATTCGGAGCAAATCGAATCATTCTGCATGAAAAACCCATTTATCTGAATAAAAAGGGGTAGACTAAGCCCCCTTTATCCTAAACCAATGAACCCCCAAAACTAATCAGGGAAGCTCCTTAACATAATAAACCGGTATACCAAATACGGAGCAAATCGAATGATTCTGCATGAAAAACCCATTTATCTGAATTAAGGGGGGTGGACTAACCCCCCTTTATCCTTAACCAATGAACTCCCAAAACTAATCAGGGAAGTTCCTTAACATAATAAACCGGTATACCAAATTCGGGGCAAATCGAATGATTCTGCATGAAAAACCCAATTATCTGAATTAAGGGGGTGGACTAACCCCCCTTTTCCACCTTTATCCTTAACCAATGAACCTCCAAAACTATTCAGGGAAGTTCCTTAACATAATAAACCGGTATACCAAATTCGGAGAAAATCGAATCATTCTGCATGAAAAACCCATTTATCTGAATTAAGGGGTTGGACTAACCCCGTTTTTCCCCCTTTATCCTTAACCAATGAACTCCCAAAACTAATCAGGGAAGTTCCTTAACATAATAAACCGGTATACCAAATTCGGAGAAAATCGAATCATTCTGCATGAAAAACCCATTTATCTGAATTAAGGGGTTGGACTAACCCCGTTTTCCCCCTTTATCCTTAACCAATGAACTCCCAAAACTAATCAGGGAAGCGCCTTATCACAACGAACCTAGGAAAAAATTTTGAAGCAAATCGGATGTTTCTATCAAGAGTTATCGCGTTACGTACATTTATAATTTGAAATTGTATGATTTACAGTTTTATTTTGTTAGTTGTACAGTTGTATTTTATATATACAGTTTGATTTACAGTCAAAGAAAAACAGCCCTTTAGATGCCACAATGTATTAATTTTAAGACCATCCAAGTAGAATTAAGGAAAAGATGAATAACCATAAACAACCAAATGCTTTAAACACTCAGTTGGGTAGCTACAATCAGACAGTGCATAATGCTAGAAATTGGATTACAATCTAAAAATAGACTACAAAAGTATCAAATAAACAACTTCATACTCATGAAAATGTTAAAATCAACTGGCTAATTCCAAATTCACTGTGCACAGAAATCTCTGCCAAAACAGGAAATAATTCCTACAGTGAGACTTCAAGGTATCAGAGTCGTATAGTAAATAACTACAATCACTATCGTTGTCAGGCAAAGGATTTTACTCTTATACTCTTCTTTATGCAATGCGATATGTACTTTAAAATTAAGAATATAAGAGAACTTTCCAGTAACACACTGCCTACTAAACAAACAACAATAGAAAATTTCCTGTAGCTGCAGATGTATCCTAATTGGCTCAACAGCAGTAGAAAAGCGATCAAGGGAGCTCAAAATGCAAAAATATGCCAATGTTTCCATAATCAGGTTTTTATTATGATTACAATACTTTCCTTACAGTATATGTTTCCCATTGTCCAGACAATATTATTAAGGAGGACGGAAAGTAATAAGTAGGTTTTAAGGACTACTGGTAAAAAGTAAGTACTTATAAGGGACCTTAGAAGTGAAAAGTATAAATAGGCTTGGAAGTTATTTACAAGTTACAAGTTAGAATAAACATTATCAGGGGTTGATCCAGACAAAATTTGGGGTCTATTTAGGGCCCTTTCACAAAAAGCTATTTAATAAAATAGGCCCCTTCACAAAAATAAATTTAATAAAATGGGCCTACTTCACAAAATTCCTTTCAATAAAATAGGCTCCCTACACAACATTCTTTTTGATAAAAACTGTATTAAAATGTGTAATTTGTAAATTAAACCAGGTCACGAAAAACAAAAACTTTAGCAAGGGGATTTAAAGAATGTTTTTGTTCATAAATTCTTGAATCTAATTTGAGACTGGATTTCAACTTTCGTTACAAAATGTTATTCTTAACAAAATATAATAAAATTCACAAAAATGTCTATTTTTCACAAAACGGGCCCCAAGAATAAAAAACCTGCCGATTATTTAGAATAAGGAATATTTTTCATCTGCATTTAAAAAACAGCTGTGCAGCATTAATTTAAGTATTGCGCAGCAGCGCAATACTTATTAATTTCCAATGTCACTTCTCAATGTTAATTTAACACAGAAAAGCCTATGTAGATCATAACTTTTTGATTTTTACTTGCCACCTTTTTGTCCCTTATGCCACTCATTTTTTATTCTTTGTTAATTTTAATAATATTATAAATTTAAAGTGTAAGAATATCTGCCTGATATAAGACAGAAAACGAATGATAGAATGTTTTTGCATATGATTGGAATATAACCCAGAAAGTAGCACAGGCTATGTTTTATTTAAATTATTCAAACATTTTTATTAATAATTACAAATTTCGCTATTTTCATTGACAATCAATGGACATTTTCCCATAAAATTTAACATTATTCTTATTGTTGCAAAAAATTCAAAAGTCGTAATAAATTTTTGTCTTCAGCAATTAATTTTCAGTTGAAAGATTTCCACGTGAAATATGGATTTTTTTTTTTTTTTTTTTTTTTTTAAGAATTAAAAATAAGATGAATATGGCATCATAGTGGAAGTAAAAGTAATACAAGAAACATTAGTATGAGTAAATACAGAAAAGTAGGTGAATATAACATCAAAAAAATTAAATAAATTTTACCAATACTGATTTTTAAGTGTAACTATAAGTTACATACAGATGAGTGCATAGTTCGATTAAAAAGTTGTTAACTTAGTGATTTGTTTATGTTTTCTTTTATTTATTTATAGATGAAGTTTTAATTTTGTTAAGGAATATTAGCTGGAAACCAATTCTGAACCGTTTCTATTGTTTTAAGACCGCGTAAAAATTGAATTTTTCCGACATTTAGAAGTTAATAAATTTTCAAATAAGTGAAAATTATTTTGCCAGTTACATTGTCAATATTACATCAGAGTTACACACGGAGATTTTCCCTGCGTAATATATGTATTGTTTATAGGGAATTTCTTTTTGTATCAACAAGAAATAAAAATTAATGGACCCCATCAGTGTGGCGTCACAGGCAACTCAACTCCGCGTATGAACTGCAAATTAGATCCAAATAAAAACAGAAAGTTCAGAGTGTATAAGAGATGCACTATGCGTCAAAATGGCTTGCAATATAAAGCCAGATATCGCTCAAATCATTTGGCCCAAATAAGACGAGCACGTGGAACCAGAGTTGAATTATTTGGAATGGGAGAGGTTTTTAAAGCTACTTACTCGCAATTGTTTGGACCAAATTGTGACAGGTTTTAATTGATTTCAAGGTTACATTTTTAGCTTCATGCCGAACCATCACGTTTCACCTTATCTGTCTCTGAACTCTGTGGTTTATTTGGATCCAATTTATGGTTGGTACACGGAATTGAGTTGCCTTTGACGTCACCACTGATGGGGTCCATTATTTGCAAATTTTAAAAAGATGGGGACTTTTAACGTTATGTCTATGGCATTTTTATCTAAAATTTTCCCTCAAGATCTCTTGTTATTTTTTCCCCTGGCACAGAAACGACTGGTGTTGCCGCAAAATAAATACCCGAAGTTTAACTTAGGTAACAATTTCCTTTTATGTTTACATCGTTCCCTGCAAGGAAAAAGGGTACAAAATTTTTCAAGTAAAACTGGCTTTTTTTAATGTCTTACTGTACACTGTAAAAAAAACTGTAAAGTTACTAAAGTTTTTCTAGGAAACTGGGATTCCTAGAACTTTTTATGTAATGGCAACAACAAAAATTCATGTAACAGACACACTTTTGCACCGAAAATAAAAAAATCTGTAAGGTTACTAAGAATTTTTTAGGAAACTGGAATGCCTAGAACTTTTCATGTAACTGCAACTAGGGTTACAGATAAAATTTTAGTAAGATTACTGTAACTTTAGCAGATTCATTTGTAAAGTTACAAATTTCTGTAGCTTTACAAAACAAGTTTTGTAGATTTGCAGCTTTTTTCGTACAGTTACAGATGAAAGTTTAGTAAGCATGTAGCTTTACATCTGTAAAACTACAGTTTTTTTTTTACATTGTATAACAGCTATACTGTTGTTAAATATCAGAATTAAAGATACAATACTATTTTTGCATTCATAGCGTTCCCAAGTGGAAAATGGGGGTAACTAAATTTAAGTAAATTTTGATTTTTTATGCTCAGATTGGATGTTTTTGTCCAAACAACCTGTATTATTGCTTTCATGAACCATTTTGTATTAATCATTGGTAAATTACACCACAAATTGTGATGCGATAATCAAACCTTAATGATGGTACATTCCGTTAATTTTGAAATGATTTCATCTGAGAGTTTGTCTTAATACTGTAGTTATTAAAAAATTTGACATATTAAACAAAAAAAAAAATTGCAGAACAAATTAAAAAAGAAAACAATTTATTTCCTACATTGTTTAAACCCGAGACGGGAGAGATATTAAGATGCTTCATTCAGTTAACTCTACGTTTAATGTAACAAATAAAGTACAAACCAATTGAACATTAAAAAATAAAATTCAAACAATAGGATACTTTAAACACCCTAAAAACTTGGGTTCCGTTCAAGCGAAATAAATCTTAGACTTTTTCCATTTACTAGTTGTAAATATTTGTATTGCAGATTTTGTTATTATGTTATGATGATTGTACATAAAATGGCATGTCTAAAATACAAACTTTTAAAAAAAGTCTAAGATTTATTTCGCTTTCATTTGAACGGAACCCTAGTTTTTAGGTGTTTAAAGTATCATATTTTTTTAATTTTATTTTTATTTTTTAATGTTCAATTGGTTTAACTTATTTGTTATAAAAATATAACATTAAACATAGAGTTTAAAACGAACAACTCAATGAAACATCTTAATATCTGTCCCTTCTCGGGCTTAAACAATGTAGGAAATAATTTTTTTTCTTTTTTAATTTGTTCTGCAAATTATGTTTTTGTTTAATGTTATTTCAATTAGTTCAGGAATACAAAGTGAATGGTCAAAAAACCTTGTGAAACAACTTACCTTCTTTTTCATAGAGAACTGTAAATGGCTCTATGAGTTTGTGATTCACACATTCAACAACACCCATTCTTGCTTTCTTCTCGTCTTCGAAAGATCTGAAAGAAAAATAACAATAAAATGTCATGACAGATAAGGCGAGTTATTAATTTTTTGAGAGGGGAGGAGAAATCAGCCTTCAACTCAAGAGTTTAAAAAAACATTTATAACAATGAAGACAATCATCTCACTACTCACCAAATGTGACATAAGAAATTATTTTTGTGCTTTCATGAAACATTTTTAAAAATGCCAGTTAACTTAGCAAACCAGCGTGTTGCATTTGCATTGCATGAGATCTATGTATATATACTTTTTTTTTTTTTTTTTTTTGGTGGTGTGTGTGGAGGGGGGGGGGGGGGGGGGATTTCATTTCACATTTAGAAAAGATTTATAATATTAATTTTATTAAATTTCCTTTTATAAGCAGAAAATCATGTTTACAATGTAAATTAACTGGAAATTATGAAAATTATATTTTGCAAGTTATGTGATTTGGATGCAATTATAATAGAATGTCTTTATAAGAAAATGGTGACATATACACGCAATAAAATTCCATTGGTCAAGAGGATTTTGAATAAAAATTTGAAGAACTTGCCATTATTACAAAGCTAATGTTTGTTTACTTGTCCAACTTATCTAAGCAAATCAGTCTACACAATTATCGTCTAATTCTATTTTGTGGACGGCTTATGGTTTAGACGAAAAATTTTAATCTGACCATATATAGCTTGTGCATATGTTCACACTCCAAGCTCAAAACTTCATATTCCATCACAGTTTATTTATTTACATTTTAAGCAAATTCAGAAAATATTTCATACATATCAATTATTAAAATCTTTCAGCTTTTATGTGAATATTCTTTACATAACTTTTTTTAGAGAAAATGTAAACTAAAAATCAATTTAATCAAACAAAACAAAACTAAAGATATTTGTTAACCATTACGAATAGCAGACAATAAATATTACTTATTTCTTTCTTTTGTTTTTCACAAAAATTGAGTAATTTAGTTGTCATCTGTAGAGAAACTTTGTTAAAAGCTACAAAAAGATTAATACCAGGGCCAAACTTTAAAATACTGAGAGCTCATGACATCCTGAGTAAAAAAAAAAAGTATGAACTTCAAAGCAAATTTTTTAAAGGTAAATGTGGTATAACTAATAAATTATTGGTATTAGAATTATTTATTGAGCAGTTACTTAAAGGTAAATTTAGTCATCAAGTTCTTTTAAAGTAAATTGCATTGTGTGCAATAAAACCATTGGGTTCTTTGAGGTCAGCAATTGTAAAAAAAAAAAAAAGGAAAAAAGGAAACTTCTTACTTGTATATCTTGCAACGCCAATAAAATCTAACTTAAGGAATTTCTCTTAACTCAAATAAAAAGAACTTTGAGTTCATTTTTTACAGTTTTTTATTGACGAAACACAGACACACACATCAGCAAACACACATAGTCTTAACATAAAAAGAAATTGATCCTTTAGGAGCGCATCGCTCCTCCAGCAGAACCGATAACTGCCTTCGGTCATGTCACAGCAGCATCTCATCCACAGGGCCCTTTTCGAGAGATCAGTCTATCTCCTAGCCACCCCATGTGGTATATTGAGTCATCTTAGTCAAAAGTTTCTCAGTTCTTACAAATTCAGAATGCTACGCAGCACTTCTCAAGATATTTACATCATTAAATCTGTTTACACGTTCCATCTGGATTTTGTGAAACATTGACATGTGAGTTTTATAGATAGGCATCTGGAGGTCCCAATTAAAATTGTTTATTACGCTATGGCCATCTGGTCTCTGAGTGAGCTCAGATAAAACGTCACAATCTGTAAACAAATGATGAGGACACTTTTAAGCATAAATCAAACTTTTTATTCATCTTGAAGAAGAGAAGTAATTGGCCTTCACCCGTTGGTCACCGATTTTTAAAAAGAAATACGCTGGCCAATAAAATAATTTATTCCTCTTTAAGAACATCTTTAAAATGTAATATGCAGCACTGGGTGAATTTTCTATAGATAAAAATCTCAATTAAAGCCTTTTTAAACCATCAGAAAAATAAATTTAACAGGAGTTATTAAAATCGCAGACATCGTTTTCAAAAAGGTTTTTACTGGATCACACATCCATCAGTAGGCAGACCGATCGGAGCCCGCAGCCCTGCGATCTTTTTAAAACACAAACTAAGTCATGACAGATCACCAACAAAACAGATTCTGATTTAAAATTAACAAAATTTTTAACTTATAGTAAGAAAACGGGGACTTCAAAAGTTACAGAAAGAAAAGATTTAAATCTATTAGATAATTTTTAAAATTAGGCAATGTCTTAATAAACAAATCTGAAAGAATACACTTGGAAAGTTTTATTTTTATTTGCTCTACGATCGGCAATTAGACACACCTCCGAAAGGTCGACATCCATTCAAAGCTTACGCCGCAAGAGACGATGCTCCAATGACGTCATCACAATAAGTGCAGATCTCAGAGGAGAAGCATCCCAGTCCAGGCGCGACGAAACGGCGGAGAATTTGCCGATGTATGGGATACAAAAACGCCCGCACAAAAATAAATATGGATTTAAGATTAAAGAACATCAATGTATAAGGCCAAAAGAAATAAAAGAGTAACATGATTTAAACACTGTGAGATTTCATCTCACAGTAAGGCAGATTTTACTTTCCTTACCTACATACAGAAAATCTTCCCAGAGAAAAATTTACAGACTTCACTCTGGAGGTCAGTGCTAATTGTTTTTGTTATAGGTCAGGTTAACTAATTGTTTTCTGTTCAGGTCAGTTTCGGGCAGAGTTTAGATTCCTCTGCGTGCACACAGAGGGAAGGGGGGGGGGGAGTATTTGTATGTGTGTGCTGTTTTCTGAGCAGACTGCTTTGCACAGAGCTATACGACTAGGCAGAAAAGTACCTACCTGTAAGTCTGAAATTTTCCAATTATTAGAAGGAATCTGGTTTAAATCTTTTAGCCCAATGTATAAATTTTGTCTTCTTTATTTATTCGGAATTACTACAGCTAATTTTGAATGTGTTGTACAATTTAGCATATTTTCATGCTTTGTGACGATTTTCTTTTATATTTGTAAAAGGAATCCGCCTTCAATCTTTCAATAGAAAATTTTCTCCTCTGGGAATTTTGTACGATTTTTAATGTCTCTTCTCATTTTACTATAATCTTTCGACATTCTAAAAAGGAATCTACTTTCAATATTTGAGCCCAATGCAGGAAATTTTGTTCTTTGCGATTTTTAGTGTTTTTTGTGTTCCAGAGCGATTTTTTGACAATTTTTTTCTGAATCGAAAAAAATTCTCTGCTAAATTTTTTCATCTAAAAATATTTAAGATTTCTTTGAAAAATTGGGTCAACACGAATCCACTCGCAAATTTGAAAACATTAAACAAACTCGAAAACAAAAGTCAATTCAACACGGAATGGAAAAAATAGTGTCAATCAACTCAAGGACTCTATCCAAGACCAAGGGTTTTGAACATTTCTGAAATGCAGATTCTCAATCCCAGTCTGAAGAGGAAGGTAAAAAAAACTATTGAAAATTTTTACTGGCACAAAAGCATCAATGAAAATTTTCTTATACTTAAGGAGCAAATTTTGTAACCTATTGATTATGTTTGTGGTGTGCTGATTACGTTGTGACCAATTATATTTCAAAATTTCTTTCTTTTCTGCACCCACTTGATTATTTTACTGATCGTTTCACGACATTCAGAATTTTTTTCAGCCGAATGTTTTTTTCACTGCGATCCTTTGACTAAATTCCCTTTCCACACCCCTGCGATCTAGTGACAAAATTAATTTTTTTTTCAAATAATTGACAAAATTCTATTTTTTTGTGTGTGTGTGTGTGTGTTCTGTGTGTATAAAATAACCTTTTGATTATATTTTCAACTTTTCTCTGCGAGCAATGAACAAAGATGATTTTTTTTTATAAAGCTGATTACTGAAATTTAAGATTTTTGTTCAACAATCGATTGACAAAAATCGCTTTTTTTACTGGAATCTTTGACAAATTCATATTTTTCCACAATCATTTGAAGAATTTGTGATCCCCCCCCCCACGATCAATTCCCGTATTGATCGTAAAAAAAAAAAAAAAAATCAAACTTCCATAAAAATTAAATTATATTCATAGAAGAATCACATGGATGTGAAAGTATTTAAGGGACAGGGATAATACCAAGTAGCATTTTTTATTATGGTGGATTTTCCTATTTTGTGTGTAATTTGTACAATCTCTCAGGCTATTTCTACCTCGAAGTCAAAATGGCGACTCTGTTTCTGAGGAATTTGTAATGTGTACATTCAGAGAAACACGATTCACTCAATCCATTAAGAGGGTTTTATATTAAGAAGTTTGTTTTTTATCCCAGAATTTTTTTTTTCTTTTTTTGCACCTTTTTTTGAATAAATTTTTAAAATTGATGATTGATACATATATTTTTAATTTTTAGAAATGAATGCCTTAATGTTTTGGAAATTTTTTGACAGAATCACCTCTGAGAAGAGTAGTTGTGAAATACAAACAGATAATCCGATTTAATATAATAGATTCATCTTTACTGATAGGAGCAAAAAACATTCTAAAATTGCGATTTCTGTGATACTGTTGAGGCTAGAACTTACAATTTGGCATAGTGTATAACTTTAAAGACGTAAATTGTTGAAGAAAAGTTTTTTAAAGAATTTTAAGTTTAAAAGGGTGAAATAAGTAAAAAATGTTCTAAAAAACGATTTATTTGGAATTATGAAAGCAAGGAGCTTGAAATTTGATATGGCTGTTACATTTAAGATATAAATACTGACACAGGAGTTTCTTAAATATATATATACATATATATACAGAAAAATATATATATATAAATTTAAAAAGGTTAAAATGAGCAGATAGTATTCTAAAAACATGATTACTTTGGAAGTGCTGAACATTTTTTTTTTTTTTTTTTTCCATAATTATACTGGTAACCATCTTTACTTAAACTAGGCTACTTTTTGTCCCTGTGCAACTGTCTTCAAAATGGTGCAAGAGTGATAAAAATTCTAAAATAACAATTTCTTTGAATATCTTGAATGTAGAAAAATGAAATTTGGCAATTGGCATAGTAGTTACTTTTAAATAGTTACTAAAAAGTAAGTGTGCTGCGAGAGATTTAAAATAAACTTTGAAATTTAAAAGTGTGAAATGAACTGAAAATGTTCTAAAATCATCCTAAATTACGAATTCTTTGGAATTGTTAGTACTAGAAACGTGAAATTCAACATAATTCAGCAACTATAAACAAAAAATGCATTTGTGTTTT
This sequence comes from Maratus speciosus, assembly GCA_963932465.1. Classification (NCBI taxonomy): domain Eukaryota; kingdom Metazoa; phylum Arthropoda; class Arachnida; order Araneae; family Salticidae; genus Maratus; species Maratus speciosus. The sequence goes on from OZ010792.1 coordinate 461,918,149, forward strand.
TTGAATAAAATCGTAGTTTAAGACCGATTTTCGTAGCATCGTAGTTTATAGGTCCAAATCGTAGCAACTATGATTTTTTCGTAGCAGTTGGCATGTCTCCTAATGCTAAACCTATAGGTAGATTGTTTTCGAATTTCTCGTTTAACTCGTAATATTTTTAAAAGATTTTTTTTTTTTTTTTTTTTTTCACAGAATAGCTGATGTCGATCTCTAATATGGCTATTTTTTTACTTTTTCGATTTTGATTGCAGAATTTTTAAATAAACATACTTTCACTTTCCGAACGGTTTTGAAAGTGAAAATACTTTTATTTAAAAAAAAATCTGCACCAAAAATCGAAAAAGTACATTGTACTTATTAGAGATCAAGGTCAGCTATCCTCTGCAAAAAAAAATCGTTGAAAAATATTCAAACTTAAATGAGAAATTCAAAAACCACTTGCCCATAGGTTTAGCATTAGTGAGCGAGTGTTTTCAAGTGAATGAAGAAAAAAAATCGTTGAAAAATATTCAAACTTAAATGAGAAATTAAAAAACCACTTGCCCATAGATTTAGCATTAGTGAGCGAGTGTGTTCAAGTGAATGAAGAGTTCCCTTAAGCTAGTAGATTAACCACTTCCACTGCAGACCTGAGAGAAGTTGGGAGTAACAACACGGTTTCCCTATCTCTGCTGCCAATGACTTCACTGGCAGGGACTATTATCTGCAGCGCCTGCAGCCATGATGCACTTTTTCTGTTACCTGGATTATCATGGAAATTTTATATTGAGATTTTAAAGTATATCAATAAATCTCTTGAACATATATGTTTACAAAATTCTTCTGCATAAAATTTCATTATAAATATCTAGGTTTAAATTGCATCAATATGTATTTAAAGATACTAGGTAAAAAAACTCTCTAGATTAGGGCATCAACAATTTTAATCAAATGTTTTTAAAGAAAATCTTAATTTTTAAAATGATGTGAAAAGTATTAAATTATACTGGGCTGCCGCTTGCGACTAAAAGCAGCAGCCCTTTAGTCGCAATTCAGCATGTTTATTTGTGCAGCATATTTTTCAGGAGTGATTCTGTTCTGAAATTTCCAAAATTTCAAAGTATTCATTTCCGAAAGTTTTAAAAAATTGGTCTTTAGTCCGAAAATTCGGACATTTTTTAAAAAACGCTCACGGGGGAGGGGGGAAGAAATCTAGGCTGCAAAACAAACTTCTTAACATAAAACCCTCCTTATGTACATTAACCACAAGTTTATCGTGTTTCTGTAAATATTTATACAGGAATTCCTTTCCTTAGAAACAGGGAGGCCAGTTTAAGAATTTCTCGAGGGGGGGGGGGGGGTTCTTTGAGGAGCAAGCTTTGAAATAGTGTGCAAAATAGCACGATTTGCATGTGGAAAAGAAAAGTTCTGTATAATGAAAACTGCTGTGCAGTATTTCCCCCTGCAAATTCTTTCACAGATCTATGATTCTTCTGCGAGTATATTTTGAAATTTCTTAGAAGCCCACGAATTCCTTTTCTTTTATGGAATTTTCACAAATTAATTCGTGAATAGATAGCGGAAAAAATTGAGAATTTCTTCAAATGATCGTGTAAAAATATCAGGTATTTCGTCAAAGATCTCAGAATCAAATACTGATTATATTCAATAGGTCGCTGAATTGCGCGATTGCACAAAAAATTATGAATTTCGATAAACTATCGAGGGAAGAATATTGCAAATTTCGTCAAAAGGTCGTGTAAACGAATAGTGAGTTTTGTTGATTGGTCGCGAAAACGTATCGAAAATTTTGCAGATCGGTTGTGATAAACTATCGCAAATTTCGTCAAATGACCATGTAAAAAAAGTCAATTTGTTAATTGGTCGCAGAAGAAAATAAATTTCGTCAAATAGTCCAGGCAATAGAGACCGTATAGGGGCTCTACCTAGCAAAATTCATGGTAGTTCTGGAAAAAGGCTGACTATATGTTTTTTGTTAAAATAGCAATTATAGCCTTTGTGCAGGAATATTAAAAAGCAGTAAACCAACGTTTAAAATGCACAAATAATGGATGAAAAGCAGCAAACAGCTGTTTCGAATCTACAGCGAGATTCTTCTTCAGTGCAAGATAGGGAAAAAGGAACAGCGTGCTAGAAAAAGCAAGGCTGAGCCTCAGCCTTGCTTTTTCTTGCTTTTTGGAAATTTTGGTGGGAAGTTACAAATTCAGAGACCCAAAAAACATAAAGTAAGCCGATTTTCAGAACTACCATTAATTTTGCTAGGTAAAATTCCCTATTGCCTGGACTAAAAGGATCGTGGTAAAAACGTGAATTTTGTCAGAATATCGCAGAAAGAAAATGGAATTTCGTCAAAGGATCAGTAATGCAAAATTCATCGAAAGATCGCAGAAAGAAAACACTAATTTCATCAAAGGATTGTGGTAAAAAATGCAAAATTCTTTAAAAGATTGCGGTAAAAAAAAACGCGAATTTCGTCAAAAGTTCATGGTAAAAAGTGCGGATTTCAACAAAGAATCGTGATAGAAAAATGTGAATTACGATTGCGGGGAGACAATTGTGAATATCCTGAAATGATCGCGGGAAAAAAATTGCGAATTTCGTCAGAATTTACTGCACTGGACAAAAAATTGGAACCAGGCTCCTTTTACAAATGTAAAAAACACTGCAAAACGAGAAGAAACTCTAAAAATCGTATAAAAATTTTCAGAGTAAAAAATTTACTATATTGAGTTGAAAGAATGAATTCCCTTTACAAATGTCAAAAGATGGCTACGAAACACGAAAAACCAACCAACCAACCTTCAGATTAATTTTAATTTTGTGTGCTACGATTTCTCATTTTCAAAGGTTGGCAGGTCTGCATTAGCGAGGGGGTGCTTTTAAGTGAGTGAAGAGTCCCCTTAAAGCATCTTATGTTTAAAATGCGATTTTCAACCAAATTTACATTTTTTATTTGTTTTATTAAAGCCCTTATTTTTATTATACTTTTAAATAAAACCTAAATTATAGTAATTTAAAAACTACTTGGCAGCTGGGAATGAAACCGGAAGTGCCATTTAAATAAGGTGGTTACACTAGCGAAGTGTGCGATTTCCGTGCATATTGTCAGCTTGCAAGTAATATATATATATATATATATATATATATATGTATCCAAACACACTCACATTTTTGGCATATATCCACAAGATTTATTCCGTACTCAAACAGTAAAGAGGAATTTAAGTGCAGAGCACCTACCTTAATGTAAAAGGCATACTTGAAAACCGTTTGTCCACTTCACTAAAAAAGGCTGAAAAAAAAAAAAAAGAAAAAAATCATAAAACTTTAATAAAGTATCAATGTACAAGATAATTACCTTAAAAAATTACACAAAATAGGAAAATTTTGATTAGCCTACTTAATAAACACACAGAAATAAAGCACCATTAATGCATGATCTGTAATTACAAATGTCTATAATATACTAGTGTAAGAGCGCGACCCAGGACGGAGGGTAAAAATTGTGTTTTTCACTTAAAATTTCAAAAACTGATAAAAATAATTGACAATATGGAAGCATTTAGATGAGCAAAGTTCGGCTAGTTTATGTTCTAATAAACACACTATTAGCATTTACAATACTTCTGGGTAAACCAAGCTTTCTGGCTAATATGCCATAACACAATTAAGATCTTTTAATAAAACAAAAATTTAACGAATATGCAATAAAACTGCATAATTAAAAAAGTCTGTTGCAACTATTGAAATACTATTTAATACTAATTTTTTATAATACTTTGAAATTGTATTTTCATCATTTACCCCCCCCCCCCCCCAAAAAAAAAAAAAAAAAATTTACCTGTATATTGATTAATAAATAGGATAAATTTTAAAAACCAGCATGTTTTTTTCTCTGTACGATCGTTGCATCACATGAAACGAACCTCTATGGTAGTGTCTCAGTCTCGGCATAAAAGAACTACCTCCAAAAAGGAGAAGCATTGTTAAAATGTTCCTTCAAACTTATTGATGTTTTTATCTTCTGTTGCCCCGCGGCTGACGTCACATGAGTAAGCAGAAAGGACAGCTTCAAATGATGTTATTTATGTCGTCTAATTTAATCTTCATAGCTCCATGGGTTTTTTTTTTTTTTCAATAAATCAATAAGGGGACGACTCTCTACAGATCTTGTTTATGCAGCTTTACACTACGTTTGTTTTCAAATCGATTTCAAAAATGGTTTTTCAACAGCGCAAATTCATTGAAATTCTGTTAATTTTGAATCTTTTATAGAAAATTATGTTGAACAAAAGGGATTTCAAGTAGAAAAGATTTGTATTTAGTCAGATAAGTTTTCAATTACACATCTCAAATCGAAATTAAGCCTAACGTGGCTCCATCTTATCGGAGACTGGTAAGACTGATGGGTTCGTCCCGGATTCGTTACACTGTGTTTTATTATATAGCGATATCTAAACCAAAGAAATTGAATTCAAGAAAAATAATTTCTCAGTAGCAACATTTTTTTTTTTTTTTTCCCCTTCTCCTGAAAAATATATCGAAATTGAAATAAATCCAGTTATTCAGAAACCAAACAATCTCAGAAACCAGTGTTAATAAATACAATAATGAATAATTCCTATTTAACCTTTCTGCTATTATGAGAAAACTCTCAATGTTTTTTTTTTTTTTTGATTGTGCATTTTAATTTTCCAATCAATGCTTTTGGATTGTGCTTTGCACACTGCATTTTCGCTCCCCACATTCATATTTGTTAAGTCTACCCTAGCTCAGTGTTTACTGGCGACCTTATCCCAGCAAAGCTTGCCCTTCCTTGTGTTGACTAGGAAACAAAAGCCAAGGCCCAAATAAGATACAAAAACAAACAAAATGATTCAATACAAACTATTACTAATATATTTTTTTAAATCATTAAATTATTCAATTTTTTTTTAGTTATATGTATTAAGTGTGTAATTTTGTTCATTTTAAGCATATGAACAACAATAGTAGCAATGTCCGAAGTAAAGATTAAAAAAAGTACACATGATATTAAAACATACAAAACAAGCTGTGCAGATTAGCAATCTTCTTCTACTGCACAAGTAAAAAAAAATAAATTCTCTAATAATAAAATCGGAAGAAAAATAAAAAAAAAGGATGAAAGATAGAAAATAAAAGTATGTAAAGAGAAAAAGGGGATAAAAAGAGATAATAAATAATTACATCGTGAAATTTATGCAACGCTTTTTATCCAGGAATACAAAGGAATAGAAAATCATAAATCGGCTAAAGATATGTTGAAATATGGTATAAAAGTTACCTCTGGATGCCTTCATTTTCAGTTGATAAATTTCATCTGTTTTCTTAAAAACAGTCGTCCTAGTATCCATTTCTCTACCCTGGGAAAACAAAATTTTAACATATTTATAATAACAATCTATTATACATCTTAAATACTGTGTAATAGATCAGGGTTGCTACTCATGTAGGAGAATGAAATTCCCTGACTTTTTCAGGTGCATTTTATAAAAAATTCAGTCTAGCGGTGTAATGTGAACTGGACAAGACAACAGTAAAATAAATATTGTACCACATGAAAATATAAAAATTTTCAACTATACATCACAATTAAAATTTTCGTATATGCAACCCCCCCCCCCCCCCCCCCCCCACACACACACACAAATGCTCTTAGGACTGCAATAGAAATTGCTTTACTTAATAATTTCTGAATATTTCAAAGTAAGTGTCCTGTAAAATGAAAATATATGAAAATATATACACATATACAATATTTTTGCATTGAATGATAATTTATTTCACCGTCTATCACAATATCACCTAAGTTCAACTTTAGGCAAAAGGGGTTGAGAAGCAAACATTTCAGGGTGGAGGTTAAGCAGATTTGAAATGATTTATTAGTTACATTAAATGTCAATAAAAAAAAATATTGCAGAAAAAATTTCAAAAAATTATATTAAACAGTTAAAAATTTTAAAGTATGTGTGAAAATGACAGTTGGAAAAAAGAAAAGAGGAAGAAAAAGTGAAGAGGAAATTTTAAAAGATGATTAAATAAAACTTTTAAAAATTGGAATTTGCAAAAACATGGAAGATTTTTCTCATTTGCCATGGGACAAAGGTTGTATTTATTTGGCGACCTCCATGAAATTTTATTAAATTCTCTGACTTTTCCAAGATTTTGGATAAAATATAGAAATTCCCTGACTTATTAGACAAATTTCTGAAGCCCCTGACTTCTCCAGGTTTTCCAGGTAGTGTAGCAACCCTGATACATTTAATTAAGACAGTTTTTATTTACAGTAAATGAAGCTCTAAAAAGAAACAATACAATACATTATGTATTAAATCATCTTGTAAGAGAGGGGAAAAAATAAATATTTCAACTGCTTATTGCAATAGAGGAAAAAACTTAATATGTACTAAATTGTAACTATTAACAAAATACTATTTGCTAAATAAAATTATAAAAAAAGCAACTAATCATTTTTTAGGGTTTTATTCATCTGGTGAAACCATATTCATCTCACTGCTCTGTCTGCAACACAGTTCGTTCTCAGAAACAGTACAAGTTAAGATTTGAGTTTTGCATACTTATAGCTACCGCCAATCACACAACAAAGTATAACATTTTGAAAAAGCCTTATATTATTTTCATTTAATTAAATGAATTTAATAATGTCTGACCCTTTTGGTGATTTAGATTTTAAAACAGAACCTTAATTTCAGTCTTTCACGTAGGCTAGATGGTTCAGTGGTAGTACATTTACCTGCTGTTCAAATGCTTGGGTTTGAAGCTGGGCATCAGATATTGAAATTTTCGTTATCTAATAGATTTAACTTTACAGAGTAATGTAATTTTTTTTTTTTCTCATTTTACGGCTAAAAGTTGCAGAAAAATATTTTATTGATTAAAAAATTCTTTTTTTCTGAGAAATTGCAAAATTAAAAAAATTCTTCTGTTTAATAACTTCTGTTAAATAATTTTTAAATTTCAGAATTTTTAATTTTGTTTAAACAATTTGTTTTGTTTTGAGAAAATTTGAAATTTTGCTGGAACATCCACTAAATTCTTGAGAAATTTAAACATTTTAAATTTTGTTTAAACATTTTGTTTTTTACCTTTTATACCAACCTTATATCTTTTTTACCAACTTCTGCTAAATTTTTGAAATTTCAGAATTTTAAAAATTACAGAATTCTGAATTTCATTCAAATATTTTTTAACTTTCAAACTGCTCTTTTTTTCAGGGTGTCTATCCCAGCTGAGTGACAAATATTTCCCAGGTTTTCCATACCAATGAAAAAAAATTTCCAAGTATCGAAATTTTGTAATGTTACATACAAAAAGTTTTGTATAATTCTTATATTTCTTAGTGAGAATCTTTTTTAACATGATAAACATTTTGCAGATGCACTTTTAGCACCAGGTTCCACCCATTTTTGTCCATTCAAGATGAAATTCTTAGCGAGTCCACAGATAAATAAGATCAAAACTTGGTTGCTTAAAAAAAAAAAAAAAAAAAAAAAAAAAAAGGTCCCAACATCTCTAGTAATTCAAGCTGAAAAAATATATATACAGTCGAACTCGCTTATAGCGAGTGCGAAGGGACCGTGATATTTTCTTGTTATAACCTGGTGTTCGTAAAAAATTACACAAATTCATGCATACTTACTTTATTATACATACTGTATTTATTTTTTATTTATGTACAGTACAAAAGAAGTTGGTTAATTTGCTTTGAACTGTCTTATTGTCTCTTTCTTGTGCTATTGTTCTTCAGAGAGGACTTGTGACCCGAATGTTATATAATAACATCCTTTCCGATTAAAATTAATTTAAAAAGCTATTTTAAAATATTTAAATTAAATTAAAAACTTCTTTACTTTCAAAATTTAAATTCTACCTTTAAATATTCATTAATTTTCGTTAAGTTCGTTTTTCAGTTAAATTTCACTTAAAAACAATTTAATTTAATCGCCATAAAAGATCGTCAAAAATTATCAATAATAAAATAATAAATCTTAAAATTAATACTTTCTACCGTAATAGAATATTTTTATAATAATTTTCAAATCTAAAATTCATCATTTAAAGTCATTTCATTCAAAAACTTTTATTACTCTGTGTGGCATCGTCAATTTCAAATCAGCCAATCAACGACGTCCGTTCTAACGGCGGGTTTTTGTAGCGTCTGTTTTTGGAAATAGCGTCTCTTCTCTTCCTGCCTGGATTCCGCGGTGAGCGGACGTACTCCGCTTTCGGCGGCACCGCCTTTTTCCTTTTCTTGGCATATCGGCGTTGGACTAAACGGGTCCCTCGCTCGATATGGCCATTTCTTTTAATTGAAAACTTATTATGAAATAATTTAAATTTCGATTCCTCCACCAACCCAATCCTTTAATAGAAATACCAAATGGATTATGTCGACTTCGTTATCATTGGCATCCTGCCGATGACGGCTACGCAATTTTGAATCACAAAAATGAGGTGATGAATACAGACATCGATTCCCATTGCAAGAGTTCCTCTGTAAAAGCAAATGAATCATGTTTCATATGATTTATCATTGCCAAGTAATTTCTTTCGTTTTAAATGAATAACAGTATCTGCCAAAGGCAAATAATCAGTGCTTAGCGATCTGAAATTTTTGTTTTCTGGGCGTGGTCCAGCGTGACAACTTACTTGTGAGTCTTCAACTATTATACTTTTTACGGTGCATATTCGGCGATATTAGAGACTTCATTAGTTCTACGAACTTAAAGCCGATTTGTATGGAGAAACTCTGACAGTAGTGATTCAATGACTTGTGTTAATGACAACAGACTGAAAAGGTTAACGGAGTTGAAGAATCTACGTAACATTCAATATTTAATAATTCAATATGTTTACCTAAATATAATTAAGAGTCAATATCTGTTGAATATCCTTCCAAATCATATATGATAATGTTGGCATCCATGTTAAACAAATGTGTGTTTCATTATTTGATGAATATTCATTTATAGAAAAGAATCTGCGCAGATTTCAGGTCCGAAAATGATAAATAAATATATAATAAAGATTCCTTTTTGTATATATGTAGTGTTATATTTTGTGTTTTAAATTTATTTAATGAATTTTTTTATGTAAAAATATCATTACACCATGAAGAAAAATGGGTAAGATTCACGAGCCAAAATGATTTGGAAAATACGTTTGTTATTTCAAATATTCTCATTTTTACGTCACAGTAACAAGAGTTCAGGTAAGAGGTTTCTATTATACATTTTACCATGAAGATTCCTTAGATTAGATTTATTCACTTCCTTCACATCGAATGTTTACTAACCACTAAAGTTCACTGGCCAATTATTAATAGTAAAACTTCCTCTTCTCTCTAATTCATAAATTAAATCTACATAATTTTTTATAACTCCTATTTTTAATAATAATAATTTAAATTCATTTTCTCCTTTCATCTCATTTTATTTTTTTTATTTTTTTTTACCTAACACCGAAAAACATTGTCATTTGGACCCCTGACTTCGAAAAAAGTTTGATGTTTTTCTGCGCACTCAATTTCGGTTAATTTCAGAATGTTAAAGGAATTTTTCCAAAAAACGATTATCTGAGCTGGAGAGGCGGAAGTGAATAGAAATTGTATGAATCACAAAAATATTGCTCGCTATAACCGGTGTTTGCTCGTTAAAAGCGAGTTATGCTCCCATAGACTTAACATTGTATCAACCAAGTATTTATGATTTCCTCGTTAAATCCGGGTTCTCGTTAAATCAGGGCTTGTTATAAGCGAGTTCAACTGTATATATAAATACTTTTGACAATTTATAATGTTTGGTTTAATACAAGTACTCTATAATTATAACTTAAAATTATTATTATTATTTTAATTTGATAAAAAACAGGGTGTCTATTCCAGATCAGCAACAAATTTCCCTCACTTTTCCAGGTTTTCCATATCAATAAATAAATAAATTAAAAAATCCAGGTAACGAGAGTTTGTGACATTACCCACAAAATGTGAATTCGAGAGTGGGATTTTTACAATTGATTCTGAAGCAACAACTACTACTGATTTGCTATACAAATTCTTACAAAATTTACAAGTTGTTGAACTGGTTACATGCTAAACATTTTGCAGATATAGATACACAGTTTTAGCATTATGCTCTATACATTTTATCCAATCAGGATGAAATTTTTTATCAAATCATTTATAGTTTGTACTGTGACTCTGGGCTTAATGAATTGGAGTGTGAAATTCAATTTGAAGTTTAAATTGAACAAAATTAATTCTGATTCATAAGCTCAAAATCACACTACAGCCGGTCATGAAAATGGTGGACATTGCATAATATATCAGTTAAGAATTAATTTTAACTTATTTAAGAATAATTATAGTTATGTTCACTTATTTTCGTAGCTGAAAAAATAAAGAAAAGAAAACACTCACCCAAATACTTGAACACAAAAGATGTAACTCATAAACAATATTTACTTAATTTCATATTAAGCTTGTTAATTAGGATGCATCCTTACAATTTGAACTATGAATAAACTATTAGGAAAAATATAGATAATATAATATTATTCAATTATAAAACATATATTGTGATTCCGTGATGTATAAGAAATAAATTATTAAAACCGAAAGTTTAAGTCAATATGGTTAATTATGAAATGTTCTGATGAAGGTACTGAGATTAGAATGGCTTTTTGATAACTGTTATTTTTAACAAAGTTCGAGATTTTTAAGTAAAGTATACTTCGACAGTTTAGTACTAAAATCTTTTGTAAACTTGATTATTTCCAACGAAGGATGCAGAGAAGGATCTAAAAGAAGATGAAAGTTTAGGCTTTGGAACATTTAGGATACCGGCAAGCGAGATACTACTGGATGGCTTCACGATGATCAAGCTGTTATGGAGATGGAATTTATCACTTCTCACAAAAATTTGCAAAACAGAAGATTACGATGTATTCAGCGTTCCTGGGATGTTGCAAATTATGGAAAGTAACGATATTCTGAAATGATTCTCCAACGATGAAATGACTACGAAGTACACGAAATTTTTCGTAATTTTTTTACTTTCTTCTATCTTTACAAGAAGAAAGTATTGGATTCATGAAAATTTTCGAATTCCGGTTTTCGACGGATTTACACGTTTTAGAGGTCAGAGAACCCGAAAAACATGTTTTTACAAAATGTCTGTCTGTGTGTGATATAAATTTTGTGGGAGCTCTATCTCAAGAACTAATGCACGGAATTTAATAAAAATTCATATTCAGTTAGTCCCTGATACAAATTGATGCTGATTAGTTTTTGGTGCAAATCGCTCAACAGGTGGTGCTGCTATGCTGCATTTTTTATGATTTCCGCAATGGCTCTATCTCAAGAACTAAAGCACGGATTTTCATGAAACTTCAGATTCAGTTATTCCTTGATAAGACTTGATGCTGATTACGTGTTGGTGCAAATCGCTCAACAGGGGACGCTGCTATGCTGCATTTTTTACAATTTCCGCAGTGGCTCTATCTCAAGAACTAATGCACGGATTTTCAAACTTCAGATTCAGTTAATCCTTGACGTGAATTGATGTTTTGTACAGTTTGGTGTAAATCGCTCAACAGGTGGCGCTGCTATACTGCATTTTTTACAATTTCCGCAATAGCTCTATCTCAACAACTAATGCTTGGATTTTCAACAAACTTCAGATTCATGTATACTTTGATATGAATTAGTGCTGTTTGTGTTTTGGTGCAAATTGCTCAACAGGTGGCGCTGCTATGCTGCACTTTTCAGAATTTCCATTATAGCGGTATCTGAAGAACTAATGCAACAATTTTCACTAAACTTCAGAATCAGTTAATCCTTGATATGAATTGACATTTTGTACATTTTGGTGTGAATCGCTCAACAGGTGGCGCTGCTACACAGCATTTTTCACGATTTCTGTATCTCAAGAACTAATGGACATATTTTCATCAAATTTCAGATTCAGTTACTCTTTGATATGAAATGATGCTGACTACGTGTTGGTGAATATCGCCCAATAGGTGGCGCTGCTATGCTGCATTTTGCACTATTTCCTCAATAGCTCTATCTCAAGAACTAATGCACGAATTTTCATCAAACTTTAGATTCAAGTACACCTTGATAAATGTTGATACTGATTATGTGGTTGTGTAAATCGCTAAACAGGTGACGCTGTTATGCTGCATTTGTCATGATTTGCACAATAGCTCTATCTTAGGAACTAATGCACGGATTTTCCACAAACTTCATATTCAGTTAGACATTGACATATGTTGATGATAATTAGGTTCTGGTGTAAATCACCCAATAGGTGGCACTGCTATGCTGCATTTTGATGGATTTACACGATTTCATGGACAGTAATATCTCAAGAACTAATGCACGGAATTTCATCTTTTTAGAATCCTCATGATGAGCATAGATGCACTGTGATAATGAATTTTGAAGTATTGACAAGTATGAGATAGAAGAAAGTTTTGTGATGGCCACAACATACTAGTTTTACTATCATTTGTAGAAAAGTTACTTATGTTGAATCTTGAGAATATCGGATGTTGAACATTACATAAAATGATGCACTTCTGGAGTAATCTTTTGATGACAAATAAAATGCATTTACTTTCAGGAATATGATTAAATAGTTGACGCTCTTCCACAAAAACTCATTGCGGGACGTGTTGCCGTATCTATGGACTCTTCTGCCGCAACTGCTGGCTAAAAAGCACGGCGTCGCAGCCCCACTGTTACTTCTTGCTCCAACGGTTCCCTGGTGAAGACTGATGACTTCCAGAACCCAGAGTTTAAAACATGAAAAGCCATTATAAAGCGCGCAAGCCAATCCGAAGCGCCTATCCTCCCCGCGCCTGACATCACCCACAACGTGCGTGTTCCAAAAGGAATGTTAATCGATTTAGCAAACGTCCGGTTTTGAACTGAGCGTCCCTTTGCCAAAGGGGAATACCCTTCTTGTAGCTTCGTGTTGGAACTTTCAAAATGTCGGAAAGAATGATCTCATGGCGTCTTGCGCCGAAATTAAAAATGAGAAAAGATAGAAAACACATTTTTGAGTATTTCTACTAAAGTATTTATCACAAATCGCTGAAAATTTCGCAATCGGCTGGAAATAAATATTTCTATCCACATAATATAATTTAAAAGGGAAATATTAATAAATAAAAGATTTCTATTTTTAATATTTTAGACTTAGAAAATTCCGATATGTTTACACATTTCGCGATGTATGTTGAAGGAAAATCTGAAAGTTAAATTACTGAAATATAATAAAATACTAATTGCACTCAAATAATCTTAATAAGATATAATGTTTACATTAAAAAATAAGGAAATAGGGTTTAATCTAGAGCTAGCCAAATAGCCAAAAAGCTAACTGGAAGTGCTTTTTGCTCCCAAAGCATTTAGTGAATTAGCCAAATAGCGACAGCCAAAGAAATATGCTATATCATTCCCATTTTGTTGTTCCGCATTTCGTAAAACTGCCCCCTTTGCACAAAAACTTGTGCAACGGGACTTGCAGATTGTATAAGCATGGGGTATGATGTGCACTAGCTTTGAATCATCAATGTGCCAGATGCATGTTGTATAAACTTTTCAGACTTGAACTTATGCGGATTCTGGCTATACAACATGTAAAGAAATGAAACTAGCTTATTGTATTTATTTATTTATTTATTTTTTTTTGATAAAAATGACATTACTGGCATGTTTCCCAATGTGACTTCTTTGTATGAATTTGTATCATCACTTTAGTTGTCTACAGCAGACTGTGAAGGCAGATTCAGTCTCATGAATGTGGGAATGAAAGATAAGACTCGATAGTTAAATGAATGTGATATCTCAAGCGAGACTCGTAAAAGGTGAACTCAAAATTGCAGAGCGAGATGTGGTTGTTCTATAGATATTCAGCAATGGAACCGGTTAATGTTTTTTAACGCAAAGCTCAGGGAAGCTTTTGCGAATTCTGCGATATTATTTTGAATGTTAAGCTGTATGTTTTTTGATATATTAAACTTTTTTATACCTATTCACAGTTTGGAGAACATTAGTTTCAATTAAGCAATACAGTACTCACATTAAAACCCACAGTTTTGGGGGCTCGGGCCGAGATTTGGACTATTTTGACTATTTGGGTGATTTGGAAGATTTGAATTTGAATAACGAAGCTATTTTGTACTTGAATCGAAAAAAAAAAAAAAAAAAGTATTTTCCTGAACTGAAATTTATAATACGAAAAAATGAACTGTTCGTCTGATGTACAATGATTAGAGATAATCCGTAATCAAGCCTACGAGACAGTAATACAGTGGAAGATCTTTATAACGCAAACCTAAAAACGCAAGGTTGTGCATTATATAGAATTTTGCGTTATATGGATCACATTTCACACATCATTAAATATACCTTTTAAACGTGACCAAATAAATCTGAAACATATGAAAATACATTGGAGTATCTTTATACTGCATTTC